>CM065727.1:20278054-20290701 GCA_033310375.1 Conus canariensis
TACAAAGAAACAACAACCGAGAGCATCTTCAAACACACACACACACACACCACACACGCACACACACATACATACATACACGCACACAGAGGGGCGCCAGCGCGCGCACACACACACACACACACACACACGCACGAACGCGCTCGCAAGTACAGAAGAGAGAGAGAGAGAGAGAGAGGAGAAGAGAGAGAGAGGAGAGAGAGAAATACAATGCTGGAAGAAACGAACTACCTGCTATAACTGCAACTTTTGAAACTGTACACTGTGCACATTCATGTAAACACAGGCATACGTGGGCGCATTCTTTGAACACACACACAAAACATGCGCGCGCGTATGCATGCATGCATGCATACGCACACGCTCTGGAGAAAAGAATGCAGTCCTTTGAACACAAGTTCTTTAGTATATTTCTGCACATTCATTGTAACACGGACGACAGGATGAACCAACACGTCAGATAGGAAATTATGATGGTGAGGTGCATGCAAACAAGAACCACGTCTTGGTGACAGTCCAACGCAGGAAATGTGTTGGTGAGGCCATGCCTCGCGCCATGATTTTCTGCCCCAAACCATCCATCAAGGCTCTGTAGAAGATGATGATGATGATAATAACGACGACGACGACGACGACGACGATGATGATGATGATGACGACGATGACGATGACAATGTTTATGATGAAGACTTTACACTGTAAGATTCTTTTCCTCTCAATGAAATCAAAAATATTTTGAGCAGTATATTTTGTAAGACATGGATACACGGGCCCATTTTGCCTGAAGCCAAGCGTCATATTCTTTCTTCGCATCTGTCCAGGTCTCTTCTCCGTAGCATTCTCGCCTCCCCGCTCCACTTTTTCCACCAGAACCCCAGCGCCCGCATCGTCAACCGGATGTCACGTGACTTGGAGGTCCTTGATATTGATGTCTGGTTCACCATCGAGGTCGTGCTGGACAGCTTGTGTTACGTCATCAGCACGTGCGTTGTCGTCTGCCTCACATCCTGGTATTCCATCCTGGCTTTGGTTCCGGTGGCGGCTGCTTATTATCTATACAGGTGATTGTTGCTGTTGTTCTTCTCGTTTGCTGCTGTTTGTGCTGCTGCTGCTGCTGTGTTAGTCATTTTCTTCTGCCAGAAAGGGCTATCGCGTTGCCCAAGACAAAGTTGCGCGCGCGCATGTGCGTGTGTGTGTGTGTGTGTTGTGTGTGTGCTATGTGTGTGTATGCGTGGTGTGTGTGTATGTGTTGTGTGTGTTGTGTGTGCATGCATGCGTGCGTGCCTGTGTGTATGTGTGTGCACGCGTGCATGCGTGTGCTTGTGTGTGTTGTGTGTGTGTGTGGTGTGTTGTGTGTGTGTGTGAAGGGCTAGGAGGTTGTGGCTTATCTGGTTGTTTTTTTTTTTTTTGTTTGTTTGTTTTTTTTGACAGCGCTACTAACATTAGAACGTCCCGTCAGCTCCGACGCTTGGAAAGCAAGACACGGTCCCCGGTGTACGCGCATCTCAGCACATGTTCAGTGGCTGCATCGTTCTCCGCGCAGCGGGCGCCCAGGCCACTGAACACGCCTACGAGACCGCTGCCACCTTGGTGGACTCGAACCTTCGTTTCGCCTTTGCCAGCAACACGGCCACACGGTAACAGTTTCTGCTAGTCGATCGGGGTTTTGAACATTGTCAGGTGAAAGGTTTACGGGAAAAGCTGACGATAGTCGGGTATGTCAAGTGACTGACGAAATACACAACTCTATGGAGAGTACGCGCAGGCGAGTGCTGTCCCTTTCCCACGTCCGCCCGTCCTAAAAATTACCCAATGAAAGCGAGTAGTAGATACGGACGTGGAGAGTAGATTCCCTTGTACATTTATGGAGAGAGGGAGAGAGAGAGAGAGAGAGAGAGAGAGGATGCGACAGAGAATGTTTATTCAATCAGGCCTAGTTCCATCACTGAGAGAGAGAGAGAGAGAGAGAGGGGGGAGAGGGATGGAGAGAGAGAGAGGAGAGGAGAGAGAGAGACAGAGAGAGAGAGAGGATGCGACAGAGAATGTTTATTCAATTCAGGCCTAGTTCCATCACTAAAGGGAGTGAGAGAGAGAGAGAGAGAGAGAGAGAGAGGATGTGCGACAAGAATGTTTATTCAGTTCAGGCCTAGGCTCATCATGAAGGGGGGGAGAGAGAGAGAGAGAGGAGAGAGAGAGAGAGAGAGAGAGAGGATGTGCGACAAAGAATGTTTATTCAGTTCAGGCCTAGCCCATCATTGAAGGGGAGGGGAGAGAGACGAGACAGAGAGAGAGAGAGAGAGAGGATGTGCGACAAAGAATGTTTATTCAGTTCAGGCCTAGGCCCATCATTAGAAGGGCAGGGAGGTGAGAGAGAGAGTGCGAAAAGACAGAGAGGACAGAGAGAGGGAGAAGAGAGAGAGAGAGAGGATGGGAATGCGAATGTTTATTCAGTTCAGGCCAAGGCCCATCACTGAAAGGAAACACATATAGAAAACATATTTGCCAGTACATCATGCAGCTGGTAACACAATGATATCCACATGAAAGAAAACAAATACTGTGTTAGTAAACTCCCACCACAAGATGTGCGTTATATATTTATATTATAAAGTGCAGAAAATACTGAATAGTGTAACGATGTAGGCTATATATATATATATATATAAAGTATGGATTGGGCAATAGTGAACCCGCTTAAATATTAGTGAACCCCTATATCAGGCAAAAAACATAATAGAAGTGAACTCTTGTGATGAAAAAGACTGGCTTCCAATATCCATTCCCCAATGTCAATGCTTTTAAATTAGGTCTTATTGTTCAATACATAGTATTCTTACCCGGTCCACCTATTATTAAGTATTTCGACGTACTTAGCGGGACCGCTGAAAACTCGAGGCATTAAGTAGACTGCTTTTATGAAGGTGTTTATGTGGACCAGTTAATATATGCAAGTTGATTTGCATATTTATTATTGTTTGCATTGATTAGATAATTATTTTGATGCTAATTTTGATACTTTGTGTGTCTGTCAGACCCATACTTTCCACATAAGGAACATCACAAACTACCCCACTTTGTACATCAAGTATCTCACAGACCCACACTTGCCAAAGAACAAAATCCGGCTTACAGATTTCTCTCCCCCCTCTCTGTTCCCCACCCCAACCTCTCTCTCTCACACACACAAATCAGGAGTAAATACATTCATTCTTAGCAGGTGTGGGTTTGACAGACATACAACATACGAAAAGGGGGCGACTATTAACACACACACACACACAAAAAAAACCTTCAATAATAAGGTGTCTGGGTCTGATGGACCCACGACTTATGAATAGAGGTGGCCATTGAAAAGTTCCTTTTTAGTGAGTAGGAGTCTGACAGATGCACAAAATATGAATAGGAGGTGTCTATCAAAACAACCTTCTCTAGCGAGTCTGAGTCTGACATACACGCAAAATAGAAATAGGGGTTAAGTACTGACAAATAGTTCTTTAACAAGTATCAGCGTGTCTAACACATGATGAAGGTTAAGGGAGCTGAAAAGAGAATGTGGAAAAAGAGCAGAAAAGAGCACATGAGGTAGGGAAAAAAAAAAAAAAAAAGAGCTGACCATTAATGGGACAGTGTATGCCGCAGCACACAATCTTTGACCGTGAACCCAGGTCATCCGTATTTGCATAATTTGAAAGATCTATAGTTGAGGTAGATTTGTTGCCAAATTTCAGGTGTGTAGCTATTGCAGTTACTGAGGGATTGGGAATTAATTGTTTTAACGCTTTGTGCCCCAATATTACGATCCGCTTCTCCGGAAAATTTATCGATCAGGGGTGACAATCCCCATGCTTGTGAGACTTCACACACACACAAAAACGTCAGTTTAATCGGCATGTAAACTTATGAGATATCACAGTGGACACACACGCACATTCAGGGCGAACTGAGAGTATGTTGATCCTACGGCTGCGACACACAAAGAAAAGAAACTTGGAGAAAGGGAGCGCGATAGGAAAAAGGAACCCTTAACTTACTGATGATAACGTCTGTGATTTTAGGATCAAAAGGGTCTTTAATTTCTCTTTTAGCAAAACCCCACAGCGGGAAAGTGTTAGACGGTTTTTGTCAAACTCAGTTGTTACTATGGTTAAATAAATCTTAAACACCACCCGCAACCCTCAACCGTTACGTTCATAGTTATAAACTCTGGGGGGACGTCCAAAAGGATATGACTTTTGTTTGATGGCAGCTTACTTGCCACATCTATACTCCCGACTTCAAACATTCTTTTTAATAAAGTCTTATTTCATCTTCATGCAGATGGAGTATAAAAGTAATACAAAGAAAATCACTGATATGATGAATTTTATGTAGTCACTATGTCCCAAAGGGTGCAGGCTACTTTGTAATAACAACAGAAAGTAACATCTGAATGAATTACAAAAACACAACACGCGGAGCTCGCTTTTGAAAACTTTATTGATGAACGCAAAATTTATAGTAGAACCCAAGATTTTCAGTTCAATATCTTTTAAGAATTTCTTTTTTCAACCTAAATGAAAAAAGATGGAAAGCAATTCAAAAGCGTTCCCAGTCAAGTCTGATACTATGAAGATCATCAATCTTTTTGACCTTGACCTTTGCAACATTTATTGACAAGTAGCGCCATATACCCCTGCATGCGTTTACCAAACTTGATTGAAATCCGCTGAATCGTATACGTGCTGTAGTGCGCAAAGTTCATTTAATCTTTGTGACTTTGATCTTTGACCTTGACAAAATCTTAATATCATAGGGTGCTGCGCCATGCTTTTACACATAGTCATGCCAACTTTGATGAAAATCCATCCATTGATAATTGTGTTAGAGGTCACAATAAACGAACTGACCAACAACACAATTGACAAGCAACCAACCAATCAAAAGAGGTCCGACATCTTTCAGTTTCCTTTCCAATGTTGCCCCTTTCTCCCAGATATGCTCATACCAAATTTGGTTAAAATAGGTTGAGTTTTTTTTTTCACTAGAGCTTAAAATGTAAAAACAGCCCTCACAGCCTTGACCTAGACAAAATCTAATGGAACGAGAGGCCGTCCCATGTTCTCATGCATATCGACACTAAATTTCATCAAAACCCCTTAACTGGGTTTTGCGCTAGCGCTTGTGACAGACGGACGAATGACATGGCCTTGGTCTCTATTCCAAACTGTTCTCAAACTTTGACTGGGAACACAAAAGGCAAACATGCGAAGGTTAGAATAAATCTGTAACTAACAGTATAAAAAATGACGCAGAAACTATACTAACACTGACACATATAAATCCGTTTCTGCCTGCTCTGGTATCTGATAATCAAATCAGTCTGTGTTGTATAGCCTAGGAGACAACTCAGGACCAGTTGTTATCTTAACCCATCAAAAAAACTATAAAAAAAATTAATCAAAAAAAAATAAATAAATAAATAAAAAAAAACTGCAGTGTGAAACTCTACCTAACCTGAAGAATATCTGAAAAGAACTAAATATGGAAACTAAAGCATTGACATCCTTCAGGTTGTTAAGACTAGGCCATGCTGTGGTCAATGATAATAACTGCTGTTGAACAGTAAAAGACCTTTGCACATACACACGCACATGTGTATACAATCTGTTCAAAAATGTTTTGAAATGGTACATACACTACAGATTCAAATACTTCATCTATAACTCTTCATGTTTTCAACAAAGCTTGCATGTATGATCATCAAAAAGATTTTAGTAAAATGCAAAAACAAAAAGAAAAAACAACCAAGCTGTTCGCTCTGAATGAAACCTTTGCTCTCAATAACCAATGGAAAATAAAAAGCACACAGCTCAATACAAAGAGAAAAAAAATTATAAGCAGCTAAATTTGGACAAAGGCTTTTGTCAGTTTAAGCAGTTTTTTTTTTTAAACTGACAATGGGAAACAAACTGTAATTTTGAGGAGAAAAATAAATCAGCACAGGTCAGCATTGTAACTGTAAAAGGATGAGAGGGAATAATTATTACTGTTGAGCACTTTTAAACAAGTATTCATTGCACAGAAACGTCTTGACAAAGTTAATAATCTAAACAGTACAGCAGAGCAAGAGTTTAGAAATATTATTGGCTTATAAGCATGTCAAAACCATACATAACTCATTAAAAAATCTGTATACATGCTATTAATAAAGCATGCATACATAGATCATCAATGAGAAGTTCTGGTTTTATACTAGCTATGAAGGAACATGGACCAAATTGTTTCATGATATTATGAATCAACACTGGTCTTAAGGACCACTTAGTGACCAAGTTCCTAATTTTGGGGCGATAGGGGGACAAAAAGGTCCACCTATCGACGATACATACACATGGATCAATATCCGAAAATCGAATATAAACATGTGCACTAATAATACAGCTAGGTGAGAACTAGGTATTCACAGTATCAATTCGTTTAGCCATCATGACTGAGACAAAATCGAATCTTATCTTCTTTTTCCTCCATGTTCCAGAATCATCTTGCTTAATCAAAATGGATGCATGCAAACTCATTTCCCAGTTGCCTAGAAAACAAGTTCATATGCACCCATACAGTGTATATAAACAAATGGTCTAAATAAACATCTTTCAGGACGTTCTTATGGAAATTCTTTATACTTATCAAGCAGGCCTATTTACTTGTCGCCCTAATGTCAAAAATCTTAAATCACCTTATAAAAATCTGCATTTATTTGTTAAATTCAGTTTTCAATCATGAATGTTCACCAATAAAAGACTATGAAGGGAATTACTGATGCTGTTTTGCAGACATCATGCATCAATATATCCTCTTAAATTATGGGCAAAGCAACATAAAAAATGCATGCTGGTCAATATACAGCTTGGCTGGATAAAGTAAAATTGTCTCACCAACATGATTTTTATTAAATGATATCAAACTTCCAATTTGCAAAAAACAACAACCAAATAAAACAAGCAAGCAAGAAAACAATACAAAAGTGAAGCAAAAATTTATTTAAAAAAAACAACAAAAAACGACAAGATGGAAAGATTCAAATATGTTCCCAGTCTCCTGTGACCTTGGCGAAAATTTCATTGCAGGAGATGCTTCACAATACTCCTCTGCATCTTTGTGCAAAATTTTATTCAGATCTGTCCATCTGTTCATGTGCTAGAGCAAAAAACACATAAAATAAAAAGTACTCATCTTTACTGACCGACGAATGCCTGACACCTTCCGACTTCCTATCCGTCAGTAGTTGTCCCTAACATTCATCATTGTTGATGCCAAATTTAACTGAAATTGGACAAGTAGCTTTTTTTGCGCTAGAGCATTTAATGTAAAAACAATTTTGGTCTTACAACCTCGACCTTTGCGAAAATTTAATGAGATGGGGTGTTGCATCTTGTTCGCCTGCATATTTCTACCAAGTTTTATCAAAATCCGTCCACTAGTTTTTGCGCTAGAGCAAGTGATGGACTACCGGATGGACACATAACATGCCTTGGTCTCTATTAAAGTGTTTTCAGTCTTTCAGACTGGAAACACAAAAAATTATAGCACGATTCCCTCAAAAACCAAAACTGGTCCTCAGACGCTTTGTCCTGACATTTGGGTTAAAACAATACATTTTCAGGGAAAAAAAAAAAGAAAAATAATATTCTGGCTGGATGATGTCATTTTGACATAGAAGTCCATTTCTACTAAAATTTCCCTCCCAATTTCTTCATATACCCTATACAATAAAGTACAAAATACATATCCATGGCTCATATAGTGAAGGATGACACATCCGATGGAAGGAACTAAAGACATGCTGGCATTAGGGAGAGGTTTGTAAAAAAAAAAAAAAAAATGTAGGTGAATGAACTGGGAAAGAAGGGAGGGGGGGGGGGGGGGGAGGGGGGAGAAATGAACGAAAGATAATCACTTGGTGAAACATGAAAATGGAGCTAGAAAGCCCACCTAACCACAGGACCTATCTCCATGGGGGCACATAAAGATGACCTTCAGAAATAAAGAGGATTAGCGCAATTCCCTCACACCAATCCCCAGGACAGACCCAAAAGGGGGAGCATCTGCACACAAAATGCTCACCGATCAAATATTTGGTTTGGTGGGATAAAGTTTAGTTTTCCATCACATGAATTCGGATTACCCTCCCGATAGTAACTGAGAAAAAAAAAAATAAAAACTTCAAACTTCAAAAAGACAAAAATGCACAGAGTGAAACAAACATTTAAAAACAAAAAAACATTGGTTGATTCCTTCAAGATTCAACTGGTTCTCCAGCACAACAGAAGCATTATCAGCCCTCAAAAATCTGCTAATTGGGTTTCAGGAATGGATCGATTGCATGTCCATTCACATATATCCATCATAAGATTGTTGTCATATAGTTTGATTTGTAAGACTTCTAGCAACACAAAATAATCTTTTAAGTACCGAAAATCCATTTTAGTATCAAAAACAAAGGTTGGATTTTCTTACTTTTACTCTCAGCTAACAATCTAACAGAACAGTTAAGTGTATATCAAAGTTATGTGCCAACACCTATATCATTTCACTTTTCCTAAATGGTTCCCTTATGCAGCTGGTGAAGAGTTTTCATATCTGTAACATATTTTCTTAATTTCATGTTCCCAGTTTCTCCATCTTCAAATTCCCCCCCCCCCCCCCCCCCCCCCCCCCCCCCCCCCCCCCCCCCCCCCCCCCCCCCCCCCCCCCCCCCCCCCCCTCCTCCTAAGTCCAAATCTTTGCCAAGTCATTACCATGAAGACAGTTCAGTTGTTGGCCTGCGCTTGTTTTTTCCCCCACTATTAGATTGTTCGTCTATGTATTTGTCTGACTTTATTCAAGTTTAAAAGGCTGTGCCGGTCTTGAATACAAGTTACTCTGTGTTAGGTTTTTCTATGGGAGCAAAAAATACCCAACTTGTTTTACTGTTTTTCCAAAAGGGCCTTCAGGATCCTTTCATAACCACAAAACAATGCTGTCTCTTTTCTGCTTTTTCTGACTCTCGCAACAGAAACGTGAACCATGCAACAGGTTTCTTTTGCATACCAAAGATGCTCAGTCAAAACAAATGAGAAAGATGATTATTAGAAAACTGCAAATTTTCCTCTGCTTCGGTATTTGTTTCTGTCATTAAAAACGTTGGTCTTGACTAGCAGAATCTTTTCATTATCAGACACAACTGAACCTGTAAAAAGAGCATTTTCTGCTAAAAATGCGTTAATTTCTTGGGCACTTGGCGAAGATCCAGTGCAGCCTGGTGCAAATGATTCAATGTAGCCATGGAAATAAGAATGGACCTTGGCAGCATCATTTGCACTCCATTTGTGTTATGTCCGATTGGAGTTTTTTTGTCTGTTTTTTTCACAGAATGTTTTGGATGACTGCATTCAGGCTCTAAATTAAGTTTTGAAGTGCATTTTGGGACGCCACAGAGTTGCTTTCTGATGAGGCTCTAAATTAAGATCTGAAGTGCAGTTTGGGACGCCAGAGTTGCTTTCTGACTGCATTCTCACATGATCTTGTAACGGACTTCTGACTCATCAATGGTATGAAAGAATCCGCAAACTTTCGTGTTTCCGTCTCTGCCAGTGGACTCTGGTAAACGTCATGATTCATTTGTGCAGAATGACCCTATGTCTATAAAAGGTCTCTCGTTCCTGGATCCGGAAACTTGACTCTTGCACTGGCTCCAGATGTTGACTGGCACTAGATCTGGATGTCAACTCTGCACTGGCTCCAGATGTTGACTGTGCCGGCTCTGGATAATGACTGCGCGTGGATCTGGATTGTGACTCTGCATGGCTCCAGATGTCGACTGTGCCCTGGCTCTGGATGTCGGACACTGCATGGTCTGGTGTTGACTTCGCACTGGCTCTGGAGTTGACTTGCACTGGCTCCAGATGTTGACTCTGTCCAAACACATGCAATCACGAATCTGTGAATATGCAGTTATTTTCCATGGTACATCAGTTCGTCCCCCCCCCACCCCCCCCCCCCACCCCCCCCCCCCCCCCCAAAAAAGATACTCCAGAAGAGAAAGAAAGACGGAGACAGAGAGAGACAGAAAAAGAAGACAGAGAGTTGATTGCATTACAATGATATGAATCTTTGATGACCGTATTTTTCCTAAATGTACCAAATTTATCATATTTTTCTGTGTGCGAAGTGAAAGGTGGGGTCCTTTGTCTATACTGTAAACCTCTTGAGAACTTGTCTGTCTGTCAGTCCGTGTACGATTCTTTGTGGCAGATAACTGGCCACATTTTCTGAACCAGTTGCTTTCAAACTTGGCAGATATACTGGCTTTAAACCAAGGATGGTTTATAGCTACTTAAACTGTTACTCATAATTTTGTTCACCAGAAAACCGTTCGAACCACTACAAGTTTGTAATGTTAAAGAAGGAAAATTCGATTGATTTGCTCTCTGGCCAAAGTATTTAACTTTAACCAATTTTGTGGGTAGGTGCAGTTAGACATGCTGATCAACGATCTGCACTTTTTGAAGCTAAAACCTGCATTTGACCGTTGAAAACTCTTAAAAAGCCCTTATATTTCATTTCTGAAGCAATATCAACCAATTTGTGGGTAGATGCAGTTTGGACTGTGATCAAGAATATGTATTTTCAGAAAGTTAAACCTGCATCTGACCATTAAAATTCGGTGTTTTTCATTTCTGAAGCGATCTCAACCAAATTTTGTGGGTAGATACAGTTTGACATGCTGATCTAGCAATACGTACTTTTCAGAAAGTTAAAATTGCATTTGACCGTTTAAAAAGTCATTTTTTTTTTCTGAAGCAATCTCAACCTAATTTAGTGGGTTAGATACAGTTTAATATATTAATTACTGATCAACAATATGCACTTTTCTGAAACTTAAACCTGCATTTGACCATTAAGAACTGTTAGAAAGCCATTATTTTTCATTTAATTTCTCTGAACTCTGTCTGCGCTTTCCTAACTCACTGTGCAAGCACTGACACGTACATACACTAAACTCTCTCACTTCGCTCGTGGTATGCAGCATTTGTACAATGCTGCACGTCTATTTACTTAATTAATAAGAGTACAAAATATGGCGAAATCATAAGTTTAAGCAGGTCTGCAGTAAACTATCCACAAACTAATTTTGTAAAGATCTGTTGGACGGTTCCTGAGCTAGAGCACAGAGTGACAAAGTGACAGAATAGAAAATAACACCTTTTAACACCGTACAGAAAATAATATCCAGCACCACACCAACTGCACTCCTAGACATCCATCCCCTCTGCCTCAACACCCAAATTTGGGTAAACTCTGGAGAGGTAGACGAAAATATAAACACCAAGGGGCCTCCCAAGACCAAGCTCAAAAGACACGCAATGAAATATCCACCAGACAATTGGTCAGAAAAATTTCTCACATCAGAACTGAAAGGATCAGAGATGATGTCCTTGGTGTGAATGTTGTCCCCATTACCAGATCTGGCACCACAATGAGATTAACTGCAGTCACTGAGTCAGATAACAAATATCTGGCACCACAATGAGATTAACTGCAGTCACTGAGTCAGATAAATAATAAGAGTTAACCTTCAAAATTTGAATTTCTATTTCTGCTTTACAGAAGGCGACGGATGTATTCCTGGTAGAACGTTAGTATCCTTCATCTGGTAAAAAAAAAAAGAAAAACATAGAACTTTATATTTTATGCTATGTTGCTTAGCAAAAAAAAAAAAAAAAGCATCGCTTTTACTGCTGTAATTACTTATCTTGTTTTCGAAAAGCAGTCAAGTCATGTATGCTTGTCGAGGTGTCGGTTTTTAACGTCAAAAACAGTGCTGATCCAAACTCTGTCTAGAAAGGCTGGGCATGGAAGCTTTATAGAGAGATTCCTTGCCCAAGTACATCCCATTCTCTCGGCCAAGATAGCTTTAGGGCAGTTGGCATTGTTCAAAAAGGTTAAACCAACTCTCAAGGCTGCCACACTAGAGCCAATGCAAGAGTGCTAAGTTAAAGTTGTTGTCTTTCACAAAAGTCTAAGCTGTAAAATGGATTTTTATGTAAAATTGGAGAAACCACTCTTCATACAGCTCTTGCTTTGAATTTGGTCCCAACTCTGAAGCCAGAATCAAATGTGATCAAAATGTCATTTGTTAGGCCTGAGCCAAAGCGGAGAAAATTAACCTATGAATTCCCCATAAAATAACATTTTGGACTGTCACTCAGCACACACACACACACATACACACACACACCACAACATACAGTCAAACATGTACATGTATATACAGTAACTCAGAACGCACTTTTCTTTTCTTAGCTGACAGAGTGTAAAAAATGGGTTGGTGCTCATTAGTCCACTTCCATAAGTCACTAAAGAGCATGCAACAGTAATCATAAAATTAGTATGCTCTTTTTCTCTGACTGCTAAACTACACTCTCTTAAATCTCACTTTCTCACTCATGTCATTCTCCATCTGTCTTTATGAGGAAAAAATGAAAAACAGTGACAGAATAAAACCAGAATACACACCAACATCTAATTCTGAAAAGAAAGCAATGAGCTTTCAGCATTGCAAAAGACAAATACATTACCAATGGCAAAAGCACAGAGCAGCCTTATGTTGAAATACAATATTTCAGATG
>CM065727.1:20298301-20303301 GCA_033310375.1 Conus canariensis
TTTCTCTCTGTGTTGATGATTTCTCTTAGGGTCAGTGATTTCTCTCTCTTGATGATTTCTCTTACGGTCAGTGATTTCCCTCTGCTGATGATTTCTCTTGCGGTCGGTGATTTCTCTCAATGTTAATGGTTTCTCACACTGTCGGTGATTTCTCTCTCTTGATGATTTCTCTTACGGTCGGTGATTTCTCTCTCTTGATGATTTCTCTCACAGTCGGTGATTTCTCTCAGTGTCAGTGACTTACTTATCTCGCAATCGGTGATCTCCCTCACTGTTACCCATTTCTCTCACTGTAGGTGGCGTGTCCCACGAATGGTAAAACCAGCCTGAAAGCCGTCACCAGTGACAGGAAACCTGTGAAATCTCCACCAGGACTGACGGATTAGCTTCAGGGAGTCGCGCTTATCAACACAATGACGGAGCGGCCACGTGGTGCTGAGGTTAATGTCACCGGGGTGGGAGGTCGGGGGTTCAAAGACGTCCATTTTTTTTTTTTCAGACTGGGACTTTTCCGCCTCAGCTCACTTCTGCCCAGTGTGGAGTGTGGGTGGTAGGGGCTGGAATGGGAAGGCTGGAACTACACACAGTCGATTTATTTTCATCCACGTCATAGACGTGTCTCTGATTGTCATTGTCTTGTTGATATTTTCCAACCAACACTACAGGTGTCTGTATTTCTCGGGCCTGGTCGACAGCCCTGCTAGGAGATCTCAGATTGTTGTCATTTCTCATTAGTCATCAATTTTATATATATATATATATAATATAGTATTAACTATGTTAGATGTAAATAGTTAATAGTCACAGATGTATTCAGCAGAATGTCCATCATGCTAAGTGATCAGATTCAACATAACATCAATCGCATCAGGTTCAATGCTACATCAAATGTGACAGATTCAATGTCAGATCAATAGTATTAGGTTCAATGTCAGATTACTAGCATCACATTGAACAAGGAATCAATAGAAAGAGATCGAATCCAACATGAACAGTAGCAGATTTAGTGCAAACCAACTGTAGCATAGCAACGCAACATCAGTGGTTATACGTTCAATGCAGCAAAAGTAGTAACAGATTCCATGTAATAACGATAGCACCAGGTTAAACGCAACACCAGTTGTAACAGATTCTACGTTGCATCGGTAGCAGGTGATTCAATGTAGCATCAGTAGTGGCTGAATTAGTATACCAGTACCATTTATAGTGACGGCTTAACGCAAAGTTAAACGTAGCATCTTCAATGTAACATCAAAAAGTAGCATGTTCATCGCAACAGTAACAGACACTGGACTGGAAGAAACTGATTCGACCTCAACGGTCACAAGTTCAGTATCACATTCGTAGTGATCAGTTCAATACAGGCCCATGATCTATAACCTTAATCTATCATCGGTATAGGCCTATAATCTATAACCTATAATCTATCATCGGAATAGGCCCATAATCTGTAACCTATAATCTATCATCGGTATAGGCCTATAATCTGTAACCTATAATCTATCATCGGTATAGGCCTATAATCTATAACCTATAATCTATCATCGGTATAGGCCTATAATCTATAACCTATAATCTATCATCGGAATAGGCCTATAATCTGTAACCTATAATCTATCATCGGTATAGGCCTATAATCTGTAACCTATAATCTATCATCGGTATAGGCCTATAATCTGTAACCTATAATCTATCATCGGAATAGGCCTATAATCTGTAACCTATAACTATCATCGGTATAGGCCTATAATCTATAACCTATAATCTAATCATCGGTATAGGCCTATAATCTATAACCTATAATCTATCATCGGTATAGGCCTATAACCTGTAACCTATAATCTATCATCTATAACAGTAGATTCAGTACAATGTCAGTAGCAGAAGAGTCGACGGAACATCAGTAGTAGCAGATTCAACGCGCCAGCAACGGCAGCAGATGGACTGCGTGTAAGACCAACAGCGGCAGCAGGTGGATTCCAGACGACACCAGCCGTGGAAAAACAGGTGTTTGCAGAATGGTTAGAAGCAGCCCCTGCCTTCAAAGCTACGCCATCAGAGGCGAGTGGATCTTGAAGGGCGAGTCAACAATGGCTACTGAATTCAACGAACTGTCACCCCGCATGTAACGCACCGGAACTGGATTCAACACAGTGTCAATGGATTCGACTGTCATGTCACTGGATTCAACGCGATGCTAATGGATTCGACGTCACGTCACTGGATTCAACGCGATGCTAATGGATTCGACGTCACGTCACTGGATTCAACGCGATGCTAATGGATTCAACCTCACGTCACTTGATTCAACGCGATGCTAATGGATTCGACGTCACGTCACTGGATTCAACGCGATGTTAATGGATTCAACACAACGTCACTGGATTCAGGGCGGTGTCAACGAGTTCTACTAACGTGTCTGGATTCAACTGCAAGGTCAATAGGTTCGTTGCAATGTCATTGGATTCAATGCAGTGTCAATAGGTTCAATGTAACAGCATTGCATTCAACGCAGTGTCACCGGGTTTGAGGCAACGTCTCTGGATTCAACGTAGTGGCGCTGGATTCGACGTGACGTCACGTTGTTAAAAAAAAAGTAACGT
The DNA here is from genome assembly GCA_033310375.1 of Conus canariensis. Lineage (NCBI taxonomy): Eukaryota > Metazoa > Mollusca > Gastropoda > Neogastropoda > Conidae > Conus > Conus canariensis. Next base: position 20,300,905 of record CM065727.1, read on the forward strand.
CAGTGAATTCTCTGGGTTCAAAGCACTGTTAGTGGATTTGACGTAACGTTACTGGATTCAACGCAACATCACTGAATTCAACGCAACGTTACTGGATTCAACGCAACGTCACTGAATTCAACGTAACGTTACTGGATTCAACACAACATCACTGAATTCAAGGCAACGTTACTAAATTCAACACAACATCACTGAATTCAACGCAACGTTACTAGATTCAATACAACATCACTGAATTCAACGCAGCGTTGCTGGATTCAACGCAACATCACTGAATTCAACGCAACGTTACTGGATTCAACGCAACATCACTGAATTCAACGCAACGTTACTGGATTCAAACGCAAACATCACTGAATTCAACGCAACTTTACTGGATTCAATGCAAAGTCAGCAGTCGCTGGTAGATTCGGTATTGCTAGAACACACAGAGCAGTGAATGACCAAGACTTCACGGACACTCCATCTTCTGGCGTCGTGGGAATTTTAACGTCTATAATCTGCGCCAATCAGTCGCTGTGTCATATTACTACGAATCATCAGGTGATTTTAGTCCCTCAACCCCCCCTCCCACCCACCCCCACCCCCCCCACCCCCAAACGTTCATTCCTTTTCCACTCCCTTCCCTTCCTCTCCTCCTCCTCCTCCTCAGTTCCTCCCTTCCCTCAGCCCTTCCTCTCTACCTTCCTTTCTTCCCTCCCAGCACGGCCTAATTTGCCACAGGACCTCCCCCTTCCCCCCACACCCCCCAAATCCCCGTCCCCCCCCCCCCCCCCCCCCCCACCTCCAACTCCACCCATGCTCCGAGTGAGGCGTTGTTAAGGACGTACGCGGGGGTCGGCCGACTCAGCTTGTAAAGTTGTGACCTATTCGCGTTGACAAGCTTGATATTTGCCAGCCATTATTGCGAACAACAGGGGTGTTCTTTCCGACTCCAGGACCAGGGAAAAGGACATCACACGACGACACACCACTACACAGTAGTTTGAGGGGGGTGTCTGGGAGCTGGTGTATAGGTAGTAGCTTTTTTTTGTTTTTTTGGGGTTTTTAAAAAGTTTTTTTTGTGGAGCAACGAGTTCGTAGTTTAGAGTGCTGCGAGTTCGAATCCCGCTCATTCCCGCTGCAAAATAGATAAGTAAATAAATAGATAAAAGAATAAATGAGTGAATAGATAAATGAATAAGTAAATAAATGTATGAATAAAATGAAATAGGACAATGAAATAGAATAAAATAAGATAAAATGAAATAGAATAAATAAATAAATGAATTACCGTTTCGCCGCCCGTCGCCATCCGTTCTCTTTCTGGTGATCTGGATCTAGATCCGGATGCGGATGTAAATGAATAAATCTTAAATAAATGTTAGCGAACCGCCCAGAGAAACGTGGACAAACGAGTCACAAGACAAAACACTTCAACGCCTTCTTCCTTGCGCTGAACTCTGAAGCGATCAAAGCTAAGTGAATTGTCTTTGTTTTATTCGTTTCTGTCTCACCTGAAGAAGACCTAAGAGGTCGAAACGCGTTGTGTTTTGTCTTGTGACTCGTTTGTCCACGTTTCTCTGGACGGATTCGCTAACATTTATTTAAGATTTGTTTATATTTCCGCCTGCAGTCGTCTCATTTTGCAAGTAAATGAATAGTTAAAAACAACAACAACAACAACAACAAAAACAGTACTGGTCACGACAAAGTGTAATGATGGCTCTGTCACGACCCCTCCACTCCCCCCCCCCCCCCATCTCCACCCCCGCCCTTCTCTCTTTACACACACACACTCCTTGGATAGTAACCCCCCCCCCCCCCCCCCCCCCCCCCCCGCCCCCCTTCCGCCTCTGCACCTGCAGTGAGTGTGAACGTAAAACTTGGATGAACATCTAACCACCAGTGGTGAATCCACAGACCTTAAGGCGAAGAACGAAGAAGAAGAAGAAGAAGAGGTACCAAAAACCAGGCGAAGAATCCTTTTCGTTTGTTCCATTTCAGAACAAAATTCAAAGGATTCCCTAGCTTCAGTGATGCTATTTGATGACGTTTTGGAATGAGTTCAGACGTGTCTTTCGCAGTGTGTCCATAACTGACTTTCAGATCCCATCATTGCAAGTCTGGCGACCATCTTCGATCTGTTCAGCGGAGTCCCGTCTGAACACTTTAGTTCGATTTCTTGGCGGAAAGTTCGTGAACATCTCAATCTTATGACTTGCAGTTTCGTGTGATCGCATCAGTGTTTATTTGGTGGAGCGTCGTCGTGAGCCCTACAAGATTCACCTGCTGCAGTTTCGCGAACAGATCCTCGTGAAATGGTGGGAGGTTTGTGACCACATTGCTGCGAATTTTGTGGTGAGGCTGGTGAACTTTCTCCATGGATCTGCTGTTACGTCAGCGGACTGCAGAGGC
>CM065727.1:20318301-20320801 GCA_033310375.1 Conus canariensis
GCAAATCAGTTGTCAGACCGTAAAGTTTTCACAAGTACACAGGCATTTTCAGAGCACATGATGATAGTGACTATCTTCAGTTTGAAACCGCCGGTTATTCTGGGCTCTGGAACCTGGTATAGTGCTCTCGCACAGAGCCGGCCAAATACCTGGCAAGTTAGACACTAGATAAACTGGAAGAGGCGGGGTATGGAATCACCTCTCTCTTTTTTTTTTTTTTTTTTTTAAAACTCCGTGGTTGTGTATAGCTTGGTGTTGTTGTGCCGGGTGTGAGGTGGGGGTGGATGGGGGAGGGGGTGGTGAGGGGTGGGAGGAAGTTGGGGGGAGGGGGGGAAGGGGAGGGGAGGGGAGGGGAGGGGATTCTGGTGCCGGAATTGCACGGCAAACTCTTCCACACGGGAAGTGCCAGAGTAGAGGAGAGAGAGTGAGAGAGAGAGGAGAGAGAGAGAGAGAGAGAGAGAGAGAGAGAGAGAGAGAGAGAGAGTGACAGACAGGCAGTTATCGCGGCAACGTAACAACACAAACAGCTGTGGGGAGCTTCATCCACCCACCCACCCCCCCCCCCCCCCCCCCCCCCCACCCTACCCTCACCCCCTCCCCCTGCCTCCCCTCAACCCCCTTCCCTCCCTCTCTTCCCCCTCTGCTTACTCGTCCACTTCTTCCTAAATCAGTTAATGAGTGAGAGAACTGATTCCTGAAACCTCTCCCTCCCCCTTTCCTCTGTGTGTGTGTGTGTGTGTGTGTGTGTGTGTGTGTGTGTGTGTGTGTGTGTTTTGCATGCATGCGTGCGGGGCGCGTGTGTGTGTATGTGCGTGTGTGTGTGTGTGTGTGTGTGTGTGTTGTGTGGTGTGCTTGGGTAGGTGGGTGTGTGGCGTTGGTTTTAACAAATGAGGCGAAATACCTTTTGCAGATAGTCTGCAGGTGAAAGGGAGGTAATTTGACCCCCTTAAGCATTCAGCCTTGTACCTCTGTGATGTCTAGCCCAGTAAAACCACAAACAAATTGTGTTTGGCAGCTTACTTTGTACGCTGCATTTTATGACAATACCTAGAAAAAGGGAACCAATCATGCCAAGGCACAGCATAACAACATAATGAGTGAATGAATAAATAGATAAATAAAGAAAGAATGAAACGAATAAAGAAAAAAAAATTAAATGAATAAATAAACTAAATTTGTGCCGTTTCTTTCAATAAATAAAATATTGCATTGTTTGCTCAGCTTCTAAACTGACTTCATTTTCTTAGTGTTTTGGTAAAGGTCACACGCACGTGTACAATTCGCTTTCGTTAACCTGGGCGCAAGAACATGCATCCATCTTTGACACTGGGAAGTCCAACCTTGAATCATTTAGGCTTTCTGAATTGAAAGAGAGAGAGGAGAGAGGAGAGAGAGAGAGAGAGAGAGAGAGAGAGAGAGTGTGTGTGTGTGTGTAACATGTTAAGATACAGAAGTTAAAATCAACGTTTAGCTTTGTTTAGGTAAAAAAAAAAAAAAAAAAAAAAAGTGCTTTTTCCACTAGTTCTACAAGCGTAAGTGTGATGATAAATCTGTACCAGCAGTCTCATATATTCGAACAAGGAGACATCATTTCAGCCAATTTCACACAATCCCTGTTGGAAAGACTCTGACTAAATCGCATGTTCACCCTTTGCTTTGATGCTCTATCAGAGTCAGTGAGCATCACTGTGGCCATTAGTCGTTTATTTGTTTCATTTGTTATTTTATTTTATTTCATTTATTGCTGTCCTGGTGCAAACAACATCATCAATGGATTGCGATGACATTACAGAATCAGAAATTCAAAGATAACTAAACGTCCTTTCCATGATTATCTTTCCCTTTTCCCGGGTGAGATCTTTTGTGTGCAAGGGAAGTAAGTATTCGGACCGCAGACTATGGGACTTTTAAACATATATATATATAACATCGGTACAACTATCTCCAGGCTCAAATGACCTCCCTTTCCCGCTACAAAAGAAGTGCAAAGTCGTTTCTAGAAGAAGCTTGAATCTTGACCCAGCTGTTCAACCACATAGAGCTAACATCAAAGAGGTTGGCTTTTCCCAGCGGTTTTTTTTCTGATACTTAGGACGATTTATCCTGGTGAAAGTACACGCATACAGGAGCGACTTGTACCCACTCGCGAGAGCCACACATGCTGTGTCAAGATCACAATCACTAAGTAGTCATTACTGAAGAGGTTTTAAGACGAAGATGCAGAGGAAATGAGAAATTTTTTCTTCTTGTCCATTTTTTTTGGGGGGTGGGGGGGGGGTGGGGGGGTGGGTGGGTGGGGGGTGGGGGGGGGGGGGGAGTGTTACTCTTCTTGCCGCTTGTTCCAGCTTTTCAAGGCACAACACCCAGCATTATTCCTGCTACAGACAGTCCCAGATCCGACAGTTTCACAGAGATTTTTCAAAGTAAGGTTGACCAGAGTCCATTACCAGGAACTTATAGGAAGTTCTTTTTTTGTGTGTGCGATGCATTGTCCACACAC
>CM065727.1:20325801-20330801 GCA_033310375.1 Conus canariensis
TGCCCACAGTCCAAGGACGTCTCTATGGGGTCAGTTATAAAGTATGGCCTCGGCAAAGTCTGCCAGATGCTGACGCTGCTTGACGTTGTCCGTGTCCGCTTTCTTCCACCGGAAAAATCTTGCATCAGGCCAGGTGAGGTCTGACGAGGGGCCAAGACGCAGCCGTAACTTGCTGACATTGCCAATGTATGGTCGGTTTACAGCGCTGCTTAAGACTGGGGTGAGCTGTGGGGACTGGCAGACCTAACGTGACGTCTTTACGCCTGGCAGAAGTCCACGGGTTCCATGCTAGCATCTGCATGCTCTGTTCACATGCTCGGGGTACTGATGATTCTTGTAGCTTCCTAGTCGGCATTTGGCAGACTGAAAACAGCGCAGATGGTCATGGTGGTCTTTGTTTTTCAGCCTAGCAAACTTTAAAATGGCGATGTTCGTTTAGGTTTCATCAGTTCCATTGGGTGATGGGTAGAGGAAAGCAACGTACACTTTTTTATGTATGGTATTAGGCCTACTTATCATCTCTCTTTCGTTGGAACGCACTGGCATATGTGACACTGGCCAGCTTCTTGGTTCCGACCTATAGGTCTGTCGTGTCTGTGGTCAAAACCGAGATTCGGACACAGGATTTCAGCATGGACAGGATTTCCATCAAACCAAAGCCTCCGTTCCTAAAATGATGTTAAGATCTGTGATATTACTGCAGTTACTGCTTCTACTGATGCTTAGACTACTTCCGGGCTCAGACTCCTTAAAAAAAATGTTTAGGATCCGGAAAAATGACGTTTTCTGAATCCAATCTGCGGGCTTGGGCAGTAGTAGGCCAACTCTCGGGTGATGAAGTTCTTGGGGGAAGGGAGAGGGAGGGGGATTGATGGGGGTGGGGGTGGGGTAGGGTTAGGTATCAGTTTCACTCAAGGAGTAGCCTAAACCGTGTGACCTATCAGGATGGACAGTGATTCAGAGGTGCCCATTTTCATAAAACTGACCATTATGCATCAGAGGTCATGATCAAATTCTTTCTCTCATCTCGTGAATCAGCAGACCGGGAGCTGCCTTCGAGCGGGGGCCATTCTCAGGGTCCGAACTGGACATAGCTGGCACTGGAAGGCCTGTAGGTGTATGGAGCCGAGACTGAAAGTGACCGGTCGGTGCCGAGACTGAAAGCGGCAATTAAAGTTGGCAAATATTCAGTTAAAGCCTTTGGAAGGGCTTTCAACAAACGAGTTACGAAATTTTTCTTAACAATGAACAACAACAACAACAAAAAAAATAAGGAGAAAAGAAATGACTGACCTGATGTTTCTTGTTGCAGATGAAATTCAGTAATATGCGCTTAATCTTTGAATTCGGGTAACTGACGATGATTTTGTATCCTACGTCTTGCTCTGACTGGCGATGTTCCCGCGCTCGGCATCTGATGTGAATGTGGGTGAACCAATCGCTATGCGAAAAATAAACAAAGCTTCCGATGGAGACCAGCGATTCTGGGCGGCGATTATCTCTGTCCTCCTGAGGACTCCCCCCTCCCCTCCCCTCCCGCCCCCTAGCCCGCCTGCCCTTTACCCTCTCCAAGGGACCCAAATTTTGCAGCGACGCTACACGGATATCGCACCACCTTTCCCCACGCTCGTTCCCTGGATCGTCGGTTTATTTTTATTTTGTTTTTCTTTTTCTTAATATTTGAAATGAGGATGCATTTCCGTTAAGTAGCGGTAAAAGCTTAAAAACAAACATCTCTGGACCCGACCTCGGAAAGAAGACTCATGAGAGGAAGAGAGAGAGAGAGAAGAGGAGAGAGAGAGAGCTGCCTGCACCATCTTCAGCCCATATCCCTCTGCCAACCCCCCCCCCCCCCCCCCCCTCTCGGCCTTTTCACCACCTCTCTTTTATGCAAGGCCTATCACAAACACGATAGCGAAAGTCCCGCAGAGTTGCCTGCCCTGGCCCATGGCGTAGATAAAAATGTTTGCAGACGAAGAATTGGTAAAGAAAAAGTAGGTAAGGGAAGCGGTATTCGGGGGTTACAGGTAGCGTATGGTCTGCTCAGATCTTGTGAATGTGCCACAAGCTTTTTATTCAAGTGGAGGAGAAACGTTGTCAAAGTTTGTTTGATGATTGTAAAACGGTGTGAAGAGCTCCGCCGCCTGGTATAAAACTGAACTCGGCTCTGACTCCGAACTCGACCGAACGTTTCTTCGGGGTGTCGATAACCGGATAATTCTTTGTTGTGTTGTGGTCATCTCCTTTTTGGTTTGTAACGCACGTAACAGGGCTGTTGCTGTAGTGTCAACCGAACCGCTCACAATGTCAGCGTGTCTCGTTGCTGTGTGTTGCCATTGACTCATTAGTCAAAGCAGCTGGAGAGAAGCGACCGAGCAGACGACATTGTCAATTGATCCATGCGTAGACGCGTGTCAGGTGTCGCGTGTTGAGACCGATGAGGAGAGGGATGATGGTGGTGGCACAGGGCTGCAACTAGGTCAGAGGAGAGACCAAACTTGTCATTTATCTTGTGTGAGTACATGCCTTTCTGAGTGCAGGCTTGACATTTGATCAGAAAGTTTTTAGCAGGCATTTGGTGCGTGTGTGTGTGTGTGTGTGTGTGTGTGTGTGTGTGTGTGTGGAGAGAGAGAGAGAGAGAGAGAGAGAGAGAGAGAGAGAGAGTGTGTGTGTGTGTGTGTGAGTGTATTAAATGAACTGCTTTCAATATGTTGTGAGCATGTGTGTGTGTGTGTGTGTGTGTGTGGTGTGGTGATGTGGTGGTGTGTGTGTGTGTGTGTGTGTGTGTGTGTGTGTGTGAAGTGTAAGCAAATGAATTACTTGTAGTTGGGTGGATGTTTGTATGAGCACGGACATTTGAGTGTATGTGTGTATTGATCTGTGTATCCATCTGCATCCGCTCATGTGTATGCCTGTTTCTGGTACTGAATTGTTTCATGGACCTGTGGTGTTTTGACACTTTTTTATTTTGTTATCTGCCATTTTCATAAAGCTTGTGTCAATTGAAATCTCCACTCATGCAAAACAGTGTGTAAAGAAAAAAAATTGCCAGTTGCTGCTCACATTACAGCTTCTTTCCATGTTCTGATTATTAATTTAAGGTAATTCAGCTTTATGGATAGAATGGAATTCTCTCTGTTTGACATTTTAGTTAAATTACCGTTTTATTTCTGCTTTCCTTTGTGTTTCTTTGTGTGTGTGTGTGTGCGTGTGTGTGCGCGCGTGCATGATGGAAATGTGGAAGTCAGTGATCCTGCCGGGCACAGAACATACAGAGGGTAAGTTGAAAAATCTGCCTGAGCTGAAAATAGTGCAACACAGAGCGGCTTAGTCTGACCACAGATGTCATCCAAGATAACCCAAAGGTCGACTCGGATTAAAGCCAGTTCCTCTAATTTGGACAGTGTGCAGTCTCAGAAAGTTTGAGTCTGACCTAAATTCTACTTTGGGTTTTAAAGACCACATACACTTGATAGCAGGCAGATGGGAGCAGCTGTTTTGATATCATACTGTCATAAAACTTCCACTTATATAGAAACCACAAGAAAGGATGGCATTTATGTGCATAAAGATATGTGATAAAATGAAGATTTGAAGAGAAAGAGAACATGGAACTGGACTTGGTTGTTTTGAAAATGGTCTCGACAACATCAGTGACAGACTGCACAGGGATAGAAATTCCCACTATTGTTTTAGTTGTACTGGGGACATGTTGATAACGAAAAGCGTCTTGTTCTTCTTGAGTGAAAAGATGGTTAATAAGAGTAGCTAAGTATTTTTAGAGTTGTGGCAAGTCAGCAGACTAAATTCACCAATGGTATGCTCTGCACATGTGTGATGCTGGTCTGAGAGGGAGAAACGAGGAAAATAGATCTGTCATTTCCTCGCTAACCAAGAACAACGCCTGCATGGTTTACGAAAATGCATCTTCTCTCAGTGAGACAGCATTCCAGTAGGGTTCCATTCAGAGAAAAACTGAAGTGGAGGACAGGGAAGTGGGGGGAGGGGGGAGAGGGGGAATTTGGAAGGGGCGGAGTGAAGGGATGGGGTTAGTTTGGGGAGGGACTGGTGGTGGGGGTGAGGATGGATGAAAGTGGAAACGTGAAAATGAAGAAGGTGGGATGGAAGTATAATTGGTTTGCACTGAAGCTGACTGGCAAGTCTCCCTTTTGCTGTTCCAGTCAGAACCTTGTGGCTCTGTGAACAAGTGGAAAAGCATAAACTTCCACTTAAGTAAGAATGATGTATGATTTAATTATACAGAACAGTCAAACAGGTGGATAGTTCAAGCTGTGCTGCATTGACATGAGTTATAAAAGAAAAATAAGTCGTCAGTTTTTTTTTTCAGGTATTTATGAACATGCACGTGTCAAAGTTGAGTTCAGTCATATTTATTGCATAGTCAACCTGAGACATGTTCAGTAAAAAGCAAACATGACTGTGTGTGCAGGGGATACTGACCTGATCGACAAGGAAATCATATAGATTGAAGTGATTGAAATGATACATAAAACCTGTCTCTTGGTACAGGCAGTTGTGTCTAAAAAAAAAGATTATTTTAAATAACAGTGAGGTGTTTTCTTTCATTTTCTTTTTATGTTCAATACCATCATAACTGATGTGTCTGCTTTCAGATGCTGTGCATTGTCAAAAACATTCAGACATGTGTATTTCTACTGACTTTAGCATCACTGACATGAAGATGTGATCATCGGTATTTGAAACAGTGTGTCCAGAGCTGCAGGCCTGTGTCAGACTGTTCACAGTTTTGAATCTGAGGCAGTATCTTATGATGAAGGAACTGTCTTCAGCTGTAATGTACTAGGATCAAGCCTTTGGCCTAACATAGTGTATCAATGTTATGAGGAACTGTCTTCAGTTGTAACTTCAGGATCAAGCCTTGGCTAACATAGTGTACGATGGGCCTAAGGATTAAGGCACTTGGCATAAACATAGTGTTTATTAGGAGGGACTGCATTAGAAAGGAACTGTTTTTTAGT
>CM065727.1:20335801-20343301 GCA_033310375.1 Conus canariensis
TTTGTCTATGTGGGAGAAGGTAGCTTCTTTAACCAGTTGTGACAGTGGCACCTTTGTCTATGTGGGAGAAGGTAACTTCTTTAACCAGTTGTGACTGTGGCTCCTCTGTCTGTGTGGGAGAAGGTAGCTTCTTTAACCAGTTGTGACTGTGGCACCTTTTGCCTGATTGTCAGAAAGTAGCTTCTTTACTCAACTTTGGCACTGTTCTGATGTGGAGAAAGCAGCCTCTTTTACCTACTGTACCTCTGGCACTGTTGGTTTTTGAGTGGGTACACCCTTCTTCCTGACCGTGGTTCTGGCACTGGGTGTCTGATGGCTGGAGAGTATCCTCTTCAACAGACTTAGGCTCTGGCACCTTAAGTGTTTGTCTAATTATGGAGCAGATTGCCTCGTTAACTGACCTGTCGTTCTGGCACCTTAAGTGTTTTCTAATTATGGAGAAGGTTGGCTCATTAACTGACGTTTAGCTCTGGCTCCATTTGGATTGCGAAGAGAATGGGTGTGTGTGTTGTGTGTGTGTGTGTGTATGTGTGTGTGTGTGTGTGGGGGGGGGGGGGGGTATTCTCAGACTGTAGGTCTGGCACTGTTGGTCTGATATTTAAGAGGGTAGCCTGTTTTAATGGACTGTATTTTTTAGTTCTAGCATTGTCTGATCGTGGAGAGGGTAGTCTCTTCAACAGACGGGAACTCTGTTGTCTGATTTGAAAGGCGTTTGTAGCATTGGAAAGAGCCCTTGGTCGGTTCCCCTTTTGTTTTTCTGTAGCAGAACTGGAAAGCAGGTTCTGTGACCAGCCCACTACGGTCTAGAGAGACCCACTGTAGAGTGTGCCTCGCCTTTCATGTATCCATTTACTGTGAAGGACGTCTGCAGGATTGATAAAATGCAGTTCTTTGCTGCCTGCCAGTGTGGTGAATTATCACCTGTCTGGAGGACCTACACACCCAGCTGCGCTAGACTGCATGCAAAAGTTGGAAATGCAGTTCAGAATTTTTTTTTTTTCCAGTTTGCTGTCCTGTGCTTTCTTAGTGGCATTACTCATGCTTATGTTTGCTTCTTCATGCACAGCAACACCCAGGTTTGTAACATTCTGTTGTTGCCCTTGCTTGGCACTCCACAGGGAGCAGTCAGTGGTCTTCATGAGGAAACCCACCGGAGGAGAGTCTGCACCGTTCTCGACTCACCTCTGTGGTTATACAGAGGCTGAGTTTCTAAAGACAGCTGTTAGAGGAGGTTAATTTTAACAGCCCCAGGCCGGTCTCCAGTCTGTCTGACTACTGGTCACGCCCACCAGGTGACATAACATTTCTCTTCCTGCAAAACTAACACTGGAAGCGCTCATATTTTCCCATACACCATCAGTGAGTGGATCTGCCTTCTGCCTGAGTAAGACCTCCTTTGTATGTTTCAGATCCTGGTTCTAAATCTTTCTTCTTCACCCATTGCCTATATCTTCCCATTGGCTACCCTTCTCCCACCGACCTCACCCCACCCCCACCCCCTTCTTCCCACCTCTTCAGTGCTTTGTACAAGTTTACTGGATCTTTAGCCATTTCTTTACCTTTCTTCTGCCCATCCCTTCTCCCATAACTCCACCACGCTGCTTGATGACGTTCAGCAGCAGTACTGGAAGCTCCCCAAGTGCCCAGCAGAACCTCCACTACCTTTGTGCTGTTATGTCAAGGCAGCATGTTTATGCATTGGAGATGGGAATGGAGATCTAAGAGAACTGGAAGACTCAGCAGCTCTGGAATACATAATGACTCTGACCCAGATTTGATCCTAACTCTATCCCTAAACTGAAACCTAACCAAACATCACCTGACCCTTATGCTGTCCCAAACTCTAACCAAACTTACCTCTTACCTCTAACTCTAATCCTAACCTAATCCTGATTTCTATACAACCAGATTAAAACTTCTACAAATTTTTCAGCGGTTGGGGCAGAGGAGTTGTCTTCTCTTGTGCTCCATCCCTTAGGGAAAGAATATCTGCCCAATGTCAGAACCCCCGTCAAAAAGATGATGACATGCATTTAAAAAGAAGAAAAAAGGAACCTGAAAGAAGTGTCTACAAACTGTCACTCATGGGCGTGGCATGAGACTCATTTCATGGCGGATGGTCATATTTCGTATGTGGTTAGAATGCCGCGGCATGTCGGACCGCGCTAATGGCAAATAACAACGTTGACATTTGCTGCCCTGGCACTGTCATTGCTGCCTTGCCTATCTGAGGTCTCCTATCTCCTGTGCTACTCTGGCAGTGGCGTGTTTGGGGGGGGGGGGGGGGGGGGGGGGCAGCATGGAAGTTGCATCAGCATGCCTGTCAGAGACAACATGCCCTGTGCAGCATCAAGCGCTGGGGAAGATGGGTTGAGTGGTGTTTCCCTGTTTAGATAGAGAGGAAGCTGAAAAAGAGGGAAGTATTCATGCTGTGGAGATGATGTGTCACCTAAAAGTGCACTGCGTAGGAGAAATGAACAATACCTTATAGCCTTTTTTTTTTTTTTTTTTTTTTTCCCTCTTTGTGTTATCCTGAGCTCAGGTGAAGGAATGAGGCAGAGGCTGTTGTTATCAGTTCTGTTCCTCTTAGTGTGTGTATGTGTGTGTGTGTTGTGTGTGTGTGTGTGTGTGTGTGTGTGTGTTGTGTGTGTGTGTGCTGTGTGTGTGTGTGTGCATGCATGTGTATGTGTTCATGTGTGTGTGTGTGTGTTTGTGTGTGTGTGTGTGTGTGTGTGCAAGTTACTTGAAAACAGTTGAGCTGACCTGGTGTGTATCAAGTCGGCCAATGTCGACAGTTCTACTGATGGTTGCCTCTATAGATGCTTATTAGTTTATAATTTTATCTCAATACATTCCACCCACCCACCCACTTGTATATTCTTCTCTCTGTTTTTTCCCCCCACTCTTCCAAGGGAACCAGAGGTGCCTCCAAATTTCTAAATAAACAGCACGAGGATAAGAAACATAAAAAAAAAAAAAAGAAAGAAAAGAAGCAAAAAGAAGAGAGTGAACAATTGTTCACTTGTATACATGTACTCCCTATGTGGGTCGTCGCTGTGTGCTGCACGGTATGGATGGATGCCAGCTGATGGTTGTATTTGAAGATTGCACTCAGATTCGCTCTACTCTTGTCTTCTGGCAAGAGTCGACCAGGCAGATCTTCAAATCATACAGGATTACTCCTAGGGTCAGTACATGTACAAAGAACAAGAAGTGAATGGTTTGGAGTTCTGTTGCTGTGGAACTGTTAGAATGCCATTTGACGCCATAGTGTTTCTTTCAGTGTGTGTCGAACAGCATCACAGGTTAAGGTTTCAGTGCAGTTTGTCCGTCTGTGAGTAAGATTGTGCAAAGTCTGCTGGATTGATGTTGACCAGACTTGGTGGAAAGATGAAATGTGGTGCAAGGACGAAGCCATTGTGTTTTGGTGAGGATCCGGATCAGAGGGCAGATCCAGGATCTGTTTCCCCTGGGGTAGAGGTCTACACTCTCTCAATTGCTTTAGTGTTTTTTTCTTTGTTTTTGTTTGTTTGTTTGTCTCTGTCACCCCGTCTCTGCTGCCACTCGTTACTGTAGAAAGAGTGAAGAGCAAACCTTAGAATAACGACTGTTTCAATTTTGAAGGAATTGACCCTGAGATAGGGAAAATTCCCAAACCCAAGCAAGTTATGGTGAGGTTAATGAGATTAGATCACTTTGATATAATCACCTATTGTTACGGATGGATGGTCATAATCGTGTTTGGAGTTAAGTTACCCACAGTCGTTTGCATAAGTGTAATATGTGATGGTATAACAAACCAACCACATCCGTGACTTCGAGCAACATGCTGCACACGTTCTTCTGAATCTAGTCATTATCACATTAGCCATTTTTTAACAAGGAAAGGTTATTAGTTCTGCAAGGCAATCCCGGCAAACAGATTACGTGATGCATTTCGACCTCTAAGGTCATCTTCAGGCAAAACAAACAACATCCAGGACAATGAAAATGAAGAACGAACAAACATGTATCTACTCATATTCGCAAAATGGGTGTTAAGCCATTGTTTGGTTTGTCTGTTTTCAAGCATTCTCAGTTTGCAGAGATCATCATGCGATCCTCTGGCGTTACTGCTGAGGACACATTAAGCGCATCATTCTTGATGTGATGATAATCATCGTTTTCAAGCCATGCTTTGCTTCTTTTCCAGAGTCCAGCCTCCCACTGTCCCGAGAAGCACCACCATGGCAAGTGGAGGTCCAGGAGGTTCTGCAGAGCTGGTGTCCTACCAGGACGCGCTGGAGAGCGTGTTGACCTGGCTCCTGGAGGCAGAGGAGGTGATGGACCGGCAGCCGCCCATCGCCGACGTGGTCAGTGGGGTCAAGGACCAGTTCAACCAACACGAGGTGTGTGGCTTGCGTGCATGAGACCATCTCCCATGGAATGAATCGGACGTTTACGGTGGTCGTGCTGTACTGGGGTTAAAAGCTGGAGTCAGGCTTTTAAAGAATGGATATATTTATGTTTTCATGTTTTGTTTATACATTTCTTTCTTTCTTTATTGATTTATTGTTTATTTATTGATTCATTTATTTATTTGTTTCTTTCAGCACAATTCATTGAAACTTTGCCTGTTTCGTACGACTTTTCAAAAGTTTTCTTCCCATTCCCCCTCTCTCCCCCACCCACCTCATTGCATCTTATCCTGTCTTATGTTTGCATTATGGCTGTGTTCTTTTTTATTTTAGTTTAGTAATGTTATTATTTATTTCAAGGCTTGGGACTTCTTAATCGTTACAAGGCCCTGTCATAGCTTTATCTGTTATTTTAAATATAATCAGAATACTCTGGTTATTATCTTGCTGTTGATCATGTTTATGACGCCCTTAACCCTTGTGAACAGTGAATGTTGAATGTAACTGGGTGTTCAGAAAGAAGAGAGCCTTCACCGCAAGGGAGATGTAGATAAAAACGTCTGTGATCCAGTGTTTGAGTTCTGATAATGTGCAATCCTGCAGTCACTGTCGGGGGCCAGGCTGGCTTAGTGTGTCAGATATTGCAGTGATGTTCGAAGGTCTCAGGTTCGATTCCCAAACAAGATAGCCAGTTGTGTAGGAAAAGATTTCTGGTCAGAGTTGACCTCTGTTCCAACTCCAACCCCTTCCTTGTCCCTCACATGAGGTCTCAAGATTGTGCACACCGCATAAAACAGTCTTCCGGGGCTAGAATAACTCGGCTGTTAGAGCACCCAATTTCACATTCCTGGTTATCTGGGTTCGAATCTCCACTGGGCCATTGGTGCAGGGGAGTTGGGGGGGGGGGGGGGGGGTTGGTTCCCTCGCAGGTAATGTTGGTTCTGACTCCATATCCCCAATAGTCCTTCGAATGAGACTATAAACTGAAGTCTGTGTATTCATGAACACACGCATAGCATCTTCCATAGATGTGAAACGGCATCGTCAACTTTCAGAAGGTCAGTTTGGCTGTTGGTTTGGTTGATGCGTTAAGCGTAGCAGGCACCCTGAGTGAAAAATCTAAAAAAAAAAAAATGGAGAAAGAAAGCTGAGTGACTGTGATAGTCTGAATCAGTGAAGGACACGGGGATGTGATTGAATGAAGCGCCGGTAGACAGCTCTTCAGTGGGCTGTACTCAGGTAGGCAGCTTATTAAGTAAATGAGAGCTGGACTGCCATGTAAGTAGTCTTGATAATGATAATAGTAATAATAATAATAATGATAATAATCTTGCTTGCTTGTTAAATCTCTTTCTGTCTTGTGGAGAGGAGTCGGCGACCTAATGTTGGGGTGGGTGACAGGAAAGTAAATCACATTCTCACAAAGTTTGAAAATTTTGCTACATTCTCACTAGTCTAGTGTTCAGTCATCATCCTTGAAGACAGAATGTGGCTGACTTGACTGTGGGTTTAGGAACAGTCGCTTTATAGAAATTCCACCAATGGTGAATCTTGAGAGTCCTAGCCAGTGGGTGACGAGAAACAGTCACTGTTGTGGGTGAGGACCTGTGGAAAGGCAGATTACTTCCTCTGTGTGACAGAATGCCTTTGAAACACCTCATGTTGAATCTACCTCTGATGAACTTAGAACTTGACAGACCGTTTTTAAAAAAATCTTATCTGTCACAGACTTAGAAGTTGCATTGGTGATCTGATTTAGCCGAGTTTGCATGTGGAAAAAAATACACTGTTCACTCATTCTCACGCACACATGCACACATTCTCTCTCTCTCTCTCTCTCTCTCTCTCTCTCTCTCTCTCTCTCTCTCCACACACACACTCTCTTCTCTCTTCTCTCTCCTCCCTCCCTCCCTCCCTCCCTCCCTCTAACCCCCCCCCCATCTCTCTCTCTGCTTCACTCCCAGACCAGAGGATTGCATAACCTAGCAGGAATTTATGCACTGGCTGTCATAAAGAGATAAGCACTTACACACACTCTCACACACACACAAAGGCATTCATGTGCACACATACATACATACACACACACATACGCTTGCAAAAACACATGCACGCATGCATGCATGCATGCACGCACGCAGGCACGCACACACGCATGCACACACACACATGCACCTGCAGACACACCCCACGCATGCATGCATGCATGCACACATGCATGCACACGTGCGCTCGCACACACACACACACACACACACACACACACACCACACACCCACACATGCATGCATGCACACACACACACACACACAGCACAAACACACACACCCATGTGCGCACGCATGCACACACGCACACACACAAAACACATGCAAAACACACGCGTGCATGCACAGGCGCACGCGCACACACGCGCGCACGCGTGCACACACACACACACACACACACACACACACACACACACACACACACACACCACTCACTCACTGACATACACACACATTCTCTCACAAACACACACCTACACACACACACCACACACATACACACACATACATACACATGCATACACACACACAACACTAACACACACACACACCCACACACACACTCACTCACTCACTGACATACACACACATTCTCTCACACACACACACCTACACACACACACACACACACACACACACACACACACACACACACACACACACACATGCTCACACACACAAATACACGCACACAACACTAACACGCACACACATACACAAACACACAACACTAACACACACACACACCTACACACCCACACACAAAACACACACACCACACATTCACACAAACACACACACACACACACACACACACACACACACACACACACACACACACACACAAACACACACACACATACACACACGCACACACACACACACACACACACACACACACACACACACACACACACACACACACACACACACACACACACACAACACACACACACACACACACACACACACACACACACACACACACAGCCACAACAACAAACTCATCAACACACCAACGGCTGCCCAAACCAGCAACAGCACCACCACATGCA
>CM065727.1:20348301-20385801 GCA_033310375.1 Conus canariensis
CGCCTCCACCCCCACCCCCATCCTCATATTGCCTTCCAAATTACCTGGAGAAATGCTGTTCCAGGGGCTGTGATTAAGTGTTGAGATCTCAGTGTTCCGCAGCTGATGGAAACACCTCCCAAGAACTGTTAATTGACATATGAAGATAGTGCAAAGGAGGGAAGGCAGTTTCTCATTTGTGGAGGTAACGGTTTAATTGTGCAGGGCTGGTGACCCCTTCTCAGGCACTCTTCTTCTTCTTTTCTCTCTCTCTCCATTTGTGATTGCAGGAGTGCCATGCTGCAATTAAGTGCCATGTGGTATGTCATTGCTGTACACATGGAGCTTTCAGACCTGTGGTTCCAGACATGCATGAAGTATACTGTACACCATTGTACAAATGGAGCTGTTACACCTCTGGTTCCATTAATTCATGGAATATACTGTACGCTGTTGTACACATAGAGCTGTCAACCTCTGGTTCCAGACATACATGAAGTATACTGTACACCATTGTACAAATGGAGCTGTCAGACCTCTGGTTCCATTAATTCACAGAATATACTGTACACTATTGTACACACAGAGCTGTCAACCTCTGGTTCCAGACATACATGGAGTATGTACACCATTGTACAAAACGGAGCTGTCCGACCTGTGGTTTACATACTCATGGAGTATATTGTTCACCATTACACATATGGACCACTGTCAGACCTCTGGTTCTATGCTCTACTAGAGTATACTGTGCATCATTGTACAAACAGTGTTAACTGAATTGCCTATCTCAATGAGGTGCATGTTTTCGCACAGTCTGTTGGTTTGATGGTTTGATACTATCTGTTTACAAGTTAAATCCAAATCCACTGATCTGATTGTAAAAACATTTGCTGGAAAGATAGACTGTGGCTCAGGTAGGACCCCTTAAAATTTTGGATTGGATTGGTGGGTGTGGATCCGGATCAGATGAGGGATCCTGGATTGCCTCTTTCTTTGATGGTGCGATGCAGCCAGTGATGGACATGCAGTTGATGTCGTCACCAGTGATGCTGTTAGCTGCATGCAGACAGGATGTTACAGGAGAGCAATCAAAGGGGCAGATCTGACACAGGCCAGCGCTCTCTGTAGTGCACTTCTCGCTCATTCTGTAACTGAAAACACATCTTATGTGAGTAGTGATATGTGCAGACACAAAATGTGGTAGCCAGCTCCCCCCTCCCCCCCTCACCTCCCAACCTTTCTTTTTTCTTTTCATTTTCTTTTTTTTAGCAGTGTTTAGTTTGGTGAGAAAGGCTGGCATACACTGAGCATGATCAGATGGGGGAAAAAAAAATTGCTGCTGACAGCTACCGCTTTGTCGTGCCTGAGTGGCTCAGTTTGACCACATGGAGAATGCACATCATCGTCGGGCAGCTCATCTTCAGCTTTTATTAAAGAAACTTGCTGTGGAAAAAAAAATGTTTTCCTCTATATGCCAGTCTCAGTCCTGGAAAATGTTGAAATCTTTGATAGGAAATCCTTCAACTGCAATGTTATGATGCACAGGTCTGTGGTTTATAATTTTTTTTCCCCAAAGGATTTACAAAAAGAATTTTTTTACAAGTGTTAATTTGTTTGAAAAAATATAGTATTATCATTAATTGCTGTGCCATCTTTCTTTCCGGCTCTTTTGGTCCAAAGCCACACCGAGCTCATTCAGTCACAGTCTCAGAGCTAGGAGTACACTGGGAGCTGCTAGGGTCAGCTTACTGTTGTGCAACCCGTCGGAGGAGACACTGCACTACTACGGAGTCACCATTTTGCGAGTGTTCAGTGATGCCTGTTCTTACACCACTTACTAAGCTCCGTACTGACCAGCATGAGGAACGTTCGCCCTTGTTAAGGGAGACGACTATCATGTCCATCCAGCAGACGTCTCCTTGACCTTGACGTCACTGAATACTTTTTGTTTACACGAAATGATTGCAGACATGACATGGGACAGAAATGAAAATCTCTCTGAGAGCAACCAATCAGAGTATGTTACTATTTTTGGTGATTGGGCAAAGGAAAACAGCAGCGGAATATAATCAGAAAGGATTCTTCTGTTTTGATGTCTTGTTCTTGAAGATAACATTCGCTTTGCTTGCATTGACTATGAAGCTGAATTAGAAACTAGATTGTGTAAACGTTGTTTTTCCATCACTCTCTCTCATTACTGGATAGATATCAAAACATAAGTTGGGCTTCATGATCAGCTGAATTGTGATTGGTAGGGAGAGCCTTTGGTATTCTTCATCAGTTGCACTGTCTTTATTGTCATTATGATGATGATAATTTATCATCTTGATTGTCTCTGGGATGATGATGATGATTTACAGCCTTTGGTGTCATTATGATGATGATGATGATGATGATGATTTTTCGCCTTAAAAATCATAATGAGGATAAATTTTGATGATGATGATTTATCATTTTGTCTCTATGGTAATAATGATTTACCATCTTTATCGTCATTATGATGATAATACTTTAAGGTCTTGATTGTCTCTGGGATGATGATGATTTACCGCCTTTATCGTCATTACGATGATGATGATTTACTGCCTTAATTGTGAGTATGATGATGATGGTTTACTGCCTTTATTGTCGTAAGGATGGTGATGACTTACCATCTTTGTCGTCGTTATGATGATGATGATGATGATTTACGCTTTCATTGTTATGATGATGATGACGATTATATAGAGGACACAGTGCACTGCTGAAGCACACATAAAGAGAGAGCAGAGAAAGCCCCTGGCACTGTAGACGCTTCTTACCCGACATACACCTACCTCTCACCTGATGTTACCTGCTCTTCCTCTCTCTCCCACCAGCCATAACCCCCCACCCCCCATCTCTCCCACCACCCTAGCCCCCCTCACCTACCTCCTTACCCCTCCCTTTTAGCATCCCCCCCCCTCCCCGCCTTCCCACCATCCCCGCCTCGCCCCGCCTACTCTGTGTACATGGGAGAGAGTGCAAGGGAAGGCTGGAATATCTGTGCCAAGAGATAGAGTTGCTTCATGCTCTTTCTGGTGTGCGTTGGGGAACACAGGCCTGTTTGTTGTGGCTACAAACCACTATGTCTTTTGTGAGAGGGAGGGAGAGGAAGGGTGTGTGTGTATGTGTGTGTGCGTGTGAGTGTGTGGGTGGGGGGTGGGGGGTGGGGAGTTGGGGTAGGGGAGAGAAAGTAGACAGAGAAGGGAGAGTGCTTATACCGACAAAGCAACTTAATGTTGGTACAAAGGTAATGGCGATGCTGAGAGGGGGTGTTGAAAAAAAATTAAATAATGAAGTTTTCAGCAGGTAGAGGTCAGGAAGATGGACAAATAAAAGGGCAGAGAGAGAGAGAGAGAGAGAGAGAGAGAGAGAGAGAGGGAGAGAGAAGAGAGAGAGAGAGAGAGAGGAGAGAGAGAAAGATAGAGAGGGGGTCTTTTTAAATGCTGTGCATGTTAAAATGTATGGTTACTGATGTTAATCATGCATATTTTAAAGGCTCCAGCTTTGAAAGGTTTATTTACAAAAGATTAAAACATGGTTATTTTGAGAGAAAGTGCCTGTGTGTAAGTGTCTTGAAACTTTTTTTTTGAAGTTTGGATTTTCTAGCGTAGTTGGAAGAGAATTGCAGACATATGGTCCGCAGAATGAGCTAGCCTTGTTTTGTATTGATCAGTGTGTGGGTG
This sequence comes from Conus canariensis, assembly GCA_033310375.1. Classification (NCBI taxonomy): domain Eukaryota; kingdom Metazoa; phylum Mollusca; class Gastropoda; order Neogastropoda; family Conidae; genus Conus; species Conus canariensis. The sequence goes on from CM065727.1 coordinate 20,351,988, forward strand.
AGGGAGGAGGGTTTCTGCCAAACCACAGTTCAGTCTTGTAAGCAGGCTGTCGGTGTAACAAATCTGAAACAAAAATGATACCTTGTTGAATTCCAAGTTGTTAGATTAGAAGGATGCTTCATGCTCTACGTTTTTCACATGTTGTGACAGACGCATCTGGTGGAAGCGACATGGCTGATTTTCAAAGGAAAGAATTCAATGTGTGTGTGTGTGTGTGTGTGTGTGTGTGTGTGTGTGTGTGTGTGTGTGTGTATGCGCGTGTGTGTGTGTGTGTGTGTGTGTGCGTGTGTGTGTGTGTGTGTTCCTTTTTTTGTTGTTGTTCAGTTGGCAAAAGTAAGCCCAGAACATTTTTTTCTTTGTTTAAGGCATCGCTGGACCCATCCTGTATTGTAGCTTATCAGTCACTTGGTTTCACTGTGAATCATGTTGAACTATGATAAATATCATTTAGGTAGCACTGATTTAGCATCTGTGCAATGCATTACAAAGTAAAGACTTCTGAAAACACAAAAATACATGTACGCATACATACAGTTATCAGTGATATTTGTCAGCACAAAGAAAAACGAACCTGATGAAGTCAGATTTATGGAGGAAATAAAAGGCATCCAAGGAAAAAGGTTGACAAATGGATAACTGCACAACTGCTCAATTTCCTGTTGATCAGCGTGTGATACACTGAGCAGTGGAAATTTTGGATTCATTTCACATGCATCACATCGAGCCAGAGAACATAGAGAGCATCATTCTTCAAAATTATAAATGATGTATGCACGCTCTTGTGTACGAAACTGGTGATATTCCTTTGATTTAATTTTATGAAACATTCTTCATGATTAGAGAAAAAAAAACAGTGATTCGGAATTTCTGGTTGGTTTTACTATAAAAATATGTCTGCTGTAAACAAATGAACAAACAAAACTCTGCAACAAAAACCACTTAAAGACTGAACACTTGCACTTGCAATTAACATTTTATCAAGTGTGTGTGTTGGTATGCACACACGCATGCTTGCATGCACAGATGTGCACACAAACAGATGCATACATGTGCATGTATGCATGCATGCATGTACACACACACAAACATACTTTCACTCAAGCATGTAAGCATGCAGGTACACCACACACACACACACACACACACACACACACACACACACACACACACACACACACACACATACACACACACACACACACACACACACACACACACACACACAAAACAAAACGAAACAACAACACACACAAACAACACCACACACACACACACACACACACACACACACACACACACACACACACACACACACACTCAATCACTCGCTCACTTACACACACACACACACACACTCACACACACACACACACACACACACACACACACCACACACACACACACACACTCACACACACAACATTCACACAAATGAATTTACAGCCTTTGTTGTCATTATGATGATGATGATGATGATGATTTTTCGCCTTTCAAATCATAATGAGGATAAATTTTGATGATGACGATTTATCATTTTGATTGTCGCTATGGTAATAATGATTTACCGTCTTTATCGTCATTATGAAGATGATACTTTATGGTCTTGACTGTCTCTGGGATGATGATGATTTACCGCCTTTATCGTCCTTATCTCAACATAGGTCATTGTTATTTTTTTCTCTTCCTTATCTCAACATAGTCATTGTTATTTCTTTCCCTTTGTCTAAAATCACATAGTTTGTGAAAAGACGTAAAATTAAAGCACTACTACACACACACAACACACATAACACACATAACACACAGATTCTAACCATCACCAGTGAGAGTGAATTCACGGCACAGGATGCATTTTCCACTCAGTGTGTACCGATTCACATCCACAATATTCTCTCAACAGCAGCCAATCAACATCCCTGCTGGTGTTTTAACCTCCACTTCCTCCCCAACCCCCCCCATCCCCCCCCCCCCCCCCCCCCCCCTCACACACACACACACACACACACACAACACACACACACACACGCACCTTCCTCACCCCTCTCACCCTCATCCCATCTGTTTTCCAGCTGCTCGGAAGAATATTTCCGACAGGTGCTACTGACAGGTAAAACAGCAGAGAACAGGCTGCGAAGGGTGGAGTGTCTGCACAGATGAGGGAAAGGGAGGTGGAGGGGGGGGGGGGGGGGGAGGGGGATGGAGGAGATGGGGGGGATGTGTGGGGGGTGGGGAGTGGGAACTAACTGAGTGAGGGAAGCAGTGAGAGGGAAAAGAGAAAAGGTTCATAGGCTGAGTGCGTCCATCCGTTAGACTGAAGTAGATGTGTTGAAACAGGATGCGGGATCTGTTGCTGGGCTGTGATGGTTTCAATTTGATTGGTGTTTAGATCTGAGGGTTTGCGTGTGTGTGTGTGTGTGTGTGTGTGTGTGTGTGTGTGTGTGTGTGTGTGTGGTGTTACAGGACTGAAGTCAAGTGTGTAAGGGAGTAAGAGAGAGAGAAAGAGGGAGAGAAAGAGAGACAGAGAGAGAGAGGGAGAGAAAATTGTGTGTGCGTGTGTGTGTGTGTGTGTGTGTATGTATGTGTGTGTGTGTGTGTGTGTGTGTTACAGGACTGAAGTCAAGTGTGTAAAGGAGTAAGAGAGAGAGAGAGAGGGAGAGACAGAGAGAGAGAGGGAGAGAAAATGTGTGTGTGTGTGTGTGTGTGTGTGTGTGTGTGTGTGTGTGTGTGTGTGTTAAGTCAACATGTGACTTGACTTGTGTGAAACTCTTGTGTGTGTGTGTGTGTGTGTGTGTGTGTGTGTGTGTGTGTGTGTGTGTGTGTGTGTGTTGGTCTTTGTCTGTCTCTTTCACACAAACACACACACCCATACACACACACACCACCACTATCAAAAACTTACACCAAATCTTATTTGATCTTTTGGAGAAGAGTGAGCCATCCTTTGCCAGTGGGATGGGTGACAGGAAATATAACACTGTGGTGCTCTGGTGGTAAGGTATTGAATCATCTTCCCTGAAGTCAGAATATGGGTTTATGAATGGAGAGATTGAAACAATGATTGCATACACTTGGGCCTTGCCAATGCTTAATCGCAGAGTTCCAGCGGAGAGAGAGAGGGAGAGAAGAGAGAGAGTGAGTGAGTGAGTCAGGGATTTATTTCCACTGTGTAAATAAGATTGAAAGGGGAAGAAGAGAGCGAGTGTTTGTTGTTGTTCTGTCTGTTTCCAGTGTTTGTTGTTGACTTGTCTGAGAGGAAGTGAATCAGGGATTTGTTTCTGCTGTGTAAATAAGAATGAGGAAGAGAGAGTGTTCACTATTATTTTGTTTATTATAACTTTTATCGACGGGTCACCCATGCCTTCAGGATGGTTGTTGTCTCACGCCTCTACTCTGCATCTGCAGTTTAGTTTTGCTCTACCATATGCAGTTTAGTTATACTCTACCATCAGCAGTTCAGTTATACTCTTACCATCTGCAGTTTAGTTATACTCTACCATCAGCAGTTTAGTTATACTCTACCATCAGCAGTTTAGTTTTACTCAACCATCTGCAGTTTAGTTGTACTCAACCATCTGCAGTTTAGTTTTACTCTACCATCTGCAGTTTAGTTTTACTCTACCATCTGCAGTTTAGTTATACTGTACCATCAGCAGTTTAGTTATACTGTACCATCTGCAGTTTAGTTATACTCTACCATCTGCAGTTTAGTTTTACTCTACCATCTGCAGTTCAGTTATATTCTACTGTCTGCAGTTTAGTTGTACTATGATTGTTATTATAATTGCTAACCACACACAGCCTTTTCACAACCATCACCACACAAGGAAAAATGTCGTGTCCTAAAAGAAGGAAATGGACCCCCAGGATAGACTAGCATTTTATAGGTACATCATACAAAGAAAACAGAATTCCATGGACATGAATGAAAGTTCCACCATTGAAAAGCGATACCAAATTGAATAGTTTGATAATAGGTTACCAAAAGTTAACCATTTTTTTTTTTTTTTGCCATGCATTTTCACAACGGAAAAGTTGTGGGGAATTGTGAACAGCCAGAAGATATCCATAATTATCCCTAATGAAGTTGCTGTTCCTGACAAGTGTTTATCTTTGTCTCAGAGAAAGAAACCAGCCCCTGGGATTGGCAGCTCAAAAAAATTTTTACATTCTAAATTTGTTAATGTGATTTAACGGCAGTTGCCAATTGCCAGTTAACATGATCGTTGTATATATGTGTATATATATATATATATATATATATATATATAATATATATAATGTATATGTATATATGTGTATGTGTGTTTGTGTGTGTGTGTGTATGTGTGTGTGTGTGTGTGTGTGGTGTGTGCGTTGTTGTTGTTCTTCAGTTTAACGTCTTCCCACTAAAAGTGATATCAGACGAGCATGTGTGTGTGTGTGTGTGTGTGTGTGTGTGTGTGTGTGTGTGTGTGCATACATGTGTGTATGTGTGTGCATGCATGCGTGCATATGTGTGTGTTACGTTTAAACAATAATAAAGTCATAACTGTTCATCAAATGTACATCAGATTTACAATGTGGATAACACATGGTTGATATCCTAAAAGCTGAATCTGGCCAAGGTGGAAAAAAAAAGATCTTAATAAGACTTAAAGCTTAAATTTCCCAGCTTGGAACAGCTGTTGCACAGCGATGGGGGTAAGATTCACATCTACATAGGCAGTGCTGTGAGACAACCCCCCCCCCCCCCACCCCACCCCCATCCACAAGGTGCAGGTTCAAATCTGGGCGGCACAATGAAAAAAGATTTTGACAGCAGAAGGCTATCTAGAAGTCATGCCCTGGACTCAGCCTGGCCCCCCTTGGAGAGTAAGTTGAGGGCCGAAACTCTTGTCTGATGGGAGTTTCTTCTCTGGAGACCTTGTTATCAAACTGTCCTTAAGAGTTTCTTCCTGCATTGTTCTCCTCATGGCAGATAAAAGAAGGGCAAGGTTGAGGGCAGGAGGCATTCCCCTGAATGTATCACCCTCGGACTACAAAAAATGAATGAAAAAGAAACTGAATTCAAAACATTTAAATGCATTAGTAAAGGTGGATGTGTAAACAGACGCTGTATAATGGGCAGCTAATATCCATTCTGAACAGGGTGACAGTCTCAATATGCAGTCATCAGATTACAACCAAAAAAAAACACAGCCTAATGTTATATACCATGAAATGTTAATAGTTCAGCTGTCACATCACGAGCATATTCTACTGCTTCTTTCTTTTTCAGGAGGCTGTGTGGACGGCTGGGCTATAATGATTGTGACTTGAATTTGACAGACAAGGACATTCACTGTGGCAGGTCATGATGGATTGTAGCAGCGTCACCATAATGATAATAATAATAACAGTGATGGATATGGGGGTGGTGGTTGTCTGTTGCAGGTTGCAGCAGGTCCTGATGGACTTGCAGCAGCAGCAGCTGGATGCGCTGGGGGCATGGCTGACCAACATGGAAGACAGGATCAACAAGCAGGACCCTGTGGCAGCCGACCTGGAGGGCATCAAACAACAGGCCGAGGATCACAAGGTGAGGGAAGGGGAGGGGAGTGAGGCGGAGGAGAGAGAGAGAGAGAGAAGAGACGAGAGAGAGAGAGACAGAGGAGAGAGAGAGAGAGACAGAGCGAGACGAGAGAGAGACAGAGGGAAGGGGAGGGGGCAGAGAGAGAGGGGGGATGGGGGGCACGAGAGAGAGAGAGAGACGAGAGAGAGAGAAGAGGACAGAGACAGAGAGAGAGGCAGAGAGGGAGGGAGGGGGGGCAGAGAGAGGGGGGGTGGGGAGAGAGAGAGAGAGAGAAAGAGAGAGAGAAGATGCAGGAACAAAGGAAACATTGAAGAAGTTTCACCGTAGTTTCCTGTTGGGATACCAGCGATGTTGCACAGAAAAGAAGAGTGTCATATGCTTTGTGGAAACTGCCCATTGCTATTGTCCCTTTGACTGCTATGTTCTAACCATCTCCAGCTTGTACAAACTCCACAGCAGTGATAATGTCCTGTTAATGATTATCTTGATTTCCACCAGTTGCCAGTTACAACACCTTCATGTCCAGTGAGTGAAAATGATAAAAAGTTGACAAATTTCAGATTAAAACGCAAAGTTTTCTGAAATTGTCAGAGAAAAATTATCAGTGCAGACAGCAAATGTTCAAGTTTCCTGACGGGCTGTTCAGTTTAAAGATCTTTGCATATGCAGTCAGAGGGCGACAGGGCGACTGAATTTGTCCTGCCTTGGTGACTAGGATATGCAGGGTTGCCAGAATAAACAGTATGGGATGGAGGATAGGAAAATATTAAAAGAAGTATTATTTTTTGTTGTCTGCTTTGTTGTTTTTGTTGAGCTTCGTTCTAGAGCCTTTCTACCTTCTTGTACAACCATCTTCCTTGGGTTTGGGTCTCTGTGTGACCATCTGGGTTAGCAGGTACAAGACTGATTGACTGACTGATTGACTGATGGTGTTACAGCTGATCCAGCAATCTCAGGAAGCAGACTTAAACCAGTTTGATATATGGTTTAATTTTGGGTGTTGCAGTTGATCTGGCAGTGACATGGAGCAGGACAGGATTGTGTTGTTATTTGATTAATTGTTGATGTTACAGTTGATCCAGCAGTCACTGGAAGCAGAGCAGAAACTTGTGGACAGCTTGCAACACATGGTGGTGGTGGTGGACGACTCCAACGCCGACAGTGGAGGTAACTCTCCTTTTTTTTTCTGAAGGGGTGGTGTTGCAGAGTTGACAGTAAGGTGAAATATCCTCTTAACCTTTGCTCTGCTTCCTGGGTCGAACATGACCCAAGACATGATAAAATCATGATAACCCTGTAACTATTCTAGACATTCAATGGGAAATTTATGAATTTGTAAAATTTGTAAAAGGAACTTTTTTTTTGTCTTCAGATTTGTAATTTTTCTGAGTAAGAAAGCTAACACAACAGTCAGTTGTGTAGCTTGAACTACATTCTCCTGACCACATGGATCATACTGAATCCTGGCCCTTAACTTTTTTCTGCACTGTCTGAAGATGTGGATCTTGCATGACCCATAGTACCTTTCACTGAGGCTTTACTATGCCTTTTCCCTTTCTTAGTGATGCGGGTCTTCCAAAAACCTACTCTCTTTAAAGACAAAGCCTTGCGCAATGTGTGAACTGTGTGGGACCTGCATTGACAGGAGTGAATCATTCAAAGTGAAGCTCTGGTAAAGGTAACCTGAGGGTGGTTGCATCAGGACCAGAGAACCCATGTTGGGTGAAGTGTGGTGTCCAATGTTTGCATGTATCAGGTCAGCCTGTGGGAAGAGCTGTCAGTGTGTGAAGTGTGTGTGTGTGTGTGTGTGTGTGTGTGTGTGTGTGCGTGTGTGTGTGTGTGTGTGCGTGTTGGTGTGTGTGTGTGTGTGTTGTGTGTGTGTGTGTGTGTGTGTGTTGTGTGTGTGTGTGTGTGTGTGTGTGTGTGCACGCGTGTGTGTATGTGTTGGTGTGTATGTATGTTGTGTATGTGTGTATGTGTGTGTGTGTCTCCCCTGATGGGTATTTGCACACTGAAGATCCCGTTATCCTTGTCGTCATTTGTGATTACAAGAAAACAGAAAAATACCTAAGTATGACCTCCTCTTGTGGACTAATGTTTTAAAAATCCTGCTCATTATTGTGTTTCATGAACAGCTCTTGTGGTCTGAAAGTCCTAAATCATTAGAAAATCATTTTGTTTCAAGACCGCTTGTAATGAACTACTTCAAAAAAAAAAAAAAAAAAAAAGAAGAAAAAAAAATCCAAATCAGTTGTAAGTCACTGTACTTCATGATCAGCTCCAGGGGCTTAACTTTACAAAAAAAAAAAAAAAAAAAAAAAAATTCCAGATGATTAACAATCACTGTTTAAAAAGACCACCTCTAGTGTCCTGCTTTATGAAACATCCTAATCATTAGTACATAACTGTGTTTTATATCCACTACTAGCAAACTGCCTCGAGAAAAAAATCCTTATGATAAAGAAATAAATGTGTTTCATGACCACCTCCACATTTATAAATAGCTGTGTTTCATGTCCACCATTAGCAAACTCTCTCTGTCTCTCTCTGTTGGTTTCTCTGTCAATTTTGTCTGTCTCTCTGCCTATCTGTCTGCTTCATCTCTCTCCTCTCTCTCTCTCTCTCTCTCTCTCTCACTCTCTCTCTGTCTCTCTGTCTCTCTCTCTCTCTGTGTCTCTCAGAAATGTCTTCATGTGCCTAGTCTGATACATTGTATATTGTTCATCAAAATATTGATTGTGATAGTTGTTAATTGTTTCATTGTTGTCATAACATTGCATGTTTTTGGATTCGTACAGTATGCATTGCTTCATGTTTCTCTTTTGTTCATTATTGTAATTGATATTTATTCTTTTTTGTGTGTGAGGGCAGGATGGGGAAAAAAAAGCTATAAAGCTTATTCTTTAACCCTCAGTAGAGATTGATTATTTTGACATAAGAAAAAATCCCTATCATGGATAAATCATGGTGTTGCATGGCCATCTCCAGCGGCCTGCCTGGCGATAGAGAAACAGCTGGAGCGACTGGGGGCGCGGTGGGCGGCGGTGTGTCGGTGGACGGAGGACCACTGGGTGGTGCTGCAGGAGGTCTTGCTGCGCTGGCAGCAGTTCCACGACGAGCAGACCAAGTTCAGCGTCTGGCTGGAGGAGAAGGAGAACATCCTGGATCGGATGGGTCAGGCCGACCTGTCCGACCCCGACCAGGTCATTGTGCAGGTCAAGCATCTCAAGGTCGGTGTTGATGTGGTGTATTGGCTTGGACATTATTTAGAAAGAGATGGGGTTAGTTACCGCCAAAGGACATTGACAAACAAAGCACAGGACAAGACACAATGCATTTCAACCTCTTGGGTCTTCTTCAGGCAAAAAAAACCCGATCACATTTAACATTTAGGACAGAACAAACAAAGAACGAAGAGTGACTTATCTGTCCATGTGTTCAGGGGGGCAGTGAAACGATGGGGTTTGTAGGTTGTGTAGCCGGTTTAGTGGAGTGGTATGATATATTTGTGACGGTTGTGGTTAAGGTGGATTGATAATAATGCTAAGTTGGGGGGAGGGGGGGGGGGGAATTTATATATATATATATATAAAATAAAATAAATTGATAATACAATGAAAAAATATAGAAAGGATAGTAATGATAATAATGGTAGTAGTAGTAATTATAATAGATAAACAGATGAATAAAATGAAAGTAATTGTAATTTAAAAAAAAAAAAGGGAATGAAAATAATTAAGTGAATAAAATAAATAAATGATTTTGCTGGGTGGTGAAGGAGGTGATAGTAGTTATGCGTGGATAGTTGTATAATGTGTGTGGGTAATGTTAATAAGGGAGGGAAGGGGATGGAAATGATTAATGGGTGATAAGGTATAATGGGGGGGGGGGGGGAAGAGAGGGAGAGCTCATATCTCTCTCTCTCTCTTTCTCACTCTCTCTCTCTCTTACACATACACATACACACACATCAACTACAAATGAACACACGCACACCACACACACACACACACACACACCACACACACACACACACACACACACACACACAATTTCCCCTCACTCACTCACTCGCTTACTTACACACATACATACACACACACACACAACACACACACACACATACACACACACACACAACACACACACAACCACATGCACACACAGACAGACAGACACACACACACAACACACACACACACACACACACCACACACACACACACAACACACACACGCACACACACAGGTGCAATTTTCCTGGATAAAACTGCGAAATCTGGATCAGAAAAAAATTGCAAAACTTTTTCTCCAGATTGATGAGATTGTGTTTGTGCAGTCTCTGGTTCTGTGTGTGTGTGTGTGTTGTGTGTGTGTGTGTGTGTTGTGTGTGTGTGTGTAGACAGATAGACATAGATAGAGACACATTGCCAGAAGTGTTTCAGGGTCCAGTCACACTCGGTGATAAATTTCAGGACTGGTAGGATGGATGGGATAGTTACAATCCACCTTTCACTTTCAGGATTGGGGACACGTCCCACATCGCACCCTGGTATACCCCCCCCCCCCCCCCCCCCCCCCCGCCCACACACACACACACACAAATCAAACAATTCACCGACCAACTCACCATCTGTTTATCTGTCTGTTCTCCATCTGTGCATTGGTGCCAGGGTCAAAGCTGAAAAAAAAGAAGGGTTAATTATTGTCCGTGAAAGTGTGAGGGATAAATCATGGTTTTGGCGTGTGTCTCTGCAGGCCATAGAAAACGACATGGGAGAGCAAGTGCGTCGTTTTGACGCTCTGAATGAATGCGGTCAGCACATCGTCCGCTATGTGGACAGTCAGGTGGCAGTGACACGCATTGCTTCTCTCCTGGAAATGCTGCAGGAACGATGGGAGAAACTGGTTCAGATGATGGAACTCTATAGCAACCAGGTAGGTGCTGCATCAACTCTTAGCAACCAGGTGGGCACATCATTAATTTTAAGCAACCAGATGGGTGCTTCACTAACTTGTAGCAATGCAGCGGGAACATCATTAACATGCATAGTAACCATGTAGGTTCTGGGTTAGTTCACAGCAACAAGATGGGTACTTCATCCCCTAAACTTATCTGAAACCCAAAGTTTATAGTCTGTCATTGTTCTTCAGAAAGAGTACATGGACTTACAAATGCATTATAAACTTTTTCCGCTCCATCTAAACCATAAAGAGTTCCTGCAGTCTGCCGCTGGTGACCACAAACAAGAAACAGTTTGTAAGGATTACACACAGGCCACTCTTTTTACACACTTGTATGTTTTAAAGGTGAGGGGGCTTTGTGCTACCTACCATGTGACGAGCCACTCACTGTGAAACCTGTGCTCATGAAGGGTTGGCCTTTGCATGACATTAGACGTAAACACTTTACAGCTGATTCTGTGAAGACTTTCTTCAGGGATTTTTCTTCAGACTTGACTTTTGAGTTTTTAAATGAGCAAAATTTTGCATTTGATGTAAGATTTCTGTGGACAGTAGGTCTGGTGTTAAGGCATTTGGGATTAAAAAAAAAACTGGTTCATTGATTTTTTCGTTGTTGAAAGAAACATGCATGGAACAGACTTTGATGATGTGACAGCCCTGATGTGGACCCCTGCAGTTGGCTGTGTTACAAATAAAATTAATTGGATATTGCTTTAACTCTGAGTTGCTGGGTGGGTTCTCCAGTAAATGGCAGCTGTCAGGCTGGCACTTCATTAACCCTTATAGACCATGTGGGTTTTACAGTAACTGGTAGCCATCAGGCTGGCACTTTATTAACCCTTATGGACCTCGTGGGTTCTGCAGTAACTGGTAGCCATCAGGCTGGCACTTTATTAACCCTTATGACCATGTGGGTTTTACAGTAACTGGTAGCCATCAGGCTGGCACTTCATTAACCCTTATAGGACCGTGTGGGTTTTACATAACTGGTAGCCATCAGGCTGGCACTTCATTAACCTTATAGACCGGTGGGTTCTCTAGTAACTGGCAGCTGTCAGGCTAGCACTTTATTAATCCTTATAGACCAGCTGCGTTCTTCAGTAACTGTAGCAGCCAGGCTCTGTGAAAAGAAGCAGGTGCAATTTATTTTACTGCATTGATACCCAGTCACCAAGCTTATTTTCCTTTGTTCTTGTTCGCACTATCCTTTATCATTAAAGTAAACTTGCTTTCTGTTCAGATTGCCAGTTCAGGCATCGAACTGAGCAAAATATCTCAGCTCTACGAAGCAGACGTAGAAGAAGCATCAGCTGAGAAGGAGACGTCGCCGTCTTCCTCCTCCTCCGCCTCCTCGACCTTTTCGGTGGCCAAGAAGCGCAAGGTGGAGTCGGCTCAGCGCATGGAGTTTGAGATAGAGCTAAAGAAGCTCAGCGATTGGTTCGCCTCCACTGAGTCCACACTGCAGCTGCTGGTGGCGGAGAATACACAGGAGCCGTTCACGGTGGAAGAGCAGCGTGTGCTGATTCAGGTCCGTGTGGTACACGGCGCTCGACGTTTGTCTGCTTGTTATTGCTGACTTTTTCTTTTTTTTCCTTTTGCCTGTTGGGAAAAATTGTTTGAAACCTGCTGTTATTCACAGGTTGTGTATGGGTTGGAGTTGTGTGCTTGTGTGAGTTTGCTTGTGTGTGTGTGTGTGTGTGGTGTGTGTGTGTGTGTGTGTGTGGTTGTACGGAGAGTAGGGATCTGTTGGCATGTGAATTGTAAATTATGAATCTTTGGATAAAGAATTGTCTGAAGTAATGAGTATGTCTTGTGGTGTGTGATTTTTTTTTCTCTCCCCATCTTGCAGTGATAGAAATTCTTTTGAATTATTTTCCTTCTCTGCTGTACAAAGCATGTCCACCACTTTATAACAGACAACACAAGACCACACCACTCCACTACTTCACAACAGACAACTTGAAACCACCCCTCCACAACATTACCACATGAAACCACCTCTACCCGCCACTTCACAACAGAAAAACATACTCTGTGTGATGAAGGGGTGGGCTGGTTTCATGCTGTGATTTAAGGTGGTGGGGTGGAGTGTTCATGTCAACTGGGGTGACAAGGTGGGTTGGCGGGGCTCCACGTCACGTGTTGTGAAGTGATCGGGTGGTTTTATACTGTGTGTTGATAGTGGTGGGTTGGTGTGGCTTCTTGTTGTGTGTTGTGAAGTAGTGGGTTGGTGTGGCTTCTTGTTGTGTGTTGTGAAGTAGTGGGTTGGTGTGGCATCTTGTTGTGTGTTGTGAAGTAGTGGGTTGGTGTGGCTTCTTGTTGTGTGTTGTGAAGTAGTGGGTTGGTGTGGCTTCTTGTTGTGTGTTGTGAAGTAGTGGGTTGGTGTGGCTTCTTGTTGTGTGTTGTGAAGTAGTGGGTTGGTGTGGCTTCTTGTTGTGTGTTGTGAAGTAGTGGGTTGGTGTGGCTTCTTGTTGTGTGTTGTGAAGTAGTGGGTTGGTGTGGCTTCTTGTTGTGTGTTGTGAAGTAGTGGGTTGGTGTGGCTTCTTGTTGTGTGTTGTGAAGTAGTGGGTTGGTGTGGCTTCTTGTTGTGTGTTGTGAAGTAGTGGGTTGGTGTGGCTTCTTGTTGTGTGTTGTGAAGTAGTGGGTTGGTGTGGCTTCTTGTTGTGTGTTGTGAAGTAGTGGGTTGGTGTGGCTTCTTGTTGTGTGTTGTGAAGTAGTGGGTTGGTGTGGCTTCTTGTTGTGTGTTGTGAAGTAGTGGGTTGGTGTGGCTTCTTGTTGTGTGTTGTGAAGTAGTGGGTTGGTGTGGCTTCTTGTTGTGTGTTGTGAAGTAGTGGGTTGGTGTGGCTTCTTGTTGTGTGTTGTGAAGTAGTGGGTTGGTTTTATGCATGTTGTGTTGTGAAGTAGTGGGATGGTTTCATGCTGTGTTGTGAAGTAGTGGGATGGTTTCATGCTGTGTTGTGAAGTAGTGGGATGGTTTCATGCTGTGTTGTGAAGTAGTGGGATGGTTTCATGCTGTGTTGTGAAGTAGTGGGATGGTTTCATGCTGTGTTGTGAAGTAGTGGGATGGTTTCATGCTGTGTTGTGAAGTAGTGGGATGGTTTCATGCTGTGTTGTGAAGTAGTGGGATGGTTTCATGCTGTGTTGTGAAGTAGTGGGATGGTTTCATGCTGTGTTGTGAAGTAGTGGGATGGTTTCATGCTGTGTTGTGAAGTAGTGGGATGGTTTCATGCTGTGTTGTGAAGTGGTTGTGTGCTGTGGTTTTATGTTGTGAAATTTAGGGTGGCATGGTTTCATGTTGTCTTTGGGGTGCTCTTATGTTGTCTGTTATGATGTGGTGGTGTGTGTGGTTCCAGGATACGGAGAACTCCATCCGGTCACATCAGATGGACATGCAGCGGGTGGTCACCCTGGGAAAGGGTGTCCTCACAGAGCTGAAGATTGGTAAGTCAGGGAGTCATCTGTTGTATTGCTCCTTTCGTCACATTGTTGTTTGTTGTTAGTCATCTGGGCATGTAGCCTTGGTCACATAGTCATCTGCTGTAATATACCCTTGGCAACTTAGTCATATGCTGTATTGTACCCTTGGTCATTTAGTCATATGCTATATTGTACCCTTGGTCATTTAGTCATATGCTGTGTTGTACCCTTGGTCATTTAGTCATATGCTGTATTGTACCCTTGGTCACATAGTCATCTGCTATATTGTACCCTTGGTCATTTAGTCATATGCTGTATTGTACCCTTGGTCATTTAGTCATATGCTGTATTGTACCCTTGGTCATTTAGTCATATGCTGTATTATACCCTTGGTCATTTAGTCATATGCTGTATTGTACCCTTGGTCACATAGTCATATGCTGTATTGTACCCTTGGTCACATAGTCATATGCTGTATTGTACCCTTGGTCACATAGTCATCTGCTATATTGTAACCTTGGTCATTTAGTCATATGCTGTATTGTACCCTTGGTCATTTAGTCATATGCTATATTGTACCCTTGGTCATTTAGTCATATGCTGTATTGTACCCTTGGTCATTTAGTCATATGCTGTATTGTACCCTTGGTCATTTAGTCATATGCTATATTGTAACCTTGGTCATTTAGTCATATGCTGTATTGTACCCTTGGTCACATAGTCATATGCTATATTGTACCCTTGTTCACATAGTCATATGCTGTATTGTACCCTTGGTCACATGGTCATATGCTATATTGTACCCTTGGTCACATAGTCATCTGCTATATTGTACCCTTGGTCATTTAGTCATCTGCTATATTGTACCCTTGGTCATTTAGTCATATGCTGTATTGTACCCTTGGTCATTTAGTCATATGCTGTATTGTACCCTTGGTCATTTAGTCATATACTGTATTATACCCTTGGTCATTTAGTCATATGCTGTATTGTACCCTTGGTCACATAGTCATATGCTGTATTGTACCCTTGGTCACATAGTCATATGCTGTATTGTACCCTTGGTCACATAGTCATCTGCTATATTGTAACCTTGGTCATTTAGTCATATGCTGTATTGTACCCTTGGTCATTTAGTCATATGCTATATTGTACCCTTGGTCATTTAGTCATATGCTGTATTGTACCCTTGGTCATTTAGTCATATGCTGTATTGTACCCTTGGTCATTTAGTCATCTGCTGTATTGTACCCTTGGTCATTTAGTCATCTGCTGTATTGTACCATTGGTCACATAGTCATCTGCTATATTGTACCCTTGGTCATTTAGTCATCTGCTGTATTGTACCATTGGTCACATAGTCATCTGCTATATTGTACCTACCCTTGGTCATTTAGTCATCTGCTATATTGTACCCTTGGTCATTTAGTCAAATGCTGTATTGTACCCTTGGTCACATAGTCATCTGCTATATTGTACCCTTGGTCATTTAGTCATATGCTGTATATATAGTCATCTGCTATATTGTACCCTTGGTCATTTAGTCATCTGCTATTTTGTAACCTTGGTCATTTAGTCATATACTGTATTGTGCCCTTGGTCATTTAGCCCATATGCTGTATTGTACCCTTGGTCATTTAGTCATATGCTGTATTGTACCCTTGGTCATTTAGTCATATGCTGTATTGTACCCTTGGTCACATAGTCATCTGCTATATTGTACCTTTGGTCATTTTAGTCATCTGGTGCATTGTACTTTTGGTCACATAGTCACCTGTATTGCTCCTCTTGCAGCTGGGGAGTCCCAGGAGAGCACCCAGCGCTCCATTCAGCAGGTGGAGGAGCGCTGGGAGCGCCTGACCAAGGTTCTGGCCGACACGCAGCGCCAGGTGGAGCGCTCCTTTGAGAGCAAGAAGTTCTACTCAGAGCTGGGCACGCTGCTGGAGCTGGTAGAGGGCTATGAGAAATGGCTAGGGGCCACAGAGGCCATCGCCGAGGAGGCCCACGAGATCAGCCGCCAGCTGGACCAGTGCAAGGTCAGTGGGAATCCAGCAAACATGGCTCAGGGGTCAGACTGGTCAGGGAAATTCAGGAAAAGTCAGGCAGGGATTTTCTCAAAAACGTTTTCCAATCACTGAAAAGTCTTAGGAAAGAAAACTTCAGTAAAAAGTCAGGGGAAATAATGACATTCACTCTTTGTGGTAAACCTTTTTTGTTTTCAGCCTTAAAGAAGCAAGCAAGCAACAAGTAGCTTCATGAGTAGCTTCGTGAGGTTAGCTGGTTTACAGTGATGGGACTTAATGGCTTTTATGAAATCCGATATCAAAGGGCTTGAACTCCAGTTTCAAATTTGGTTTTTGATATGTGCAAGAATGAGATTTGAGAAACTTTGTGAGGGAAATAATCAGGGCATCTCTGCTGGAAATTCAGGGGATGTCAGAAAGTTCTGCTGGAAAATTCAGGGGTAAGTCAGGGAATTCAAGAATCAGAAATCGTGAACCCTGAAGGGTGCAGGCCTTCCCACAAACGGTGACTGGGATTGGTGAAGAACAGTTTACAGTGCATCTGGGAAGTGTTCTCATTGAGTGTTTAGCACAGCAGGTCTGTCTGTTGTTGGCTCCATCACAGAGTCTTTTTCAGCCAGCTCAGTTCAGGTGGAGTCAACAGTTGGTGCAAAGTGGCACACCTCTTAATGACTACACTTCAAGACCCTTTACATTTGGAGGGTAGTTTGGTTGGGAAGTAAATGTAGTGTACGGGGAAAAAAGAATGTTTTACAGAAACAAGGTTTTAAAGATTTTATTCCCAGCTTCCAGTCCGGTAAGGGTAAGGGGGTAAGTACCATGTACAACCAGTTCCCAGACAGTTGGTCACCGAACATCTGGTGGGCAGTCATGTGGCTGTTCAAGCTGCAAATGATGTTGGAGCGTTTACCTGTATGCACTTAGTTCTTGGCTCATTTTCTTGCATTTGTTTGCGCAACGAATTCATGGAGAGTAGCAGTAACCTGGGAAGACTGAAGCCTCATTGCTCGTGCCTGGTTCTGTAGGGTCTGGTTGATGCTAGGATGTGTCATGAAGGGATGCAGGGAGGACAGCATGGTCACATAGTCTCAGACCAAAGTGTATGCTAAGGTGTGCCATTAAAAGGATGCAGGGAGGACAGCATGGTCACATAGTCTCAGACCAAAGAGTAATTCCATAGCATCCATTGTCTTCTTAGTCTTTGTCCTCACTGATTATCATAACAAAAAATTCTTACGTTCTATGGCCGTTCATGCCCTGCTGTTTTGTCAACGTAGGTTTCAGTCTGCTTTCCACGTTCATTTCAGTGGTCAGTTTGAAACAGAGTCATTGGGACCGTTGTTGAATGGACAGAACTTATTTTGTTTAATCAATGACTAAATCAGGAAATCTTCTCTACAGACTTGGTCAAATGTATTAGTCCCTCATGGTGCAGTGTAAGGTCCTCTCCTCTTCTGTAACTTCATCAGTGATTTGATTCTATCCATATCAGATGAGGAGGTTACCACAGGTGTAGATCGTGCCAATTCATGGCTGTATTGAATAAACGATTGAAATCTCTCTCTCCAGGAAAGCCCTAATAATGTGTCAGACTGATGCCATTCAAACTCAGTGGTCAAACAGTTTAAATCCATGATAACAGCCACTTGTCAACAAGACAAGTAAGCTCATGTTTGCCTAACCTTTCATTGTGATAGTAGATTAATTTGATAGTAGATTAATATTGTTTTAAAGGTGTAATGTTAAATAATTAAACTGCCCGTCACATCTGAGCAATCTGTGCAGGATCATCTGCAATAATTGATTCTTCTTGCCTCAGGAAGTGTTAGGGCAAACTCACTGGTCTGAGGCTTGTCTTCAGTTCGGACAGAGTGTCACAATGACATCTCTGCTGTGAAGTAAACAATGGTAAATATGATAACACCATGAAATCGACCACCGGAAGGTGAACAGTTGGACTGACACAAATAGGGACAGGTGTAGCAAACAAAGACTGAATTCTCTCAGATGAGGAGCAGCAAAGCCCCTTCTTCCAGCAGTACCTGTAACAAACGGGAGAAAGTAGAAGCACTTGGCATACCTGCTCTGAATAAACAACCTGAAGTCAGTATGCTTCAAGGTCTTTTTGTATGTTTGTTTGTATATCGTTTGTTTTTTTTTTAGGATAAGATGCTTTGCTACATTAATGAAATATTTCAAATACTGAGGTGATTTTGCATTGCATTAATTCCTCCTCCCCTGTCTCAGCATTGATCAGCTTGAAATAAGCCCAGCTGATCTAGGCCATAGATATGGGACTCACCCTCCACCTCTTGTGCGCAAAATGCGAACAGAGTTAAGCGTTTTAAGAAACATCCACACAGACAGTTGTTTTAATTAGCAAAGTTAACAACCACCATTTGCAAACACTTCTTCTGTGCGTAATGCTATTAGCATCTCTGATTACTCTGTCTGGAAGCACTCCATTCAAGAACATCCACCCACTTTCTTCTCTCTGTCCCCTTCTCTTTCACCTTTACCACATCATCATTTGTAAATTTGCCCTGCCACTTCAATTTACATGTTTATGGTTTCTGTGGCCTGTACAGGTCATGGAAATTGGGGAAAGTCGTGTGTATTTTTAAAAAGTAACTTACCAGGACTGGAAAGAGGTAGAATTATGGTTCAAGCCATGGAAAGACTTTGAATTAAAAACAAAGCCTTCGAGAAACACAAATGTTTATATGGGTGCGTGTGTGTCAGTTTGCACAAATGTTTATATGGGTGCGTGTGTGTCAGTTTGCACAAATATTTATATGGGTGCGTGTGTGTCAGTTTGCAAAAAACCAAGTGAACATTCAGCCCATCACAGGTTTCACAGAGACGGACACTTTGATAATATCAGGAATATTCTTTGTATGTGGGGGAAAAAAGGTAAATTTTGGCTTAGAAAAATTTCAAGATAGCATGGAAAAGTCATGGAATTTGTGAAACTGTGAACCTGCATGGACCTTTCTTCTTTGTAATCCCTCTCCTCCATGTGCCCTCCCATACACATGTCAGCCCTGATGTGGCCCCTTGCGGTCGGCTGGGCTGTAAGCAACATTATCTTATCTTACCCATACACATGTATGTGCTCCTTTCTCTCCTCTCATTAATTTGAGATTATCCGTCCACATTGTAATTCTTATCTGTGGTGCCTTCATCTTGAACTGTCAGGTTAGAATTTGGTGTGTAAAGATGTGTGCATGACAATGACAGATTACAAAACTGGGCCTTTGCCAAACACCTTTACCATCTGGTTGTAAGGATAAGTCACTCAATCTCAGTCACAGAATCTCTCTCTCTCTCTCTTTGTCTTTCAGTCTGTCTGTCGGTTTATCTGTCTATACATCTGTCTCTCTGACTGTCTCACCCTCTGTGTGTGTCTGTCTCTGTGTCTGTCTGTCTCTCTGTCTGTCTCTGTCTTTTCTCTCTCTTTTTCTCTTTCTCTCCTTGTCTCTCCCTCTCTTCTGTTCGTTCGTCTTTCCCTCTCTGTCTCCCACTCTCTCCCCTCTGTTTCCAGAGTTGTATCTTATTTATCAGAGTGATTTCACGCTAGATTTAATGTAAATCAGTTTGTTTTCTTGTTGGGAGTGGAAAAAGAAAGCGTATGCACTTGGTTTCAAATAAAAAAGGGAAGACAAACAAACACAGGCTTCTGCATCTTATTCAGAAGTGTAAAGCAGCTCATTTTCTTGGTGGGTGTGGGGAAAAAACAACTGTTTAACATTTGGCTAAAGAGAAGAAAAAAGGAAGAAAAACAGGCACAGGCAACAGGTGTAAGAGTGTTTGTCAGGCACATCTGTGTGCACATGAACACTGTATTGAGGGTTGTGGAAACTTGGTGGAGTGTGTGTTGGTTGGCACTGATGTCGGCAACATCCTTGTGTGCTGAAGTTCCTTTCCTCTGTGTGTGGTGTGTGTGTGTGTGTGTGTGTGTGTTGTGTGTGTGTGTGTGTGTGTGTGTGTGTGTGTGTGTGTGTGTGTGTGTGTGCATGCATTTATGCATGTTGCGTGCCTCTGTGTGTGTGTGTGTGTGTGTGTGTGTGTGTGTGCATTTATGCAAGTTGTGTGTGTATGTGTGTGTATGTGTGTGTGTGTGTGTGTGTGTGTGTGTGTGTGTGTGTGCATTTATGCATGTTGTGCGTGTGTGTGTGTGCGTTTATGCATGGTGTGTGTGTGTATCTGTGTATGTTTGTGTGTGTCTGTGTGTGTGTGTTTGTATGTATGAGAGGTTCGGAAGGGGACGTGCCTACATGACTAAGAAATGCAGGCAAGGGTGGGATGGGTTTGAGTGAGGTAAGAACATGTGTGTGCATATGTTTGTCTACAGTATGAAAGGGAAGAGAAACCTCAAAAAAGACCAACAGTGATGAGAGTACATGCTCATACGGCATGCCTCATCTGCACACACACAGACTGGACTTTTTCATTCTGATTTTAAAAGGTGTTTGAAATAACTCTGCCAGGTAACATGGACGAACAAATTAGAAGACAAAGCACGATGCGTTTCAACATCTTAGGTCTTCTTCAAGATAAACAATGCTCAGGGCAACGAAAATGAAGAACGAGCAATCACTTATCATCTGAAATTAAATTTTTCATTCAGTTTGCTTCCCCATTTGATCGATACTGACGCATGCTTTAAATCAGTTCTTTAGCTTCGCAAATGAAGAAGTGTTTGTGGTTCTGCTTGTTTTTCTTGCCTTACTTTTTAAACATGTACACCGTCAGTTTCTGAACATTTTATGCATGAGAGGGTTAAGCTGGTCAGACTGACTTTGGAGCACGTTGACGTTCCCTTGACTTGGGGCATCATGACACAGAGACAGACAGCTGGGCGCACAGGGATCTCCCACAACCCTCAGTCATGAACAACAGTGTAGAGGTATTGTGACCAGTCCAGTCCTTCACAGTGTCCATCCAGGACAGTTTTGGTCTGCCTAGTGCACCTGCTGCTGTGCCCTGTAGGTTGGCTGTGGAAGATGAGGTGCGTAGTCTACTCTCGGCTGCACCCGACAGGATAGTCTTTTTACAGGTGAGATGCATGTCCACCCTTCTGTATACCTGCAGGATGGTCTTTAACAATTGAGATATATGTCCTGCCTCTTCTAAACCCTATAGGATGGTCTTGGACAGGGAGTCATGGTGAGATACATGTCCACCCTTCACGGCACCTTATAGAATGGTCTTGGACAGGGAGTCATGGCAAGATGCATGTCCACCCTCTACTGTACCGTATACAATGATCTTGGACGGAGTCATGTTAGATATATGTCCACCCTTCACAGCACCTTACAGAATGGTCTTGGACAGGGAGTCATGGCAAGATGCGTGTCCGCCTTCTACTGTATCCTATACAATGATCTTGGACAAGGAGTCATGGTGAGATACATGTTTATCCCCAACTGTGCCTCTACAGGGTATAGTTGCAAATGAACATCTGTTTCACCATGACTCGAGGACAGGGAGTCATGGTGAGTCTTGATGAGTCAGGGAATGTTCTTGGACAGGGAGTCACGGTGAGGTACATGCCCACCCTCCACTGCACTCTGGAGGATGGTCTTGGACAAGGAGTCATGGCGAGATAAATGTCCACCCATCTTTGTACCTTACAGAATGGTCTTAGACATGGAGTCTTGGCAAGATGCATGTCCACCCTCCACAGTACTCTGTAGAATGGTCTTGGACAAGGAGTCATTGTGAGATACATGAGCACCTTCCACTGTATTCTGTAAAATGGACTTAGACTTAGAATGATGACCAGATGAATGTCGGCACTCCAGTGTTTCCTGTAGACTTGTCACGGACAGGGACTTATTGTGAGACACACCATCCTACCAAGCATGCTAACCAGCCTGTGGCTGGCCCATGATGCAGTGGAGGGGTGGGTTGTGACTGTGCCAGATGAAGCTGAGGGCCATGCAGGCTCATCAGGACCGTGTGGAGAGCCTCAAGCTGCACGGAGAACACATCATCCGCCAGTTCCGCTCCACCACCACCATCAAGGACGACCTGCACACCTTCATGGCCCGCTGGACCAGCGCCTTCAGCAGACTGGGTGAGTGGCTGGAGGGGAAGGGGGGAGGTTGGGAAGAGGGAGGATAGAGTGGGGGGATGTTGCAATTGGGGGGAAAGGGGGGCCGACAGATGGGAGGAGCAAAACCCTAACACAGATTGTTAGTATCTGCAAAACGTTGACGTTGTGATTTTCTTTACGGGAAGTGTTAGGCAATCTTAGCTCTGAAATGAATGAATGAAATCTCTTGCAACATGGTGTGGAAATTTACTCATGCATTATTGTAGATTTTGTGTGGACCTGGCATTGGTCTGGATTCCTGCTGGAAGAGAAAGCACCAGGGAGTCATGGCAGTGTTTGCTGGACTATTTCTTGAAAATAGCTTTTCTTTCTATGATGTAAATTCAGTTCTCATGTGATATTTGGGAGGGAGATGGGGTAGGGTTAAGGGAGGTGTGGGGGGGGGGGGGGTTGAGCAGGAGGGTTTAGGGGAACATTTCTTGAATTTCAAATCAAAGCAGAAGAGCCTGCAGAGAGAGTGCATCTGTGTAGCCGCCAAATATGGACGCAACAGTGAAATGTGTAACGGCAGAGACGGGTTTCACTCTGCACAGTATGGTGGGGTGTAACAAAACACTGTGTTTGTCTTTCAGGTCAGCTGTGTTCAGAGGTGACGGTAGTGAACAATACGGTCATGTGAATGAAACAACTCTGAGTGGTCAATACATTCTTTCAGTAACGTTTCATGCTTATGAACAAGGTTCATAAATTCTGCTTTGATGCCTGGTTACCTTTTTGTTGGCATGACAGGAAGGTGGAAAAGGTAGATAATCACTCTTCAGGGGATGACAGTGATCCTGATCATGAAAACAGTGATAATGTAACGGGTTTAAAACTAGACGAGCGCTTCAAAGAGCGTACACCTTCACTTAACCCTCTTGTACTCAGTTTCTCTGACTGCAGACTTCCCCTAGATTTCAGATTCTTTTACAGGTTTCAGCCTAAAAATGGGTATGTGTGATTATTAACTTGTGGGGAAGGTATGTGAACCTCTAGAAGAAAGAAAATTGGCAGACAGTTTCATAAGAGCATGCACTTCACTTTGAACTATATTTTGTCTGTCTTAGAGATATAGGTCGTGTCACTGTCACCAAATTGTCACCAGACACGTGACATTTTATGATGGCAATCAAGTTTACAGCATGCAAGCATGCGCAATCACCATGCTGATGCAAGTTGTTAGTGTAAGATGAAATCTGAGGCCTACCTGACGTGATCCATCCGCTGCCTGGCAGTACAGGTCCAACTGGTTGTCCCACCAATGTCATACAAAACTTGTCACATGTCACACACAGTACTATAAAAGAGGGTCAGGTGCGCCCTTTGCAGCTTGTTTTTGTCTTGCATACGTGTTTGTTTCATCGGCAGCAGTCTTAAAAAAACAAAGAGGTACAAACAAAAAGAAAAAATCAAGTGGTGTAGCAGTGTCAGGTAACAAGTGAGCCGGCCCAGTGGGTTCCTGAAACTGACGCACCTCTGCCATGCCATGTGTCGCGGGCCGCCATTTTGTCTGAAGCGCAGCCAGTGGAACATCGTATTCTGGGTTGCTTTGCACTTCACCGTCTTCTTCAACACCACTACCAACTTCTATATCACTTTCATTCTCCATCTCTCTTTCAAATGTCTCCACTTCTACAATAATTTGATCTAACTCCTCTTGCAAGTAGTCGACCATCTTGTCGTCGTTCGTAGCAGACGTGAAAGCAGCCATTGTGAAAGTCGGTCAGTTTCCATTCACAATGTTACTCGCTGTGTTCTGTGCCTATTCTCAATGAACGCGCATGGTTCCATCACCCCAAAATAGTGCCAACACATGATTGGGCCATGCCTGAGTCTTCCTAGTTACTGTCTGCGACTGTGCGTGTCTACACACGTGATCACTGCGTGATGGAAAATTCCCACGGAGAGGTCCCGGTACGTCCCGGTACAGGAAGAATAGGCGCCCGACGTTAAGTCCCCGATTGTCCCGTTGCGAGTATAGGAGGGTTAAGGTGCAAAGGATCCTGGGTCCATCCTTTGATCCGAGTCAGCATTATGTGTCTGCATCCTGTATCCATATCACATATCCGCACCAAAATGGAATTGCCTTTTCCTTGGCCCACATTCAGTCTCTCCATCAAACTTCATTACAGTACCAGCTGATATGTCAAAGTGGTTGGCGTCGCAGGCTCCTGGCAGGGAAGTTGTGGGCTTGATTCCCTTCAGAGCAATTTATTTGTGACATTTTTCTGCCCTGACTGGTTCCTAACCAAAGTTGAGTTTTTTTTTGCAGTGGGACCACACAGTCAAGTTTCATTGACGTAATGCAAGTGTTTTTGTGAGTGTTGCTCAAATTTCCTGACCAACTCCACTGGTTGATACTGAAATATATCATAAAAATAGAAATAGCGTACAGCTCTGTCATGTAGTCTCAAACCAGAATTGAAATCTGCAGCACCATCTTCACCATCCTCATCATCACCAATCAGCATAGGAAGTCTCAAAGTCTGTGGCCCTTCATGCCCTGTTCTTATGGTGACCTCAGTTTAGATTACCTCTTCACATTTATGCCCTCATTTGGTTCTGTCAGGGTCACCGTTGCTGGCAAATTCATGGGGACTGTCGTTGGACGGATGCAGTGATATCCTCTGAAGGATAGTTGCTGACTCAGCAACTAAGCAATTTGTGTTGTCAGTAGAGGCTTACTAGGTGGTGTTATGCATATTTGGATCAGAACAGGCCCACTGAACATCACCCAAGTGACTTGGCAGCAGTGCCGTGTCTCCTCTGGTGGGTTGTCTCATGACGACTTGACACTGATTGCTCCCAGTGGAATGCTGGTGCGGGGGCTGTATTTGGACAGGCCAGGGTATGGCTGTGGACTGGGGTTCAGAATTAGTAGTGTGGGTGCAGTGCCCCTGAGTTGACATGGAAAATGAGTCTGTTAGAAAAAAAAAAGTTTTGTTACAATCAGTTTAAAAGTGTGTGTGTGATATTTCAGACAGACAAACACACTCTATAGGGGAGGTAACTAGTAATGCTCTATAGAAACCAGCAGCAGGGGGGAAGTGTGTAGCTGTCAGGTCTCAGTCAGGTTTTAGTGGGGCTGTCTGCTTTTCTGCACTTGTCTGTGTGTGTGTGAGGGTTGTTGCACTTTGTGTAATGACTGATAAGAATGCCTGTGTTCTACTGGTTGTCGTAGCACTCTGTCTGAAGATTGTTCAGGATTTTATTGCGTCGGCCAGTTATATGTCAATGTTTCGCACTTTACAAGCCTGTGCACTTTTAGTAGCTTGTGATGTGATCATGTGTTAGTGAGTTAGATAGTATCCAGAGATTGTTTTTTTCTTCCTTGTCTAACATTACTCACAGTTAACCTGGTACATTTAGTTTTATTATGAAGTTCAACCGTTTGTTTTCTCTGTAATCAACAGTACAGATGTAAGCATGAAAAAGTGTTTAGCAGCAGAAATCCATATGTTGATAATCACTAGCTTTCATCCCCATCGTAGGATCTTCCCCAGGTGATTGGGTGATGGCGACTTACAACTGCAGTTTCTGTCACAGGATACAAGTGTTTGTTTGGCTGTTAAGACTGCATTTCTATTGGACGTCTTATGGGAACATGACTAGAACACAGTGATGAGGAAAAGATCTTCCCTCAGCTGTGAGTGACCTGTCAGGATGATCTCAGTGTATAAAATCTTCCCAAAGGCAAAAATCAACCATAAGCCCATTCAACACACTAACTACTGATCTTATTCAAAGAACAAAAAACAACATGACTCTGACTGAAAAGATGTTTTCTGTGATTTATCAGACTTCGTGTGATGACTGTGGAGAAGACTGCATGAGTGAAACTAGAGGGGCTCCAGGCAGCAGCATAAGAAAAAGAAACTCTCAGCATGAAAAATTCCTCTTGAACTTGGGCAACAAGTTCTCTTTAGACAATGTAAGTAAGTGTCTAGGCCACAGAAACCCGGAGAACAGAAACCTAAGGAGCTGTCAGGGAGGCCCAGAAAATCATCCAAAGGACCCCATGTTTAAACATAGAAATCAGCTGTGAACCGCTCAATGGACACCAGGCAGCACTCGCTCTATGCGATGCCGGCTGCTGGTCAGACCTTCTTGTTGTAAGCTACCAGTATCAGAATCTGGGGATTTGCGATGGAATTGAAAGCTAGTGATTCGCAAGTCGTTGATTTCTGCAAGTCAAAACTTTTCTTTCATATTAATAGGACAGAATAAGGACACAACATCTATTTAGATATCTAATGCAGTTTTCGATGAACCGAATGGACAGATGCCTTCTAAACCAAAGGGAGGTAACTCACTCAGTTGGAGGGTTTCCAGAGGACTTGCTTTCTCTGACTAACACCTGATTGGCTACTGCTGTCTGAACATAACTGTCAGACCTCCATCTTCCTTCTCCCCCCCCCCCCCCACCCCTCCCCAGTTTTTGACACAGATTGACTGCTTCCCATGTAAAGGTCTGGTTACATAAGGTTGCAGAAATTTATTCAACAGTATTGGTCAAACAGCTTGTGAAACAGGGTCTTTAAAACCATTTGTGATTGAAAAAAAAAACCCTCTTATATTGTGAATCAAGATCATCTAGTCACAGGATCCTAGTCGTTGTTCTCAATTGCGTAGTGTTTCAGTTCACCACCAAAGATGATGGAGCGATGGGTAGCTCTGTGACCCCAGGTTGGTGTAGGAAAGAGGACCCCTCAGCATGCCTTGAGAACTGGGTGGGTTCACCAGAGGGCACCAACCGTAGAAAATCCTCCTGTCAGGTGGTGCTCGGTGGACCTAACCAGGCATGCTTGATTCCGAAGTAAGTTTCACTTGGCATCACTGTTGTAGTCAAATTCACAGCATTCTGGAAAGCAATACTTGAAATTTTGGACAAGGAGATCACTGAAATTGATTTCACAGCATACGCTGAACACTAGGGAGCACAGTTGAACACCGATACACTGTATTTTAGGGATATTGAAACGCGTAATCTCCTTTGAGGAAAAATTGTTCAAACTTCAGTAAAGACAACATCCTGTGGCATTCCACCATGGTGGTCACTGTGAGCAAGATTGTGGATTGCACTGCTGAACTAGCTAGTGACTGCTGCGAGCCAGCAGTCTGGTGGTATAACCTAAAGGAGAACTCCGTTAGTTCATTAAGGTTGTAGAGATTCACAGCTCAGCGATGTAGTTCATTAAGGTTGTAGAGATTCACAGCTCAGTGATGTAGTGACGTCATGTGCCTTTCTCCATTTCATGCAGACCCTGTGGAGTGTGAGTAGTGGTGGTTGAGTGTCGTGAAGTTGCTGTTGTTGGCTGTGTTCACTGCATGTCTCTGTGCCTCCCTTTCCTGGTTTAGCCAACGCTTCCACAACTGTTGATTTTGGCAGAAGATGGGTGAAGTGTATGTTGTCAGCATGTATTATGTGTAAAACACTGGTACTGTAGTTCACTGCCACAGTGAATAACAGTCAAGTGAAAAAGGAGTTTGATTCAAACCCCGCCTTCATGAACAAAGTAGCGTTGGTGCAGACATTGAACAAAGTGGAGGTTTCCCCACGCACAGTATAACACAGCCCATTGCAGTGTAGTGATGACCATCGGCATCAAACAGTGTGTACCACATGCCACACCACGCTACACATCTCCAGCGCACCTTGCCATACCACATCATACTACACCATACAACTTCACACCAGACACCATCACACCGCACAATCATGCCAAACTATACAACTCCACACCACACCACGCCTTGCAACACCACTGCACACCACACCACAACGTGCATCACCCCACCATGGTGTGCCACACACCACACCATACCATCCCACTCCACCCCAGCCCACCCCACTCCACCCCACCCAGCACAACACCACCCTATGCCAAATCCACCACACCACACCACACCATACCACACCACACCACACCACACTGTAACGCCACATCTATCACACCTCACCTCACCTCACCGCCACACCACATGGATCACATCACTCCACACTACCCACCACACCACAGGTAGCACACCACAGTACAATGCTGTACAAAGGCGTCCAGTTCAGGGCAGTCCTTGTTATGTCCCCTGGACCCTTGGGTTTGACAGGTGAGACTGGAAGGTGTAATGCACTGTGTGTGTGTCTGTTCACACATTGTTAGCCTGAATCTCTCTACCTGATGAGACTGTAATGTGTAATGCGCTGTTTGTGTGTCTGTCTATACATTGTCAGCCTAGATCTCTCTACCTGATGAGACTAGAAGGTGTAATGTGCTGTGTGTGTGTCAGTGTACACATTGCCAGCCTGAATCTCTCTACCTGATGAGACTAGAAGGTGTAATGCGCTGTGTGTGTGTCTGTCTGTACATTGTCAGCCTAGATCTCTCTACCTGATGAGACTAGAAGGTGTAATGCGCTGTGTGTGTGTCAGTGTACACATTGCCAGCCTGAATCTCTCTACCTGATGAGACTAGAAGGTGTAATGCGCTGTGTGTGTGTCAGTGTACACATTGCCAGCCTGAATATCTCTACCTGATGAGACTAGAAGGTGTAATGCGCTGTGTGTGTGTCAGTGTACACATTGCCAGCCTGAATATCTCTACCTGATGAGACTGGAAGGTGTAATGCACTGTGTGTGTGTGTCTGTTCACACATTGTCAGCCTGAATCTCTCTACCTGATGAGACTGGAAGGTGTAATGCACTGTGTGTGTGTGTGTGTCGGTGTATACATTGTCAGTCTGGACCTCTCAACCTGACTGCTGTTTGTATCCTCCTGCACAACATTGGCTTCTTTGGTTTGCATGTGGTCAGAGAGTGTGTGTGTGTGTGTGTGTGTGTGTGTGTGTGTGTGCGTGTGTGCGTGCATGCGTGTGTGCGCGTGCATGCATGTGTGTGTATGTATGCATGCAGGCATCTGCGTGTGCATGAGAGAGAGAGGGTGATTGTATGTGTGTGTACGTGTTTGTGTTTGTTAGAGAGAGAGAGAGACAGACAGACAGACAGACAGAGACGGACAGAGAGAGAAAGAGAGAGCTCTAGACTTTTCCATATGATGGTTTTATTTTGTGTTTGACTTCTCAGCATTTTTCTTATCAGCAAAAATTGCATGCCACTTTCTGAGTGTTTTTCTTCGTTATTGTTGTTGTGGTAGTTGCAAGTTACACAAGAATCGATAACAATATAAAAAAGGTGTTAATGTTGTATTGGTGTGTGACAATATCCTTTGAAGACAGGTGATATGTAAGATGTAAGTGCCATCATCCCCATCAGCATCACTTTCATTGATCATCATGAAAAGAAGCCTCACGCTCTCTGGCCCTTTACGCCAAGCTGATGGTGAACCCAGTGTCGATTTTCTCTCCATTTATGTAGTAGGACATATAGCCATATTAACAGGTCCATTCAAGATTTAACACATACACACACATGCTTGCAAGCACACACATACATGCACACACAATATTATCATACACACACATACTTACACTCATGGACACATATACGTACCATGTGTGTGTGTGTGTGTGTGTGTGTGTGTGTGTGTGTGTGTGTGTGTGTGTGTGCTTGCTCACGCATATCTTCATAAATTTGCACATATGCATTGACATGCTCACACACATGCACACACATACACACACATGCACACACACACACATACACAATACACACACACACACACACGCATGCGCGCGCACGCATACATGCACATAGGCAGGCAGGCAGGCAGGCGCGCATGCGCGCGCACACACATACACACACTCACACACACACACACACACACACACACACACACACACACACACACACACACCACACACCCCCTACACTTCCACTTTTACAGACAAAAGAAAAAAGCTAGTTGGAACAACAGAAACAAAATCTACATTTTTGTATGGTCTTACAAAGATTCCCATTTTGCATCCATTTTCATGCTGGTCACATCATCACTGTGTCTTTGGGACCTATCGACTGATCCTCATCTTGTGGCTGGAAGTGTGTTTACTCTAATTTTTGTCCTTTGTTATTACAAGACATGGCATCGACAACTTCGAGAGGGGGAGAGAGGGAATGGGTGGAGGGAAGGGGAAGGGGGGTGGGGGTGGGGGTGGGGGCAGAAAACTGTTTAGCGAGAATGTTGGTTTGGATTCTAACACTTAAGTAGCAGGGAGGTGAGGGCAGCATTTTATAGTGTACTGTCACACAGGAAGTGAGGTGCGCTAACGCGTCTGCATGCTTTTCGTCGTTAATTAGTGCAGGCACACCTGCGGCAAACCTGTGTTTGCCAGATGCGAGATACCTGGACTTGGGGCGTGAATGCGTCGCTTGCACAACAAGCGCCAGAGGATTCCACCAGCCTTGACTGCTTCTGCAGAGAAAGGGGTGGGAGGAGGAGGAGTCATGGGTGGCAGACTGGGAGGACAGAGTGAGGGAGGGTGGAAGAGAGGAGGGGAGAGAAGGAGAGGGAGGAGGGGAGGGAGGAGGCGTTAATGATGGTGGAACTAATCAACCATACAGTGAAGCAATCACCTAAGCTGATGAACAAACTGCCAGTACACACAATGAAATAATGAAGAAGAAAACCCCACAAAAACATATGGGTCACATATGTCCAGAAAACATAATATTGCGTTTATAAATCTAACGATAGGCTTGTCAGATCAGAGGAATGGTTGTGTGATCTGATGGTGCTAGTTTCTGGGGAAAAGTAACAGTAGAAAGCAGAGGAATTGAAGAAAAGAGGACAGTGGAGCCTGCCTGTAACCACCCCCAGAAATCCTTGTGGAGACCTTGAAGAAAGGGCTGTCTGTTTGGGAAGTACATCTGATATCAACAAAGACAAAGATGGTCCAGGCGAAAGAAAGTCTTAATGGAGGCAGTGTTTATTTGCTGGGTGTCAGGGTGTCAGTCCACATGCCTGGTCACTGATGGTCGCAGAAGCAGACATGCAAAAAATGAACGATTTTGAGCTACAATACAAAGAAGCACACTAAATAGAGTACAAAGTAATGCTTATTTTATTACACAGAAACAGAACAGGCAAGTGAACATTTGACATCTTCTTCAAGTAATGCTTATTTTATTACACAGAAACAGAACGGGCAAGTGAACATTTGACATCTTCTTCCGACTTCACAAGTAAGAGCCATTATAAATGTTGAGAACAGTTTTCCCCAAATCAGCTAGAGAAACGAGTTGTAACATCTGCGTCCAGAAATTTTCTTGTCTGCCTTGTGATGTGTGATATTAAGCATTACATTGCACTGTTTTGTGTGTTTATTTGTTTTTGTCTCTCGTTTTGATAACTGTTATTAGTCTTCCGAATATTTTTAAGGTGAATTTGGGTATCAACTACTCGTCTGGAAACTAATTACAGTTGGGATTTTCACTTCATTATGTTAGTACGTTATACACACACACACACACAGAGTTTTTAGTCTTCCAAATGTTTTTAATTGGAATTTGCATATCTGTAATTCAGCTGGAAACTATTGACAGCTGGGATTTTCATTTCATTATGTTTGTAAATCGCGCTGCCTGTGAACAACAAGGAAGCAGCAACGTCGCCAGCACGGAGAATGAAGATCCGACTGTTCAGTGTGTAGACCTGGCAGATGATCACATGACTGGACCTGCTTGCAGGGGAGCGCCGAACGCTGCTGATGGAGGCGCTGGAGAAGGCCCCTCCGCGGTCCTACCTGGAGGCGGTGGCGGTGCTGCTGAAGTGGCTGGGGGACATGGAGGATGTGCTGCAGTCGGAGAAGGTCCAGATGGGCAATGTCCGCACCATGAGCAGCAAGCTGGACATCTACAAGGTGACCTGTCGCCCTCTGACCTTTGGGGGCCATGTGTGTTGTGTTTGTTTGAAGATGGTACACTCTGCTGTACTCTTAGGGTCTTTTATGTCTTGTTTGTTTGAAAACAGTGAAATACAGGACTGGTTAAGTGTATACAGGTATAGTCATGATGTGGTCAGTTATTTTTGTTTTCATTTCTCTCTCCTTCTTCCCCTCCCTCTCTGTACATTGCTCCAGTCCTCATCTTTGATACTTTACATACTTTAGCCTGTGTGTGTGCGTGTGTGTGTGCGTGTGTGCGTGCATGCATGCGTGAGAGAGAGAGAGAGAGAGAGAGAGAGAGTGTGTGTGTATGTGTGCATGCGTGTGTATGTGCGCGCATGCGTGTGTGTGTGTGTGTGTGCGCGTGTGCGTGCGCGTGTGCATGTATGTGTGTTTGTGTGAATCAGAATCATAACCAGGATCACATCCAATTATGATGAATTCCATAACTTGGTGTATAGACATAACAAACAGGAAAACCACTTTCACTCTCTTCAGCACCAACTGTTGCATTTAACAGTCAGGCAGAATGTGGGACCATACGAAGATCTACTGATTTCAGTCGGGGAAAAGAGAACAATGTTCATATGGCCAAATAACAAGATCCAATGGCCGTGCTCAAACAGTCCTCCAAGGAACTGTTGAAGGGGGAAGGCGGAGAGGAAGACAGAAGAAACGATGGACTGACAACGTTGCAGAATGGACAGGGAAGCAAAACATTTGCGGAGTACCAAGCCTTGGCACACAGCTGACAGAACTGGAGGAGCCTGTTCTTCAGTGTGGTGCTCCAGTGACTCCCCACGGAGTTAAGGAAGAAGTGGAAAGTGAAGGTACTCAACCTGTTTTTCATATGGTAATAGTGATGTTAGGGGTGATGATGATGGTGCAGGTCGTGATGATCATGGTGACGACAGTGACGATGTATTCTCTGATCTGCGTCAGGAACTACGAAGGGACCTGGAAGATCACACGTCTGATCAGGAGTACATCAACCGAACAGGACGTGAGTTGATCGCCCGGTCCCCGCCAGAAAGGGCCGCCACTCTGGAGGCCGATCTGTCCGACCTGAACACCCGGTGGCGCGCAGTGTGGACGACGGTGGAACAGCGGCAGGCCCGGCTGGAGAAAGCTGTCTCCCAGATGAAAGAGTACAGGGTGAGAGATGGATTTAGGAGAAGGGCTGGTTGGAAGAGGTAAAGAGGGATGGAAGGGGAGGGGCGGGAAGGAGGGAGGAGGAGTGTTGTGGGAAAGGGAGTGACAAGGTAGAGTCGGGGGGGGGGGGAAAAAAGGGGGGAGGGGTGGAGAGGGCAATAGATGCAGTGAAAAAGGAAATAGTAGGATAGTGTTAACAGCTGGAGGAAAAAAATGCAGATTAGTGCACAATTTTTTTCTTTTTTTTTTTTAAGTGCGCTGTTTTTACTGCGTTTTCTAAGCTTTTTTTATTTGTTGAGTCAGTGGAGGATAGAGTCTGTTTATGGCCATGAAATGTGTTGTTAAAACATCATAGTGTCTTAGACCAGGTATTAAAGATCGATTCTTTTGTTTGTGGGATACGGCTGGTCTCAAAGTGGGGTGACTCTGCGAGTGAAGATTGAAACATATAACCAAAAATGGAATTACAGAGCTGCCAAAGGAAGAACCTAACAAATTACAGAACAGACACAATGTTTTTCGATCTTTTGGGTCCTCTTCAGGCAGGACGAAAAACACACAAAACAGTGGAAGCAAAGGACACAACAGTCTGAACACTGATCGTAAGGTACAGTCAGTTTACACAGCCATGTCCAGGCAGACTGACATTATGTGAATGGCGGGCAGGCAAACTGTCACTCGGTCAAACAGAGATTAAGCCAGCTGGCAGGGAAAGGGTTAAGTCCTTCAAATGTCCATTGTATTTCTGTCATTGCCATCCTTGTCTTCCTAC
>CM065727.1:20390801-20413301 GCA_033310375.1 Conus canariensis
TTTCTTTTGTCATCGCCTTTAGAGCTCTGTTCGTCTTACCAGAAACACAGAGCTGTTTCATGATGTCATAGGCGGATGCACCTACGACCTCGCCTTACGCCAACATCTAATTGGTTTAGAAGCCAGAAGCCGGCTAGACTGGCATACTTGTCAGACTGGCATACTTGTCAGTCTGGCATACTTGTCAGTCTCACAGACGTGAGCTTCCTCCATTGGCTTTCTGTGGTGCAGTGAGTCAAATGGACCCATGGTGCATTGATGAATGTGAATGGAATACTGCATGTGGTCTAATGCTTTTACAAATAATTCTTGATGGTCTTTTTTTTTTTTTCATTCTGGAAAGTCTGCTGTATGTTCCCAGACGCCTACGCCATCAGGTGAATCCCATTTCTCTGGTGCAAACGTCACAGCTGTTCCACCCCATAATCTCTGTGTGTGTGGTGTATGTGTGTGTGTGTGTGTGTGTGTGTGTGTGTGTATGTGTGTGTGTGTGTGTGTGTGTGTATGTGTGTGTGTGCGTGTGTGTGTGTGTGTGTATGTATGTGTGTGTGTGTGTGTGTGTGTGTGTGTTGTATGTATGTGTGTGTGTGTGTGTGTGTGTGTGTGTGTGTGTGTGTGTGTGTGTGTGCATGCATGAGTGCGTGCCTGCCTGTGTGTGTGTGTGCACGTGTGTGTTGCTCAGAGCCTGAAGAGGGAAGTGAGCGAGCGTGAGGCGGAGGTGACGGCCATTAACGAGGAGGTGAACAGCATGCTGAAAGGGGCGGGGTCAGGGTCGCTGCAGGAGCTGGCTCGGGCGCTGATGAAGATGATGTCGCTGTGGGGGGACATCGCGCAGAGGGTCAACAGGTACGCCGCCCTCTACGAACGCTCGGAGCTGCAGTGGAAAGAGTTCAGTGGTAAGTCTGCTGAGGGGAACGAGGAAGGGGGATGGGTTTGAGGGGGGGGGAGTGTGTTGGGGGAGATGGTAGAGGTGGTGCGCTGTCTGAAACGCCACCTGAGAAAAAGGAAGTAGTGGAAAAGAGACGAGAAGAAGGATAATGCTGTGCTATGATGATATATGTCCATGGGGAGAGCGCTGATTTTTAAAATTTATTTATTTTCTTTTTTTTTTTTTTCAAAACACAAATAACAAAAACATGCCATGTTTAACGTGAGAAGTAAACATTTTTTTCATCCTGAAAGTGCGTACAAGAAACAATCATTTTCGCATTCTGCTGCAGGGGAATATTTGTTTGTCCCTCATGACAGGGCCACCAATTGTGGTGTATATTTCTCTTCTGTGCATGTGTATTCTCATGCTGCATCTTCCACCATAATTAAGCAGCCCTGAAATGGCCATGTGTGTTCGGCTAGCCCGTAATGAAATAATACTGAAATCCACAGTAGGCACATTTTACGCATTCTGAAGAAACTGTTAGGCGCCATTGTGAATATGGTGCATATAAGATATGAATACACGTGGAAATGTATGTCTAACGAATTCTGCGGTAAAGTTGAAATTCTTCAGTAGATACATTTTGGTAGTGATACGACCTGACTGACATTTGAAAACATATTGGTGCATTTTGATTTAATCTATACTTTAAGCTCTGTATTTCAAAAGATGCTAAGAGCTGCTCCATTTCTAATTTTTCATCAACACTAAATCCAACTGGAAAGACCTTTGTGACTGTCTGTTGGTCCTTTGTTTCCACTGTTTTGAATGGTGTTTGGTCTGCCTGCTCAGTTTGACAAAGACTTTCTCCAATCAAAGACTCGGTTAAACTTAATCTGCCTCTATACAGTGACCTGATCAAACAAAGACAGCCTCTGTTCAATAACTTGAGTTAAACATAAACTACCTGAGTTCAACAAAGACTGCCTCTGTTTAACGACTCAGTTTAACAAAGACTGCCTCCATTCAGCTACTCAGTTTGACAAAGACTGCCTCTGTTTAATGACTCAGTGTAACAAAGACTGCCTCCATTCAACTACTCAGTTTGACAAAGACTGCTTCTGTTTAGCGACTCAGTTCAACAAAGACTGCCTCCATTCATCTACTCAGTTTGACAAAGGCTGCTTCTGTTTAGCGACTCAGTTTAACAAAGACTGCCTCCATTCAACTACTCAGTTTGACAAGGACTGCCTCTGTTTAATGACTCAGCTCAACAGAAACTGCCTCCATTCAACTACTCAATTTAACAAAGACTGCCTCCATTCAACTACTCAGGTACTGTTGAGCTGAATTGCAGCGTGTCCTCTGGTGAGTTTCCCCATGATCAGCTGACGTTACTTTCTCCCTGTGGACAGCTAGTATTGAGATTGTGTTAGGATGGAGCTGGAATGAATAGTGTGGGAGTAACGATACTGGGAGGGCAGGGAAAACAAACAAAAACAAACAGTAATTGGAAATTTGTGCAGCTTTGGTGGAAGGAGAGCAAGAATTCTTGCAGAATTTGGAAAGCAAAGTGCGTCGATCTTCAGCCATCAGCTCTGATGCCGAGGACATCTCCGAAGAACTGAATGTGAGTCGCGGTAGTCATTAGATACAATAATCATTAAAAAAAAAAAAGAAGTTAGAATTAAATGACGCAATATGCAAATATTGCGATGCCAGTCACTTTTCGTGTCCATGGTTCATGTATGAACTGGCTGTATTATATTTGGATGGACTGATGGATGGACTGATGGATGGATGGACTGATGGATGGACAGAAGCAGTTTCCTTGCAACTCATTCTTTCTCTCTGTCTCTGTTCTCCTCCCCCCCCCCCCCCCCCCCCCTCCATTTTCCTTTTTTCCTCTCCCTCTCTCCTTTCCTTCCTTCCTCCCTTACCTACTTCCCTGTCTCTCTCTTTGTCCCCCAGCTGTCTCTCCCTCTCACTCCCCAGGTACCCCCTCTTCCTTCCTCCTCTCTCTTTACCCTTTACTTTTCCTCCATCATCTCTCTAATGGACTAAAATGATCTCAACCACAGAATAGTATAAAATTCAATGTTGTTAAGTTCTGTGTTACAGTGTTTGTATTGTGGGACAGGTCTACTTTGAGTTCAGCTTTATTTGCATTATTCACACAGTGTGGAAGGTGCCACAAGTTAGATTTGACAATGAAGTTGTTGGCTATAGGTATACATTGTGTGACAGACTGTACTGATAGATTTGGTAATGAAAGTTGTTGGCTGTGAGATATACATTGTGTGACAGACTGTACTGATAGATTTGGTAATGAAAGTTGTGGGCTGTGAGATATATATTGTGTGACAGAGCTGACTGATAGATTTGGTAGTGGAAATTGTGGGCTGTGAGATATATATTGTGTGACAGAGCTGACTGATAGATTTGGTAGTGGAAATTGTGGGCTGTGAGATATATATTGTGTGACA
This sequence comes from Conus canariensis, assembly GCA_033310375.1. Lineage (NCBI taxonomy): Eukaryota > Metazoa > Mollusca > Gastropoda > Neogastropoda > Conidae > Conus > Conus canariensis. The sequence continues at coordinate 20,394,162 of CM065727.1, forward strand.
GAGCTGACTGATAGATTTGGTAGTGGAAATTGTGGGCTGTGAGATATATATTGTGTGACAGAGTTGACTGATAGATTTGGTAGTGGAAATTGTGGGCTGTGAGATATATATTGTGTGACAGAGCTGACTGATAGATTTGGTAGTGGAAATTGTGGGCTGTGAGATATATATGTGTGACAGAGCTGACTGATAGATTTGGTAGTGGAAATTGTGGGCTGTGAGATATATATTGTGTGACAGAGCTGACTGATAGATTTGGTAGTGGAAATTGTGGGCTGTGAGATATATATTGTGTGACAGAGCTGACTGATAGATTTGGTAGTGGAAATTGTGGGCTGTGAGATATATATTGTGTGACAGAGCTGACTGATAGATTTGGTAGTGGAAATTGTGGGCTGTGAGATATATATTGTGTGACAGAGCTGACTGATAGATTTGGTAGTGGAAATTGTGGGCTGTGAGATATATATTGTGTGACAGAGCTGACTGATAGATTTGGTAGTGGAAATTGTGGGCTGTGAGATATATATTGTGTGACAGAGCTGACTGATAGATTTGGTAGTGGAAATTGTGGGCTGTGAGATATATATTGTGTGACAGAGCTGACTGATAGATTTGGTAGTGGAAATTGTGGGCTGCTATTATTGTTGTCAAAAGGGGGGGGCTAGTGGGTCATGTCCTGTGGAAATTAGATCACAAGCGCCACCGAGCATTATCGAGCTGACTGGGCTGCAATGCATTTTCTCCTCTGGTGAAATTTTTTTTGATGTCCTGATAGTGATTGCTTCATGTGGTTTGTTTGTGGAACAGGGCAAAACTAAGTAAGGGGGAGCTGAAGTTAGTGGTACGGAAGTAATGCCATTGAGTTTGCACGAACGATGAAACATGAAACAAAATAATCTGTGGTGATCTTCGATGACAGGAGATGGAGACATTGCTTCAGGACCATGACCCCGAGGTCAGACAGCGTGTGCAGGAGTTGGGGGGTCAGCTGATCTCCAACTCCGTCATGCCCCATCTGGTCCAGACACAGCTCGATGACTTCCTCCACCACTTCGACTCCTTGGAGGCGGAGGTAGGGGTTATGGGCCTTGTTGTGTTGTGTCGTCTTTATGTGGGCTTTGTTCTGTGTGTGTGTGTGTGTGTGTGAGTGTGTGTGTGTGTGTGTGTGTGTGTGTGTGTGTGTGTGTGTGTGTGTTTGCCATTTCTTTCTTTTTTCCATTTGCCCATTTGTACTGAGTGCCTTTATTGTTTAAATCCTGCTCTGGTCCCTAGTTGAACATATAAATATAAATTCCACCTTCTCCCCCAAACAGTTTTGGTGTCAAATCTGTGTGTGTGTGTGTGTGTGTGTGTGTTTGTGTGTGTGTGTGTGTGTGTGTGTGTGTGTGTGTGTGTGTGTGTGTGTGTTTGGTGTCAAATCTTGGTTCAAATCATACGCATTTAGCTTTTAATCTATGTATAAATAACCAGAAAAAGGAGAGCCTTTGAAAGTAATTTCCTGTGTGTATCAAGTGCTCCCTCTAACTCTGCCCTTATGCTTTGTTTTCCGTGACTGTCATCCATTGTTTTTCTCATGCTTATCAGTCCAAACAAACCCGTGTCCTTACCTAGCGTGGAACATCACCAAAATATCGGATTCCTCTTGAAAGAAATCTGGGAGTGCAGGGGAGCTAACCAGATCTCCTATACACAGGCAGAACTGCCATTCTGATCACCCTTGACATACATGTCATTGCATGTTTACTCGGTTAACCACGATAGCACTCACTGACTACAAAAATTACCCCCAAACTGGAAGTAGTCCAAAGAACACCATCACAGATACATCACAGTGTCCGAGAGAAACTCACGGTATCCAGAAATATCACTGGGTGTTAAAGCACAAAGATGCAAACTTCACATTTCACATACAATTACTAGTGAGAGAAAACCCATGTCAACCAGCCGTCATGTTGAACTCTTGTCTTGGAATGGCTGATGGGGTCTGTGTGGCCCAGTGTTTTGATCTGACTGAAGAAGGTCAGTCGTTCTGCCATTTGGTTTTGAGGGTGAAACTGTTGAGCGCAGTGGAAGACAGGCAGATGTGCAGAATGCAGCACACAGATCAGACATCACATGCAGACACAGACTGCCACTCCCATAGTGATGTGCACAGTCCCAAACAACGCTGTGGTGTGTGCATGCATGCGCATTTGTGCCTCTGTGTGTGTGTGTGTGTGTGTGTGTGTGTGTGTGTGTGTGTGTGTGTGTGTGTGTGGTCTGTGTGCACATGCACATTTGTGTGTGTGTATGTATGTGTGTGTGTGTGTGTGTGTGTGTGTGTGTGTGTGTGTGTGTGTGTGTGGTCTCTGCACACATGCGCATTTGCGTGTGCGTGTGCGTGTGTGTGTGTGTGTGTGGTCTCTGCGCACATGCGCATTTGTGTGTGCGTATGCGTGTGCATGTGTGTGTGTGGTGTGAGCGCAAGCGCATTTGTGTGTTTGTGTGTAGGAGAGCTATTAGGATGCGTCAAGCTTGGATCGAAGGAGACCTCGTCATCATGTCATGAATTGACGTAGATAATTATGCATGTATGTGGTGTTGTGTGTGTCTGCCTGTGTATTTTTTTTTGGTCAGGAGACAACCGTGTATGGCCGGCTGTGCTCTAAATGACCAGAAAGGGAAAGAGACGATGTGTTGATCATTCTCTCTCTTTTCTCTGTTGGTGTGTCATCATGGCATGCCAGACTGCAGTGCCAGAAAAAGATGGATTTCTTTCGCTGTAACAGACACAGTGTCAGCCGTAGTGATCATAATGCCATTGATGATAGCCAGCATGGTGGACATGGTGTTTACCTGTTTGCTGGATTGACTCTGACCTTTGACACCCTCCCCTCACAGGCCAAGGCGAAGGTCGCCCGCTTGGAGCTGGCAGTGCAGCAAGCTCAGACTGTGGAGCGACAGATGCTGGAAATGACTCAGTGGATGAGCGAGATGGGACAGCACCTCCAGTCGCGACTCGACGCCGACCTTCTGGCTGGGGACGTGCCACAGGAACAGGAGGTCAGAGGTTGTTGTGGACTGTAGCCTTAGCTATGTTCACAGCCATGTGTTGGCCTGTGGATGAGTGTTTGTGAGTGTTCGATTGGAAAGTGGGAAGTTTGGGGTGTGCTGTGTGTGTGTGTGTGTGTGTGTGTGTGTGTGTGTGTGTGGTGGTTTGATTCCTAGATTTTAATGAAGTCCATGTTGTATTGCTGAAGAGAGAGAGAGAGAGAGAGAGGGAGAGGGAGGGAGAGAGGGAATGAAATGGAACTCATTGCACAGAGAGAGGCAGGCAGACAGACAGATGGAAACAGAGAGCAAGGGAAAGAGAGTTAGCCCATTTCTCTTGAAAAGCAAACACACACTGACAATGTGTACAAGTAACAGGATTTCTGCATTGTACTACTCTTATTTGCAGTCGTTGGAAGAGGAATTCCGTCAACAGGAGGCACTGCTGCAGGAGCTGGAAGATCATGTGACTCAGTATCGTCAGCAGGGCAAGATGGAGGCCTCTGCCCGTTTGGAACAACAGATCCAGCTTCTGAAGGTATTTCAGCGTGTGTGTGCATGTGTCCGTGCGTGCGTGCGTGTGTGCGTGCGTGTGTGTGTATGTGTGTGTGTGTGTGCGTGTGTGTGTGTGTGTGTGTGTGTGTGTGTGTGTGTGTGTGTGTGCTCTGCAATGCTTAAAGATCAGTTTTGAGCCGAGTGCATTCAGACATCCACTGGCTATTTCAGGATGACTCTTGAACCCTCCCACCTTCCTGCTTTCCCGCCTTCCTCTCCCCAGCAAAGAAAGTAATTTTTCATATCCTTTAGAAATGACAGGCTGTTCACCTCGTGTGGTTTTTGCTGTTGCATCGGAGAAATGGGACAATGATAGCATACACAGACTGCCGCGGTGTTTCATGTGTTAACATGAGAGATAATCCGCATTGTATCGTGAGAGGAGAGAGGTTAACATGTAAGAGGAAATGCCTTGACAAGCGCAGAAAGTGGACAGCTGCAAGCTACACCAATAAAGTTCACTTGTATGTGGTGAGACGTTTTGCTGAACGTTCTTTACCTTTTCACACCCTTTGACTCTTCAAGCTGGCATACTTGATTACACCCTTATGGAAATCGCCCTCAGTTGACACAAAACATTCGGAAATGTTGGCGATGTAGCCAGAATGTCTGGTGTTGTTTGCTCCCGTGTTTCAGAAACACTTTGCGGAAGTGCTGGTGAAGTTTGGGAAGTTCCAGCGGCCGGTGGAGTTTGAGCCCAAGCTGAACCACGTGAGGCGAGAGCTGGACCGCATCCAGGAGAGGATTCACCTGCTGGAGATTCCCTCCGACGACCCCGGGGAAATCCAGGAAAGACACGATACCTGTATGGTGAGTGGTGGGCCTCTGGCTTCATTGATGGGTCTGGTTGTGTTGGAAAGCTTTTTCACGTAAATAGTGCAGATATCTTTCATTAAATGGTAATTCATGCACATTACACACAAGTGTATATAAAGTGCATGTATGACTTGTGCAAGACAGTGAGCAAGTTGGAGCCTGTGATCTGAACTAGTTGTGTGCTTCTGTGTTGGACTTATGACAAGATATTAGCGAGTTAAAACGTGCAATCTGAACTGGTTATGGACTCTCTATGTCAGAATTACCATGAAAGGATGGGTGAACTGAAGCTTGCGGTCTTGACTAGTTCTGTGTCAGACTTACAACAAATGACAAGCGAGCTGAAGCTAGCAGTCTTATCTAGTTAGGTGCTTTCTCTGTCAGATTTACTACAATACAACGAGTGAGTTGAAGATAATAGTCTCAACTAATTAGGCACTTTCTGTGTGTGACTTACTATGAGATGATTAGCGAGTTGAAGCTAGCAATCTGAACTGGTTATGCACTTTGAATGTCGGACCAACTACTAGAGGAAGAGTGAGTTGAATCTTGCAGTCTTAACTAGATATGCGTTTTCTGTGTCAGACTTGCTATTAGACGGTGAGTGAGTTGAAGCTAGCAATCTGAACTAGTTACGCACTTTCTTTGTCAGATTTGCTACAAGATGATGAGTGAGTTGAAGTTTCCAGTCTGAACTACTTATGCACTTTCTGTATCAGACTAACAAGATGATGAGCAAGATGAAGCTAGTGATCTGAAGTAGTTACAGCACTTTCTGTGTCAAACTTAATACAAGACGATGAGTGAGTCGAAACTTGCAGTCTGAAATAGATATGCGCTTTCTGTGTCAGACTTATTACAAAGCAATGAGTGACTTGAAGTTAACAATCTTAACAAGTAATGCACTTTCTGTGTGAGACTTACAACAAGAAAATGAGTGAGCTGGATCTTGCAATCTGAACTAGATATGCGCATTCTGTGTCAGACTTATTACAAAGCAATAGGTGAGTTAAGCTTACAATCGTAACAAGTTATGCGTTTTCTGTGTGAGACTTACAACAAGATGATGAATGAGTTGAATCTTGCCGTCTGAAGTAGTTAGGCGCTTTCTGTGTCAGACTTACTACCAGACGATGAGCAAATTGAAGCCAGCAGTCTAAACTACTTATGCGCTCTCTGTCTCAGACATACTACAAGACAATGAGCGAGCTGAAGCCTGAGGTGGAGTACGTGATCAAGACTGGTCGGCAGGTGGTGGAACGCAAACAGGTGGATTTCCCGGAGAAGCTGAACCAGCAGCTGGATGCCATTAAACAGCTCTACAACGACCTGGGGGCGCAGGTGAGAGACATGACCTTGATACCGACGCTAACAGTAACACTTGCACTGATACTGACGCTAACAGTAACACTCGCACTGATACCGACGCTAACAGTAACACTCGCATGATACGACGCTAACAGTAACACTCGCACTGATACCGACGCTAACAGTAACACTCGCACGGAACCGACGCTAACAGTAACACTCGCTCTGATACCGACGCTAACAGTAACACTCGCTCTGATACCGACGCTAACAGTAACACTCGCACTGATACCTGTAAACCGCCCGAACCAGTAACACCTCGCACTGATACCGACGCTAACAGTAACACTCGCTCTGATACCGACGCTAACAGTAACACTCGCACTGATACCGACGCTAACAGTAACACTCGCACTGATACCGACGCTAACAGTAACACTCGCACTGATACCGACGCTAACAGTAACACTCGCCTGATACCGACGCTAACAGTAACACTCGCTCTGATACCGACGCTAACAGTAACACTCGCTCTGATACCGACGCTAACAGTAACACTCGCTGATACCGACGCTAACAGTAACACTCGCACTGATACCGACGCTAACAGTAACACTCGCCTGATACCGACGCTAACAGTAACACTCGCACTGATACCGACCTAACAGTAACACTCGCACTGATACCGACGCTAACAGTAACACTCCTTCTGATACCGACGCTAACAGTAACACTCTTGCACTGATACCGACGCTAACAGTAACACTCGCTCTGATACCGACGCTAACAGTAACACTCGCACTGATACCGACGCTAGCAGTAACACTCGCACTGATACCGACGCTAACAGTAACACTCGCACTGATACCGACGCTAACAGTAACACTCGCACTGATACCGACGCCACGACACCAGTGGATATTCTTTTACATTGTGTGCACTCCCATTTCAGCCTGATTTCAGTTGTCTGGGGTGAAACACACACACATACACTCACACATACACACACATACACTCACACACACACACACCACACACTCACACACACTCACACACACACACACACACACACACACACACACACACACACACCACACACACACACACACACACCACATACACACACACACACACACACACAACACACACACACACACACACACACACACACACACACTCACACTCACACACGCACACACACACACACACACACGACACACACACACACACACACACACACACACTCACTCTCACACACACACTCCAAAAAAAAATCCCATCAGCCCCATTGAGTTTTACTTTGTATTTTCATGGATGATAAGGAAAACATTACCTAACTAGCAGAGGTAGAATTTGACACTGATGATATTGATGATAAAGGTGGTGATGACAATACAAATACAGATAATAATGATGGTGATGATGACAATAATAATGATGATAATGATAATTAGAAGTGGAAATGATATGATGATGATGATGATAATGATGATGATAATAGTAATACAGAGAAACAACTCGTTAATTACTTCCAGAAATCCTTCAAAATTTTTTTTCCTTAAAGGGAGGCAATCACATCAGGCGGTCAGTCTAGTATAGACGCACACAAAAATGTATAAGAAAAGCAAGCAAACAACAAAAACAAGAAAAGGTTTTTAAAGGTAAAGCATCTTTTCATGATGGTCATTCAAGTATTGGGTTAAGGTGGAGGTTAAAGTCCCACAGCGGAGTGACCATAGGGGCAGATTACTCTCAGAGGTTTACTGTGTGTAGGGCACTGCATTATGGAAAGCGGAGCACATCTGCTCCCTTCCTCAATCTGTAACCTTCCCTGACCTGAATCGTCTACACACTTATTGATGTAGTGCAGATGACGATAAGCATCTTCCAGAAAAAGAGAAAAGCGTTGAAAAGAGGGAGTTTTTGATTGGAGGGTGGACAGGAGGGGGGGGGGGGGGGGAGGCGGGGGAGGGGGGGGGGCGGTGTCTTTGTAAAACAAATAAAGCCAAGCAAGTTTCGACATCAAAAAATATTAAAGGATGGAATTTTTGTTTGGAGGTAATTGATGTCAAAAAAGATTACTCCAGAAACAATGAAAAAAAAAAAAAAAATGAATGGTGGGAATAATAATGTTTGATAATGATGATAATGTTTGATAATGATGGTGATGATAATAAAGAAGGTGATGATGGTGATGATGATGATGATAATCAAGATGACTGGGATGACAACGATGATGATAGTGATGATAATGATGATGATGATTACTATGATTGTGGTGATGATGGTAATGATGATGATGGAGGTGATGATGGAGGTAATGATGATGATGATGATGGCAGCAATGATGAATATGATGATCATGGTTATAATGACGATGACAACAACGTCAGTGATGATGATTGTGATAGTAATGATGATGATGATGGTAATGATGCTGGAGGTGATGAAGATGATGATGATGGTAGCAGCAGTGATGATTACAACCATCATGGTTATAAAGACGATGACAACGACATCAGCAATGACAATTATGGTGATGGCGTGCAGGTGACCCAGCACAAGACAGACCTGGACAAGGGACTGAAGCTGGCACGCAAACTGCACAAAGAGATGACGCAGCTCAGCGACTTTGTCACTGACACCAACGCAGAGCTGACCCGACGCCAGACCTCGCGCACACGTAACGTCGACGATGAGATTGTCCACATCAAGGTGAGTGTCTATAGCAAACCCCCCCCCCCCCCCCAAAAAAAAAAAAAAAAAAAAAAAAAACACTCTTGAAAGTGCAAGGGGTTGAACAATGTTGGCCTTTTATACTGTTTTGTGTCTCATGTAAGCAAGCCGTAGGCTCTGTGTTAGCTGTTAGTGTTTACAGAAGTGAGGGGTCTTTTCAGGAAGGGGGTCTTTACAGAAATGAGGGGTCTTTTCAGGGAGGGGGTCTTTACAGTCTTTACAGAAGTGGGGGGTCTTTTCAGGGAGGAGTTCTTTACAGTCTTTACAGAAGTGGTGGGTCTTTTCAGGGAAGGGGTCTTTACAGAAGTTAGGGGTCTTTTCAAGGAGGGGGTCTTTACAGTCTTTACAGAAGTGGGGGTCTTTTCAGTGAGGGGTTCTTTACACAAGTGTGTGTGGGGGTTCATTTCAGTGAGGGGTTCTTTACAGTCTTTACAGAACTGGGGGTCTTTTCAGTGAGGGGTTCTTTACAGTCTTTACAGAAGTAGGGGTCTTTTCAGGGATTTTTTTGTTACAGTCTTTACAGAAGTGGGGGGTCTTTTCAGTGAGGAGTTCTTCACAGAAGTGGGGGATCTTTTCAGGGAGGGGGTCTTCACGGTTTTTACAGAAGTGGGGGGGTCTTTTCAGGGAGGGTTTACTAACAGTCTTTACAGAAGTGGGGGGTCTTTTCAGTGAGGAGTTCTTTACAGAACTGGGGGGTCTTTTCAGTGAGGGGTTCTTTACAGTCTTTACAGAAGTGGGGGTCTTTTCAGTGAGGGGTTCTTTGCAGTTTTTACAGAAGTGGGGGTCTTTTCAGTGAGGGTTCTTTACAGTCTTTACAGAAGTGGGGGATCTTTTCAGGAAGGGGGTCTTTACAGTCTGTACAGAAGTTAGGGGGGTCTTTTCAGGGAGGAATCCTTTACGGTCTGTACAGAAGTGAGGGGTGGGGGGGTCTTTTCAGTGAGGGGTTCTTTCAGTCTTTACAGAAGTGAGTGTCTTTTCAATAAGGAGGGCTTTACAGAAGTTTGGGGTCTTTTCAGGGAGGGGTTCTTGACAGAAGTTGGGGGTCTTTTCAGGGAGGGGGTCTTTACAGAAAGGGGGGGGGGATCTTTTCAGGAAGGGTTTCTTTACAGAAGTGAGGGGTCTTTTCAGGGAGGGGGTCTTTACAGGGAGGAGGTCTTTGTATTAAGGCAAGGATGGTGTTTACAGGGAGAGAATCTGCATAAGGATGGGTCTTTACATTGAGAGGAGTCTTTACACTGAGGGGGGGATTAGGCAGGAGTTTGCATTGAGGGTAGGGGTCTTTTACTATGGGATGTGGGGTGTCTGTACATGGAGGAGAGGATCTTTATACTGGGGGAGAGTCTGTAGGTTGAGGGGAGGGGGCCTTTGTAACGAAAGGAGGGTCTTCACACGGAGGGGAGGGTTTTTTTACATCAAGGGGAGCATCTTTACATTTAGGGGAGAGGGGGTCTTTACACTGAGGAGAGGGCAGTCTTTTCATTGAGGGAAAGGCAATCTGAACATTGACAGGAGAAGCTCTTCACAGGAATAGAGTCTTTATCAGAAGGTTTCTCTGTAATCCGTTAAAACAAAAAAGCCCTGCTGATTATGTGTCTTAGTTAACGCCTTTATTGCGTTCATACCGTGAGAACGTCTTGGACTCGGGCAGTGGGAGGATGGTTGACCAGAATAAGGGTTAATTCAGAAACACTTCCTTTCCTCTTTCCAGTTCTGTTCATGAAGTCAAAATACTTCCATGTAATTAGGTTGCGCTGTTTGCTTGACAAAGTTTTTTTTTCTTGCAGTTGAGCACAAAATCTGCCTCGTATGACAAAAGGGTTAAGTGTTTGCTGAATGTCATATGATCACAGACTGTCCACATGGGTTTATATTCACTGAAAATTATATAACGTGTTAAAGATCCTGTGATCCTTATGGAGAGGGCAAGATGATTAAGTGGACAGAGCATTTGCCTGCAGAGCTGACAGTGTGTGTATGTGTGTGCGTGCATGTTCTCTGTGTGTGTGTGTGTGTGTGTTTTGCTCTGTGTGTGTGTGTGTGTGTGTGCATGTTCTGTGTGTGTGTGTGTGTGCATGTTCTCTGTGTGTGTGTGTATGTGTGTGTGCATGCATGTGTGTGTGTGTATGTGCGTGTGTGCATGCATGTGTGTATGTCTGTGTGTGCTTGCATGCATGCGTCTGTATGTGTGTGTTGCTGTGTGCATCCAGATGGTCCAGGAGGAGATGAAATCGCGGGAGCCCTCCCTGCAGATGATGTCAGACTGGATCCAACAGATCCAGGTGCTGGCGGAAGAGGCAGACATGTCAGAGTGCCGCCATCGTGTCTACACCATCAACCAGGACTGGACTCAGCTGTTCCTACGAGTCGCCGACCTGAAGGAGTCCCTGCAGGTCAGTGGGTGTGGGTGACATCGCTGTGAGAAGGTTGACTTTGGACAGAAATGTAAGAATTGGGATTGTCAGGTCCATTGTCTGTTGTGGACCCTGTAGATTTGTAAAAACAAACTACAGTATCCACACCAGCCGCCATAGCAGAGTGGTTAGCGTCGCAGAATCCCGGCTGGGAGGTCGCAGGTTCGATTCCCATCAGAGTCAAGTGGGATTTTTCTGCCCCAACCGCCTATGTGTCTCTGAGAGTGTTGCTCAAATTTCCTGACCAACACTGCAGGTGTCTGTATCTGGTTGACGCCGGGATATATTATGAAAGGAAGTGTAGAGTACCGCCCTGTCATGCAGTCTCAGACCGAAATGGAAATCCACAGCATCATCTTTATCATCCTCATTCTCATCGATCAGCACAAAAAAAAGTGTCTCAAATTCTGTGGCCCTTCATGCCCTACTCTCGTGGTGACCTCAATTTCGATGTCCTCTCCACATCTGTGACCTTGGTTTGGTTCTGTCGGGGTCACCGGTATTGGAGAGTCTATGGGGGCTGTTGTTGGACAGACGTAGTGGCGCCCTCTGGAGGGAGAGCTCACTCATACTGGCACTGCGACTAAGCAATTATGGTTGTCAGTAGGGGGCTTAGTAGGTGGTGTCCTGCATATGTTGGATCAGAACAGGCATCACCGAACACCACCGAAGTGACTCGCAGCAGTGCAGTGTCTCCTCTGGTGGGTTGCCTCTTGACGACTTGACATTGACTGCTCCCTGTGGATTGCCGGTGCCGGGGCTGCGGTGGGACTGACCAGGCTGTGGCTGTGTATGGGGTGTCGGAATGAACGGCGTGGGTGCACTGCCACTGAGGTGGCACAGAAGTTGGGACAGCAAAAAAAAACAACCCACCAACAAAAAAAAAAAATACAAACTGAAGTATCCACACAAAAACATCAGCCCAATCCAACACCTACTACAAAAACAGTAACTGAACAAATCACTTTAAGGACATATTAAAATGCACTAGATCTTAAAAATGTTTTTCTGTTGTTGATTGTTATCACTGTTTTCTGATTTCTGTTTTTGCTGACTTCGTTGTTCATACTGACATTGAATAAGCAGAACACAGACACATACACCCACACTGTTCATACTGATATCAAATAAACAGAACACACCCATACAAAAACAAACACACACACACACACACACACATACAAACGCACACACACACTAACTGATTTTTCTATACGGTATATTACAGGAGGAATGTAGCAGCCTGGACGATGAGTTCATCGACTTCCAGTCTCAGATTCTTAAGGTCAAAGAGTGGCTAGGTCAGACAGAGGTCACACTGACCTCACATTGCAGTCAGGAGTCGCAGCCATCCTTCAGTCCACACTCAGAGACCATCAAGGTATGTGTGTGTGTTGTGTATGTGTGTGTGTGTGTACGTGTGTGTGTGTGTGCATGTGTGTGTGTGTGTGCTGTGTGTGTGTTTGTTGTGTATGTGTGTGCATATGTGTGTGTGTGTGTGCATATTTGCGTGTGTGCGCATGCGTGTGAGTGTGCATGTGCATGTGTGTGTTTGTGTGTAAGCATGTAGGGGCAAGGGATACAATATTATCAATATTGTATTAACAGTTGGTGAGAGTGTAATTCTCAGTATAAAATTAACTCAAAACCTTTAAAATGCAACAATCAAGAAGGGTGATTCAATGCTAATATACAGTTAAATCATTCTTCTGGACTGTGATTTAAAATAGAAGCCTATAAGTGCACAATAATTCTTGCAAGTTTTCTTCTGACCAAGTTATCTGTATTTGTTGATGTTCATTTGGCCATAGGCTTTTTTCACATTAAAAAGGTTGCCAATACATTTTTTTTTCCTTCAAACAAATTGTTGCTTAATTTGAGTAGATAATTTAGTTAAATGCTCGATTCTAGATCTTTGCTTCCCAAAACCAGTTTGATTGATTGGCGTTACTTTATTCTTTTCACTGTAACGCAATGTTCTAGTTAAAATGATATTTAAGAAAAGTTTACCTGTATGTGAAGTAAGTGCTGTAGGGTGGTAGCTATTTGTATCACTTTTAGGTTTTCCAGTCTTTAGGAGTGGAACAACAATGGAATCTTTCCATAACCGTGAAATGACATCTTGCTCCCAGCATTTCTGAAATGTTTTAAGCAGAAAAATAATACCATTCTGTAGAAGGTGCTTTAATCTTTCATTGCTTCCTGTGTTCAGACCAACAGACCATTTTTTGTTTGTAATGGTAGACATGGCATTTTAAAGTTCTGTCATTGCCATAGGAGAGATAGAAAGGTCATTTTTCATGTGTGTGTGTGTGTGTTAGTGTGTGTGTGTGTGTGCGTGTGTGTGTGTTAGTGTGTGTGCGTGTGTGTGTGCGTTAGTGTGTGTGTGTGTGTGTGTGTGTGTGTGTGTGTGTGTGTGTGTGTGTGTTAGTGTGTGTGTGTGTGTGTGTGTGTGTGTGTGTGTGTTGTGTGTGTGTGTGTGTGTGTGTGTGTGTGTGTGTGTGTGTGAATGATGGGGTGTGGTTTTGGTGTGTGTGTGTGTGTGTGTGTGGTGTGTGTGTGTGTGTGAGTGAGTGAGTGAGTGAGTGTGTGTGTGTGTGTGTGTGTGTGTGTGTGTGTGTGTGTGGTGAGTGAGTGGTGTGTGTGTGTGGTGTGGTGTGTGGTGTGTGTGTGTGTGTGTGTGTGTGTGTGTGTGAGTGAGTGAGTGAGTGAGTGTGTGTTGTGTGTCTGTGTGTGTTTGCAAAGAGTGAGTTAATGGTATTGGTCAAGAAAAGTGCAAAACAAGTCACTGGAAATGTGCGAGCTGTAGCCATAGACAAAGTGACCGTATGGTGCGAGTTAATTGTATGACAAGAACAGCGCCAGATAAGCCGCAGGAAATTAGTGAATCACAGCAGAAGTCAGCACTGCAAACGGTGTGTGGTCTGCCGTTAATGGTGACCTGTGTGAGGGGTAGACCCGACACTGGGTGTTCATCTTCAGCCTTATCACGCTGTCAGCGTCTGCAGTGACACAGCAGCTGTGTCGGTGGTTTTCAACTGCCTCCTGTTAGGATAGCAGGCGCTAGTTGATAGTCGGCGTAGGTGAGCTGGAAGGTTTCTGGGGTCAGTGAACTTTAATCTGCTGAAAAAGAATGTAACAGGGGTACAGAAGGAAAGAGTGTGTGTGGGGGGAGAGGGAAAGCTGGTGGGGAGAGAGAGAGAGAGAGAGAGAGGAGAGAGAGAGAGAGAGAGAGAGAGAGAGAGAGAGAGCATTTTTGCTCTGATAGGACCTCTACAGATTATAAGTCTCATCACTGACAGAAAACAGAAATAGAAAGATGTCTTCTGGTTCTAGACATGACAAAGTGGAGGCTTGGACGAGGTTCATATGTGGCCAGTAGTGGACTTGGAGCCTGATAACTTCTCCCTGGAGGCTAGTGGCTGTGCCTCATCATAGTGTCTCGGTCTGCTCAGGATTGGTTGGTCAGTTCTGGGTCTGCTATGGGCTTAACATGAATCCCTAGCCCCTGATGTTTGTGTTAGCCTGGAAAACACACATATGAGGCTGACGATAGTTTGAACAGAGAAGAGGGAAAGCCGGTGAGCGGCACATCACAGTGTGATAAAGAAGAGTACAGTGCAGTGTGGGACAGTAGAGCTACATACACAGTAGCGCAGGACTACGCAATGCTGCACAGTGCGGAACGGTGCAAAGCAAGGCATCGTGACACGGCACAACAGAAGCATGTTGACTGCCATCATTATGGTTACTGTTTGACTTTGGTAATAGATGATTCCAAAGTCGTGTTTGATTTGGTCTGGTTGTAGGATTTTTCTTTTTTTTCTTTCTTCTTTCATTTCCTTTTTTCTTTCTTTCTTTCTTTTAAAAAAAAAAAAAATTCAAATGTGTTCCATACTGCTGATGCGTATGGTCCTCACAGCACAAAGAAGGGCTTGTAGTCAGCTGATTAATGTTTACTTAAAAGGAAGAAAACACAGGGCGCGCGTGTGTGTGTAGTAGTAGGGATGAAGTTGTTTTCTCACCTGGAAGCTCTCAGGAAGCATTCATTCTGGCATCAGGCCAGGGCTGCAGCTGTCAGAAGAGATAGACTGATTGCATTGTACAGCACTGTATTGTATTGTGTCCTCCACAGACTTATTGTATTGTATTGTGTCCTCCACAGACTTATTGTATTGTATTGTGTCCTCCACCAGGGTTTACTTCCATGGAGTCTTCTTTTACATGAAGGGCTCAGCACATGTTTTACACACCAATTTGGGTTCTTGTCTCCTAAAGAAAAATACAAAAAGAACATAAGAAAAAAAAAAGGGTGGAGGTGGGGGGGGGGGGGGGGGGGGGAAGAAAGAAAGAAAACTTAGCTCACAGGTAACCATTTAAAACGATTTTGGAGATGAAGAGGCAAAACAAACAATCAAACAAACAAAAATCCAGAGTTATTGGAGATGAAGAGGCAAAGCAAACATTCAAACAAATAAACAAAGATCCAAACAAACAAACATCCCATGTGAGACTTCATTCATGGACTGTTTGTTCTCTCTTGGATAGCTAGGGGCTCTGTGTGTGTGAATTGATTTCCTGTCTTGTGTAAACCCTGCGCTGGGCAGTTCCTTTTTTTTTTCCCATCCCCCTCTCTCTGTGACTCAGCATTTTGTTTCTCTGTATTTATTCTTGTTCTTTTCTTTTTCTTTTTTAAATCTCTCTTTAGAGTCATCCGCTGTTTGTCTGCTTTTTGTGACCCTGTTATGTTTGTTCCAGAGTTTTTTCTTTAATCTTTCAGTTTTCTCTTGTTGCAATTTATCACAAGTCAGCTGTGTTTTGCTGTGGTCAGGTGACTGGGTAACAAGACAGTACACACTGTCCACACTTGATACTGGCCGTCTGGTCTGCCATCTTTTCCCAAATGGCTTTTTTGGCAGTTTGCTTGTTTGTGTGTGTGAGTTTGTGTGTGTGTGTGTTTTGTAAAACCTTGGTGTATGTAGCACCGTTAGCATGTACTCCTTGGAAGAAGAATAAAACTACACTGTGTGCACACTTTAAAAGTGTCATCGCTTGACCTGAAGGAATGTACACTGTCACTTGTGGGGTAAAAAAAAGAGACAGACAGAGGTACATGGTCAGCCACCCCATTACAAAGATGCTTTCACTGATGACCGGCCTTACCAGCAGTGGTCCCGGGGTTAACCCTTTCCACTCTGACGTAGTGACTGGCTGTGTAACCTTCCCGTCTGGGTATGTTTTGGCTGTTCAGTTAAAAGATCAGGACTGCTGTTTTTATCAAACTGTCATGACTCTGGATCAGGACATTAAAAAGGGCCACAAAGTTACAGGTGTATCATTTTCTCATGATGTAAAATTTTCATCATGTTTGAATTTTCCAGTAATGCATGGTTACTTGATAAATGGTAGTTAAATCGATTATTCATCACTTCATCAATACTTCCTGTTCTAGCAGGCTGAAGTTTCAGATTTATAATTGAACGCAATGTAAATAAGACATATGTATGACGTAATTAACATATTTATTACAGCTGCGTAATTTATAAAGTTTAGTAATCTGCTAAGATCATCCACTTAGATTTCATCTGCCTGACTTTAAGCTACTTTATTATTATCATGTTATCACAAAACAAAAAAAACAAAAACTGACCCCCCCCCCACCCCCCCCTGCACTCCACCCCCCTTTCCCCTGGAAAAAAATAATAACAAATTTGAATTTCACTCGAACAAAGCAACTCATCATAAAGGGTGTAACAACTTTAAAAGACTCTTTGTTTACTCATTATTTATTCACGAGTTAATTAAGAGGTGGATGTAACAGAATCAATGTGGACGGTTGGTCGGATGCAGTGGATGTATGCACCAGGGGTGGGATACCAGGATGAAAGAGTTAAGGACATCAATAGTTCAGCTGTCATATGTTGAACACTATGAATAGCGCATGTTGTGTCTTTGTTTCTTGTTTCCTTCTCAAGACAGAAAGAGTGACAGAGATCAATAGTCCGTCCACCTGTCGTATTGTGAATGGTGTAAATACTTTTCAAGGCAAAAAAGTTAAGGACATCAGTGCTTCAGCTGTTATGTTATGAATGGCATAAATAGTGCAGATGATGTTTTTGTTGCTTGTTCCCTTTTCAAGACAGAAAGAGTTAAGAACGTTAATAGTTCGGCTGTCATGTCATGAAAGGTGTAAATAGTTCAGATCATGTCTTGCTGTTTTTGAAGGAGTTACAGACATCAGTAGTTAACTGTCACGTCTGAATTGTGTGAAAAGCGCAGGTCACGTCTTTGTTGCTTGTTTCCTTCTTAGGATAGAAAGAGTTAAGACATTAATAGTTCACCTGTCAAGTCATGAATGGTGGAAAAAGTGCAGATCAAGTCGTTGGTGCAAGTTTCCCTTTTCAGGACAGGACTGACAACACCATGTGTGGTTAGTTGGGTTTAGGCCATGTGTGGTCAGTTGGGTGTAGGCTGTGTGTGGTCAGTTGGGTGTAGGCTATGTGTGGTCAGTTGGGTTTAGGCCATGTGTGGTCAGTTGGGTTTAGGCCATGTGTGGTCAGTTGGGTTTAGGGCATGTGTGGTCAGTTGTGTGTAGGCTATGTGTGGTCAATTGGGTATAGACCATGTGTGGTCAGTTGGGTGTAGGCCATAGGTGGTCAGATTTAGGCCATGTGTGGTCAGCTGGGTTTAGGCAATATATGGTCAGGGTTTAGGGCATGTGTGGTCAGGGTTTAGGGCATGTGTGGTCAGGGTTTAGGGCATATGTGGTCAGTTGGGTTTAGGGCATATGTGGTCAGTTGGGTTTAGGGCATTTGTGGTCAGGGTTTAGGCCATGTGTGGTCAGGGTTTAGGGCATGTGTGGTCAGGGTTTAGGGCATATGTGGTCAGTTGGGTTTAGGCCATGTGTGGTCAGGGTTTAGGGCATGTGTGGTCAGGGTTTAGGGCATGTGTGGTCAGGGTTTAGGCCATGTGTGGTCAGGGTTTAGGCATATGTGGTCAGGGTTTAGGCCATTGTGGTCAGGTTTGGCATTAGGGCAGTGGTGGGTTTAGGGCATATGTGGTCAGGGTTTAGGGCATGTGTGGTCAGGGTTTAGGGCATATGTGGTCAGGGTTGTAGGGCATATGTGGTCAGGGTTTAGGGCATGTGTGGGTCAGTTGGGTTTAGGGCCATGTGTGGTCAGTTGGGTTTAGGCCATGTGTGGTCAGGGTTTAGGCCATATGTGGTCAGGATTTAGGGCTGTGTGGTCAGGGTTTAGGGCATGTGTGGTCAGGGTTTAGGGCATGTGTGGTCGGTTGGGTTTAGGGCATGTGTGGTCAGTTGGGTTTAGGTCATATGTGGTCAGTTGGGTTTAGGTCATATGTGGTCAGTTGGGTTTAGGTCATATGTGGTCAGGGTTTAGGCCATATGTGGTCAGGGTTTAGGCCATATGTGGTCAGTTGGGTTTAGGGCATATGTGGTCAGGGTTTAGGGCATATGTGGTCAGTTGGGTTTAGCGCATATGTGGTCAGTTGGGTTTAGGACATATGTGGTCAGGGTTTAGGGCCTATGTGGTCAGGGTTTAGGTCATGTGTGGTCAGGGTTTAGGGCATATGTGGTCAGGGTTTAGGCCATGTGTGGTCAGTTGGGTTTAGGCCATGTGTGGTCAGTTGGGTTTAGGCAATGTGTGTGTCAGTTGGTTTAGGCCAGTGTGGTCAGTTGGGTTTAGACCATGTGTGGTCAGTTGGGTTTAGACCATGTGTGGTCAGTTGGGTTTAGGCCATGTGTCAGCTGGGTTTAACCACCACTGAAGCCCAAACTGACACGTTGCCTGTAGCTTATCGTCCTAGTTGAGCCCATTACTCACACAGTCCTCTCTCCAAACTCAGTGAGCCATCTACACATCCTTCTCCTCATGAACCTTGAGCATTTCAACAGTCCCCTCTCCTCCAGTGAACTCATTGAGCCCATTTCTTACACAGTCCCTTCTCCTCCAGTGAACTCATTGAGCCCATTTCTGATACAGTACCCTCTCCTCCACTGAACTCATTGAGCCCATTTCTGATACAGTCCCTCTCCTCCAGTGAACTCATTAAGCCCATTACTCACACAGTCCCCTCTCCTCCAGTGAACTCATTGAGCCCATTACTCACACAGTCCTCTCTCCTCCAGTGAACTCATTGAGCCCATTGCTCACACAGTCCCTTCTCCTCCAGTGAACTCATTGAGCCCATTTCTGATACAGTCCCCTCTCCTCCACTGAACTCATTGAGCCCATTTCTGATACAGTCCCTCTCCTCCAGT
>CM065727.1:20418301-20428301 GCA_033310375.1 Conus canariensis
TTGATAGAGATAACAGAAATAGATAATACATATAGATAACAGATAACATATAAAGGGGTTCAGTCCACAGAAGATCTGAATACATGTTGACCTGCCAGAACGATTTTGTTCCACACTTCACCTGTCAGACACTGCTTGGGCTTGAACCAGCAGCACTTAGACTAAGAAACCAAGTGTTCTAAGCATCTGACTGTTGCACAGTTGGGGTTTTTAGATTCAGGCTGTGACGAGAGCACTGGATTTATGTGCATGTCTTCATAAGCAGAATGTTTTCTTCATCTTCCCTGAGGTTTCCTCCCCTGCTCTTTGTTGTTTATACATAAAACATATTAGAAGGCCACTCATGTTTCTGGAATTTTCTGTGTGCAGCAAAATCTGCAGCAGGAAATGAACGACATGAAGAGCCAGGTGGACGAGGTTCGAGACCTGGCCATCACACTCATGTCACGCAGTCACCGCTTCACCCCCATGGTGGAGCCGGAGCTGACCCACCTCAACCAGCGCTGGGAGGAGGTGGCCACTCTCCTGAAGGTCAGACCCTGGTCCTTGACCAACAGCACAGCTTGGCCTTTGCTTTGCGATAGAACGGTGTGAAGAGAATGTTGATTTTGGTTTTGTTTTGTTTTGTTTATGTCTTTAAATTGGCAAGACAAATAGAGGAGAGTGTTGATTGTTTTTAACAAGAGAATTAGAAGAGAGTTTAATTTGGACAAATAGAGTAAGCTGGGTGGGTTTTTTTTAGAATTAGCAGACAAATAGAAGAGAGTGTTGATTGTTTTTTGACAAGGCAAATGGAAATGACTGTTGTTTTTGATAAAACAAATGGGAAGAGAAAGTCACTTTATGACCAGACAAATAGAATGTATGCATGCATGTATGTATGTATATACAGAGATGAACAAAAAGTCGTCAACACCGCCCACAGTGTTCATTTTTTTAATAATTCAAGCTTTTGCCTTTCAAAAGGCTTCTTCAGGAACCGGATCATATATGTATGTATATATATATGTGTATATGTATGTGTATATATATATATATATATATACATATATATGTATATGTATTTTTCGACAAGACAAAAAAGAAGAAAACATTGCTTTTTGGGCATGACAATCATAAAAAAGCAATGCTTGTTTTTTGACAAGACAAAGAGAAGATAGTGTTACCTTCTTTTTTTTTAACAAGACCAAACAGAAGAGGGTGTTGCTTGGGTTTTTTTTTTTGACAAGACAGTTAAAACACATTGTTGCTTTTTTGGTTGAGAAGACCAAAAGATGAGAGTGGTACTATTTGTTGGGAAGACAAATAGAAGAGAGCGTTATTATTTTTGTCATGGCAAGACAAATAGAAGAGAGCATTATTATTTTTGTCATGGCAAGACAAATAGAAGAGAGTGTTACTATTTTTGTCATGGCAAGACAAATAGAAGAGTGTTGCTTGTTTTTTGAGAGGACAAACAGAGGAAAGTGTTGCTTTTTCAAAGTTTTGACAATACAGAAGAGTGGTTTTTTTGGTTTCTTTTCTTAGAAGACCAGCAGAAGTGCACTGCCTTTTTTTTTTTCTAAAAGTTTAAAGACCAACACAAGAGAAGACTAAGACTAGCAGAAGAGAATGTTGCAGGTTACATTGACAAGAGCAACAGAAGGGAGTGCTGAGGTCGTGGGTGGCTGTGTGTGTGTCCCCAGGCCAAACAGAAGGTCCAGCAGGAGGTCCTCAGCAGCGTGGAGGTCAGCAAAGTGAGCATCCAGTTGAAGAAGACCCCCTCCCCGGCCAGACAGTCCCCCCAGCTGAAACCCGAGGAGGAGGCTGAGTTCAGCGCCGCCTACCAGACGGTGCAGAACAAGATGGCTGCCTTCGAAAATGACGTGGTCACCGGTGGGGAGTTACGGGAGGTGGACTTCACTGACTGTATTCAGACCAGTGTGGAGGTCAGTGGTGTGAATGGGTTTCCACTGTTTTGGTGCATGTCTGTGATAACCATATGGACTAGAATGTTTTGACTCTTTGAGCTAAGAAGCATGGGTCCAAGTCTTGGCATCGTCTACAGGTTGACATGTGACTCATGCAGTGTCGTGAATGTGTACGGAAATCCATAAACTTGCTTTTTTGTGTATGAAAGCTGAACAAAACAGAAAAATGAAAAAAGATCAAGGAAAATATGCTTCTGGTTCACATGGAGACTTACACAGACCAGTTAAGAGTGAGGTAATAGTAATTCACACTGACTTTTTGTAATATTCGTTTCGGTTTGTCCACCTTGGGCAGTCAAGCTTGTTTGAAGATGGGATGACTGCAGGTGGAAGCTGAAAAATAAAAGCAAAATTAGAATTACTGAACTGCAAAATGAAAAAAAACAAAAACCCAAGCATTTTACAAAATGGACACAAGGTATTTTTTGACAGGTCTTCTTCAGGCGGGACAAACAAAAATTCAAAACAACGGAAATAAAGGATGAACAGAAAGTCACTTTATTTTTTCATACCTGAGTGCAAACTCTTGCATGGATGAAAAACAGAAATATCAATCTGGCCATGATAATTTTTGTCATCCACAAGGAACATAAGGCCCTGAACTGTTGCTGCAGTAAGCTGTTTTTTCCCAGGACCATCTGACCTCCCTGATCTGATCGTAGGATGTTCTGATCACTGGGGTCAACCTGCGTGCTGACCTGCTAGTAGATGGAATGCCTTTTTGTGTGCGTGACGACACTCGTCATCCGGTATCCATATCAAAGATCCTGAAGTGCAAGTCGGCATTCGGGTTTGCTGAACACATGAACATCATATGCATCATGTTATGAGAGAGTTGGGTGACATCATGTTACTTGGAGAGGAGTTGGGGTGGAACACAGCCTTGTTTACTACCCACTGAAATCTGGTGGTGGAGATTCAGCAACAACAGCTGCATTGTGGACAGCTTGAGATTATGTCTGTCAAGCTATCCTGATTACCAGGTGCTCATGCAACATCACACATGTGGTTACATTTGTAGTGTGTGTGTGTGTGTGTGTGTGTGTGTGTGTGTGTGTGTGTGTGTGTGAGGGTGAGAATGTGTGTGTGTGTGTGTGTGTGTGTGGTGTGTGTGTGTGTGTGTGTGGTGTGCGCGCGCGCGCGCGCGTGTGTGTGTGTGTGTGTGTATGTGTGTGTGTGTGTGTGTGTGTCTGTGTGTGTGCATAAAATAATGCGAATGAATCTAGACTGGCCTTATCACATAGTAATTAGATCCAATAAACTTGCATGCTAAGAGGCTGAAAGGGTAAAATCCCATAGCTTTAGTGGCAGTAAAGGAAGTATGGTGTTAGACATGTGTGTGACCCGACAGTGCAGAAGGCAGAGCACGACCTTTACCTTCCACCACTTTACCTTCCCTGAATTGAATCAGGTATCCAAGTTACTGCTGGATGGATGGGGTATTTAAGCTGTACAAGTCTGAGCCCCACAAGAGGTTCAAACTCAGGACCCTGAGCTCTGCGGCCAAACGCTTGAACCATTTGACTGTGTGCCTGTGTGCTGGCCTGGTCTTGGCATATGGCCCCAACAAATCCCTGTGCAGGACTTCAGGGCAGAGAGCTGAAGAGATCACAGACTGCCCAGTAGAGGATTTACCAGTCATGCAGCTGTAGGAACTCTCCTGAAATAAGATAGTGGATTTCACTGCAGTTGGTTTTGTTAGTGGATTTCACTGCAGTTGGATTTGTGATGTTTGTCACAAAAAACCTGAGGCATGAGAGGAGTGCTGGCAAATGTGGATGATTAACAAAATTTCATTCGTCTAAGATCATATGATGATGAACAGACGTTAAAATAACCACTGAACTGAACTGAACAAAATTTCGTGCTTTTTCTTTGAGTCATTGTGCAGTCCACAGCAGCATAATGTAAATTCACACTGACTAGCTGCCAGCTTGAAGCAAAGTCGCTTCACGTTGCGAGGCCTTTTTGTAGGTTTGGTACAGGATGGGAAAGCAGCCAGTAAACTGTGGGGACAGGAGAGTCTCATGCTACAGCGTAGATCAGGCCTACAGCTCACCTGCCATCTACAGTCATGAGAGAGTGATGACGAAGGGTGATAAGATTCACAGGGGGAAACGTTCCTACCTCATTTGTTTCAAAGAGCGCTTCGACTGTCGACTTTTGGAGAGGCCCACAGTCAGATTGTTAGAAAGTTTGTTGTTGAGCTTAAGGTTGTGAGTTAGAATCGCTTGTTTGGTTGGATGTGTATTGCATGAAAACAAGCTCCTTCCACCTGGAAGTATATGGTTGTCTGACTCAGTTTAAGGATGGTTCAGACAGTTGAAGGAGTGAGTTGGGCTGTGCCCCAAACTTTAACAATTACTGTGCTTACGGCCATTAAGTTATTGCACTTTCACCTTTCACCTTACGTCGACTTCCTTTTCTGGATTTTAAAAGGCTATTTCCATTTCACGCTTGTTGAGGTGGAATCAGTTCTTTCCCCTTCAGCCCCACCCCAAAGGAATGGGATGCGGAAGCTAGGGAGCTGTTTGCAGTATCCAGAGGATGTTTCTTGTTCTGGCGCATGCAGTGATGTCTCGTTCTGGTTTGATTTCTCCCGTTTTTTTCTGTCTTGGTGGCAGGCATGTCCCATGAGCAGTTGTGCCACAGGGCCACAGATATCACTACGTTGTTGAAAGGGGCTTCAGTGCCTGAGCCTGCTTCCTGTTCACATCTCACTGCTGCCTGAACTGCTTCTTGCTTCTTGTTCACATCTCACTGCTGCCTGAACCTGCTTCTTGTTCACATCTCACTGCTGCCTGAACCTGCTTCTTGTTCACATCTCACTGCTGCCTGAGCCTGCTTCTTGTTCACATCTCACTGCTGCCTGAGCCTGCTTCTTGTTCACATCTCACTGCTGCCTGAGCCTGCTTCTTGTTCACATCTCACTGCTGCCTGAACCTGCTTCTTGTTCACATCTCACTGCTGCCTGAACCTGCTTCTGTTCACATCTCACTGCTTAGACCTAGTTTGAAGTTTTTTTCACTCTTGTCTTTATCGATTTCAGGGTGTGTGTTAATCACACACATCTCAGGGAGCTATGACTTCAGAAGTGACTTTGGTAAAATTGTTGGAGGAAGCAATATTTTCATTTGCTTTCGGTGATGGATAAAGGACATTTGAAAACACAGGCCAGTGCAGGTTTGATGAAAGCTGAACTGGTGTCTGTGAGCAGAAGATGGAGGAGGAAGGAGAGGAACTGCAAAGGGAGGTCAATGCAGTTTTAGAACAAGGGGAACAACTGCTGCAGGCCGCAGAAAATGACCGAGATTCCGTAGCTCATGCCAGCATCAACAGCCGAATGCGGGATTTGAAGGTATGTCATCTCCTGTCATGTGCTTGTGATGTAATAAATGTATTGCTGTCCTCTCCAAATTGTTTCAGTTTGACTTTTGACTCTGTCTTCAGAAGTTTGTAGGGGGAGGATGGCTGGGGTTTGGGTCTGCCTTCATCATGTGATTTTATAGTGTGATTACAAGGTTAACTGATCATTTGTTTTTGTTTTCAGTTTAGTCATGCATTCCTGCTGTTAGTGTTATTGTTTTCAAAACAATATCAGGTGGAATACAGCAAGGTGTTTTAGTTTGTATTGTTTAAAGAACAGAAATAAGAATTTGCAAAGAATGTCTTTACTTCGATGAATCAATTACTGTACTATAGTTGACAGAGAAAGAATCATTTCATGAGTCATGCATGGATACATACAGACAGTGGATTATTCTTAAGTCATGCATGGGTTGACATAGATGATTCTAGTTGATGCATAGTTGGACCGTGGATTTTTTCACAGTTCTTGCATGAATAAACAGTGAGTATTTTACAGTTCATATGCAGATGTGCAGTGGAGTAAAACAACTCATGTGTGGATAAACAGTAAGTCATTCACTGTTAGTGGGCATATAGACATTGGACTATTCCAAGTTCATACAAGCATAGATGATAAAATATTCACTGTTCATGCATAGATAGACAGTGGATTATTGCAGTTCATGCATGGATAAGCAGAAAATTATTCACAGCTCGTGGATGGACAGGATTCATTGACAATGGATTTATGAACAGTTCATGCATGGAATTGTGGGTTGTTCACAGTTCATGATGAAATTAACACACGGATAATGGATTGTTCACAGTTCATGCATTGAATCAGTGCATAGACAATGGACATTCACTGTGCATGCATTGAATTAATACATTGGCAGTGATTTATTCACAGTTCATGTGTAAAAACTGATGTGTGTGGATGAAGGACTGTTTGCAGTTCATGAATGGAGTCTGTGCCTGTGCAGTGAATTGTTCACACTTCATGCATGGAATCGATGCTGTGGAAATTGATTTCATACTTCATGGATAAAATCGATGCACTGACATTAGAATACTCGCCGTTCATGTGAGGACAGAAGTGGATTATTCATGCATAGATTACGACGGTGAATGTTGACGAGTGGGCTACGTAACAGTGAATCATTCACAGTCGACATGTGGGCGTGTGACAGGAGCAGTGGAAAGACGTATGTGGCCATAGGGACAGGAAGCAAGAAACCTTGCTCCTCCTGGCTCCGGCCTGGTCCACCTTTCGCCATGACGACCAGGAGCTGACCTTGTGGCTGACCACCGCTGAGCAGCAGCTTCAGGCAGGGGACATCACTGACATGGAGGTGAGTCCTCGTCTCCCTTAGCTTGTGTGTGTGTGTTGCTGTGTGTGGCCAGGCTAGGATGGATTGGAATGTTCCAGTATGGGGTGTCAGGGTGGACTGCGATGGTCATCGTGTGGACTGTCAGTGGCTGGTTTGTGTGCCGTGTTGCCGGTGCAGGTTATCGTGTGTGGACTTTTTCACTTGCTAATGTGGAGTGCGGCGTTGTCGGTGTGGATTGGGATGTTTCGTCAGTGTGGGTTGTGGTGGTGTCATCTGTGGATTGGGATGCTGTCAGTGTGGATTGTTGCTTGTCAGTGTGGATTATGATGTCATCAGTGTTGATTGCAATGTCGTCATGTGTGGACTGTTGTTTGTCAGTGTGGGTTATGATGTCATCAGTGTTGATTGCAATGTCGTCAGTGTGGACTGTTGTTTGTCAGTGTGGGTTATGATGTCATCAGTGTTGATTGGAATGTTGTCAGTGTGGACTGTTGTTTGTCAGTGTGGATTATGATGTCATCAGTGTTGATTGCAATGTTGTCAATGTGGACTGTTGTTTGTCAGTGTGGATTATGATGTCATCAGTGTTGATTGCAATGTTGTCAGTGCGGACTGTTGTTTGTCAGTGTGGATTATGATTCATCCAGTGCTGATTGCAATGTTGTCAGTGCGGACTGTTGTTTGTCAGTGTGGATTATGATGTCATCAGTGTTGATTGCAATGTTGTCAGTGTGGACTGTTGTTTGTCAGTGTGGATTATGATGTCATCAGTGTTGATTGCAATGTTGTCAGTGTGGACTGTTGTTTGTCAGGGTGGATTATGATGTCATCCAGTGTTGATTGCAATGTTGTCAGTGTGGACTGTTGTTTGTCAGTGTGGATTATGATGTCATTCAGTGTTGATTGCAATGTTGTCAGTGTGGATTATGATGTCATCAGTGTTGATTGCAATGTTGTCAGTGTGGACTGTTGTTTCATCAGTGTTGATTGCAATGTTGTCAGTGTGGACTGTTGTTTGTCAGTGTGGATTATGATGTCATCCAGTGTTGATTGCAATGTTGTCAGTGTGGACTGTTGTTTGTCAGTGTGGATTATGATGTCATCCAGTGTTGATTGCAATGTTTGTCGGTGTGGATTGTTACATTTTGTCAGTGTGAATTGTGATGTTTGTAGTGTGAATTGTGATGTGGTTAGTATGGATTGTGATGCTTCAAGTGTAGACTGTGATGGTGCTTGAGTGGATTGTGGTGATGTTGATGCAGATTGTGAAATTGTGCGTATGGATACTGTGATGGTACTTGTGTGGGTTGTGATGTTGTCAGTGTAGATTGGGCTGTTGTTCAGGTAAATTGTGTGATATCAGTGTAGATTGTGATGATGTCAATGTGGCTTTGATACTTGTGTGGTTTGTTATGTTGTTAAGAGTGGATTGTGATGTTGAATGTGGATTGTGAAATGGTCAGTGTGGATTGTGACAGTGTTAGTGTGTAGTGTGATGGTACTTGTATGGATTGTTCATGAAGTCAGTGTAGATTGTGAGGATGTCAGTGTGGATTGTGATACTTGTGTGGATTTTACTGGTGTAAGTATGGATTATAATGGTGTCAGTGTGGGTTATGATGTTAATGCAGATTTTGATGTTGTCAGTGTGGATTGTGTTGATGCCAGTGTGGTATTTCTGATAATACCCATGTGGTTTGTATGTATTAATGGCGGAGCTGTAAAGATTGTGATGTTGCTATCATAGATAGTAATGTCAGTGATTATTGTGATATTGTCAGTGTGAATTGTGATGTTTTGAGTATAGATTTTGACATTGTAAGTGCTGACTGCAGTGCTGTTGTGGATTGTAATGATGTCCAGTGGATTGTAATGGTGTCCGTGTGGATTGTAATGGTGTCTGTGTGGATTGTAATGGTGTCTGTGTGGATTGTAATGGTGTCCGTGTGGATTGTAATGGTGTCCGTGTGGATTGTAATGGTGTCTGTGTGGATTGTAATGGTGTCCGTGTGGATTGTAATGGTGTCTGTGTGAATTGTAATGGTGTCTGTGTGGATTGTGATGGTGTCAGAGTGGATTGTAATGGCGTCTGTGTGGATTGTAATGGTGTCAGAGTGGAATGTAATGGTGTCTGTGTGGATTGTAATGGTGTCAGTGTGAATTGTGATGGTGTCAGAGTGGAATGTAATGGTGTCCGTGTGGATTGTAATGGTGTCTGTGTGGATTGTAATGGTGTCAGTGTGAATTGTAATGGTGTCAGAGTGGATTGTAATGGTGTCAGTGTGGATTGTAATTGTAATGGTGTCTGTGTGGATTGTAATGGTGTCAGTGTGGATTGTAATGGTGTCTGTGCGGATTGTAATGGTGTCAGTGTGGAAGGTAATGGTATCTGTGTGGATTGTAATGGTGTCAGAGTGGAATGTAATGGTGTCTGTGTGGATTGTAATGGTGTCTGTGTGAATTGTAATGGTGTCTGTGCGGATTGTGATGGTGTCAGAGTGGATTGTAATGGTGTCTGTGTGGATTGTAATGGTGTCAGAGTGGAATGTAATTGTGTCTGTGTGGATTGTAATGGTGTCAGCGTGAATTGTAATGATGTCAGAGTGGAATGTAATAGTGTCAGTGTGAATTGTAATGATGTCTGTGTGGATTGTAGTGGTGTCTGTGTGGATTGTAATGGTGTCAGTGTGGATTGTAATGGTGTCAGTGTGGAATGTAATGGTGTCTGTGTGGATTGTAATGGTGTCAGTGTGAATTGTAATGATGTCAGAGTGGATTGTAATGGTGTCAGTGTGGATTGTATTTGTGTCAGTGTGGATTGTAATGGTGTCAGTGTGGATTGTAATGGTGTCAGTGTGAATTGTAATGGTGTCAGAGTGAATGTAACGGTGTCTGAGTGGATTGTAATGGTGTCAGTGTGGATTGTAATGGTGTCAGTGTGGATTGTAATGGTGTCAGAGTGGAATGTAATTGTGTCTGTGTGGATTGTAATGGTGTCTGTGTGGATTGTGATGGTGTCAGAGTGGATTGTAATGGTGTCAGAGTGGATTGTCATGGTGTCAGTGTGGATTGTAATGATGTCTGTGTGGATTGTAATGGTGTCAGTGTGGATTGTAATGGTGTCAGTGTGGATTGTAATGGTGTCAGAGTGGAATGTAATGGTGTCCGTGTGGATTGTAATGGTGTCTGTGTGGATTGTAATGGTGTCTGTGTGGATTGTAATGGTATCGGTGTAGATTGTGATGGTGTCTGTGTGGATTGTAATGGTGTCAGTTTGGATTGTGATGTTTTCAGTGTAGATTTTGATATTGTGGATTGCACTGTTGTTGTTGTGGATTGTAATGGTGTCAG
>CM065727.1:20440801-20445801 GCA_033310375.1 Conus canariensis
GAAAGCATAAAACGGCAGTGGAAGGAAAAGCATAAAACGGCAATGGAAGGGAAAGCATAAAACGGCAATGGAAGGAAAATCATAAAACGGCAATGGAAGGGAAAGCATAAAACGGCAATGGAAGGAAAATCATAAAACGGCAATGGAAGGGAAAGCATAAAACGGCAATGGAAGGAAAATCATAAAACGGCAATGGAAGGGAAAGCATAAAACGGCAATGGAAGGAAAATCATAAAACGGCAGTGGAAGGGAAAGCATAAAACGGCAATGGAAGGAAAATCATAAAACGGCAATGGAAGGGAAAGCATAAAACGGCAATGGAAGGAAAAACACAAAACGGCAATGGAAGGAAGGGCATAAAACGGCAATGGAAGGGAAAGCATAAAACGGCAGTGGAAGGGAAAGCATAAAACGGCAGTGGAAGGGAAAGCATAAAACGGCAATGGAAGGGAAAGCATAAAACGGCAGTGGAAGGGAAAGCATGAAACGGCAATGGAAGGAAGGGCATAAAACGGCAATGGAAGGGAAAGCACAAAACGGCAATGGAAGGGAAAGCATAAAACGGCAAGTGGAAGGAAAGCATAAAACGGCAATGGAAGGGAAAGCATAAAACGGCAATGGAAGGAAGGGCATAAAACGGCAATGGAAGGAAAAGCACAAAACGGCAATGGAAGGAAAGCATAAAACGGCAATGGAAGGAAGGGCATAAAACGGCAATGGAAGGAAAGCACAAAACGGCAATGGAAGGCAAAGCATAAAACGGCAATGGAAGGGAAAAGCATAAAACGGCAGTGGAAGGGAAAGCATAAAACGGCAGTGGAAGGGAAAGCATAAAACGGCAATGGAAGGAAGCTAAACGGCATAGAACAAAACGGCAATGGAAGGGAAAAGCATAAAACGGCAATGGAAGGGAAAGCATAAAACGGCAATGGAAGGAAGCATAAACGGCATGGAAGGAAGCATAAAACGGCAATGGAAGGAAAGCATAAAACGGCAATGGAAGGAAAGCATAAAACGGCAATGGAAGGAAAGCATAAAACGGCAATGGAAGGGAAAGCATAAAACGGCAATGGAAGGAAAGCATAAAACGGCAATGGAAGGAAAGCAAAAACGGCAATGGAAGGAAGCAAAACGGCATGGAAGGGAAAGCAAAACGGCAATGGAAGGAAAGCAAAAACGGCAATGGAAGGAAGGGCATAAAACGGCAATGGAAGGGAAAGCATAAAACGGCAATGGAAGGGAAAGCATAAAACGGCAGTGGAAGGGAAAGCATAAAACGGCAATGGAAGGGAAAGCATAAAACGGCATGGAAGGGAAAGCATAAAACGGCAATGGAAGGAAGGGCATAAAACGGCAATGGAAGGGAAAGCATAAAACGGCAGGGAAGGGAAAGCATAAAACGGCAATGGAAGGGAAAGCATAAAACGGCAATGGAAGGGAAAGCAAAAACGGCATGGAAGGAAGCATAAACGGCATGGAAGGAAGGCAAAACGGCAATGGAAGGGAAAGCATAAAACGGCAATGGAAGGAAAGCATAAAACGGCAATGGAAGGGAAAGCATAAAACGGCAATGGAAGGGAAAGCACTAAAACGGCAATGGAAGGAAAGCACAAAACGGCAATGGAAGGAAGGCATAAAACGGCAATGGAAGGAAAGCATAAAACGGCATGAAGGAAAAAAGGCAATGAAGAGCATAAAACGGCAATGGAAGGGAAAGCACAAAACGGCAATGGAAGGAAAGCACAAAACGGCAATGGAAGGAAGGGCATAAAACGGCAATGGAAGGGAAAGCATAAAACGGCAGTGGAAGGGAAAGCATAAAACGGCAATGGAAGGGAAAGCTAAAAACGGCAATGGAAGGGAAAGCATAAAACGGCAATGGAAGGGAAAGCATAAAACGGCAATGGAAGGGAAAGCATAAAACGGCATGGAAGGAAGCATAAAACGGCAATGGAAGGAAAGCATAAAACGGCAATGGAAGGGAAAGCATAAAACGGCAGTGGAAGGAAAGCATAAAACGGCAATGGAAGGGAAAGCATAAAACGGCAATGGAAGGGAAAAGCATAAAAACGGCAATGGAAGGGAAAGCATAAAACGGCAATGGAAGGGAAAGCACAAAACGGCAATGGAAGGGAAAGCATAAAACGGCATGGAAGGAAAGCATAAAACGGCAATGGAAGGAAGGCATAAAACGGCAATGGAAGGGAAAGCAAAAACGGCATGAAGGAAGCATAAAACGGCAATGGAAGGAAAGCATAAAACGGCAATGGAAGGGAAAGCATAAAACGGCAGTGGAAGGGAAGCATAAAACGGCAATGGAAGGGAAAGCATAAAACGGCAATGGAAGGGAGTGCATAAAACGGCAGTGGAAGGGAAAGCATAAAACGGCAATGGAAGGAGAAAACGGCATGAGGAAAAAAACGGCAAGTGGAAGGAAGCATAAAACGGCAATGGAAGGAAGCAAAAACGGCAATGGAGGAAGCATAAAACGGCAATGAGAAGGAAAAACCCAAAAACGGCAATAAGGAAGGAGAAAGCATAAAACGGCAGTGGAAGGAAGTGCATAAAACGGCAATGGAAGGAGCAAAAGGGAAAGCATAAAACGGCAGTGGAAGGAAGGGCATAAAACGGCAATGGAAGGGAAAGCATAAAACGGCAATGGAAGGGAAAGCATAAAACGGCATGGAAGGAAGGGCATAAAACGGCAATGGAGAAGGTGAAAGCATCAAAACGGCAATGGGAAGGGAAAGCATAAAACGGCAGTGGAAGGAAGTGCATAAAACGGCAATGGAAGGGAAAGCATAAAACGGCAGTGGAAGGGAAAGCATAAAACGGCAGTGGAAGGAAGTGCATAAAACGGCATGGAAGGGAAAGCATAAAACGGCAATGGAAGGGAAAGCATAAAACGGCAGTGGAAGGAAGTGCATAAAACGGCAATGGAAGGGAAAGCATAAAAAACGGCAGTGGAAGGTAAAAGCATATAAAACGGCAGTGGAAGGGAAAGCATAAAAACGGCAAGGAAGGGAAAAGCATAAAACCGGCAGTGGAAGGGAAAGCATAAAAACGGCAGTGGCAGGAGAAAAGCATAAAACGGCAATGGAAGGGAAAGCATAAAACGGCAGTGGAAGGGAAAGCATAAAACGGCAATGGAAGGAAGGGCATAAAACGGCAATGGAAGGAAAAGCACAAAACTGCAATGGAAGGGAAAGCATAAAACGGCAATGGAAGGAAGGGCATAAAACGGCAATGGAAGGAAAAGCACAAAACGGCAATGGAAGGGAAAGCATAAAACGGCAATGGAAGGGAAAGCATAAAACGGCAATGGAAGGGAAAGCATAAAACGGCAATGGAAGGAAGGCATAAAACGGCAATGGAAGGGAAAGCATAAAACGGCAATGGAAGGAAGGGCATAAAACGGCAATGGAAGGGAAAACGGCAATGGAAGGGAAAGCATAAAACGGCAATGGAAGGAAGGGCATAAAACAGCAATGGAAGTGAAAGCATAAAACGGCAATGGAAGGGAAAGCATAAAACGGCAATGAAGGGAAAGCATAAAACGGCAATGGAAGGAAAAGCACAAAACGGCAGTGGAAGGGAAAGCATAAAACGGCAGTGGAAGGGAAAGCATAAAACGGCAGTGGAAGGGAAAGCATAAAACGGCAGTGGAAGGGAAAGCATAAAACGGCAATGGAAGGGAAAGCATAAAACGGCAGTGGAAGGGAAAGCATAAAACGGCAATGGAAGGGAAAGCATAAAACGGCAGTGGAAGGGAAAGCACAAAACGGCAGTGGAAGGAAAAGCATAAAACGGCAATGGAAGGAAAGCATAAAACGGCAATGGAAGGGAAATAACAAAACGGCAATGGAAGGGAAAGCATAAAACGGCAGTGGAAGGGAAAGCACAAAACGGCAAGTGGAAGGGAAATAACAAAACGGCAATGGAAGGGAAAGCACAAAACGGCAGTGGTAGGGAAAGCATAAAACGAGCACGGGATAGTCGTGAGGACCTGCCAGAATCGCGTGCGTTGGAGGAGTGTCGTCGCGGCCCTGTGTTCCTCAAGGAATCAAGAGGCATGAAGAAAAGAAAAGATAGTCGTGAAAGTCATTATTTAGCCTGCTGTCTGAATGCTAACCCCCACCGCGGCTGTCTCTTGCAATAGTTGTTTGCAGTGGATGTGTGTTTAAATGCTAAAAGGGTTTAAAAAAAAAAAAAGAAAGAAAAGAAAAACGGAAGAAAAGAAAAGAAAAGAAAAAAGCCTGTGAAAGTGTTAGAAGTATTGTGTTTGGCGCCAAACGTTTGGAGACATGCTAAGAGAGTGGATGAGCGTTGTTAGACAACAGCTAGGGTTCCAACACAAAGAATGAGTCAGAGGTTAACTTTTCTTTTCTTTTCTTTTTCTTTCTTTCTTTTTTTTCTTTTTGTCTCTGTCTCACTTAGTGTTCCCTCTCAGTGGCTCTGGTCACACTTATCGCTCATTACGCCCCCCCCCCCCCCTCCAATACATTGTCACGCCCGGGATGGTCTTTTCAAGAGGCAACCCACCAGAGGAGACACAGCATCATTGCTGAGTTTTTTGTTTTTTGGTGTTTTTTTTTTTATGGGGGTTTAGTGATGCTTGTGTAGATCCAACATGCACAGGACTGTGCCTTCAAAACCTCCCCACTTGTCCACGGTCACTGTCGAGTTACGGGACCTGGATGAGTGATTGTCGCCCACCCCACCCAGAGGGCGCTACCACGTCCATCTTTTAAATGATCTCACCAGACGTCAGAGGTGACGACGTCACTTCCTCTGCCCTAAAGGCAGAGAGTGTTGAATGTCGAGCTGGATGCTGTGAGTGGAATATGAAATGTCATTCTGTAGTGAGTCTGATTAATTGCACTTGGGAGAGAATGTGGCGCGTAATGCGTAGACCAGCAGTACAGGAGTGACATAGGAAAAAGGTCGGAAAGTCAGGTGCTTCAGGTGTACTTAGACCAGCAGCAGTACAGAAGTGACAT
>CM065727.1:20450801-20453301 GCA_033310375.1 Conus canariensis
TGTTCATGCGTGCGCGTGCGTGCGTGAGTGTTTCTAGTTCATTGTTGAATATGATAACTGTCCGTGTAGTATTTGTTCGTGCGCGTGCGTGCGTGCGTGTGTGTTTCTAGTTCATCGTTGACTATGATAACTGTCTGTGTAGTGTTCGGTTTTCTTCAAGTCAGGGCTGTTTCCCACTCACTGTCGTCACCGTCGTTTGCTGCTAACCCAAGTTCTCCTGTCATCGCTGAATATGCTTCCTTTTTTATTACTTTTCCTTTCTTCTTCTTCTGCTGTTTTTTTTTTTCTTTTTCTTTTTGGTTTTCCTCATCCAGTTGAGTAGTCTGCTGTTCTCCTGAGTGGCGGCATGTGTATGTGTGTGTGTGTGTGGGGGGGGGGGGGGGGGGGGGGGGGGAGGGAAGTTGTGGTGGTGGTGATGGTGTGTGTGTGTGTGTGTGTGTGTGTGTGTGTGTGTGTGTGTGTGTGTGCGTGCGTGTGTGCGTGTGTGTGTGTTGTGGTGTGGTGTGGTGTGTGTGTGTGTGTGTGTGTGTGTGTGTGTGTTTGCGCGGCCATGGCCAAGAGGAACACATGCTTTCGTGGTGCACGTTTCATTGCCGTTTTAGCTTAAGAGACTTTTGGGTGGTTTGTTTCTTGTTTGCTCCCCCCCCCCCCCCCCCGACTCCTAACCCTCCACCCCCTCCCCTTTTTTTTTTTTTTTTTTTAAAGATGACGTAGTGTTTGTTCCCAGACAAATGGAGTGGATAACGGGTTTGGACTCGTAAAGAGACTGTTCAGACATGCACGCCTGAACTTGGAAAACTCGTCAGACCCTTCGGAAATGATGCGGAGTAGAGGCAGGAGTGGGGGGGGGGGGGGGGGGGGGGGGGGGAGACTGGAGAGCGGGGGGAACGGGGAAGGGTGGGGGTGAGGGGAGGGGAGGGGGTCGGAGGAGAGCCGGAGGGGATAATTATGAGGGCTTCACATGGACGCTCTTGAACGAGAAACACGTTTCCTTTCTGGTTTCTTTGTTGTATTTGTTTCTTTCGAGCCTTTCTTTCTCTTCTTTTCATCTTCATCTTTGTTTGTTTGTTTCTTTCTTTCTTTCTTTCTTTCTTTCTTTGCTCCGTTCCTTTCTGGGTTTCTTTCCCTCCTTCCCTTCTTTTTCTTTTCATCCCAATTTTATTTCCGCTCTCTTTCTTCTTTTTTTTTTTTTTCGTTCTTTCTTTCCTTCTTTCCATTTTTTTTTTTTTAGCTTCTTTGATTCGTTGTATGTGTTTTTCCCTTCTTTCCATTCTGGGTTTCTTTCTCTACTTGTGTTTCTTTCCTTCCTTCCTCTTTCTTTCTTTTCTTTTCTTTTCTTTTCTTTCATTCTTTCTTTCTTTCTTTCTTTCTTTCTTTCTTTTTTTCTTTCTTTCTTTTCTTTCTTTTTCTTTTCTTTCTTTCTTTCTTTCTTATTTTCTTTGCTCCGTTCCTTTCTGGGTTTCTTTTCTTCCCTTTCTTTTTCTTTTCATCCCTGTTTCATTTCCACTCCCTTCTTTCTTTCTTTCGTTCTTTCATTCTATTTTTATTTATTTATTTTTTTAGTTTCTTTAATTTAATTCGTTGTGTGTGTGTTTTCCCCTTCTTTCCATTCTGTGTTTCTTTCCTTTTCTATTTGTGTATCTTTCCGTCCTTCCTCTTTCCTTTTTTTGTGTGTGTTCCTTTTGTTCTTTCCTTTCTTGTGTTTTCTTTCCCTCTTTCTACTTTCCGTTTTGTGTTTCGTTCCTTGTCTAGTTGTGTTTCTGACCTTCTCTCCCTCTTTCCGTTTTGCCTTTCTTTCCATTTTGCCTTTCTTTCCATTTTGCCTTTTTGCGTTTCTGTCCATCTTTCCTTTCTCCTTTTTGTTGTTGTTGTTGCTTCTCTCTTTTTCCCCCGTTTTGTTTTTCTCTTAGTTTTTTCCTTTTTTTTGTTGTTTCTTTCGTTCTTTCTTTTTGTATATCTTTCTTTCTTTCCTTTTTGTGTTTCTTTCCTTTCTTTTCTCTTTTGTCTTTCTTTTGTGTTTCTTTCTTTCTTTCCTTTCATTTTGTGTTTCTTTTTCTTTTCTTTTTTGTGTTTCTTTTGTTGTTGTTTTTTTTTTTTTCCTTGTTGTGTGTCTTTCCTTCTTTTCTTGTTTGTGTTCCTTTTTCCTGTTTGTGTTTCTTTCCTTTGTTCCTTTTTTTGTTTGTTTCTGTTTCTTTTGTTCTTTCCTTTTTGTTGTTTCATTCGTTTAGTCCGTTAAGTGATCCCCCCCCCCCCCCCCCCCCCCATATCCTTTTCTTTTTGTGTTCGTTTTGGTCCCCACACCCCACATCCTCCCCCCCCCCCCCCTTTTTGTTGTTGTTGTTGTTCGTTGTGTCCTTCAGTCCGTTTTGTGTTCTCTTCCTTCTTTCCCTTTCTCTTTGTATTTCTTTCCTCGTTTTCCTTTTCTTTGTGTGTTTCTTTCTTTTGTTTCCTCTTCCTTTCTTCCCTACTTCATCCTGGTCCCGGACTCATGATTTTCGTT
>CM065727.1:20460801-20473301 GCA_033310375.1 Conus canariensis
CACACACACACACGCACACACACACACACACACGCACACAAGAAGGGGTCTCGGGATACCGCAGACCCCTGTCAAAGTCAAACCGTCTTTTAAATCAACCTCAATCAAACCGTAAGTCAGATTCTCTCGTGTAGCCTCCAAACTATTCCTGCAGGTATCGTTTGACCTGGAGCCTCAGCCGAATTGAAGGGCTTGGTTCTTGGTTCGCATGTCATCTTTTCACCCAGTTTGATGTGAATCGGTTGATTGGTTTTTGCGTCATGCTGCTGACAGGCAAAAGCATAGCTTCATTCGAGAAGGTAACCTCCCCGTTCCCCCCCCCCCCCCCCCCCCATGCCCTCAACGGGTTTCCACCTAAGCCATCCCTATCCTGATTCCTCTCCCTGAAAAACAATTTGATGTCGTATTTTAGACATTATCCTGAATACCAAGTATGGCTACCTTTAACGACGTCAGGATTGGTGAACCTCGGGCGATCTGTACGAGGAACAAGGAAAAAGACATGCGCAAGGGAGTGAATTGTGCGTGCGCTGCACGAGCTCGCACGTATGCAAGCTCAGTTGCATGTGCGCGGGAGTGCATGCATATGTGCACACATGTGCTGGCGTACATACGCTCGCGGGCAGAATTCGGGCAGGTATGAATATGTTCCTGTGGTGGATCATTCTGTCTGTTTGCGCGCCACTTCCTCTCTCTCTCTCTCGCTTTGTCTTTGTCTTTTCCGGTCTGTATCTGTCTGTGTGTCTGTCTGTCAGACAGACACAGAGAAAGAGAGAGTCAGACAGACTCTCTCTTTCTCTCTCTCTGCGCCCATCCCCCGTGTCCTTTCCACGCTCTGTGTTTTTCTCCTTCCCTCTCTTAGTCTTCTCACGTCTGCTCTCTATCCCCCCCCCCTCTCTCTCTCTCTCTCTCTCTCTCTCTCTCTTTTCACTGTATCTCTAACTTCAACTCTCCTCCCCCTACGCTCACCTGGCCTTTTCTTCTCTCTTCCCTCTCTGTCTGCTCCTCTGTCTTGTACTTAGTTCCTATGTTTAACTGGCTTTTGTTTTAAAACCGCAGAGTGTCTGTGAACTCTCCGCAGTCGGCTAGACGGTGAACAACAGGACTTGTCAGTCTGTTTGTCTGTCTGTCTGTGGAACCGCCGAGTACACAGTGTGGCGGCAGTTGACTGCAGTAATTTACAAGATGACATGCCTGTCTGCCACTGCAGACTGCAAGTCTTCGTTTGCTTAGCACTGCGATACACCCACTTTCCTCCTGCCTTTCCGCCTCCTTGCCATTCTATGTAACGCCTGTGCTGTGGCTCGTAATGTTTTTCCACCCTCTTTCCGCTTCTTCTTCTAGTTCCTTTTTCTTCTACTGCTGCTTCTGGTTCTTCTCCGTAAGTCTTTTCTTCTTCTGCTTTAGTTTTTTTTTTTCTTCTGATTTTGCTTCCTACTCTGTCCTTTCTTCGTCTTCCCTTCATGTTCTCATTCCTTTGCTTCTTCTTCTTCTTCTGCTTCTTCTTCTTCTTCCTCTTCTTTTTCTCCTCCGCCTCCTCCTGCTCAAGGACCGTCCCTCGTTGTCGTCTTCTTATTCTTTTGCTTCTTCATCTTTCTCTTTATTTATCCCTTCTGATCTTCACAACTTCTTAACTAAAAAAGTAACAACTTACTCTCAGACTCTCTCTCTCTCTCTCTCTCTCTCTCTCTCTCTCCTCTCTCTCTCTCTGTCAGTTTGTCTGTCTGTCCGTCCGTCTCTCAACTGAACTGTATTTTGCGTAATAATAAGAGTTTGTAATTATGAGCGTTTAGTTTTCTATTTTCTCACATGTATATGAATGTACATTATTTCCCAGTGCTGTAGTATGTTGAACTTAAATTCAGTTTTTTATGAGCATGTGGATATGATGTAGGGCTTTTTTTTTATGCATCTGGCGTCCGTATAAATATAATATTCCGTGTGAAAATAATAAAATGAAGCACCTGATGCATAATTTTAATTGTTCCAAATAGAATGTCAGTACTCGTTTTTAATCTTTGACCATGTCCACAGAGTTCCCATGAGAATGTGGCAGTTGAAACTGAATATGGATGATCGTATAGATAGTGTTCGATTCTGTCTCAGAATTTTTTTTCATAAAACCGAAACACTTCGTTTTCTGTGAAATTTGTTTTTATAACAACAACAATAGCAACAAGCAAGCGGAACATTAACCTTGTCCCCACTTTATCAAATGAAATATTCTTATTTGGATCAATTTTCTTGTCGAAGTCCTTTATCACGGATAAACTTTCCGCAGTGAATTGGTAGGTTTGATCTTTTTCTCTCCAGTTTTGCAAACGGTACAACGTCAGTGTTTATAGTTTGTTCATTAAGATACCTTTGTGTACTTAGATCGTTAACTTGCTAACTAAATTATCTGCAGTTGTAACGTCCATCAGTGAACATTAGTAGCGATGTGATTTGTTCGTATGTTGTAGGCTATTTCGTGGATTGATTACATCATGCTTTATGATTTTGTATAAGAAGTTGCCGCATTCATCGGCCGTATCTCCAGTGAGAAGGAACTTGCTTTATGTTCATCTCTTAAAAAAGAATTCTTTAGGGGTCTGTTTGTTTAAGAAGAAAGGTTCGGCTGCTTTTCCTTCACTTTTTTGGTACCCATATTCATACATTCACAAAACGGAGTACGCAGTAAAGGCTGGCTTCATTTTCCCGGAATGTATTTAGACAGTTTGTTCCGAATCTTTTAGGCATAATTATCAACAAAATGAATATCTGGGCATGGAGAGATATGTACCTTGTCTTGAACCATCCATAACGGTTTAATGCGCAAATGTGTTCAGTATCTATGATGTTTCTCCTAAACACACACACACACACACACACACACACACACACACACACACACACACACACACACACACACAAGAGAGAGAGAGAGAGGAGAGAGAGAGAGAGAGAGATCTGTTGTTTCATCATTTCCGTTGTTCCAAACCAAATTGTGACACATTTTCTCGTAACTCTCTAATTGGACTCTTTGATGAAATGTGTGTTAGAATAAACACAAGCAAGTCAGTGTGGATAGCACTAGATCTAAACATGGTCACGCTGGCCAAAGATGTAGAGGGGAGAGAATGTAATTTTTACCATTATTCGCCCGTGGCAGTCGAAGTCCAGTTCACTCGCGCCGGAAACTAAGCAGTTCTGGGCGTGAGAATTGCCTGATTGGCCAACAAACAACATGAACTGAATTGAAGGATGGTTGGCTGGGCTGCCGCCTCAGGTAACCATATTGTTACAGGTGTGTTAGCGTCTTCTTGTGCGCTGTTCAGCAGTCACCCCACTGTCTGCAAGTAGCTTTCTGCCCGAGCAGAAATCACCGTGCGTGTGCTTCACCAGACTTGATAGTTTGAGCTCCTGTCAGTGGTAAAGCGTGGTGAAAAGACAGATCAACCCGTGAACAGGAAGTGGAGTAACGGAGAGAGGGGGCCAATCAGAGTAACAGGAAGTGGTGAATGCCTTCGGAGTGCGCAGTGGAACCCCAGAGAGCGAGAGAGGGCCAATCAGACTAACAGGAAGTGGTGAATGCCTTCAGAGTGCGCAGTGGAATCCCAGAGAGGGAGAGAGGGCCAGTCAGACTAACAGGAAATGGTGAATGCCTTTTGAGTGTGCAGTGGAACCCCCAACTGATGAAAAGCGAAGATACTGATCCTTCTGTACATTTTTGTCCTGACAGACTTCCCTCTCTTGCCGTCTGAAAGTGGGACGGGGTTTCTGGGCCTCTGAGCTGCCTGTTCATTAATCACGCCACATAAAACCGACATCACACGACTCTGCCTGCACCTCAGACTGCAGAGCTGTGTTTAATGCACTCGTGTCTCACTTTTGAGGACCCTTTTTTTTTTTTTTTTACCTGTCTGCGGTCGTTCATGAACATCAGCTCACCGGAATAAGGACTGGCCTGAAAATAGGTATAGCCACGAAAGTAACAAAAACAGCCTGTGACAGAGAATGCTGTTTTCCTGTCTGTGTCCCGTCCCATCACCTCCTGTGTGTCTGTGTCTCTGTTTGTCTGTCTGTCTTTGTCTCTGTCTGTCTCTGTCTGTCTGTCTGTCTGTCTGTCTGTCTGTCTGTCTGTCTTCTCTCTCTCTCTCTCTCTCTCTCTCTCTCTCTCTCTCTCTCTCTCGCAGCATGCGTTTGCTCCCACAACTCTGTTGCCTTTGTCACCACAACTGTAAGTCCCCTCTTTATCCCTTCCCCTGAATCTGCCCCCCCCCCCCCTTTTTTTTTTTTTTTTTACTTTTGTTCTGTCTTGTGTTGCATGCTAATATCTCTGCTGTGTAGTATTCCTTGTTCAGAATGACTTCTGTCCGAGTTCGAGCGTTCCTCACTTTTCCCTCTTCTCTGATATCTGATGTCCCCCCCCTCCTTTTCCCCTCCCTCCCGATCAACCATCAGCAAATCGTTGATGGTGACTTCTGTTTACCCATATGCCTGACGTGGGTACATAGCTGTATTGTATTGTCCGGCTGATGATGCTGAAGTAAACAAGAAGAGTAATCTTCAGTCATGAAACACAAAGAATAAGGAAACTTCTCTGAAAAGAGGGGGGGGGGGGGGGGGGGGGGGGGGGGGGGAAGAGGGGGGGGGGGGGAGTGAGGGAAACGTTCAATGCTTGCCCTTATATCATGGTCTATGTACACACCATCATCAACAGAAGAACTGTACAAACACAAATTTATATGACATTTGCCTTTTAATCTCGACCATTGTCACACAGAACACACAAACTAACAGAAACAAATTCAGCTGAACGTCAGTATGGTAGGAAAGGAAGTCCTGAGGTAGACAGGAAGATGTGAACAGTCAGTGACTGCAAAGGCGCTCTGGAGAATGCAGAAGCAATTGTGGTTTCACTCTTTGAACTGGATCAGCAGCAACATTCGATGTGCTCCTCTATGGGCCCCAGTCTGTCCCACCACCAAATGTTGTTTCAGCCAGCGAGGCAGTTTTTGTGCCGTGTAGTGGGATTGATCGTGGATTTGCCCTGGATCTGGATCTGCTCCAACATTGAAGGGCATTGTCCTCGAGACATATTCCTCTTCTCCGCGACGTTGGGCTTAAATAGATCAGTTATATTTTTCCTCATTACGCCAACAAAGAGACTCATCTGAAAAGATAACCTCATTGTCAGAAGTACTAAGACAAAGCATTTGTTCTCCTATGGGCTTCCTAAGCCTGTCGTTATAACGAACATGCGTTTTTAAGAAAAGTACATCGATAACGATGGTGGAACAAGGTAATCCAGTGCAGGCAGCAACAGAGTGACATTCTATCATGACTCGTGCTGAGAATCTTTTGTGTTTTTACCTCTTCAACGTTTCAACACTTGGTACTGATTTATCAGAGGGCATCAGTGGCGTGTGACTTTCCACCAGCCTGTGAGACGTTTTCAAGGTGACCCTGTCTCTGCTTGGGAAAGTCGTCGTGAACCCAAGGGGCCTCTCAAATCAGATGATACGTGATAGGACGGCAAACAAAATGAGGTGCGGCCACAAGCATATGAAGAGGGACAAGCAAGAGACTGATTGTCTTCATCCTATCAACACACGCTGTCAGAAAGTTGCAACCCCTTTCCGTGCTGAACAGTCCCTTTTTACGTACAACACGTTCATTTGTTTTCAAGAAAAGCGAAACTGCAGTGAATTCTGGGAGGGCCTCAGAATGAAAAGATGGAAAAGCTGATGACGAGTTCTTCGCGGCAACCTTTTCTTACATGCACTGATATATGTCGGTTATTTTGCATGCCAGAGTTCCCTTGAAATTACAGTCAGGCACTTCTTTCCAGCTTGTGTTCATTTTTTTTATGTGCACTCCAGATTCCAC
Organism: Conus canariensis; assembly: GCA_033310375.1. Lineage (NCBI taxonomy): Eukaryota > Metazoa > Mollusca > Gastropoda > Neogastropoda > Conidae > Conus > Conus canariensis. Next base: position 20,466,673 of record CM065727.1, read on the forward strand.
TCTCGCTTGAAACATGTATACAGCCACCACGGTAAACATTGTGAACCCCAGCATGGTAGAAATCGGCCTTGAATGATACACTGGGCTACACCTCCTGGGAGTTATCTGACACGAGACAGCTCACGTCAACAGCTGTAATGGTCGTTTCATATTTATGTCTCTTTATCCGTGCATGGTGAAACCCAGTGCGCATTTTTTTGGAATTCATATCGTAACTATGCCTCTTTATCGGCCTGTCGGTCTGTCCCTGTCCCGCACGGTGCGCGTGAGAGTGCCCTGCAGTGTGTGTGTGTGTGTGTGTGTGTGTGTGTGTGTGTGTGTGTGTGTTTGAATGATAGGTTTTTGCTCCTTAACCTCAAAAGGTGATAGTGCCCCTCCTCTCCACACTTTTTTTTTCTTTTTTAGGTCTTTGCTTCCTCTCTGTCTTTAGTCATACACGCAGCTGTGCATGAGCCTGCACGCGCGCACACACGCACCCGCATGTCCGTGCGGAAAGAGAGAGAGAGAGAGAGGAGAGGAGGGGAGAGAGAGAGAGAGAGAGAGAGAGAGAGAGACTGACACTTAAACTAGTTTACTTGTGAAGATCGCAGGCTCATACATTAAATTAAAGGAATGATTGGGAAGGGGGTGGAAAGGGACGGGGGGCGCGGTGTTAGTAATTATCATGAGAGAGAGAGAGAGAGAGAGAGGAGAGAGAGAGAGAGAGAGAGAGCGTAGGAAGGCACAACGGGCCTCACGCTATCCCGTTTTGTTTGTTTTTCGAGGTATGTGTGTGTGTGTGTGTGTGTGTGTGTGTGTGTGTGTGTGTGTGTGTGCGCACGTGCGTGCATGCATGCATGCATGCGGGCGGGCGTTCACAAGTGCATGTGCGCACGCGAGAGAGAGAGAGAGAGAGAGAGAGGGGGGGGGTAGAGGGAGGGAGCGAGGAAAGAGGCTTAGAGGAGGGATTTGGGAGTACGTTCTCATGCATTCTCCACCAAATACTACATGGACTGAACAAGGCCCAGGTATTTCTTTGTTTCATTCCCTCTCCCAGCACGGTAGCAGAGACAATTAGCGAGCGTTAGACTGCCTTTCAGCACTGAAGCCGCGCGAAGCTCAGAGAGCCGCTACCGGTACTTGTTTTTAACCCCGTGCACCGACTGTGAGGGTTGGGTTAGTTAAGCTGCTGGTGGATGGTACTGTTGATGGTGCTTAACGGTTTGAAAGACTGGTGGTTGTTGGTGGAAGTCACGGTGATCGTGAAAAGTGGGTTAGAGGAGGGATCGTGAGGAGTGGGGAGGGGATTCTGTATATAGGAGGAGGAGGGCAGAGGAGGTACTGGAGGCTGATGATGATGGTGGTGGCGGTGGTGACAGTGACTGGAGAGAGAGAGAGAGAGAGAGAGAGAGAGAGAGAGAGAGAGAGAGAGAGAGAGAGGCTGACAGACAGACAAAGACAGAGACAAAGACAGACAAACAGACATATGGACAGACAAAAGGAGAGAGAGAGAGAGAGAGAGAGAGAGAGAGAGAGAGAGAGAGAGAGAGAGAGAGAGAGAGTATGTGTGTGGTTTGGAAGAGGGAAGGATGACAGTGTGGAGAGATGGTGATGATTATTTGGGAGATCCCCTGGGTGACATTGATGGCGATAATTGTGATGGAAGGTGATGCAGAGGGAGAGGAAAACAGTAATGACCGAATGAAAAAAAAAACAATAACTAAGAGAGGAGTTTAAGTGAGGGTAAGATGGGACCCATTTAGTTGAGGAGGGGTATAACTAAGAGAGGAGTTTAAGTGAGGGGAAGAGAGACCCATTTAGATGAGGAGGGGTATAACTAAGAAAGGAGTTTAAGTGAGGGGAAGAGAGACCCATTTATTTGAGGAGGGGTATAACTAAGAAAGGAGTTTAAATGAGGGTAAGATGGGACCCATTTAGTTGAGGAGGGGAATAACTAGGAAAGGAGTTTAAATGAGGGGAAGACAGGACCCGTTTAGTTGAGGAGGGGCACGGTAGCTAAGGCAAGACAGAAAGTTAGCGCAGGGAAATTTAGATTAGGAAAGAAAGGGTAATGATGCCATGACAGAAAGTTAGGTAGGGCAAGTTTAGATGAGGAAAAGAAGGGTTACTAATGCTGGACAGAAAGTGAAGGTAAGGCAGCTGTAGATGTGGAAAGATAGGGCAACTAAGGAAAGATAAGAAGTGAGGGTAAGGCAAGTTAGGGTAAAAGAAACTTTGGGTAACTAAGATGGAGTAGAAAGGTAGTGTAGTGCAAGTTTCAGTAGGGAAAAGTATGGCAACTAAGAGCAGGATACAAAAAAAATTAGAGTAAGACGCTTTTTGGTGAGAAAAGGTGGGTAACTCACGCAAGACAGACAGGTAAGGCAAGATTGGGTAAAGAACGTAGGGTGAGTAATGCAGGATTGAAAATGAGGGTAGGGTAAAGCAAGAAAAGGAAAAAAGAAACTAGGGTAAGAGAAGTTTAAGTAAAGAAAGGTAGGACCGGAACAGCAGGATAGGAAATGGGAATATGCAAGTCCGCTAAAGAAACTTTGAATTAGGAGAGAGAAAAAAAATAAAGGTAAGCAAGGCAGGGTAAGTAACAAGGCAGGACAGGAAATGAAATCAAGGCAAAGCAAGAGGAATGGGAAACATCCTTTGTATAGGACTGTGTAGCTGGGTGTCCAGACATAAAGGGGGTTAGGGTGTGGGGTGGGGGTGAAAGAGGGGCAGGTAGGGTTAAGGGATTTCTGATGAGTGGGAAAGCTCATACGGGTGGGACCATGCAGCTGATCGTCCATATGAGCACTGAGGTGGTTCGAGTTCCCCATCAGCCATCCTGAGTTTGAATCTTGCTGGTGCTCAGCATGAAAAAGCAACAACAGATCATCTTTTGGTGCTCGTCAGAACATGATTTTGTTCAGGTAATGTTCGTGCAGCTTTAGATAGCCCCCATCCCCCCCTCGTCCCTTGGTCATACTCCCCACCCCATGCAACCCCAACCTCCCTTTTTTTCCCCCTCTCTCTCTCAATGAAAAGGCATCGAGGCACTACACCAAAGAACTGTTACCCAGATTCCCCCCAGCTCTGGTGACTGCATGTCATGGCCTGGGTCTCTGCACATGGCTTCCAGGTCCTTTCTGCAAGGTAGTTAGAGAACCTGCCTCTTGGTCTGCCCGCCTGCAGGCATAGACAACGTCCCACGGAGTCTGACCCAAGAAGTTATTTTAGGGCCAGCCTTTGTCTCACTGTCTGCCTTGTCAGAACGCTTGTCATTTCGCCGCTCACAGGGTAGCCCAGTACTGATGCTATCGCTCACCTTCACAGAACTCGCGCCTGCGGCTGCGGCTCAGGTGTACGTAACACTTGCTGATATATAGTCTGCCATATGACGGCATGCACGTGCGTGCACACATACAGGCAGGCCTCTTTTGCACATCTACTTTTACGTGCAAGCAAGCGCATGTACATGCGTGCACGCACGCACGCACACACACACACACACACACACACACACACACACACACACACACACACACACACACACACACACACGCACGCACGCACGCACGCACGCACACGTGTGATCATCGTTTCAGATCTGCAGTGCAAGTGCGGTCACACTCACGCAGCCGCAGTACTCGCAACACCATGTCATCACACTCAGACATTTCTTCATCTCCAACTTCTTTTTTTTCCGTGGAGCAATCTGTCATCATCAGCTACAACCCCTCGCTGAGTGGCAAGAGGAATATGTTAGATGGAGGAGCGCCTATAGGGTTTCACTGCTCACCGAAGATGCCAGATCGCTCAGGGTGATTGACAGGTGTCGTCAGGCGGCGTGGACTTGGAGAACAGTGATGAAGGAGGGAAAAAGTTCGCCGACTTCTCACGGGCCATGGAGATGAAACAATGCCGGTGGATCTCCCTACCAATCAGACGACATGACTATTTTTGGTTCGTGGTGGGAAAAAGACTGCACTCAGAATAAGTAAAAAGAACATTCGCAGTTGACCTCTTGCCGTTCAAGACAACAGTTTTGAAGAGGTAGATTTTGGATTTTGAACAGAAAGAAGCTGAAGTATAAACTATGTTATTTAAACTTGGTCTTCATTTTTCATAACTGTATTGTTTATGAAAAATATAAATATACATGTCAGACTCCATAATTTGCAAATTCTGTAAACCTCTTTGTGATTGGCAGAAATGGCTGTCGGAATTCATCTGTTGTATTACCTGTGATAATTTTGTGCGCTCAGGCACACTATGCGCATCTGGCATCCATGCACACAAAGGGGGGTGGGGGGAGGAGGGGAGCAGAAGTCGTTTGGTTGTTTATGCATTTGGGGTTGGGCCTGGTTAGCTGGTGGCGTAGTGGACCGAGGACTGTTGGCTGGATCCACGGGTTCTGGGTTCAGTTCCTGCTGTAGACAGTTAGGTCAGAATTTTTGTTTTCTGTTTGGAGTTGACCTCTTCGTTAATTTCAGCTCTCCTCGAAGTATGTAGGGTAAACTGTTACACTAGGTCCCATGTGTGGACGGATAGATAAGAAAGACGAAAAGCAAAAACGAGGAAAAAAGCAAACAAAACGAATGAATAGCAACAGAATACCTCAAAATACAAATCAAAGCAAAAAGAAGGGAGTGCAAAGCAACACTTGTTTGACACATAACACTAAACAGACAAGCGGATTTGGGACAAATATATCTTCTTCAGACACAACAAGCTCTTGTAAAACGTGCACAAAACATCTCTTCCCGGATCGCCTCCAACATCAAACATAAAACAGTACGTACTGTCGTCTGATCAGTCTGACAGTGTGCACGGAAGAGGAGGGAGGTGTTGGTGGAGGGGGTGGAAGTGAGGACAGTTCAGAATCAGAGAACAGAAGGAGGGAGAGTGGGGAGGGAGGGTGGAAGGGAGGAGGATGGGAAGGGAGCTGGATCAAGGACCCAGCTACGCTCCTTGGCTGGAAATCGTCAGTCCTGGGGAGGGGGAGTGAGCTAGGGGCGTGATGGGGAAGGGGAGTGGAAATAATGGAGGAAAGGTAGCTGAGAACGATGCGTCAGGAAGTTCCTGCAAACTAGGAATGTGATGAGCATACAAGTCACGCAGTAAACAAGACTCTCAACCGCGAGTAATGCACAGCAACAGTATAGGTGTGTGGCAGCAATGGGGTTGAGATTAAGTGACTATCCCAAGAGTAACGCACATTGAAACCCTCTTCCATCTTCCGCAGGGAGAGAAGGTCAACGTGTGACGGTTAGATAGATGGGATAGATGACACAAACAGGAGGACAAAAACGAACACACAGACAGAGAGAAAACACACACACACACACACACACACACACACACACACACACACACACACACACACACACACACACTGTACACAAGAAGGGCTCTCAGGAGGTAGCAGACCTTAGTCAGGGTCAGACATTCTTTTAACTTCAATCAAACCCAAAGTCAGATTCAGTCCTGTAGCCTCCAAACTATTCTTGCATGCACCGTTAAAGAACCGTTTGATCTGGAGTCTCGCCAAAATTGAAGGGTTCGGTTCCAGGCCACACCTCATCTTTTACCCACTTTGGTGAGGATCATTTCAATGGTTTTTTACGTCATCCTACTGACAGGGGACAGAAAAACAAATAAACAAACAAAAAAAACAACAACAAGGAATAGTCGTGGATGACAACATGACCTCGTCAAAGAAGGTAACCCACCCCTACCCCCATCCCGGATGTTCACTCACACAATCCCTTCCCTGTCCCCCACCCCCAAACCTTGGAAAAAAAGAGACATCGGTGTTGTCTTTTAGACATTATCCTGACAACGAAGATAGGCTGCCTTTAGTAATGACGACCAACGTCTCAGTAGTGGTGATCCTCGGGCGTCCTGCAAGAGGAACGCAGGAAAGAAAGACATGATGCAGATAGGAGTACATTGCGCCTGTGCAACACCAGCTCACACATATGCAAGGTCAGTTGGATGCACGCAGGAGTGGATGCATATGCACACAAACGTGTTGGCGCACAGACGCTCATGCACAGAATTCGGGCACATGGTGATTGGTGGATTATTCTATCTGTCTTACCTACTACCCCACCTTCTCTGCACCATTTCTCTCTCTCTCTCTCTCTCTCTCTCTCTCTCTCTCTCTCTCTCTCTCTCTCTCTCTCTCTCTCCATGAAAACCATGTTCAGAGATGTCCCACCTGACATTATATTTTGAGTTTCTGAAAGAGATTAACATTTTTCATCTGATCTAAGATTTTACGGAGGAAAGATTTTTAACGAAGTTTCCAGTACGTTTTTGGAAGACGTAGTCTATTTTAAAGAGATTTGTGAAAGTTTTTTTTTTTTTTTTTTTTTTTTTTTTGATGGCTTGTGAGTTGATTTTAACGTGGTGACAGCTCTGATATGGCCCTTTGCGATCGGCTGGGCTGTAAGCAACATTACCTTACCTCTCTTGTCTCTCTCTCTCTCTCTCTCTCTCTGTCTCTCTTCCCCCACTTACCTTTAATTTCACCCACTGAACCCTTGACTTCACCTGCCCCTTTCCTCTCCTTCTCCCTTCTCACTCAGTCCTCCTGTCTTTTGTGTAGTTCCTATGTTACCTGGCTTTCGTTTCAATCACAGAATATCTGT
>CM065727.1:20478301-20489705 GCA_033310375.1 Conus canariensis
GGAGCCCCCTCCCTCGTCATCCGGCCGTGTACAACAGCGAATTCTCATTCAACGTAGGGGGCAAAATTTGTGAAAATGAGTTTTTAATTTCAGTTTGATGTTGTTTACATCCCGACCGTCCGCAGGGGACCATATGGAGGCTGTTCGCAGGTCAAAATCGATTCCATGCTTTTCCAATAATGAGCTAAAGGCACGTGAAAACAAAGAAACAACGCATTGATTAAAGACCACAGAGTGGGAAGAGGATAATTACGTCTTCATGGATGCGCTTCGTGTTTGATGCTGGAGGGACGAAGGTGGAGGAACGTCATTGCACAGAGCCAGGGCTGTGGTGGGGATTGTGATCATGCGCGAAGGGAAGGGGGGAAAAAAGCCGCGCTGCACGTGCACCGCACCCTCACGGGCGCCGTAATGGGAAGACACGTGTTCTTCATTGACGCAAACCAGGCTGGCTTCTCATCGAAGGCACAATAGATCAGTGTTGGGCTCTTCTTTCAAAGCAACTCCTCCTGAATCACGGAGCAGTTAAACGAGAGTCCTGCTTTTGATGAGAATGATGAGGAAAAAAAAAATCTCCTTCTTGGTGAACAACAGGACATTGCTCCTACGCACATGAGAAGCAGTATAGAGCAGGCTATTTTTTTTAATCTATGAAGTGTGTGTGTGTGTGTGTGTGTGTGTGTGTGTGTGTGTGTGTGTGTGTGTGCGCGCGCGTGCATGCGTGTGTGTGTGTGTGTGTGTGTGTGTGTGTGTGTGTGTGTGTGTGTGTGTGTGTTGAATTATCATTCTGCTTACCTGTCTGTCTGTAGACAAGATAACATGTAAACAAGAAATGTCCCAAAGAAAACAGTTTGCAAACGACTGAAAATGGCCAGACAAAGGACGGACTTTTTAGGTGTGCTGCAGAGTAGCTCATCATGAGGTACGCCAGTCGGAATCCACGGCGGACAGGGATGCCCGGAGAAGGCAGGTTGTTTTGGAACCTGTGTGATGTCAGTGAAATGAGCGGTTAATTTTCTATTATGTGCTCCTACTCACAAATGAAAAAACCCACCATTCTATAGCTTTACAAAGACATATTTTGACATCTCCATGTGGCATTAAAAAACTACAATAATGTGGTGATATAAAGATTGATTTGTTACTATGTTGATAAATCCTAATGAATGATACAACAATAACTCTTATATTCTGTTAACGACAGACGGTAATTCAACTGAGATGCAGCAGATGTCCTGTATGCATATGAATGCATGGATCTATGGCCGATTAAGCTCTTGTCTTTATTTTGCATTTGTGCAGCCCTTTTTATAATACATGATCAACTGCCTTTTTAAAGATTTCATTTTATTTTATTGTATTTTAATTATTTGGACATAATGTGCTTCAAACTCCCTGATTCATTTGTACAGAGCAGCAGACGTATTGATGAAAGCGGGGATACTGTTTTACTACCCCCCATTCCTCCCAGACAAAAAACCCGGGAGTCTAAACGGCAGCAAACTTTGTATTAACATTTAGCAGTGAATGTAGTTGGATGTGCCTACGTGTGCTGTTGATGTTTATCACTGACCACTGTGGGCATTCACCTGCACTGTGAAGATCCCAAGGTTAACGTCGACTGAAACCACCATCTGCATGGCCTTCGGTGACAAAACATGTGGTTGCTATCTTTTTTTTACCTGGAGAAGGCTTATGACACCACATATAAATCTGGTATTTCATGGATCTTCACAACGTGATAATGTTTTCGAGGTCATCACCCAAACTTTCTGGCTAATGCGCAGTTTCAAGTCTGTGTTGGTACCACGCTGTCTTATATCCATGAGCAGGGGAGCTGGGTGTACCTCAGGGGAGTGTCCTTTTCCCTGCTGTCTTCAGCATCAAAATTAATGAGGTAATCAACTCTGTAAAGTAAGGTACGAGTCCTTCGTGTTTGTTGACGCCTTGTATTCTACGCAGTTGCAATCACCTATGATGGCGTACAACGTTGACGTCAGTTTTGCGTGGAAAGGATCCAACAGTAGGCGCGGAGTTCTTTTTTTCTTTTTCAGCTGTCAAAACTCAAAGTATATACAACTTTCGACAGTACTTTTTGGATCCTGAAATTTGTCTGGATAAATCCATCATTCCAGTTGCAGAGGAAGCCAAATTTTGGGGAAGCTAGTCACATCCAGCACTTAAAAACTCCTTGTCAGAAAGCAGTGAACATTCTCCGAGTTCTGGCACATACGGATTGGGAGCGCTTATAAGAAAATTTCTTCCTCTTTACAGAGCTCTGACCGGCTTCAAGCTGGATTTTACTGCTCTGTTGGCTGTAGTTGTGCAAGACATTCCTGCCTGAAAACTCTGGAACGTATCCACCGTCAAGGGCTTTGACTGTGTCTTGGGACGTTCCACACCATTCCAGTGTACATCGTGTAAGCAGGAGCAGCGGAACCATCTGTTTAAAAGCCGTTCGCTGAAACTTTTTTTTTTTAACTGTTGTGTATATCTCTTTAAAACCCAGCTTTTGACTGTGTTTTTTGCCCATCTTGGAATTCCATAAGAAGTTTTAAGACAACCCGAGCGCCTTCCGAATTTGGAAGTTCGTATCTTTCCCCATCGAAACAGTGCAGACATAGACTTTGGAGTAGTGTGTGATTCGTCCAGATTTCCTAACGACCAATCACAGACTTCCCACATCCCGGAGATCCGCTTTGATCTGGTCTCGTTATCACAAAGAGTCCGCCAGCTCTCTAACGCACAAGATACTCTTCGCCGAACTTCTATCGAAATTTTTATCCTTTCACAGAATAATCATTGATGATTCCAAATCTGAAGAGGCAGCTGCCTCTGCTACTTACTTCGCAGCAAATTCCTCTCAGAGATGTTCTAAACACATTCCCACAGACAGCTCCACCCACACTGCTGAACGCACAGAGTTGGTTCTGGCACTTCAGATGGTCACTGAATTAAAACACAAAGACTTCCTTATCTTTCCTGACTCCCTGCCTGCCTGCTTTAGGAGGCCATTGCTGGCTGTAACCTTAAACACCCTCAGCTTCTGAATCTGTTTGAACTGTAGAACGCTCTCAGATCTCTTGATTGCATCGTAGTTTTTGCTTTGGTTTCCGGTCATGTCGCATTCCAGGTAACGAGATGGTTGATCGACTTGCCAAGAATGCTACAAATAAGGGTTTTGGTAGAATCTCTATCCCTCACAACGATCTGAAACCTAAAGCTCAGAGACTTAATGTCAAAGACCTAAGGCAGGCACGCAGACGGATGACAAACTGTTCCAGATCCGTTCAAACCATAAACGAGTTTTTAACCATGCGCTACAGGCGGCCGTAAAGAACAAACGATTTTGTGCCGATTGCACACAGGCCACTCCTTTTACACCTGCTCGTATCTTTTTAAAGAGCGATGAAGCTCCGTGGCGCATTCCATGCCATTTACTCACTATAAAACATGTTCTTGTAGAGTGCCGGGACATCCACGATATCAAACAAACATTTTAAAGGCTGACTCCATGAAAACCTTGTGTAGAGATAACTCATCTGATGTGATTTTTCGGTTCCTACAAAAGATCAAAGCGATTTTAGTGTGCTAAAAAATCTGATTCATTGTGTGTGTGTGTGTGTGTGTGTGTGTGTGCGCGCGCGCGCGCGTGCGTGCGTGCATGCACGTGTGTGCGTGAGTGCGTGCGTGCATGCGTGTGTGTGCGTGCGTGCGTGCGTGCGTGCGTGTGTGTGCGTGCGTGCGTGTGTGTGTGTGTGTGTGTGTGTGTGTGTGTGCGCGCGTGATTTTTTTTTTTTTTAAAGACAACATCTTTGTGGAAAGTGACTGTGACAAAATGACAACCGTGATATGATCCTTTGGGATCGACTAGGGTATAAACAACCTGAACTGAATTGAATTGCTGCATCTTTGTGAAGTGGTCAACTAATTCCATTGCCACGTTACAAATTGTGTCGATTTATTCAAATACACACGTGTACCGTAGTCGCATAATCAACCACAGTCATGTTTAAAAAAAAGTGTTTTCTGTCACTGCCTCTTTCACTTATTGCCACTGCAAATGATAAAGCATTTAAAGGTTTTTTTTTGGGGGGTGGTGGGTGAGGAAGGGCAGGGGGGGGGGATAGGGCAGGAGGATGTGTGTGTGTGGGGGGGGGGGGGAGGGGGGGAAGGGGCTTCTTCAGAAGCATACTGCAGTTGGCACATGCAGGAAGCTGAACCTAATGGTTCAAGACGCCGCGTCTTAACGCTCAACTCTTCCCAAATAACCTGTATAGACACACAACATAGAGTCACCCTCGACGGGCCTGTTAGGAATGACGTGAAAATGGCGGACGGGTGGATGTGTGGTTATTTTTTACGTCGCTGGTGTTGAAATTGTGACATTGGTGATGTAGCTGTAAAGCTCTTCTGGGCTGGAGCCTAATTATATCTCTCCGGTAAGTCTCCCTTGTGAAGGCGTTTACCAGTAGGGATACCATCCGCTCTATTCCCTTCCCCACCCACGCATGCACACATGCAGGACACACACACACACACACACACACACACACACACACACACACACACACACACACACACACGCGCGCGCGCGCGTGCTCACGCACGTACACACGCACGCCACGCATGCACGTACACACATGTGTATGTATGAGATAATCCAAGACAACTGTCAGCTTTAAACAAGATCCCTCGCGTCTGGAATGGATTGAGTCCCGCACAAATCCCCGGCCTGCGTTTTCGGCGGGAGGAAGGGATCTGGCGATGTCTGGACTTGAACTCCTGCCCACCGGCTGATAGTGAGTTGTGTGCAGGCGGTGGGCGGTGAGCCGCCGCCGTTTTTAGCTTTGGCCAGGCCACAGAGGCAACATGTGGTTTGGTTCTCACCTCGTCAAGTTTCCACTTTGAAGTCGGGCCTGGACTGGAGTGGGCTGAGGAGGTGGTGAAAGGGAAGGGGAGGGGAGAAGAGGGGGAAGGGAGTATGGGGTTCGAAAGGAGTAGCATATCGGAGACAATCCAAAGTGTGAAAAACTCAAAAGTTCGAGTTTAAATGTGGAAAGGTGCGAATGACGCAAGAACACCCCCCCCCCCCCCCCACCCCCCCCCACCCACCCCACCAAACAAACGATAGTGTCATTCGGTTTCAGAAAGCAGGAACGGGGTTTTTCGGTTTAATGGTGCAGGTTTCACCTGAATCCTTGGAGCCAAAGCAAATTCTTGAGCATGGTGGGTTAGTTCTTGGCATCACGTTGGGGCTGATCGTGAAGCGTCCGTCCACCTTTATAACTCAGCACTGAATCGGTGAGGCTGAAACTCGCTTCAGTCGAAATTAATGTACAGTATCTTCTGATATGGAATAAGAAGAGAGGAGGCAGGGACACCAGCAAGTTGGCAAAGCCGTCGAATAACACGCTTCTCTAAAATGCGGAAAATTCGCTCTTTTTAATGTGAAAATTCGCTCTTTTTATGTGAAAATTCGCGTTTTAATGTGAAAATTCGCTCTTTTTATGTGAAAATTCGCGTTTTAATGTGAAAATTCGCTCTTTTAATGTGAAAATTCGCTCTTTTTGATGTGAAAATTCGCGCTCTGACACGGTTCCAGACTCGTGCTTTCTGACATGCGCCGCAGTCTGACAATAACAGAAATTCACTCTTCTCGGGAAAGGGAAAAGGGAAGTGGGGGAGGGAGGGCGGGGGAGGGGGGGGGGAGGGGAGTAGGGGAGTGTTGGATCGTCGTCATAAGAGCAAGAGACAGTTGTGGAGAAGTCCGCGGACTATGTTGATTGAAGCTACGTAGTTGCGAGCGGGACCATAATGGGCTGGTTGGGTGGGAATGGGGGGGGGGGGGGGGGGGGGGGTGACTAAAAACAGAACGACAGGTATTCATAGGAGCAGAGAATGGGGAACGAACCCTTCCACTCTGCCTGATATGAGCGAGGAGTGAATGCGTGGCATCGCTGCACGATGCAGTGCCGTGGTATGCCACTGCGCCCTAATGCTACAAGGGAATGCCGTAATGCACAGTGTAGGTTAGCAAGTTCAGACACGACACTACATCACAGACACTGGGAGAACAGATGCTTCACGTGGTTTCTCTGCATCCCCCCAGCGCGCGGATGACAGTATCAGGCAGCGCGGCAGTCCATCATTCCGCTGGCAGGCTAGGGAGAACCTGTCCGCATAGTTTCCAGACCCTGTAAACACTGCAGAGTGTGTAGTGCAATAAGTCACGCACAAAACAATACGTTTCGATGGATTTTTCCAAGACGAAACGAGAAAATCGTCACCTCCAGTTGCAGAACAAAAGTAAGGGGGAAAAACCACTACCACCTTTGCCTTTAAGGTTTCATGTCTGTCGTCATATATGTCATACAAACACTTTGCCACACTGTATCATGAAAACCTCGATCAGACATTTTACAACTGAATATGAGTTATGAGTTTCCCGAAAGATGAATATTTTTCATTTGAATTAGGATTTTAGAAATGAAAGATTTTCCGACAATTTTACGTGTTCTAGAAAAAAAACTTTTTAACGAGTTGTGGATTTTTTTTTTCAAACGTCTGTACAGGGAATAACCTTTGACGGGAAGACAGACGTGATATGGCCCTTCGTTGTCGGCTGGGCTATAAGCAAAGGAATTGAATATACAGAGATATAAGACAGACGAGCCGTAGATAGGATTGAAGTGGTACAAGTCATGGATAAGTGGAAGCGAGGAGAAATTCAGGCGGAAAAGTGGGGAAAATGATCATTCATGTTGAAGATGAACATAAGCTGCTGTCCGTTGGTCTTTTTCTTTTTTTTTTTTTAGCTTGAAAATGGTCTAAGAACAAACTGAAAATTCGCTGTGCTTTTAGAGTGTTGACTTTTTTTTTTTTTTTTTTTTTTTACAATTCAGTATTGTCGTCTTTTGGAAGACTTCGGTTCGGAGAACTTGAACCCCTTCAAGCCATTTTCTTTGAAAACACGTCACTGTGTTATCAGAACCCCCTGTCGGCTTTCCCACTACGTACTAAGGTGCTTGAGACCCCTCAACAGACCATTCGAAGGTCCTTCCACCAAACTAGAAGGTCCGAAATGTGGCTCTTGCCTGAGAATCGAGCACATCCCAGTAAGATGGTTGCGGCTTGGCGCGGGGCGAGTCTTTCCCCCTCCCACTGGAGCTGAAGTAGTGTTGGTCTTCTGAGTGAGAAGTAAGGTTTTAGACTAGGGTCCCATGTGCCGTGTGCGTCTGGCGCATGTGATCAACGTTTCAAGAATATATCTGGGCGTGTCAGAACTAGAGAGGAGTGGGCCTCCACTGACGTGGCCTGATGAATTCCATCGTTAGTTCGTGTGCCTTTCAGTTACTAGCACCAGAAAACTCTGTTGCTCGCAGTGCATTATCATTTGTTGTTTACCACAGCAGAAAAGGCACGCAAACAACTAAAAGCTTGTTAGTCAAACTGAATTTCCCCCGACAAATATGTGTAAAATCAGAGAAATAGATATCGAGTATCAACCGTAAGTTGGCAGGTATATATCAAGTATCAGCCATAAGGTGGCAGTTAAGGAGAGAGAGAGAGAGAGAGAGAGAGAGAGGAGAGAGGAGAGAGAGAGAGAGAGAGAGAGGGAGGGAGGGAGGGAGGCCTGGGCGCCGTCAATATCTATACAGGAAGTGAAGAAAACATAAAAATTCGCCCCAGTTAAAAGTACAGGACGTTAGAATACAGGCTTGCGTTTACGTGGCCGGGGCAGAAGGAACCTTTTCCCAGTGAGTGCTCTGAATGTCATCGCTCCTCCAGACTGGGGGTCAGCAGGGCCAGCAGGTGTCAGCTGGTGCGCTCCGCGAAGAGCTCATCAGGCTTGCGTCTGGGTCCTGGCTGCTTGCTGAGTGAGAGGCACTAGCAGAAAGCCCCCCGAATCGGATAGATCCTCCTGCCTTCCTGAAAAGTAGTGTCTCCGGTACAACGAGCAACGAGCCTTCGGTGAAGGGGACGATTAGAAAACTTGAGTAAAATGGTGGACTTAAACTTGTCTTAAAGCCAGAAATGGTAAAAAAAAGAAAGAAAAAAAAAAAAGAACGGCCTATGGGAGAAAGGGAGTAGCACGGGATAGAATTCCACTAGGATTGAAAATAGCCTTTAGAAAATTCCAAAGTTTGAAACACTAGACACCTCTCCAATATCCTGAAGAGCTCAGTGGTTGATGCAAGACACGCAGACACAGAAATGATCATAAAACTTGGCCCGGGTGCTTTCAATTCCCTACAGGAAGTGAGAGCAAACATCAAAATCTGTCGCTGTCTCTGTCTCTGTCTCTCTCTGTCTGTCTGTCTGTCTGTCTGTCTGTCTCTCTCTGTGTGCGTGAGTGTGTGCCTGCAATCATACGTGTGTGCATTCTTCCTGCATCTTTCCTTCGGTCCCCCCCCCCCCCCCCCCCTCTTATCGTCCTGCCTCTGCCCAACGCCCACCCACTCCCGCTCCTTTCTTATCGGATTTCCCCTTCCCTTTGATACCCCTCCCCCCAATTTTAACCAGAGGCAAATTTTTATTAAAAGAATGGTAACAATGGGTAGATTTTGTCTGCAGCTCTCTTGCCCTAGAAGAAAGGTCCAAAGGTACGAAATATTAGACAAGGAAATACAAATGAGAATACTGAGCGGTTTTGTGGTGGTTTTCTATCTTTTATCTATTTTTTTAAGCGTCTTTCGACATCAAAAGAACTGATTTCTTAGCAGTTAGGGCGTGGTGTTTTTTTTTCCCTATAATCTTTTTTAGGGTAAATTTTGGATGCATACACCGAAGGCAGTAAGAAGCACCGACAGGCAGACAAACAGACAGACCCGCAAGCACGCACGCGCAGACAGACAGACAGACAGGACAGACACATACACAAGCCACGCGCGCAGGCGCACCCGTCTTTGAGCTGATGAAAGACCATGGGAAGAAGAGAATGCCCCCACAGATTTTTCTTAAAGAGCAATGGCAGTCCACATTGAAGGTAAACAAAAGAATACGCAAACAACAAAACAGAGAGAGAGAGAGAGAGAGAGAGGAGAGAGAGAGAGAGAGAGAGGGAGGGAGGGAGGACGGCGTGTTACTGACAGTCTTGCCAGAACATAACAGCCCTCATAGGTTTTGCAGAGAAATTTGTTTGATAGACAATACAATATGATGTAACACACAACACGGGAATACAACACAGACAACACAACACACAGACACACACACACACACACACACACACACACACACACACACACACACACACACACACACACGCTCTCTCTCTCTCTCTCTCTCTCTTCTGATATCGCAAGTGCGCTTACGCAAAAGAGAGGGAGTGAAGGAGACACAGAGCAGGAACAGAGAGAGAGAGACAGAACAGAGACAGACAGACAGACAGAAAAGGCAAAGGACGAGATTCCCACGGTATTTCCAAAGCACCAGGCTTTCTCAAACATCAGACTGACCGACGACCGACAGACAGACAGACAGACAGACCAGACACGCAGACTTCACAGAGAGACTGTACAGGATCAACCCCCACGCAACGCCTTCCAACCTCAGACAAACAGGAAATGAATTGTCCGAAGAGAAGACCCACACAGGAAGTAACGTACCGCTGGATAAAGTTATCTGTCTTTGTTCATTGCCAGTGCTGAGAAATGAGCCCCCCCCCCCCCCCCCTTCCGTCTCCGCTCTCCACCCCACGCCCTCTCCTGCCCTTTTCTCATCTGTCTTCCCCCAAACCAAAAAAAAAAACATTGCTGTCGTATATAAATAGATAAAATGAAAACCAGTGCGTCTTTGGGGTGAGATCCCTAACAAAAACTTAGCCCAAATAAACTAGGGAAACATCTTCAAAGAGGACGTGTAGAAAGTTACTTAATTCAAAGGAAAACAAATTGGGGCTGAGGCTGTGAACATGCATCAGGCTTAACGCTTATATTATTTCTGTTGTTCTGTCTGTCTGTCTGTCTGCTCTTCTTCTCTCTCTCTCTCTCTCTGTCACACACACAGTATACACACACACGCGCGCGCGCGCACACACATACAAACACACACACACACACACACACACACACACACACACACACACACACACACACACACTACCTCTCTCTCTCTCTTCTCTCTCTCTCTCTCTCTCCTCTCTCTCTCTCTCTCTCGCATCTTCGGCGGATGCAGTTCACTCCATCTAAAGATTTCAATCACCATGCTGTTTAAATTTAGCCTTATCAGTCTCATCGTCAGAATGAAAATCTGCTACACTGTTTGAGGTTAATTAGTATGAAGCGAGGACGGAACAACAACAAGAAGAGACGATAAAGAAGCCAAACGTTTATGCGCTGTGATACAGACCTGTGACGATGCGCAACCTTAATCATACATCACACCCTTCCAAGGTGCTAAGGCCTTGAGAGAGAGAGAGAGAGAGAGAGAGAGAGAGGAGAGAGAGAGAGAGAGAGAGAGAGAGAGAGACAAGACAAGACAAGACAAGACAAGGACAAGACAGACAAGACAAGACAACTGACGTTGAAAAGTTGTGAGTGAACACAGGCCGGCATGGCAGTAGCAGTTCATGACATTGCGGGAAATCAGAACCAGGCGACAGAGAGGAGCGTGAACCATGTACATTGTCAGGGAAATGCGACTTGCGGGAACCTTGGCCCCTCGGCACGGACCGAAGAGGCTGGTGGAACGTGGTTCGAGTCGAAGAGTTGTAGCTGGAGAAAAAAAGAAATGCGGTTGATAGACATCCACATTCTGAGCTCTGACCATGTGAGCGTGGTGTTTAATGACAAGATTTGCAAGATTTTATTCCAGAAAAAATCCCCATGGGTTGCATGGATGAAACCGAAAACATAAAATGGGGTGAGGGTGGGGGTGGGCAGTGAGCATTGTAGTGATACAAGAGGCGAGACAATGTAGTGCATTTGGAGGAACTTGGCTGCAGCAAAATGTAAAAGTTCGAATGAAACTCAGTTGCGTGAAGTTTAATCAACCACTTGAAAGGAACTGGAACGTGCTCTGTTTCAGTCCAACTCCGTTCAACTCTGGAGCGATAGTTGTCACCAGGTAGCATCCCTCAGCTTCTGTCACCCCGCCCCCCCCCCCCCCCCACACACACACACACTCACACACACACCCGTCCAATCTTCTCACCCCACCCCCACCCCCAGCCGCACTCCTCTTCCAAACCATCTCCATCAGCTGAGGGTGATCACCCGGATGCCGCTCCGTTTCACATCTAGCTAGCTGACCACTGGAATTCCCTCACAGTTTACAGAGTCCAAACCGTCAGGTCACACAGTTTAACCACAACACTATGACGACACCCAAGGTACAGCATGGTCTTGAAAAAAACAAAACAACAACTATAAATCAGCTCTCACACAATACTCCTCTCCCC
>CM065727.1:20489805-20504805 GCA_033310375.1 Conus canariensis
TGGGGAACGAACCCTTCCACTCTGCCTGATATGAGCGAGGAGTGAATGCGTGGCATCGCTGCACGATGCAGTGCCGTGGTATGCCACTGCGCCCTAATGCTACAAGGGAATGCCGTAATGCACAGTGTAGGTTAGCAAGTTCAGACACGACACTACATCACAGACACTGGGAGAACAGATGCTTCACGTGGTTTCTCTGCATCCCCCCAGCGCGCGGATGACAGTATCAGGCAGCGCGGCAGTCCATCATTCCGCTGGCAGGCTAGGGAGAACCTGTCCGCATAGTTTCCAGACCCTGTAAACACTGCAGAGTGTGTAGTGCAATAAGTCACGCACAAAACAACACGTTTCGATGGATTTTTCCAAGACGAAACGAGAAAATCGTCACCTCCAGTTGCAGAACAAAAGTAAGGGGGAAAAACCACTACCACCTTTGCCTTTAAGGTTTCATGTCTGTCGTCATATATGTCATACAAACACTTTGCCACACTGTATCATGAAAACCTCGATCAGACATTTTACAACTGAATATGAGTTATGAGTTTCCCGAAAGATGAATATTTTTCATTTGAATTAGGATTTTAGAAATGAAAGATTTTCAGACAATTTACGTGTTCTAGAAAAAAAACTTTTTAACGAGTTGTGGATTTTTTTTTTCAAACGTCTGTACAGGGAATAACCTTTGACGGGAAGACAGACGTGATATGGCCCTTCGTTGTCGGCTGGGCTATAAGCAAAGGAATTGAATATACAGAGATATAAGACAGACGAGTCGTAGATAGGATTGAAGTGGTACAAGTCATGGATAAGTGGAAGCGAGGAGAAATTCAGGCGGAAAAGTGGGGAAAATGATCATTCATGTTGAAGATGAACATAAGCTGCTGTCCGTTGGTCTTTTTCTTTTTTTTTTTTTAGCTTGAAAATGGTCTAAGAACAAACTGAAAATTCGCTGTGCTTTTAGAGTGTTGACTTTTTTTTTTTTTTTTTTTTTTTACAATTCAGTATTGTCGTCTTTTGGAAGACTTCGGTTCGGAGAACTTGAACCCCTTCAAGCCATTTTCTTTGAAAACACGTCACTGTGTTATCAGAACCCCCTGTCGGCTTTCCCACTACGTACTAAGGTGCTTGAGACCCCTCAACAGACCATTCGAAGGTCCTTCCACCAAACTAGAAGGTCCGAAATGTGGCTCTTGCCTGAGAATCGAGCACATCCCAGTAAGATGGTTGCGGCTTGGCGCGGGGCGAGTCTTTCCCCCTCCCACTGGAGCTGAAGTAGTGTTGGTCTTCTGAGTGAGAAGTAAGGTTTTAGACTAGGGTCCCATGTGCCGTGTACGTCTGGCGCATGTGATCAACGTTTCAAGAATATATCTGGGCGTGTCAGAACTAGAGAGGAGTGGGCCTCCACTGACGTGGCCTGATGAATTCCATCGTTAGTTCGTGTGTCCTTTCAGTTACTAGCACCAGAAAACTCTGTTGCTCGCAGTGCATTATCGTTTGTTGTTTACCACAACAGAAAAGGCACGCAAACAACTAAAAGCTTGTTAGTCAAACTGAATTTCCCCCGACAAATATGTGTAAAATCAGAGAAATAGATATCGAGTATCAACCGTAAGTTGGCGGGTATATATCAAGTATCAGCCATAAGGTGGCAGTTAAGGAGAGAGAGAGAGAGAGAGAAGAGAGAGAGAGAGAGAGGAGAGAGAGAGAGAGGAGAGAGAGGGAGGGAGGGAGGGGGCCTGGGCGCCGTCAATATCTATACAGGAAGTGAAGGAAAACGTAAAAATTCGCCCCAGTTAAAAGTACAGGACGTTAGAATACAGGCTTGCGTTTACGTGGCCGGGGCAGAAGGAACCTTTTCCCAGTGAGTGCTCTGAATGTCATCGCTCCTCCAGACTGGGGGTCAGCAGGGCCAGCAGGTGTCAGCTGGTGCGCTCCGCGAAGAGCTCATCAGGCTTGCGTCTGGGTCCTGGCTGCTTGCTGAGTGAGAGGCACCAGCAGAAAGCCCCCCGAATCGGATAGATCCTCCTGCCTTCCTGAAAAGTAGTGTCTCCGGTACAACGAGCAACGAGCCTTCGGTGAAGGGGACGATTAGAAAACTTGAGTAAAATGGTGGACTTAAACTTGTCTTAAACCAGAAATGGTAAAAAAAAAGAAGAAAAAAAAAAGAACGGCCTATGGGAGAAAGGGATAGCACGGGATAGAATTCCACTAGGATTGAAAATAGCCTTTAGAAAATTCCAAAGTTTGAAACACTAGACACCTCTCCAATATCCTGAAGAGCTCAGTGGTTGATGCAAGACACGCAGACACAGAAATGATCATAAAACCTTGGCCCGGGTGCTTTCAATTCCCTACAGGAAGTGAGAGCAAACATCAAAATCTGTCGCTGTCTCTGTCTCTGTCTCTCTCTCTGTCTGTCTGTCTGTCTGTCTGTCTCTCTCTGTGTGCGTGAGTGTGTGCCTGCAATCATACGTGTGTGCATTCTTCCTGCATCTTTCCTTCGGTCCCCCCCCCCCCCCCCCCTTATCGTCCTGCCTCTGCCCAACGCCCACCCACTCCCGCTCCTTTCTTATCGGATTTCCCCTTCCCTTTGATACCCCCTCCCCCCAATTTTAACCAGAGGCAAATTTTTATTAAAAGAATGGTAACAATGGGTAGATTTTGTCTGCAGCTCTCTTGCCCTAGAAGAAAGTCCAAAGGTACCGAAATATTAGACAAGGAAATACAAATGAGAATACTGAGCGGTTTTGTGGTGGTTTTCTATCTTTTATCTATTTTTTTAAGCGTCTTTCGACATCAAAAGAACTGATTTCTTAGCAGTTAGGGCGTGGTGTTTTTTTTCCCTATAATCTTTTTCTAGGGTAAATTTGGATGCATACACGAAGGCAGTAGAAGCACCGACAGGCAGACAAACAGACAGACCCGCAAGCACGCACGCGCAGACAGACAGACAGACAGACACATACACAAGCACACGCGCGCGCGCGCACCCGTCTTTGAAGGCTGATGAAAGACCTCATGGGAAGAAGAGAAATGCCCCCGACAGATTTTTCTTTTAAAGAGCAATGGGTCAGTCCACATTGATAGGTAAACAAAAGAATACGCAAACAACAACAACAGAGAGAGAGAGAGAGAGGAGAGAGAGAGAGAGGAGAAGAGAGGAGAGAGGGAGGAGAGAGAGGGAGGAGGGGAGGGAGGGGACGGTGTTACTGACAGTCTTGCCAGAACGTAACAGCCCTCATAGGTTTTGCAGAGAAATTTGTTTGATAGACAATACAATATGATGTAACACACAACACGGGAATACAACACAGACACACACAGACACACAGACACACACACACACACACACACACACACACACACACACACACACACACACACACACACACGCTCCTCTCTCTCTCTCTCTCTCTCTAGATACGCAAGTGCGCTTACGCAAAAGAGAGGGAGTGAAGGAGACACAGAGCAGGAACAGAGAGAGAAGAGAGAACAGAGACAGAGACAGACAGACAGAAAAGGCAAAGGACGAGATTCCCACGGTATTTCCAAAGCACCAGGCTTTCTCAAACATCAGACTGACCGACCGACCGACAGACAGACAGACAGACAGACCAGACACGCAGACCTTCACAGAGAGACTGTACAGGATCAACCCCCACGCAACGCCTTCCAACCTCAGACAAACAGGAAATGAATTGTCCGAAGAGAAGACCCACACAGGAAGTAACGTACCGCTGGATAAAGTTATCTGTCTTTGTTCATTGCCAGTGCTGAGAAATGAGCCCCCCCCCCCCCCCCTTCCTCTCCGCTCTCCACCCCACGCCCTCCCCTGCCCTTTTCTCATCTGTCTTCCCCCAAACCAAAAAAAAACATTGCTGTCGTATATAAATAGATAAAATGAAAACCAGTGCGTCTTTGGGGTGAGATCCCTAACAAAAACTTAGCCCAAATAAACTAGGGAAACATCTTCAAAGAGGACGTGTAGAAAGTTACTTAATTCAAAGGAAAACAAATTGGGGCTGAGGCTGTGAACATGCATCAGGCTTAACGCTTAATATTTTTTCTGTTGTTGTCTGTCTGTCTGTCTGTCTGTCTGTTTCTTCCGTCCTCTCTCCTTCTCTCCCTTCTGTCCACACACAGTATACACACACACGCGCGCGCGCGCACACACATACAAACACACAACACACACACACACACACACACACACACACACACACACACACACACACCACACCATCCTCTCTCTCTCTCTCTCTCTCTCTCTCTCTCTCTCTCTCTCTCTCTCTCTCTCATCTCTCGCAGATCTTCGGGGCGGAGCAGGTTCATCCATCTAAAGTATTTCAATCACCCATGCCTGTTAAATTTAGCCTTATCAGTCTCATCGTCAGAATGAAAATCTGCTACACTGTTTGAGGTTAATTAGTATGAAGTGAGGACGGAACAACAACAAGAAGAGACGATAAAGAAGCCAAACGTTTATGCGCTGTGATACAGACCTGTGACGATGCGCAACCTTAATCATACATCACACCCTTCCAAGGTGCTAAGGCCTTGAGAGAGAGAGAGAGAGAGAGAGGAGAGAGAGAGAGAGAGGAGAGAGAGAGAGAGACGAAGACAAGACAAGACAAACAAGACAAGACACAGACAAGGACAAGACAAGACAAGACAAACGACGTTGAAAAGTTGTGAGTGAACACAGGCTGGCATGGCAGTAGCAGTTCATGACATTGCGGGAAATCAGAACCAGGCGACAGAGAGGAGCGTGAACCATGTACATTGTCAGGGAAATGCGACTTGCGGGAACCTTGGCCCCTCGGCACGGACCGAAGAGGCTGGTGGAACGTGGTTCGAGTCGAAGAGTTGTAGCTGGAGAAAAAAAGAAATGCGGTTGATAGACATCCACATTCTGAGCTCTGACCATGTGAGCGTGGTGTTTAATGACAAGATTTGCAAGATTTTATTCCAGAAAAAAATCCCCATGGGTTGCATGGATGAAACCGAAAACATAAAATGGGGTGAGGGTGGGGGTGGGCAGTGAGCATTGTAGTGATACAAGAGGCGAGACAATGTAGTGCATTTGGAGGAACTTGGCTGCAGCAAAATGTAAAAGTTCGAATGAAACTCAGTTGCGTGAAGTTGAATCAACCACTTGAAAGGAATGGAACGTGCTCTGTTTCAGTCCAACTCCGTTCAACTCTGGAGCGATAGTTGTCACCAGTAGCATCCCTCAGCTTCTGTCACCCCGCCCTCCCCCCCCCCCCCCCACACACACACACACTCACACACACACCCGTCCAATCTTCTCACCCCACCCCCACCCCCAGCCGCACTCCTCTTCCAAACCATCTCCATCAGCTGAGGGTGATCACCCGGATGCCGCTCCGTTTCACATCTAGCTAGCTACCACTGGAATTCCCCTCACAGTTTACAGAGTCCAAACCGTCAGGTCACACAGTTTAACCACAACACTATGACGACACCCAAGGTACAGCATGGTCTTGAAAAAAAACAAAACAACAACTATAAATCAGCTCTCACACAATACTCCTCTCCCCTTCCCCGTCCACTTCCTTTCACTTAGATCGCGTGAAGGCTCCCTATCGTTGACTGAAGAAAAGAACAGATACAGCCAAAGGTGCGGGTAGGACCCAGAGAAGCACTGTCCTCTGACTGCACTAAGGATCTGTGAAAACATCAGACAACCGCGAACGGACGTGTGAATCCAGGCCATGAAGCTTACTCGTGACTCTTTCTTTGCACCATCTGACTTTCCCCGAACAGTCCCAATCCTTTCGTTGGAATCTGTCTGAGGGGAACTTCTAGCAAGCATCTTGATGCACAAAGGGGAAAGAGAGGGGATCAGCTTTCAGACACAATACAAGTTCTAAGAACAGTCCACTTGTGCCTGTCTGTTTGTACTCGAAACGGTATTCACGGACTTAAACACTGGTGGTGTGCTGCCTCAATGTGACAACAGTGGACATCACAAAGAAAGAAGAAAGTCCTGGCGATTGGTACCCACTTTGCACGGTGCGCACCCGGAGCTCACGCAGGCAGACATGCGCATCATGGCGCCTGATTTGACTCCTGTGATTCAGTCATTCCCCATAAGGCTGCTCTCTCTCTCTCCCTTTCCTTCCTCCCTCTCTGTCTCTGTCTCTGTCTCTGTCGCTCTCTCTCTCTCTCTCTCTCTCTCTCTCTCTCTCTGACTCATTTTTTCTTTCCTATCCTGTCAATTCTGCGTTATCTGTCAGATTGCTGTGAATGTAGGTCAGCACTCGCCTGCTTTCTCTCAAAGCCACAGAGATTTGAAGAAGAAAGTGGTGGAGTGGAGAGGGGAGGGGATGGCAGGGGGGAAGTGTTTCTATCAGTTTGATCCATGGCTTTTTTTTTTTTTTTTTTACTTTTTGTTCTTTTTCCCGTTTTCCACTTTTTTCTCCTGATTATGACTGTTTCTCTCTCTCTCTCTCTCTCTCTCTCTCTCTCTCTCTCTCTCTCTCTCTCTCTCTCTCTCTCACACACACACACACAACCTCACTCACTTACAGAGAGAGAGAGAGAGAGAGAGAGGGGGGGGGGGGCAGTGTTCCCAAAGGTGCGGAAAGGGAAGATCTGGGGAGCCAGTTGGAGGCAGAGCGTTCTTCTATCTGTGAATTGATGCTTCATTTACTGCCTTCGTAGATGGAGAAAAAGTACACAGAGAGAGAGAGAGAGAGAGAGAGAGAGAGAGAGAGAGAGAGAGAGAGAGAGAGAGATGGCAGAGGATTTTTTTCAAGGGGACAGACGTGCGTGCACGTGCACACCTACACATACATGCACGCGGAGAAGCACACGCACATACTTCGAATCCTCGTTCTTGTCAGTCACACTTTTGTAGTTCCCCCTCCGTTCGCCCCCCCCCCCCCCCCCCCCCAACAAAAAAAAAAAAAAAAAAAAGCTTCGAAAGAGAAGATGCGAAAGGCGGAAAGAGGGGATTAGTGTATATTTGTGGGAAAGGGGGGGGAGAAGAGAGAGAGAGAGAGAGAGAGAGAGAGAGAGAGAGGAGACAGAGACAGACAGACAGACAGAGAGAGAGGCGGAAACAAAGGCATTAGTACAGGTTAGAAAGATGAGAGAGAGAGAGAGAGGGAGTGAGAGAGAGAGAGAGAGAGAGAGAGGCGGAAACAAAGGCATTAATACAGATTAGAGAGAGAGAGAGAGAGAGAGAGAAGGGGGAGAGAGTGCGGGTCGTCACTTTTCGCGGAATGCCTCTTCCGACATGCCTGGACTAACCGGCATGGAAGGTGTATACTTAGAAAACAGTCTACACAGACCAGGGGGGGTCATCATTAGTGTGTGTGTGTGTGTGTGTGTGTGTGTGTGTGTGTGTGTGGTGTGTGTGCGAGTTTGTGTGAGTGTGCGCGCGCGCTTAACATATGACGCGGGTTTACCAGCAGGTCAAAAACCGGAGATTGGTGTCTTTTGTTTGTTTTCATTCATTCTGGCATATTTTTTTCATGTCTCATTTTTTTTTTTTTTATACAATAATACTAACAAAGATGATAATAGCGGTTGTGGTAATAATAGTAAAGATACTGACAGAAAGAGAGAAAGGAGAGTGGTTAGAGAACAGTTAAGACAAGCCAGCTTCGAGAGGAATCTCAGCTGACGTTCAGCGAGAAAGATGACAGGAATGTGCAAAGTTTCAATGAACAGAAAAGTTTCGGTTGACGCTTAGCGAGAAAATAAGAAGGGTTGACCGTTGTCTTGATTTCTTCGATTGCTTAGAGAGCGATTTTCAGTTGGCATTTAGCAACAACCTGGAAAGAAAGAAATCCCGAGTTATATGACTGGTCTCCATCTTTTACAGAGATTTTTCATGGATGGCTAGTGTTAAAAAAAGTGAAAAGGAACAATATTTCCAGTACTGTGAGAGACTTTCCTCTCGTGTTATCCACGGTGCCGCCTCCCACGCAGCTCATTCTGATTCCCCATGTACACAGAGCCTGTCGGGAATCGTCCTGCTGCAGCTCCAGCGCTGCAGTTCACCAGGGGCAATCACCAGAAAGTCGTCATGAGGCAGCCCACCAGCGGAGACACTGCACTGCTGACTAGTCACTGTGGCGCTGCGTAGTGGTGTCTGTTCTCGTCTGTCATGTGCAGGACACCGCGTACTTCCTCTTCTGACTGCAATGATTGCTTGGTCGAGGAGCAAGCATGCGGGCCTCTCTGTGGACGGCGCCTCCACGTTCATCCAACGACAGTTCCCATGAACTTGTCAGTCAGATGACTTCGACATAAAATCGCCACATGTGTTGACACGGAGAGGGAATCATGTGTGAGGTCTCTACAAAAACAGGATGTGAAAGGCCACAGAGTTTGAGACATATGCATTGTTGATTTATGGAGGATGAGGAGACGGCGTTGATGCCACGGAGTTCCACTGTGGTCAGATACTACATGACTGCGTTTGCTTTTTCCATGACACGTCCCTCTGCAGTGCCAGTCATGAACTTTGATCAACGTTCCCAGGAATGCAGCCATTATATGAGAGAAGTTTTGATTGACGTTTGGTAAGAAGGATGACAGGAATTGTACTCCCAGTCTCTCTTTTGGTCCACCAGGGCAAGAGGTTCCTCATGACGTTGTTTGAAAAAAAAAACAACAATAAACAGAAAAAAAGTTCCAAAAGCCGGGAGTCGTCCTTTCAGACAGGTTTTCGATTAGCGTTTTGTGAGAACGGCGAAAAGAAATATTCAGAGCCTTTTGTGAGAAAAGTAAAAAGGAATAAGATTTTGAGATCTGTTTAAAAGAAGTCATAGTTTTTTGTTGTTGTTGTTGATTAATCTTTGATGAGAAAGATGTCAGGTTTCACCTACATAGGTTTTCATTATCTATTATTTAACGCGCCAAAGCGCGGCCGTGTGAATTGCTCTCAGGTACGCGTGAGAAATGAGCACGAAGATATGCCTTGCGACATGGCAGAAGCAATGAGTTCAGATGAGTGAGAGCTGATCAGTGCACATCGAATATAGGGTCTGACAAGAGAGAAGTCAGTGAAAGTTAAAGGAAGGTCTGCGAATTGTCGTTGTTGTTGTTGTTGTTGTTGTTGTGTTTACGGAAATTGTAAGACAAGTTATTCTATCCCGTCCTTCCTAACCGTTCCTGTCTCTTTTTGTTTGTCTCCACTTCAGCCCCTCTTTCCACCTCTGTCTCTGTTTCCTCTTGAAAAGCGCTGTTTCTGTCCCTCTCTTCATCTCTTGAAAAGCTCAGGTTGTGAAGCTGTGACCACTCTGTTGACTGCCCTTTGTGTACCTGGGCAAGGGTGAATCGGCCGAAGCATCGGGGCTTTCTTGGGTGTGAAGTGGTTTCCTTCTTTCATCTCCCAGGTCGTTATTATGCGGTTAGTTCCGAGCTGAAGTGGCGGCCTCCACGATGTTACTCCCCTACCATTAGCTGATCACTGGAGGAAAGGGAGCCAACAACAGTGGGACCGCGAGAGGTGGCCATCTGGAACCAGTCGTGGTCAGAAGTGTCGGCAGGTGTGGAGTAGTGGTCATTTGGGACAGCAGGCTGTCTTTGATGGTGTGTGACGGGTTGTGATTGGCCAGCCCGCAGGGGAAGTTACTCTAGCGTCCAGCCAGAAGTCACTCGTCTTTTTAGAAGAATTCCCGGGTCCTTGGCTTTGTCGAGCGCTGTTGGTGGTCCGTCTTATGACAGGGGCAGTAGAATCCGCCTTTTCAAGCCTTGTTCGCATCATGCGCTCAGCATGGCGATTTGTTGATGGAAGGCGCCGAACTAAGTCATGGGTTACTGGCTTTGGTCCGAATAGGTGGCGCGCGTACAATCCTGTTGTGACCGAAAACGCTATCAGAATACGATCACGATTGTCCAAGCGCAAAACGAAATACAGACGCGTGTGTATATACTAAGTTGACCCCAGTGGTGTACTAAGTAGAGAGAAGAACGTATTCAGTAGTGTCATTGTACGTGCGTATTTGCTTATGTAGTGTTAAATATCGCCGCCTCCATTTTCTCTGTTGACGTATTTTTTTGTTTGTTTGTTTTTTGTATCGTGATGAAAAATGATATAGAACAATGTTTTGTTACAAAATAAGCAAACAAAGTGTAGATACACAATGCAGGGGGGGGGGGGGGGGGTATTTGGAGAGGGAGAGAAAGGTAGTGGTATCCGTTGAACTAGGAGCATTACCTTCCTTACTTTATCCGTTGAACACTAATCTGAATACTGTCTGACCCAGTAGGGGAACGTCCTGTGTTCTCTGATTTGATATGTCAGGGTACGTTGCCGTCAGATCTTCAGTGCTGTGACGCAGTCAGGTGGTCAGTGTTGTGACGTAGTCAGAAGTTCTGTCAGAGTTATGACGCTGTCAGGTGGTCAGTGTTGTGACGTAGTCAGAAGTTCTGTCAGAGTTATGACGCTCTCATGTGGACGGTGTTTTGACGTAGTCAGAAGTTCTGTCAGAGTTATGACGCTGTCAGGTGGCCATTGTTTGTCAACCCGCGTAATCAGTACACGTGTCAGGTGTACAGTGATATGACGCAGGTCAGTGTTCAGTGTTATGACATCAGTCAGATGATCAGCGTTACGACACAGTCATGTGGTCAGTGTTGCCTCGTAGATCTAGTCAGGTAGTCAGTACACGTGTCACGTGTTCAGTGTTGTGACGTGCTCAGATAATCAGTACAACGACGCAGTCAGATAGTGTTTCACGTACTCAGGCAGTCGGTACACGTGTCAGGTGTTCGGTGTTGTGACGTAGTCAGATGATCAGTATTATGATCGGTCAGATAGTGTTGTCATTTAGTGAGGTAATCAGTACAGGTGTCAGGTGTTCGGTGTTGTGACGTAGTCCGGTGATCAGCACTATGACGCAGTCAGATGGTCAGTGTTGCCACGTAGTCAGGTAATCAGTACATGTGTCAGGTGTTCGGTGTTGTGACCTAGTCAGGTGATCAGCGCTATGACGCAGTCAGATGGTCAGTGTTACCACGTAGTCAGGTAATCAGTACAGGTGTCAGGTGTTGGAGTGTTGTGACGCAGTCAGGTGTTGGAGTGTTGTGACGCAGTCAGGTGTTGGAGTGTTTGACGCAGTCAGGTGTTGGAGTGTTGTGACGCAGTCAGGTGTTGGAGTGTTGTGACGCAGTCAGGTGTTGGAGTGTTGTGACGCAGTCAGGTGTTTTTGTTCTTTGTGAGGAGGCGGAGAATCTGGCAGAAACAGGGAGAGACGTTGGTTCCTGTTGAAGCCTAATAACGGGCTGGAGTTTGTTTGGGTTTGTTTCTTTCGTTTTGTTTTGTTTCTCTATTTTTCTTCTTCTTTTTTTTCTTCTTCCATTCTTTCTTCTTCTCTTCGATTGTATATATGTAT
Organism: Conus canariensis; assembly: GCA_033310375.1. Taxonomy (NCBI): domain Eukaryota; kingdom Metazoa; phylum Mollusca; class Gastropoda; order Neogastropoda; family Conidae; genus Conus; species Conus canariensis. The sequence goes on from CM065727.1 coordinate 20,501,181, forward strand.
AGTAGAGAGAGAGAAGGACTGAGATTTCTGTTGAACCCCTCCCCCCCCCTCCCCCTCCCCCTCCCCCTTGGCCTGCTGGATGGGGAGACAGGCGCGCGGAGCTGGCTGTTGAAGAGTGTTGAGGAAAGAAGGGGTAAAAACGTTTGGATAGCACAGGCGGCATCAAAACACTTCGTCAAAATAAAACAAAGAAAGAAAGGGGGTGTGGGGAGATGTAAAAACAAACAAACACGAAAGCAGTTGGGGGGGGGGGGGGGGGAGGGGAATATGGAAAGGGGGCGGGGAGGTGAAGGAAGGAAATAGAAGGAAGGATGTTGGGGAGAGGAAGGGGGGGGGGGAAGGGAGGGAGGGAGAGAGAGAGAGAGAGAGAGAGAGAGAGAGAGAGAGAGAGAGAGAGAGAGGCATACGTATATGGCGCGCACACACACAGTCTCACTCTCTCTCTCTCTCTCTCTCTCTCTCTCTCTCTCTCTCACACACACACACACACACACACACACACACACACATACAAGACAGAGAGAGAGAGAGAGAAGAGAGAGAGAGAGAGAGAGATCGGCCAAGAAGTTTTCATCAACTGAGACAGACGGACGTTGCGGGTTTTCAGACAGTGTGTGGACTTGTTGAAAAGTCGGTGTTTTTGTTCAGGGTACAGGAGAGAGAAACCTCTTCGGCCTATCACGAAGAGCATACTGTAATGCGAAGATAGTGAGTGCTAGAAACAAGATGGACAGAAAAGAAAAGAAAAGAAAGAAAGAAAGAAAAGGGAAAAGCAATGGAAAGTGGAGAGTCCGAGACAGGAGGCTGAGAGAGAGAGAAGCAAGAAGAATGAATGAAAAAATAAAGGGGGTGGGTGGGGGGGGGGGGGGAGAGGAACGAAAAATCATAGTGTTGGTGAAAGAAAAGAAATGAAGTGTAGGTGAAAGGAGTAGGGAGAGAGGTGGAAGGAGAGAGAGGCGGAGAAAAAGAAGAAAAGGGAAGAGAGAGAGAGAGAGAGCGAGAGAGAGAGAGAGAGAGAGAGAGAGAGAGAGAGGAGGGGAAAGAATATCGGTAGAGAAAGGGGACGGAGAAAAGTGGGGTGAAGATGGAGGGGGGGGGAGAGAGAGAGAGAGAGAGAGGAGGAGAGAGAGAGAGAGAGAGAGAGAGAATATCGGTAGAGAAAGGGGACGGAGAGAAGTGTGGTGAAGATGGAGAGAGAGAGAGAGAGAGAGAGAGAGAGAGAGAGAGAGAGAGGAGAGAGAGGAGAGAGAGAGAGAAGTCGGCTGAAGATGGGAAGCGGTAGGTAGGTGGATTCGAAAAGACAGAAAACGGCAGCAGTGAAATGGTTCAGACAAAAAGCCTCCCACCGCCGTTCCTGCCAGACTGTCTTCAGCCAACCTGCAAACGTGCACATGGAGGATAACGACCGTTTATATCAGCACGTGCCGCAACGCCAAACTTCCAAGAGGAAGAGAGGAAGATCGACCCTTCCTCCTCCCGATACACAACTTGAAGCGCGCCAGCTTCGGCGCGTTGTTTTTCTTTCTTCTGTCTGTCTGTCTGTCTGTCTGTCTGTCTGTCTGTCTGTCTGTCTGTCTGTCTTTCTGTTTGTCTGTCTTCCTTCTTTCCTTTCTTTTTCTTTCTTTCTTTATTTCCTTCCTTTTTCTTTCTTTTCCTTTTGTTCTTTTTTTTTTTTTATCCTCCTACAGTTATTTTTCTTCTTCCTCGTTCGCCATCCCGTTAGATGAGCAGCCCGGTGTCCTCGATGAAGGCTGCCGTCCGTCGCAGCTCCTCCAAGGTACCGTACAGCTTGGCTTTCACCTACAGTTATGATTCCTCCTACTTCCGACGGTATCTTTCCCACCCACTCCCCATCCCCACCGTTCTCTCCACCCCTATTCCACCTCCCCGCCATTTCCCCCCTTCCCCCTCCCACTTGTTCCACCTTCTGGCCTGCCGCCATTCGTCCCACGTGGCATCCCACTAGTAGTATCGCGTGGTGGCTGCGAGGTTGGGATGGGGTGCCGGGAGAGTAGCGCTCAGTGGTTGGGGGGCGGCTTCCCCAGCCCGCGGTTGGGTTCCATTCGTTGTGATCGAAGCAGTGGTGGTGGTGATGGTGGTGGGGCGTCCTCTCTGGTCGAGACGTTGCGTGTTGTCGTTGTTGTCGAGGTAGTGGTGGTGCTAGGTGGTGGTGGTGGTGGTGGTTGTGTGTGTAGCAGGTAGGTGTGATGTTGAGGAAGTGTGACATCCGATCGGGAGAGTCTTGACTGTGTGTGAACGAAGGAGGTGGTAGCGTTGATCGAAGCTGGCTGCTAGGTTGTTTATGCGCAGATCGACTGGCTTATTTAGTCAGTTGTTTATTCATTCTTTCATTTAAGTATGTGTTTATTTATTGATTTATTTGTTTGTTTCCGTCCTTGAAATACGATTTTAAACATCGTTTCCCCGCCAGAGGCTTTTCTGTGGATTTAGTCAAATGGCGCCCCTTTGATGCGGTTTTTTTCTCTCTTTTTTTTTCTTTAACGGACGTTCCTTCAGTTTAGAGATATGCTGGGCATCCAGCGGCTTTTTATTTCTCTACTGCAACTATATAGGCTGTCCCTCAGACCACCATCCCTTAGCGGAGAAGATTGGCGTCCGAGGTGGTCTGGATGAGCACGGAGCCTCTTGCTCATGGCAGGACATTGGGGCGTGTTGTGTAAAGCCTCCTCTTCTTTCCTCAGGACCTGCTCATGTGTCCCTTCCTTGTTTCTTCAGGGACTGTTCCATGGTAATGCCTGTCTTTATATTCACAGGACTTGTTTCATGATGTCTTTTTTTTTTCATGGGACCTGTGTCATGATGATATCTTTCTTTGTGTTCACAGGACCTGTTCCATAATGAGGTTCCTCTATATAACGTCATGACTTTTCTTGTTTCTTTTTCATACTGAGGCCTCCCATTCTTTCCTCAGCACGTTTTCCGATAGGCCCTTCTTTATTATATCAGGACCTGTTCCATGAGGCTCTTCCATGTGTCCTCGATGTGCTGGTGTAGACTGTCAGGCATTGGGTTTGTATGGGAAGTAACGGGTACCTCTTGACGTCGGCCAGATTGTGGACCACAGACACAGACCAAGCGTCGGAGTGTTGCGTCTCAGTTAAGAAGCTGGACCACATGTAAGATGGTCATTGACCATGTACACAGTTTGGCATGGGATTGGGACTTCTTTGCCCTGTGTCCGAAGTCGATTTTAATTTGTGTGTCAGATACACGTGGGCTAATATCCTCACGTTTGTTTCTTTAATGCACTGTATCCTTCAGCACTGCTGAACCGTTTCTGTATGGTGAAAGCTAGCGATGGTGTGACTCGTATCCTTTTTGAAGCTATTTCCTGGTTACGAAGCTATCTGATAGCGTTCTTCAGCATCAGGACTAATTGAAAAATGTTCAAGATCTTTTGATGGAGTTTCGTGTACATCTCAACAAGCCGGTTTTAAGCTGACATTATTTCTCTCAAGAATCTGGCCTTATTGTTTAGATGATTTAAGAAATTCACAGTTCTTCGGAGCAGTGGAACTGGGGGTAAAAATGTGCGCAGAAGGAATTTTGATGTGTCTGTGCTTCTGTTTTTGGATGTACAGAAGAAACGCCACTGGGATGACTG
>CM065727.1:20509805-20517305 GCA_033310375.1 Conus canariensis
GACATTTGAACAGCAGGTCAAGTCTGTCCTGCCTGCCCCGTGGCTCTGGCGGATTGCCCTGTCTTCACGTGTCGTCGCCCTCTCCCTGTGTGTGTGTGCGTGTGCGTGTGTGTGTGCGTGTGTGTGTGTGCGTGGTGTGCGTGCGTGCGTGCGTGCGTGTGTGTGTGCTGTGTGTGTGTGTGTGTGTGTGTGTGTGTGTGTGTGTGTGTGTGTGTACGTGCGTGCGTGCGTGCGTGCGTGCGTCTCTCTCGCTGCCTGTCTTTCCCATTGGAGGAGGCATGGTTGCGCCATTGTCGCTGGTGCTTTTCACATCACCAACAGGCGTGCATGCTGCTGGTGCCAGCCAAGCGCCTAAAAGCCGCCGCCGCTGACGGAACAACGACTTCCTTAGCATACCTTGAAGAGATAAGTGATCATTGAAAGCATGATAGACAGGCCAGGCGCTTCGCTGCTGTGGTTAGCGTCTCGGACTCGCGGGCGGGGAGCTGGTAGGTTCGAGTCCACCCCACCTCCCACCCCATCCACTATTAGATGCATTTTTGAGGTGTTTTTTTTTTTCAGCGCTGGTCGGCTTCTGTTCAGAAGTGTTGTGGGCTCCAACAGGAGGTGTGGGTTCACACACTTTAGTTTCAAACTCTGAATGAATGTGTCTCTCATAAGAGTTTTGCCCTGATTTTTAGACCAGTTCTGCAGATGTCTGCGTCTCTTTGGCCTGGGCTATGCCACGATACGTGTTGTGAAGGGAAGCGTAGAGTCCAGCCCTGTCACTTTGGCCTGGGTTATGCCGGGATACGTGTTGTGAAGGGAAGTGTAGAGTCCAGCCCTGTCACTTTGTCTACGACCAGAACGGAACCCCATAGCATCTATTTTGATCGTCTTCACCCTCATTGATTTTCGCACGCATGTGCACACACACACACACACACACACACACACACACACACAACACATACACACACACACACACACACATACACACACACACACACACACACACACACACACATACACACACACACACATACACACACACACACACACACACACACACACACACACATACACACACACACACACACACACACACACACACACACACACACACACACACTCACTCACACACGTACGTCTCAGATGTTGCAGCCTTTCGTACTGTACATTCGTGATTGTTTCCACTTCAACATGTTGTCTTTGGCTCCGGCAAAAGCATTTCAGTATTTAACGGCCTTTTTCACCCGTCCATGCAGGCCACTGTCAGAATTCAGTTTCCTAAGATTCTATAACAACGACAACAAGACATCAACGAAACTGAAGCAACTATGTAAGGAATGGAGGAGGGGGATGGGTGGGCATAGATACGAGCTTTGGTGTGAACGTTGTAACCGTTTTTCCCCCTCCTCCTCTTCCTCCTCCTTCTCCTCCTCCTCCTCCTCCTCTTCCGCCTCCTCCCCTTCTTCTTCTTCTCCTCCTCCTCCTCCTCTTCCTCCTCTTTCTTCTCCACCTTCTTTGTCTTCTTCTTTCTCTGCCTCCCGACCTCCGTAACAAGAGTAATGGCACAATTTCCCCTGTCTCTAAATAAAATGGATGATATCGTTAGCTGATAAAAGCAGGTGTGTGAGAATGCGTCACATCACTCACCTTACGATTACCCTCTTGTGAACCCGGCGTATGAATCATTGGTATGCACATGTATGTGCAGTAAAGATCTAAATCTTCGCCGTTTACCGAACAGGTCACGTAATAGATGATGTGTGGAATCCCAAATAGCGAGTTTTAGATGTTTATTTGACGTTCAGCACGTTGAGGCGGCCTGCGCCGTGGTCTCGTGTTGCCGAGACGTTTGAAAAGTCCTCAGGAAGAGCGGACTGACGGTGAGATGGAAGAGAGCAGGTGCAGGCTAAGTGCTCTGCCGCCTTCTCACTGGATGAAATGACGTGGCTAGTAGAAGTGGCGCTGTAATAGACACTGACGTGTGAAGGACCTCCGCGTCACGTCCAGACCCTGAGCCGTTTGTTCCTCATTCCCCGGCCCCGTGATCTCGCTGCAGGGATAAGGTGTGATACAACGTGAAATGGAACAATGCCATGATCTCCACGAACACTGTATAATGATGCTGCAATTTTCGAGTGCGTTGTTACTTTTTTTTTTTTTTTTTTTTGGTACGTAATCCACACAAAAAAGCAACAATAAAAACCAGCTAACAAACAAATAAACAAACACAAAAAAGCCAGTGTGACTTGTGTGTGCAGTAAATACGAAAGTTGTGACACATTGTTCCGCCCCCTTTCCCCTCCCAATCGTGAATGCTGCATCAACATCCGAGATCTCCATATTTTGTAAGCTATGTTTTGGAGCAGCATATAATTCAAAACCCATAGATACGCTGGTCGATCTCCACCCCCCCCCCCCCACCCCCACTCCGACAGATTGTCCCTGTGCGAAAACTGGACAGGGAGAGCGTGTTGCCAGTATCTTTTGGATAGGGAATGGGCGTCGCTAAAATGTTTGTACCTTGAGAGAGCTTTGCCATAGTATTTGGACACATGGAGCGCTTCAGCCAACAATTTAGGCAGTAGAAGGTACTGCAGTAGTATTTAGACAAAGAGAGCGTATTGTACAAAAAGAGCGCGTCACCATGATATTTGGAAAGGGAGAGGGCGTCGCCATGATATTTAGTTAGAAAAAGCGTGTTACCACAGTAATTGGACAGGGAGAAGGCGTCACCATAGTACTCGGACAAGGGGAGGGTGTCACTATATTTGAACAGGGAACAAGCGTCACCGTACTGTTCGAACAGGGAGATGACGTTGCCATAGTATTTGGATAGGGAGAAGGGTGTTGCCATAGTATTTGGACAGGAGAAGATGTCGCCATAGTATTTGGACAGGGAGAAGGGTGTCGTCATAGTATTTGGACAGGGAGAAGGGTGTTGCCATATTATTTGGACAGGAGAAGGCGTCGCCATAGTATTTGGACTGGAGAAGGCGTCGCCATATTTTTTGGACAGGGAGAAGAGCGTTGCGACAGTTGTTGGACAGGAAGAGTGCGTTGCCACAGTCTTTCTTTGGATAGGAAGAGTGCGTTGCCACAGTCTTTGTTTGGATAGGAAGAGGGCACCGCCATAGTACATGGACAGGGGGAGAGTGTCGATATGACAGAATGGCAGTGGAGTTGAGGGTAGGAGGGACACAGAAGGGGAGAAGGGAGGGTTGGAGTTAGATCGTGCTGTGCAGAGAACAGATTGATGGCTGTGAACAGAGACACCTGCCTGTAAACCCCCTCCCACCTGACACCCTTTGGAAAGACTTGTTGGTTGCTTGCCTGCTTTTGCCTTTCTACAGTGACTTTGCCAGCTTTTAAAGACTTGCTTTTTCTCGAATACATTTCTGCATTTGCCTAAACTAGATTTACCCAACAACACAAATTCCCCTTCTCCAAGCACTGTTCGTCTTCTGGAACTTGTCTGTCTTTGTACTAAATTGATCTCCCCCCCCAAAAAAAAAAAAAAAAAAAAAGAAGAAAACTCCTTCCCAGGAAAGACTTGTTGTTTTTTTTTTTTGTTTTTTTTTTGGAATCACACCCCTCCCCTGGTCCGTCTTTACTGGGAACTTAACTGGAGTGACTACCTGAGAAGACTTCAGATTTGTCATTGTTCAGGGAGCTGAAATCTCCGCCCCAACCTCCTTTAACCACATGCTTTTCTTTTCTTTTTTTTATTTTTTAAAAGATTTGAAACCTGATTGTTTATTCATTTGTGTATTTATTTATTTATTTATTAAAAAAAATCTATTTGCATATTTATTTATTCATTCATACATACATACATATAAAGCCTATATTTATATATATTGTAAACAAAAAATAGCACAAAAAATAAGATCGACAAATAAAGGTCTCAGTAATAATAATGCAAATGTACACAAGTTTGGCGAATAAGGTAAAACGTGCATCGTACATATGTCCAAAATGAATTTGGTTTTGAATGTGAATTCCCCCACACCTCTCACTATCACTCCCATGGTTCTGAACGTTCACCTGGAAGTCATCCTAGAACAAAAAGGCGAGAAGGGACGCAAGAACAACGCTCCCAAAGATCAGACAAACGTTAACAGATGAACGTTTTATCTCGGAAATGAGGGTATTCCCGAAAGGGCTGCCCTTATAATAAATGAGAAAAGCCAAAAGGCGAGATAAGAGGTATATAGGTGTGTCTGTGTGCGAGCGTTTGCGCCTAACTGTCTGCCTGCTCGCCAGCCTGTGCGCGCGCATGTACACTTTTGAAGCGTTAAACCCTCAAGATAGCATAATTTTCTAGCAATAAGCAATCAAATGATACTTCGTTTACGTAAGTCTGAGCCCTGTTTTTTTTTAGAACTGCCAAATGAGATCCCATCTTCTCTTTTCTTTGTCTTTTGTTTAAGCTTTGAAAAACATTTTTTTTTTTTAGTTCCTTATTCTCAATTCTCGATCAAGAATAATCAGCCGAAGCAACGTGCACGCTTTCCTCCCTTCAGTATGCTGATGCACAAAGTAAAGTAAGATGGTTCGAGTTTTGGTCGATCATATTTAGTTTTTTTGTTTTTTTTTTTTTGTAAGGAAAGCATTTTGTTTTGTTTGGTGAATTATGTGTTTAACTTGGGAAATGTCTATACTTTGCCATGTTTAAAAAAATAATGTTTTATGTTTTTAAGTTTCCAATGAGTTTTCGAATAATCGTTGATTCCGGAAGTTAGCGCAAGCTGTTTCTTCTTCTTTTTTGTGTGATTTCCTTCCAAAAATGATAATCGACTTTGTCTGGTCCCGTAAGCACTTTATGTTCACTGTTGATAATAAAGATGTTGTTATGTTTAGCGTGTGTGTCTAAATGCCATCTCCACGTTAAAGTCTAGTTTTGCCGATGTGTGGCTTCAAATAGCTTTCTAACCCGTTGCAAAGGCAGATTTTTTTTTTTTGGAAGAGTTATCATGTTTGTCATACTAAGCTCACCCTCTTCGCGTTCAGCCTCCACGATCTTTCTTTTCATTTTTTTTTTCAAACCCTTTTGTGCAGCTAAATTTCTTCAGTCATAGAAATTTAAGTAAGGTGTGTTTATTTTACCTTCATTTTTGAAAATCGGCTCCAAAGCCAACAACACCAAAACACGCATCATGAATGATTTTGAGACCGAGTCCAAGGCTTTGGTGAAGTCGACGGCAAGTAAACACCAAACTTTTGTTTAGTTTATGGAGTTATCAATTGATCTTATCGGTTTTGGCAGTGTTTCTCGCCTTGATGAAACCCATTTGATCATCATTTATGAACCTGTGTTATTGTGCAGAGTCTGTCTGCTGATACTTTAGTTGGTATGTTATAATCAGAATTGTTCATAGTTGTGGGTCTCTAGTTATAGAACAGTCCTCTGTTTGAGTCTTTGCCTTTGCACAGTAGCGTGATTATTCATTGTTTTTTGTGTATTAAAAAAAAAAAAAAGTTCTCCAGTTCGAAAGAATTCCACGAAAGATTCTGTTATTAGTTTAGCTCAAAAGACTCGTAGCTCGTTTAGCTCAAAAGACTCGTTAGTTTCACATCCTGCTTATATTAATCAAGACGAAGTCGGTTTCAGTCTTTAAAAGATATAGGCATGTTGTCCACCTAGACTTTGGTGGAAGGGTTTTTTTTTTCTCTCCCGAGAATCGTTCCTCCAAAGAAAATGCTGTGTGTTAGTGACGTGGAGTAAGACAGCTCTCACCTTGATTCCCTGCACCAGGAGCGGTGATCTGGCGTCTTGGGTCGCTGGAGACATCCTCCAAAGCCCGTTGATCGGCTGGGCGCCGACGATAGATCGATGCCTGGCCTGTCAACATCATGCAGCTATAAACATCTCTAACTCGGCAGCGGTGAGGTCAGAGGAGGCGTTCGGAATGTCTCTTAAGGAGAAACGTGGTTAACTTTAAATGACATCGCACTGAAAATAGGTATCCGGCTTCGGAAAGAAAAAAAAGGGTGGGTGGGGGGGGGGGGGGGGGGGGGGGGGATGGGGGGAGGCGAAACAGATCACAATATCCGTACATCTAGTCGCAAAGTGAGGCGACTGCAGGCGGAAATCTAAACAAATTTTAAATGTAATTAATAGCGAACCGCCAAGAAAACGTAGACAAACGAATCACAAGACAAAACACGACGCGGTTCGACTTCTTAGGTATTCTTCAGGCAAGATACAAAACACTCAGGACAACAGGACAACGAAAGTGAACGAGCAGTCACTTATCTTCATTCACTTCAGCGCAAGATGAACAGCATCAACAGTATTCAAGAGCAAAGCTGGTAAATCGCATAAGTAAGGGACGGCAATAACGAACCAACTCGACTCGCACTCGGCTTGCGGAGCGACGGAAGCAGAGAAGTAAAAGAACGCGTGATCGCTCGCCATGCCTCACTGGAGTCCAGGCCGCTGAGATTTCTGTTTATTTGCGGATTGTCCAGTTTTGTTTGAACACAGGTGGATTTTGATGACAGCTAGAGGTTGTTTGTCTCTCTGAGACAATCCGTGTTTGCGAAGGCATTCAGGTTTAAACCTCGTGTGTGTGTGTGTGTGTGTGTGTGTGTGTGTGTGTGTGTGTGTGTGTGTGTGTGTGTGTAGGGGAGGAGGGGGGGGGGGGGGGCTGTCTAACACAAGCATCATACCATCAAGCCAACAGTACGTTAAAACAGATAGCGAAAATGGCGGTTGAGATGTGGAACGCCAGAAGGATTCGAACTAGCGGTGTGTGACTTGCAGCTCCGTGTTCAGTCTTCACCGCGGAGCCACAAGACTGTAAGCGATAGGATGGGGGAGTTTACACGACGGGTTTCTCCACCAGGATGTATGGTGCTTGGTGTGTGTGTGTGTGTGTGTGTGTGTGTTTGAAAGGTGTGTTTGAGGGGGGGGGGGGGGGGCATTATATGAAATATTAACTAGATCGTATGGCGATGGAGTGACGCTCGTTTTAGACGAACATTATTGGCTTAACCGAGGGGCTCTGGCGCGGGGCCTTTGTTTGGGTAGCAATTAGTAGTCTGCTTGTCAGGGCGACATGTGCAGCTTGTTGCGCCCGCTACCCCCCCCCCCCCCCCCCCCCCCCCCCCCCCCCCCCCCCACCTCTCCACCCAGTCTGCATTCTTCTTTCTTATCTTGGCGCGCGCGGTAGTTGGGATGCAGAGTGAGTGTGCCCCTGCCCCCCCCCCCCCCCCCCCCCACACACACACACACACCAGCAGCCGAACTTCCCGTCCTGCGTTCCCTCCCTTCCCTCCCCCCCCCCCCCCCCCCATCCGTTTTTAGTTGAAAGTTGACTTTGCGGAATCTGTCTGTCTGTCTCACCTCCCTCCCTCTCTCTCTCTCTCTCTCTCTCTCTGTTCACAGTGATATATTTCGGAGAAGTGTGAGGCGGCTAGGAGTGAAGGTTCACTTGTCATCAGTGACATCACTTCGTCTCCTCTTGCACGGATTCCTGATCAGCCTATCTGCCTCTCCACCCCCCC
>CM065727.1:20519805-20524805 GCA_033310375.1 Conus canariensis
ATCGACTTGTCAAAAAACACAGTTCTGACCCGACACAGGGAGATCGTGAGTGGGTCTCACCCAGCTTACGCGCGGACTTCAACACTTGTCTTACTTCTGTCGGCTGTTGTTACCTGGTACCTTCGCATCTCGCACCGATGCATAATCCGTCTGGCTGTCCAGTCGCATCCAGAGGAAAAGAAGCATCCGTGGGCTTAGAAGTCAGCCCTGCGGAAACGTTTGAGGCCCACCGATCGTTCTTCTCGTAAGCATCCGATCTTTGGCAATCCTTTCAGCTTTTGAAATTAAATCCTGTTCTCTTGATTATCATTATACTTAGGCATGTTAGTTTAAGGGACTTGGATATGGTCCAAGGGGTACTTTTCCTGCCTTACCCAGATTAGGCCATTCCGATCTCTCTCAACCAAACTGCATCTCTTTTTCCCTTGGCCTGTCTTATCATTTTTCACACACACGTACACCTACCCACCGACTCCCCGTCCCCCACACACTCATTCACTCACTCACTCATGCACGCACGCACGCACTCTTGCACGCATGCAAAACGCGCGCGCGCGCGCTACACACACACACACACACACACACACACACACACACACACACACACACACACACACACACACACGTACACGTACACGTACACACGTGTAAATATGCGTGTGTGGGGTGTATGTGTGTGTATACACACATGTATGCGCGGGTGCGTGGAAGACATATAGGAACTAACTCAATGGAAGAGGTAAGATAAACAGGAGCTAAACCAAGTGGAAGACATGTAGGAACTAAGTGGAAGACTTAGCTGAAGTAGATCAAATGGAAGATGAGCTGGAACCAACCTAAGTGGAAGGCGTATTGATGAAACTAACTGAGATGGAAGCTGCCATGCATCTAAATGAAGTGGAAGATGAACTAACGGAAACTAGAACCAAGTGGAAGATATAGAGGAACTTGTTACATGGAAGAGGTGGACGTAAATCAAGTGGAAGATTAACAGCAACTAAACCGATCGAAAGACGTCTAGGAACAGGAACCCACTGAAATGAAGTAGTAGGCTAATAGAACTAGCTTAAAGGAAAAAAAAAAGTAGGCTAATAGAAACTAGCTTAAAGGAAAAAAAAAAGTAGGCTAATAGAACTAGCTTAAAGGAAAAAAAAAAGTAGGCTAATAGAACTAGCTTAAAGGAAAAAAAAAAGTAGGCTAATAGAACTAGCTTAAAGGAAAAAAAAAGTAGGCTAATAGAACTAGCTTAAAGAAAAAAAAAGTAGGCTAATAGAACTAGCTTAAAGAAGAAAAAAAGTAGGCTAATAGAACTAGCTTAAAGAAGAAAAAAAAAGTAGGCTAATAGAACTAGCTTAAAGAAAAAAAAAGTAGGCTAATAGAACTAGCTTAAAGAAGAATTAAAAAGTAGGCTAATAGAACTAGCTTAAAGGAAAAAAAAAGTAGGCTAATAGAACTAGCTTAAAGAAAAAAAAAAGTAGGCTAATAGAACTAGCTTAAAGGAAAAAAAAGTAGGCTAATAGAACTAGCTTAAAGGAAAAAAAAAAGTAGGCTAATAGAACTAGCTTAAAGAAGAAAAAAAAAGTAGGCTAATAGAACTAGCTTAAAGAAGAAAAAAAAAGTAGGCTAATAGAACTAGCTTAAAGAAGAAAAAAAAAAGTAGGCTAATAGAACTAGCTTAAAGGAAAAAAAAAAGTATAATAGAACTAGCTAAAGAAGAAAAAAAAAAAGTAGGCTAATAGAACTAGCTTAAAGGACAAAAAAAAAGTAGGCTAATAGAACTAGCTTAAAGGAAAAAAAAAGTAGGCTAATAGAACTAGCTTAAAGGAAAAAAAAAAAAGTAGGCTAATAGAACTAGCTTAAAGGAAAAAAAAAAAAAGTAGGCTAATAGAACTAGCTTAAAGGAAAAAAAAAAAAGTAGGCTAATAGAACTAGCTTAAAGGAAAAAAAAAAGTAGGCTAATAGAACTAGCTTAAAGGAAAAAAAAAAAGTAGGCTAATAGAACTAGCTTAAAGGAAAAAAAAAGTAGGCTAATAGAACTAGCTTAAAGGAAAAAAAAAAAAAAGTAGGCTAATAGAACTAGCTTAAAGAAAAAAAAAAGTAGGCTAATAGAACTAGCTTAAAGGAAAAAAAAAAGTAGGCTAATAGAACTAGCTTAAAGGAAAAAAAAAAAGTAGGCTAATAGAACTAGCTTAAAAAAAAAAAAAGTAGGCTAATAGAACTAGCTTAAAGAAAAAAAAAGTAGGCTAATAGAACTAGCTTAAAGAAGAAAAAAAAAGTAGGCTAATAGAACTAGCTTAAAGAAAAAAAAAAGTAGGCTAATAGAACTAGCTTAAAGAAGAAAAAAAAAGTAGGCTAATAGAACTAGCTTAAAGGAAAAAAAAAGTAGGCTAATAGAACTAGCTTAAAGAAGAAAAAAAAAGTAGGCTAATAGAACTAGCTTAAAGAAAAAAAAAGTAGGCTAATAGAACTAGCTTAAAGAAAAAAAAAAGTAGGCTAATAGAACTAGCTTAAAAAAAAAAAAGTAGGCTATAGAACTAGCTTAAAGAAGAAAAAAAAGTAGGCTAATAGAACTAGCTTAAAGGAAAAAAAAAGTAGCTAATAGAACTATTAAAGGAAAAAAAGTAGGCTAATAGAACTAGCTTAAAGAAAAAGTAGCATGAAGCTTAAAGAAAAAAAAGTAGGCTAATGAAACTTAGAAGTAGCTAATAGAAAGTTAAGAAGAAAAAAAAAGTAGGCTAATAGAACTAGCTTAGAAGAAAAAAAAGTGCTAGTAGACTAGCTTAAAGAAGAAAAAAAAGTAGGCTAATAGAACTAGCTTAAAGAGAAAAAAAAAAGTAGGCTAATAGAATAGCTTAAAGAAGAAAAAAATGCAATAGACTACTTAAGAAAAAAAAAAGTAGCTAATAGAACTAGCTTAAAGAAGAAAAAAAAAGTAGGCTAATAGAACTAGCTTAAAGGAAAAAAAATAGCAATAGAACTAGCTTAAGAAAAAAAAAAAGTAGGCTAATAGAACTAGCTTAAAGAAGAAAAAAAAAAGTAGGCTAATAAACTAGCTTAAAGGAAAAAAAAAAGTAGGCTAATAGAACTAGCTTAAAGAAGAAAAAAAAGTAGGCTAATAGAACTAGCTTAAAGAAGAAAAAAAAAAAGTCTATAATGCAGAAAGACCCGGATGTCGGGAGCGCGAGCCTCGGTGCCTCACCTCATTCCTGAAGTCGGTTCAGGGACCCAGTTCCTCAACATCCCGGGGGATAACTGACACCGTGGGCCTGGCTGTGGCTGTCTTGGGCGCTGTTTGGCGCTGTGTGTGCCGTGTGCGGCTGCACGCCAAAAAAATTAATGCGCAAAGGCCGTGCGTAAGGAGTCGAGCATTTATAGACTGGCGCAATTAGATTGTTTTTGAGAATTGCTGATTGTGTCTGAAAGTTGATTCTCCTCATTTCCTTTCATGTGGCCATCAAGGTGACGAGCCAGGTGGTTCCAAGCAGACGGATTAAATCGAAGGAAATGGGATTATTTTGTGCGTTTGAGGGTGGCGCAAAGACAGGGTGACGGGTGAGTGCCAAGGCCTGAAATGTGTGTCAGCTAAGGGGGAAGGTCATGTATTTGAAGATTGTTTGTGATTTCATCGGTGAAGATCCCCCCCCCCTCCCCCCAGAACAAGGGAAATAACTGGTGGGGAGGGAGTTGTTCTCTTGATCAATTATCAGTTGAACATTAAATGCTGGCTCAAATTCATGGTAGGCCTCAAGGCGCTTACATGGATGATAAAGTGTTTTAGAGCAAACTCCTAATCGTGGCGTGTGGCCTGTGTGCTCTTCTGTGAAGAGGACGTAACTCCGCTGACGCTGGCTCAAGACGGATCGTGGTGACGTGTCACCCAGCCCCAGGCAGCATGGCCTTTGGGTCGGATTTCTTTGTGTTTTAAAGCAAAATCCTAATTGTGGCGTGTGGCCTGCCTGTGCTGCCGCCAGCGCCTGACGTGCACGTGTCACAGCAGCGGGCCGTGATGTACGTTACCGCGTCACAGCTTGATGGATGGAGGGCCTCGTTTCCCGGGGTGATGCATGTGGCCATTATCCGTCTCTGTGTTCTCCTACCCTCCTTCCCCATCCCTTCCCCTTCCCACCGGCCACCCATCCAGTCCCCCATCGCTCTTTCCATCGCTTTCTTATGAATTCCCTCTTTTTGTGTGGATTTTCTGCGTAATTGTGCAAACCGCATTGTAGTCTGTCTCGCCTGTTGTTCTTAGGATACTGGGGGAAGTACAAATTCCGATCTTTCTTTCAAGCAATCAGAGGGCTCTACTATTTCGGGGGTGCATGGGGAACTTCAGAGGGTGTGTAATTTGTTACGGAACTCGTTCTCGCCACGTGAGACGGTGAGACTGTCACAGAAATGGGCTGAGCGTCAGCAGCTCTGAAAGTGGAGGACCTAGGTCTCAGTGTCCGTCCCTGTGGGATTGCCAGCTGAAGGGCTGCAGGGAAAGAAGGGGTATTACTGGTCGTGATGGCCTTTGTCAGAAGAGAAGGCATAGTCCAGGATAAATCGGAAATACTCCAGAGATGATACACTGCGTCTAGTAATGAAGAATTTGGTTGGAAGTGTATCCCGACAAAGCATGCGAGCCCAGGCCGATGTTTTAATAGGGAGGTGTGTGCATCTGACAGGATCTCCTGCTTGTCTTGGCGTTGTCAGGGTGGCACGTGCCAGTGCCGTGACAGGTACAGCTGATTACCGAGAAATAAGATCCCTGGGAGTTAGGCTTGGCACTGGCTCCGAGTCACGGGGTGCAGCAACTCGCCAGCATAATTGGTAACGGCAACCGTCTTCACCGTTATCACATGCCCCAGGGAACAATTAGAATACATCGTCTCAAAGGAATCAACAACCATCTGCATTGTCCCGGGGAACAAGAGAATGGAGACAGGTCGTTGCTGTTCAGAATTCACCACAATTTTGCACGATGTTTAAACCTTAAAAAAAAAAAAAAAAAGGCGAGA
>CM065727.1:20529758-20537258 GCA_033310375.1 Conus canariensis
TCAGTCTGAATTGTTTCGATGATAATTGCCTCCAGTTCTACAACCATAGAGCAGAACAGGAAGTAAGCAATAGGTCTGGCGGACTGAATTAGTGCAAATACGCTCGTTGTGTTGCTCGTGCACTTTGCCCCATCACTATTATTTGTGAAAATAAGTCCACTTTTAAGAGACCCACGTTCTGAGTATGTGGGAGAAAAAAAAAAAAAAGGCTCAAGAGGTCCATGTCCCACTCCCTATGAAAAATAAAATGTAACGTGAATTGGTCATGCAACAACAAAAAGTATTCTTTTAGTTTTGCTGTTACTCTCTCTCTCTCTCTCTCTCTCTCTCTCTCTCTCTCTCTCTCTCTCTCTCTCTCCACACACCACACACACACACACACACACACACACACACACACACTGGTCGATCCGAATCCGTCTTCTGTGTTGGATGAAGACAGCGAAACCGGGGGGGGGGGGGGGGGGGGGGGGGGGGGGGGGGGGGGGGGGAGGGGGGGAGACAGACAGAAATAAATGAAGTTAACCACTTTCCTCAATAAACACCTCTCTTAACTGCCTCCGTTCGTCCCCTCCCACCCACCCTCCCTCCTCCTCCTCCTCCTCCTCCTCCTCCTCTTCCACTCATCCGACCCCAACCCCCCCCCCCCCCCCCCCCCCCCAAAAAAAAAAAAAAAAACCCAAAAAAAACCACCCTACCAACCCTGTCTGTGCTCCAGGTGTAGACAGGGTGCTGGCACGTTATAGTGGTCCATCTGCTGCATTTGCTAGGTGCCGTTGTAGGTAGTGCAGGTGAAACATCCAGGGGGAAGTAACACACCTAGTACAGGCAGGCAACACCTGGTCACACCCGCTGGGTCGCCGCCGCTCTCCCCCTGATTCTCTCCCTTGGCTGATTGGGGGCAGACCTTGGGCCACACACGCCTCGATGAGTCTTGACCGTTGGTCAGGTGGTCTTCAGGGCGGGGTGGCGGGCGGGGGGGGGGGGATGGGGATGGGGATGGGGGGGGGGGGAGAGGAGGTGGGGAAAGGTGAGGGCAGGAGGAGGGGGTAGGATGTGGGTGTGAGGAGTGGTGGCGGTGGGGGACGGGTTGTGTGTGTGTGAATGGCAGGTAGAGGCAACAAACACACACATGCAGACACACACACACACACCAACACACACGCGTACACATACACGCACGCACGCACGCACGCAGGTACACACACACGCACGCTCGCACACCAAAACGGAGTTTCTGTGGCATACGTGTGTCTTGCACTTTTTAATCTTGTTTTTGTTTCGTTTGGTTTGGTTTGGTTCTGTTTTGTTTTTTGACGATGCTCTCTCTCTCTCTCTCTCTCTCTCTCTCTCTCTCTCTCTCTCTCTCTCTCTCTCTCTGCGTGCGCACGCGCACTTCAATTTAACGTCTGTTCACGTAACGTGGTTTTAGCTCCCCATCCCCCACCCCCTCCCCCAGTCCCCCAATAATAATAAAACAGGAGAAGAGAAGAGAGAGAAGAGAAGAGAAATAAAGAAACGTGTGTGGGTATATCAGGTGAATGGTGACGGGAAGCATTGAGGATGATGCTAATGTGCAAAACGTCAGTAACTACGATGCATTGAAACACAATTAATGCAAACGTCCAAGTTAAATATGAAATGAACTTTCACAGATTCTGAACGCTAAAGACAAATAATTTGGTTCTGTTTTGTTTTTTTTTTGACGATGCTTGCTCTCTCTCTCTCTCTCTCTCTCTCTCTCTCTCTCTCTCTCTCTCTCTCTCTCTCTCTCTCTATGCGTGCACACGCGCACTTCAATATAACGTCTTTATCAGTGACTTTCTATCGAACCTTCGAGAAATTTGACATGAGATTATCTCAAAAATACCACACTCAAAAACTATGTGGGAGACTGGCGTATTTCCTCGACAGCAGTATGCAATATTTTTTGCAAAGTTTTGGGTTTAAAAAAAAAAAATCATTTCGTTGAAACCTGCACAGAAACGATATTACCCTATATTATTCATAGGTTTTGATGCGATTGAGATGGTTCGAAAACCAAATGTGTCGGTAAGAAATTTGTTTGAACTGCATCCACGTTGAGGCCGCTTTCAATAAACTGTATATTCCCGAGACAGTCGGCGGCTATGTCAGTTCCGAAACACCGCTTGAGTAACTAGACCATGTATCGGGTGGCTTTGCCGGCCCATTCATTAGAAGAGGAATTTAGACCGGGAGGGCACCCAGCAAGAAGTAGCGCTTGTTGCTGTTAAGTCACTAACTGATTCACTTGTAGACGGAACATATGAGATTGTGGCTTAACCTCTGACACACACCGATTTAGAATCCACTCATAACGGGATTGGGAGGGGGGGGGGGGGGGGGGGGGGGGGGGGTGTTGCAAAAAGGAAGGTTGTCTCTAAAATGTAAAGCCATCAGAAATGGTTAGAAGTTCTGCAGTAAAGATTGGTCATTTTTGGCCGAGATGATATATGGGTAGAAGCTCTGCAGTGAAAATTGGTCGGTTTTGGGCCAAGATGGTTAATTTTTTTTTTTTTTTTTTTGAATGTGTTTGACACAAAGGCGGTGTCTGTTCGTTGGTTTACTAACCAGTAAACTGTTTGAAAATACTTTTAGATGATCAGGATCGCTATCCTGTACGTGTGATGTTATGGAAGTAGTGACAATGTTAAATCGTCTTTTTTTATGTGTAGGTTCAAACGCGCGCGCGCGCGCGTGTGTGTGTGTGAAAGAGAAAAGAGAGAGAGAGAGAGGGGAGAGAGAGGAGAGAGGAGAGAGAGGGGGGGAGCAAGGATGGATTAAATATGCAGACATGCAGGTGTACAAACACGCACCGCGCGCGCGCGCGCCCACACACACCACACACACAAAAATTACAAAACACCCTCAGTGCCGAGACGCGTGGATGTCGCCTCCATCTCCCTCACACTTCCGCTAGCGCACGTCACTATTATAAAATTTCCCGATGAAACATTCGCTTCGTTCCATCGGCTCATGTTCAAGAACATCTCTGATCTCTCCTTCCTCTCTCCTCTCTCCTCTCTCTGTCTGTTCTTTCATCGTTATTTCAATAATCTGATTGTGTGTGTGTGTGTGGTGCGTGTGCGTGCGTGCGTGCTCGCGCGCGTGCGAATGCGCATATGTGCAGGCGTGCATGTGTGTGTGTGTGTTCGTGTGTGTGTGTTTGTGTGTGTGCGCGTGTGTGTGCGTGCGTGCGTGCGTGCGTGCGTGTGTGCGTGTGTGTGTGGTGCGTGCGTGTGCGTGCGTGCGTGCGTGCGTGTGTGTGTGTGTGTTTGTGTGTGTGTGTGTGTGTGTAATCGTGTTTCCCGTTCTCTCTCCTACCCCTTTACTCTGTCAGTGTGTCTGTCTCAATCTCTTCCTCCCGCCCCCGCCCGTTATGTAGTCTCTGGGTCTCTTCATAGGTGGATGTGGGGAGTGGAGTAGGTGCATGGCTTTAGTGTCAGGTCTGCAGGAATGCGTGTGCGTGTGTTTCAGCGCGTGCGCGCGTATTCGTATGCAGCAGTTCGGTGGACGGCAGTCAAACCATGCAAACTGTCCTTTCAGCGATGTCTCAGAGCACGGGACAAACGTAGCGCTGCGGATCATTCTACAGTCTTACCTTGATCCAGATCATCTGCTCACGTGGTCTCGGCAATTGTACAGCTAACTATCTTTAATCAGCCAGGATCATTGACTCAACGCGCAAAACGAAGTAACCATCCAGGAGTGGCGGTTGGGGGGAGGGGGTGGAGGGGGAGGGTTGGAGGGGCCGGGGAAGAGGTGGGGAGGGGGGGGGGGCAGGGGAGAAAGAGAGGGGCTGGGGGTGGGGGGTGGTGGTGGGGGGTCGCTGAACATGCTGTGGAAACCGTTCAGGTTCACGCAAAGGAAAAAATGACCATACGGAGCTCTCCTGTGGTTGAGACAAATTTGTTGTCTGTGTTTATAGTGTGGTGCATAGGAAGAGCTTGCCCTAAATTGGATTTTCGATTCTGTTCGGATGTGATTGTAGATCGTTTGAAATGAAGAAAAAAAAAAACGAACGAGCGTTTGTCAAAGTCCACAATGTACTTAGCACCGACTAACATTTCTTCCCATTATCACAAAACAACAACAACAAACAACAACAACAACAACAACAAAATCCAGACTTTTAGCCGACCAACTAGTGGACATCGTTGAATAGCCTACTTGCCGCTTTCTCCTAGTAATTTGAAGTTTCATTACAGACTCTTAATTATTTTCACTCACCCGTGTTACTGACATTCAATTATTTCCCCTCACCCTTGTTCAGACTCTTAATTATTTCCTCTCGCCCGTGTTGCTGACACTCAGTTATCTGCCCTCACCCGTGTCACAGACTCTTATCTCACCCATCACCTTGTTCCAGACTCAATTATCCCACCCCTCACTCGTGTTACAGATTCTTAGTTGATCTCTCCTCACCCGTGTCACAGACTCTTAATTATCTCCCCTCACCGTGTTCAGACTCTCAATTACCTCCCCTCACCCGTGTCACAGATTCTCAATGATCTTCCCTCACCGTGTTACAGACTCTTAATAATCTCCCCTCACCCGTGTTCAGACTCTCAATTACCTCCCCTCACCCGTGTCACAGATTCTCAAGTGATCTTCCCTCACCCGTGTTATAGACTCTTAATAATCTCCCCTCACCCGTGTTCAGACTCTCAATTACCTCCCTCACCCGTGTCACAGATTCTCAATGATCTTCCCTCACCCGTGTCACAGACTCTTAATGATCTCCCCTCATCCGTGTCACAGGCTCTTAATTATCTCCCCTCACCCGTGTCACAGCCTCATCTTTACCTCCCCTCACCCGTTGTCCTTTCCAGGCCTTTGAGGAAGAGGTCCGCCGGCGACGCCAGGACCTGGACTCGCTGCAGACGACGGCGCTGGCCCTGACGGAGCACGGAGCCACGCCCCGCGTGGAGCCCGCCCTCAAGCGCCTCAACCAGCGATGGCAGGACCTGTGCACCCAGCTGGCGCGCTACCGGCCCTCCGCCGCCTCGGCCGGGCGCGGCCGGGCCTCCTCCGGCGAGTGGGCTGGGGGGGAGTCCAGCGTGGACGATGTGGCGGGGTGCGGGAGGTGGGTGGAGGAGGTGCTCCGGCTGCTGGGGCAGGTGGGGGTGCTGCAGCAGAGGCTGAGCTCCGTGGAGCCGAGGGCGGAGGGCGGGGTCTCGTTGGAGGTGCAGAACACACAGCTGAAGGTGAGTGAGTGAGGTTGTGTGTGTGTGTGTGTGTGTGTGTGTGTGTGTGTGTGTGTGTGTGTGGAGAGAGAGAGAGAGAGAGAGAGAGTGTGTGTGTGTGATGAGAGAGAGAGAGAGAGAGAGAGAGAGAGAGAGGTGTGTGTGTGTGTGTGTGTGTGTGTGTGTGTGTGTGTGTGGTGTGCGCCCCTATGAGGAGTGAAGGTTTCCTTTAGTTTACTTGTAATTATCACAGCCATCTATCCACGCAAGGCCTTTTCAGCGCTGTCACCTCTCAGGGGAGAATGAAAGGAGAAGAAAAACACAGAAAAAAAAAAAGAGATTAGGCAGAAAGAAGGGAGGGGAGGCGGACTGGATTTAACCCACAATGCACCTCTTTACAACAGGAGAGAGAGAGAGAGAGAGAGAGAGAGAGAGAGAGAGAGAGAGAAGAGAGAGAGAGAGAGAGAGATATGCGGGGGAGGGGGGGGGGGGGCTGGGCAGAAAGAAGGATAATAAAAAAATAAAAAAAAACACACACGAAGTAGTGAGGGGGAAAGAGAGGAGGGTGGGTGGGGGGAGGGAGGGGAGGCAGCAGAAAGGGAAGGTAGGAAATTAACAAAGAACGAAAATTTAAGCGAAGGGTGAAAAAAAAACAAAAAAAGAGTGAATAATCTGCATTGTAGTACAGAGGATGATAAAAGGGGGTGGAGGAGAAAATACAGAGGAAAGAAAGTGAGAAGACCGAGAGGAGAGAGAGAGGAAAAACAAAGAACAGAGACGAAGGAAGACGGGAAAGAAAAGTGGAGAGAGAGAAAAACAAAGAACAGAGACGAAGGAAGACGGGAAAGAAAAGAGGGGAGAGAGGAAAAACAAAGAACAGAGACGAAGGAAGACGGGAAAGAAAAGAGGAGAGAGAGGAAAAACAAAGAACAGAGACGAAGGAAGACGGGAAAGAAAAGAGGGGAGAGAGGAAAACAAAGAACAGAGACGAAGGAAGACGGGAAAGAAAAGTGGGAGAGAGGAAAAACAAAGAACAGAGACGAAGGAAGACGGGAAAGAAAAGAGGGAGAGAGGAAAAACAAAGAACAGAGACGAAGAAGACGGGAAGAAAAGTGGGAGAGAGGAAAAACAAAGACAGAGACGAAGGAAGACGGGAAAGAAAAGAGGGGAGAGAGGAAAAACAAAGAACAGAGACGAAGGAAGACGGGAAAGAAAGAGGAGAGAGAGGAAAAACAAAGAACAGGACGAAGGAAGACGGGAAAGAAAAGAGGGGAGAGAGGAAAAACAAAGACAAGAGACGAAAGGAAGACGGGAAAGAAAAGAGGAGAGAGAGGAAAAACAAAGAACAGAGACGAAGGAAGACGGGAAAGAAAAGAGAAGAGAGAGGAAAAACAAAGAACAGAGACGAAGGAAGACGGGAAAGAAAAGGGGGAGAGAGGAAAAACAAAGAACAGAGACGAAGGAAGACGGGAAAGAAAAGAGGGGAGAGAGGGAAAACAAAGAACAGAGACGAAGGAAGACGGGAAAGAAAAGTGGGGAGAGAGGAAAAACAAAGAACAGAGGACGAAGGAAGACGGAAAGAAAAGAGGGGAGAGAGGAAAAACAAGAACAGAGACGAAGGAAGACGGGGAAAGAAAAGAGGGGAGAGAGGAAAAAACAAAGAACAGAGACGAAGGAAGACGGGAAAGAAAAGAGGGGAGAGAGGAAAAACAAAGACAAGAGACGAAGGAAGACGGGGAAAGAAAAGAGGAGAGAGAGGAAAAACAAAGAACAGAGACGAAGGAAGACGGGAAAGAAAAGAGGGGAGAGAGGAAAAAACAAAGAACAGAGACGAAGGAAGACGGGAAAAAAAGAGGAGAGAGAGGGAAAACAAAGAACAGAGACGAAGGAAGACGGGAAAGAAAAGTGGGGAGAGAGGGAAAACAAAGACAAGAGACGAAGGAAGACGGGAAAGAAAGAGGGGAGAGAGGGAAAAAAAAAAAATTGGAAGGCAAAATCGAAAGAGAGCTGGAAAGTAAGAAAAAGAAGAAATGTCGAAGGGATTTCTGTTTAAAAGAAAATCCATGAAAGGAAACTCGGGGGAAGGGGGGGGGGGGGACTGAAGAGAGGAATAGAAAGACAGAAGGGAAGGGAAAAGATAAAGAAGGAAAGAAAGAACGAACGAAGAGAGTTCTAAAGAGAGAAAAAAATAGGGAGGGGGGGGGGGGGAAGGGGAGGTGAAGTTATTTGACGTCATTGAAACAAACAGGTACAGACGTTGAAAGAATAATGACTACCGAAGAACACGCCTGTC
>CM065727.1:20542258-20552258 GCA_033310375.1 Conus canariensis
TACCGATTTGGGACACGCTATGACGGGGATTGACAGATTTGAAATGTTTCTTTTGGACACATGTCAGGGTTCCTTCACCGCCTCTCTCACGTTGCCAAGACAAGACAGGACGTGCTCACGACCGTGAGTGCCAAGCACGTGTTGTGTTCTGCCAGGGTCACCGCACACGACCTCTTGTGGCTGTGTGTGTATATGTGTGTGTGCGCGCGCGTGTGGTCCAAGGGAAGCAATCGTAATTGTGGCCCAGCAGCGTGGCGTCTGTAAGTTATCTCTTGTTATTGAGGGAAGGAGAGAGAGAGAGAGAGAGAGAGAGAGAGTGAGAGAGGAGAGAGAGAGAGAGAGAGAGAGAGAGAGAGTAATGAAGTGAATTCTGTCTCCTTTAAGTTGTCTCTATTATTGAGAGAAACGAGAGACAGACTAACGCGAGTTAGACTAATAATTAACGTACCCCCCCTCCCCCTGCCTTTTCGTCTGTCTGTCTTGTCTGTGTCGTCTCTCTCTCTCTCTCTCTCTCTCTCTCTCTCTCTCTCTCTCTCTCGCTCTCTTTCTCTCTATCTCCCCTGACCTCCCCTCACCTCCCCTTTCTCTCTCCCACTTTCTCTCATGTGTTTGGTCAGAGAAATGATTTAGAGTAACAACTCATATCATTAACATTCACATAAAATTAGGAAAAAAAAAGAAGCGGTCCCAAACTCCATAGAACAATGTAAAGTGAAGTTGGAATGCAAGAAAGAAATATCACTGGATACCCTACCGGCAGAAGTAGCGGTGATAGGGGAGAGAACGGAGAGAGAGAGAGAGAGAGAGAGAGAGAGAGAGAGAGAGAGAGAGAGAGAGAGACAGAGAGAGAGAGAGAATGTATCCAAGAAAAGGCCACAGCCCCATTTGAAAGGGGTGAGTAAGAAACAACATATTTGAAGAAGACATTTTATCACCAAAAAATAAACATCCACAATATACACACTTACTTCTGTCAAATCACTCCTCCATTTGAAAGACTTGTGTGTAGAAACAAAGCAAGATTCCTTTTAACATTTTCATTTTTTGGTGACAGAAGACAGACTTACTTGAAAAGTGCTGGATGTCGATAATACTTTAACTAACGGAATAACGTTTTGTCGTATGTCTGCCAGCAGAGCATAAGAATACAAAATCCATCTTCCCTACCAGATTGACACAACGGACACAAGAGATCCCCCCTCTGTCTGTACATTATATCTCTTACGATGCACGGCAATATCTGAAACACCAAACCCGAATTTTGTCAGTTCAGACTTGACAAATCTGTTCACGTTCACGGACAGATAATTATGCTTCTGCTACTGTTAAGTGATTCATTCAGTAGAATGTTAGTGTCTTCTTTTTTTTTTATTCATGTTTTTTATTCTTTCATTTCTTTCGGTGCATGCATGTGTACATGTGTCGTCCATACCAACGACCTAAATGGCCTTCTCTTTCAAAAGTTGATGGAGGGATTTTACGTGTGTTCAAGATGTTATATGAGACATGCTGAACGGTAGACTGGATCCAAGAATCAAAATGTTGAAAAAATACAAAGGGACGTCAATACGGACACTTTTTTTTGTAACACAAAGGAAAGCAGTTTGTGTGTGTGTGTGTGTGTGTGTGTGTGTGTGTGTGTGTGTGTGTGTGTGTGTGTGTGTGTGGAGAGAGAGAGAGAGAGAGAGAGAGAGAGAGAGAGTGTGTGTGTGTGTGTGTGTGTGTGTGTGTGTGTGTGTGTGTCCAGCGTGACCCTTGCATGCAACAATAAAGCTGAAGGGAGAGCTGACAGAATACACCCCACTGATGATGTTTGTTCCTTAAGTAGTCCCTCTCCCTTTTCCGTCCCTGACGCCCCACTCTCCACCTGTCTGCCCCATCCCCACCCGCTTTCCGTGTCGTTGGTCATTCGACTGTAGAAAGGGGGAGGGGGGGGGGGGGGGGGAGAGTGAAGATGGAGAGTTAATCGCAAAGGCAGTAATAGGCTGTGAAAGATATGGGAGAACTGTAGCGTCCAAAGGCGAGGAAAATTACGAAAATAGAGTGAACAGAGTTTTTTGTTTGTTTGTTTGTTGTTGTTTGTTTGTTGTTTTTTTTCAATTGCTGTTCTTCCCGAGGAGTCAGGGTGGCCCGTAGACAGACGGTTAGAACGTTTGGCCCGTAGACAAATGGTTAACACGTTTGGGCCGTAGACAAATGGTTAAAATGTTTGGCCCTTAGACAAATGGTTAAGATGTTTGGCTCGTAGACAAATTGTGTTAAAACGTTTGGCCAGGAGACAAATGGTTAAAATGTTTGGCCTGTAGACAAATGGTTAAAATGTTTGGCCTGCAGACAAATGGTTAAAATGTTTGGCCCGGAGACAAATGGTTGGAACGTTTGGCCCGTAGACAAATGGTTAAAACGTTTGGCCTGGAGACAAATGGTTAGAGCGTTTGGCTCCGGAGCTAACAGTCGTGAGTTTGAATTTCACGTGGGCTCGATTTTCCGGCTTTAAAACTTCCTCTGTCCGTCCAGCCGTCAATGGATTCATTTCAGGGAATGTTAAAGACGGCGGAAGAAGAGGGATAGGCTCCGCCTGTCATCGTGCCGTGCCCTACACACGGTGAACCTCTGACAGTTCACTGTCTCTATGGCCAACAGGCGACGGGAAATTTAACCTTTCAACCTTTCCTCAGGATCACTTCTGTTTTCCTTACTGAAATCACAGCTGGTTTTCCTTAGGATTGCCACTGTTCTCTTTAGCATCACTGTCGTGTTTCCTGTTTTCCGTGGGATAATTACTGTTTTCCCAAGAGCATTACAATTCTGTTCCTAATTTTCTATGGAAGAACGACTACTGCGCCTGTTTCTTGAGTAAGACGGATAACTCCATTGGCAGCGGGTAAAGATCAGTTAAGATCGCTGTTTTCCCTGACAGGTGCACGAAGCATTGGTATCGCTGGTGCTCCTACGAGGACGGACGGCTTGAACAGGGAACATAGTTGTGATCCATACGATGAGAACTGTTTTTCCCTGTTTAGTGATTTTCCTTATGGATAATCACTGTCTTCTGTGTGAAAATAGGGAACACCATTTTGGTCATTCGGGATAACAACAAAAGTAACTGTAAACAGTAAAAGCTGTTGTGGTCTGAAACAGGGAAAACAGTTATTATCCTAAGAAGAAAGAAACCAAGTATTATCCTTAGAAATTAAAAAAGTATTATCCTAAGACAAAAAAAAACCTATTATCTAAGAAAATTAAAAATATTATCCTAAGGAAAAGAACATGTATTATCCTACGTATTATCCTAAGAAAAGAAAACGTATTATCCTAAGAAAAAACAACAACGAAGAATGATAATTAGGGAGAACAACCATAATAATCGTGTTTTTTTTTTTTTTCTGGAGAAAACAGGAAAAGCAGTTGTGGTCCTAAATCAGGGCAAACAGTTATTATCCTAAGAGGGAACGGTTGCGACATTCGGGGATACATACAACATTACATTTTTTTTTCTTCTGAAAGATGATAGCTGTTGTTCTTTTCAAAAGATTTAAAAAAAAAAAAAAAAAAAAAGAAGGCGAAAACAGCTGTTATCGGCTTTTGAAGCTGGCATGTTGCCATAGAAAGCGCTTCCCTCCCTCCTCAAGGAGCCGTCTCTCTCCTCTTCACGGTAGGCCGATCAGCAGCAGGACACGCTCTGTTGACTGTGTGCAACCAGCTGTATGCAAGTCAGCAGCAACCGCCTGTTTGTGTGTGGGTAATCACCACCGTGTCGGCATCTTTTCAAGGGGATATTATTGCTTTGTCTTGTCCGTGTTCTTGTTCTCGTGATCTGAACTCCATTCAGCACCTGTCGCGTAGAACTCGGTGAAGGATTGAGTGGTCTTGTACAGGTTAAAAAGCTTTCTTGTGACTTTCAAGGTTGCTGGGTTTAACACCGGCTTGAGTAAGCCAGGTTAGAGGAGGTTGTATTATGAAAATCTACGTTTGAGTGCACCCCCCCCCCCCTCCCCATCCCCCATCCCACTCCCGTAACCCACCCCCAACCTCCTACCTAGCCCGTTTCGAACCCAGGTACTTTGTGGAAACGCACGCATTAAAAAAAAAAGAAGAAAACAAAACACCGAAACAAACACCTGCACACACGTTAATTAACTTCAGGTAGTGGCGTTGCTCATACTTTGCGGATGGGGCGATACATACGTGCGCGCGCGCACACACACACACGCAAACGCACACACACACACAAACGCGCACACACACACACACGCACGCACGCACGCGCACACAGACTTCACCTACCAACACCTTCCACACAAGCGCACACACACACACACACACACAACACACACACACACACACACACACACACACACACACACACGTTTGCGCTTACGGACACACACACGCGCGCACGCACGCGCTTACGGACACACACACACACACACACACACACACACACACACACACACACACACACACACTTGTGTTCACTGTATTAAAAAGTAGTTTATGGGTCTCACAGTCGCTGTCTTAGTTGAAAATCCTAGAGCTTGAATGTTCGGGTGGAAAAGTGAAGTGACGCCGCACTTTGACCCTAACTTTGTGGTGGTAATATGTGATTCTGTTTGGGTGGGGGTGGGTGGAGGAGGGAAAGTCACTGTTACACTGTACTTTGTAGCGGTAATATGTGATTCTGTTAAGGGAGGGGGGGGGGGGGGGTACTATGACGCCGTCCTTTGACCCTACTTTTTAACTTTTGTGGTTTGTAGCATGTCTGCCCCTGTATTAGCTGCCTCCGCAAGCCGGATCAGTGGTCTCTAAATGAACCAGAGACACGGGAAGAGGTTTCCCTCCTTCTTTCTGTGCTCTGACACTGGAAGCGAGCCTTGCTGAAACGTCCGTCAGCTCGTGTGGTCAGCTGGGCGTGTCCAGTCTACCGCGCGGGACACGGCCGGCTGCCTGAAATGGGCTAATGACCTGAAGAATGCAGCGACCTGGGCCCACTGACCGAAATACCAGCCCTGGCCGCTGATCCAGTCACACAACACACACACACACACACACACACACACACACACACACACACACACGCACGCGCACACACATACACACACACACGCACGCACGCACGCACGCACCCGCTGGACCGTCTGGGTCAGCCTGGCGGAAAGACGGCGAGTGTAGCCAGGAGTCGGCAAGCGGTTAAGTGTCGTGGACACCGCCCTAGTTTTAGACGGCCAGAGCAAGGAAACTGGACTGAACACCTGTCCTTCGTTTGTGACGTTTCGGTGTCGTGATGTGGAGCTCAGACCTGTGCTGGTAAGGGCAAGTGAAGGACGGAACAAGGACGGAAAAAAAAAAGAGAAAAAAAAAAAAGAAAAAAAAAAAGAAGAAAAGACTCGGTGATCCCATCCCAGTTTTAACGACTGAGATGACCGTGGTGTGAACAGAAAGCAGTCGCTGCACTGACGTCAAAGTCTGTGTGATGTCAGACACCATTTAGGCAAAACGCTGCGTACGTATATATACCCTCTCAGCGTTCGCTGGAGGTACTTTTTTCGTTGACAGCTTCGCCATAAAGGAAACGTGTGCAGTGCCATTAGCATAATATTGTTCTACCCAAGTGTGATGGAAGTGTCACTGTGCACTTTTCTGTTACGGTAGAATAATAGTTTTGAACTGAAGCGTTTTTGTACATGTGTTCGCCTATTAACCCCCCACACCACCCCATCCCCCCAGCTTCCCTCTCCACCACTCTCTGCTCCCCTATTCCAACCTTCCTTCGAAAGTTCCAGAACTAGCTGTGTTTTCATTCATATTATGAGCGATTTTTAGATGTATATCTGTATCCGTGCAAAGGTCCACGCATTGGTTACGTTTCACTCAAGACGGCCAGTGAAAACTCCCACTGATGGCGACGTGCGGTGGTGTAGCTTTGGTACTTTGAGACCTCATTTAACTCCGTATCGTGGATTGATTCTAGCAATATAGATTTTGCTTCCTCTTTGTCCTTTTCTTTTCTTTTCTTTCTGTCTTTCTGCAACAGCTTGAATATTTTGTTAATTAGTTGTTGTTTTTTACGATGTGCATAGGTGCGCACGCCATCCATGCAAAACTAGACGCATGAAAAAGCACACACGCACGCACGCATGTGCACATTCTGGCATGCACGTGTGCACGCACAGCGCACGCGCGAGCGCGCACATGTACACAATTAAACACACACACACACACACACACACACACACACACACACACAACACACACCTCTCTCTCTCTCTCTCTCTCTCGCGCGCGCGCGCGCGCGCACCACGCACTCGCCTTCCCGCTCTTGCGTGTAGGACGCATTCATGCACGCACATACATTCGCATACACTCACGTGCAGGCCTAATTGTAAGGAACCTCAGGGCTAGGAATGTACCCCCCCTTACCCCCCCCCCCCCCCCCCCCCACCTGACCAGCCCCAGACGGAAATAAGATGAAGGGGTTGGAGGGTCGTCAAAGGGGAAGGGTAGGGTAGTGAATGACTGAATGGAGCCGGTATAGCTCAGTTGGTAGAGCACCGGACTCGTAATCTTGGTGATCCTGGGGTTGCAGGTTCGAATCTCCGCTGGAGCATTTCGGTACAGGGGAATTTACCCTCGGAGTGGTTCCGACTCCATTTCCCAAAGAGTCCTTCGAATGAGACAGTAAACCGTGGTTCCATAATTATGTGAACGCACGCATGACATCTTACACACACACACACGTAAAATCCTATCACCAACATGCGGAAGAGAAGGCCAGTTTGGCCGTTGGTGGGGAACGACACGTTACACATAGCATGCACCCTGCGTGAGAAATTGAAAGGATGAAGGAAATAAGGTAACTGAGTGAACCATATTGACCGGACGACACGGGGAAACGACTGAAAGATGCGCCGGCAGGCAGCTCTTCTGTCGGCACTACCCAGGTAAGGCTGACCATGGCGTGCCCGAGAGTGTGGATTGTCAGCGCCCAGAACCCTTGGCAAGGCGCTTTGAAAAAGCTTTGTTATCATTATTATTATTATTATCATCATCATCATCATCAATATTATTATTATTATTATTATTGGTCAGTGACGTTGAAAATCGCGCACATTCGTAGGCCATCAAGTTGCCGTCAATGGCTGGGTCACTTAGATGAACGAATCGTGACGTGCGTGCTGACTGTCCATTCTGTGGTAAGAGGCCGTAGTTTGGAGAAATGAGATACATGGCTGAATGGGGGGGGGGGATGAGAAGGAGGGACGGGGGGGGGGGGGGGGAGAGAGAGAGAGAGAGAGAGAGGGGGGGTAGAGAGAGTGGTGGGGGTAGGGGATGGAATCGAGAGAGGGAGAAAGAGGGGGATTAGAGAAATTGAGTGGGTGAGGAGGGAGGGAGAGGCAGGGGAGAGAGAGAGAGGGAAGGGGGAAGCGATAGCGAAGAGCGAGGGAGAGAGAGAGAGAGAGAGAGAGAGAGAGAGAGAGAGGGCCAGAGGCAGGGGGAGAGAGGGGAGAGAGAAAGATGGGGTGGGAGAGTGAGGGGAGAGAGAGAGAGAGAGACAGAGACAGAGAGAGAGAGTAGACAGACAGACAGACTGACAGACAGACAGAGACAGACTGAGAGAGAAGAGTCAGACAGATAGAAAGACAGAGAGAGACAGACAGACAGAGACAGACTGAGAGAGATAGAGTCAGAAAGACAGAGACAAACAGACAGACACAGAGAATGAAGAGAGAGAGAAAATGTTTTGATGTTAGGCCACGGGCCCATGCACATAGTGAGTTTAAGCATTTCATATGCAGCTGATAAGTAATGGCGTTAAAGAAGTATAACATCGTATAGATGTCATCGTTGCTTTACTTTTTTCTGTTTAGTAAATACGCCCGTCTCTTAAAGCTTAACGTAAAAAGTAATTTAAAAAAAAAGCGTAATACTTTGTGCCAGATAACTTTTTTTTTTTTTTTGTCTTCAGAAGGCTTGTTAATCGGAACAGGGATGGAAGATTGGAATACTGATTAAAGAGAGAGAGAGGTGCGAGAGAGAGAGGTGCGATAGAGAGAGGGGTGAGAGAGAGAGAGAGAGAGAGAGAGAGAGAGAGAGAGAGAGAGAGAGAGAGAGCATCAATATTACAGGTAGCTCAACGTGTAGGTATAAGGGCATCAACCCTACATCATGCCCTTATCTTTTCTTTTGTGGTCTTTAGCACTCGACCATGTCTCCCACAAATGTCAGTCGATATCCTCCCCCCCCCCCCCCTCCCCGTGGCGTTTTTTGCTGTCAAATAGATTTCGACACCAGCTATTCCACCTGATCTGCGTCTTCTTGTGCAACCCTGTTTGGCCTTCAGTTGTTTTTTTTTCTTGTGAACGCGCATGCAGGGTAGGCGGGGCAGTGTGCATGTTACGGCTCACACGATTCATCTCTGTGCTGTGCTGTGCTGCGTTGTGGAGGAAGCACGAATAAGCCCTGCCCGGCTCAGCGAACGGAGTGTCGGTGCCTGAGCGGAAGTGAAGGGGTAGAAGTGGTTGAGCAGGTCTCAAAGCTGTCCTTAATTCAGCAGAGACGTCAGCGCGACATTCTAGGTAGGTAAATGAATTATTACATTTTTATGGTGTGGGTCGCTTGAAATCGGTGAAATGTGAAAAGACGTGGAACTGAAGAAAGAAAGACGGGAAGAAAGTAAATGAGAGAGAGAGAGAGAGAGAGAGAGAGAGAGAGAGAGAGAGAGAGAGAGAGAGGAGGAGGGGGAGGAGGGGCAAGGGGGATGGTGTCAAAAATTGCAGAAGACAAATCCTGAGAGAGAAACGTACCAGAAGTAAAGACTGCTCTCTCTCTCTCTCTCTCTCTCTCTCTCTCTCTCTCTCTCTCTCTCTCTCTCTCTTCTCTCTCTCTCCCATTCTCCCTCTCTCTCTCTTTCTCTCTGTCTCCCACCCTCCATCTCCCCCCCGTCTCTCTCTCTCTCTCTCTCCCATCTCTCCTCTCTCTCTCTTTCTCTCTGTCTCCAACCCTCCATCCCCCCCGTCTCTCTCTCTCTCTCTCTCTCTCTCTCTCTCTCTCTCCCATCTCCCTCTCTCTCTCTTTCTCTCTGTCTCCCACCCTCCATCCCCCCCGTCTCTCTCTCTCTCTCTCTCTCTCTCTTTCTCTCTCTCCCACCTCCATCCCCCCCTCCTCTCTCTCTCTCTCCCCCCTCCTCCTCTCTCTCTCCTCTCTCTCTCTCTTCTCCCCTCTCCCTCTCTCTCTCCCTCTCTCTCTCTCTTTCTTCTCATGTCTCCCTCCTCCATCCCCCCCCCCGTCTCTCTCTCTCTCTCCCCCCCCATCTCCCTCTCTCTCTCTTTCTCTCTGTCTCCCACCCTCCATCTCCCCCCCCCCCGTCCCTCTCTCTCTCTCTCCCATCTCCCTCTCTCTCTCTTTCTCTCTGTCTCCCACCCTCCATCCCCCCGTCTCTCTCTCTCTCTCTCTCTCTCTCTCTCTCTCTCTCTCTCTCTCTTGATACTGCTGAGTGCCCAGAGGATGACTGTATTGTCTGTAGTATTTATAAGACTGACTGTACGATTCCGAACGCCCCAGAAGACGACGTCTCCGTGGAAGGGCAATACGGTGCCGAATGGCCGAAAGATGTCTGCGCTGTCTGAGTGTTGTAGAGGAATAACCATAGAATCCAGAGTAACCACAAGATGACTGACTGTCTGGACTGTCAGAGAGGAGTGATAGTAAAAGTACAGCTTGCCTGCCAGATGATTTCGCTCTCTGTCCTACAGGAAACAATCTAAGAATCCAGAGAGTGTCTCTGTCTGCGCATGCACAGAGGAGTGATTGCCTAAGGCAGGGTACCCTCAAGATCGGTCTGTACCTCTCAGAGGAACAACGTTATAATGCAGCGGGCTCACAGGATGACTTAGAGGAATAACTGTATAGAGCGAAGAGCTCAGAAGACGTCTCAGTAGGTCTTACAGGATTAGCACATAGAGCGAAGAGCTCACAAGATGACTTAGTTAAGTGTTAGAGG
>CM065727.1:20557258-20559758 GCA_033310375.1 Conus canariensis
GTGTGGAGGTCCTAGTGTCGTCTACAGCGTACCGGTCTTGTAGAACACTTCGTGTTGAGGATGACGTGACGGTGTGAGTCAGTCCGTGACGTGTTCTGACCGACGTCACTCACGAGACAGGGGCTAGTCCAGATGAACCAGGAATGGTCGGTAGCGTGACACCCGATTCAACTCGTTGACCGCCCGTTGAAAGGAATCGATCAACAAAGTCTGACGTGTCGAATAATTCTTACGAGCGTTAATGTGTAGCTTTAGGATAGAAGAAAGAAAGAAAGAAAGGGGGGAAAAAACAGGTTCTGAGAAAGTTGTCACGTATTTCGTTGTTTCTCTTCTTTAGAAACGATGGATCTTCGAACGAACCGAGACTAAAAACGGTTAGAAAGAAATATTTATTTATAGATTCTGTGCTCTTTGATCGATGTCTGAATGGAACGCCCAGTGCGTGCCTGCACATTTAGGGAACATATTGCGGCTGGTTGGTTGGGTAGTTGAAGGTAAGACTTCCCTTGGTCCCACTGGAACTCCGGGTGTATTGGTTTCTTTTTCTTCTTGGAGCTGTGCTGTTTGGTGAACAGGAAACTAGGTGCTTGATTGTATATTTCACAGTGATTTTCCTCGATCTGTTGTTTCACATGATGCTGGGCCTAATATTTGGGTCAAATACAGCAGATGTTGCTATGACCTTAAAAAAAACAAACAAACAAAAAAACTCTTTATCAATCCAGGTTTGGTAGCGTTCTAAATTCCAGGTTTCGTGGCGTTATCATTCGAGGTTTCATAGCGTAAAAAATCCAGGTTTTGTGACGTTATAAATCAATGATTATTGGTGATATAAATCCGGATTTCGTAGCGTTATGAATCGGGGGTTATTTGTGATATAAATCCAGATTTCATGGCGTTATGAATCCAAGTTTAATGACCTCATAAATCGCTGTTTTTGTTGTTGTTGTTGTTGTAATAATTATACATGCTGGTTTCGTAGCGGTATAAATCTGAGTTTCATGGCGTTATCAGTCCAGCAGTGTTGACCATCTGGCGTCAGTTCCTACTGACCCCCGTTGGGGGGTGGGGTTCGGGGGGGGGGGGGGGTAGACTGGACGGCTGGCGATGTTTGATCATGATGGATCAGCGGCCTGCTCGCTCTTGGAACCGAGGTCACTTAGATGCGAACGATTCAGATTGTCGTCTATAAATCTGATGTTAATCTTGTCTTGGCAGTAGTTCAGTCCTTCTTCTTCGAGTTTTTATTTTATTTTATTTTGTTTATTTTATTGATTGTTATTGAAGGTAATGGAATCTTTAATTTTCGAGTCTTTTGATCCGTATGACAAAAATTGATTTTTATGCTGTAGGATAGAGAGAGGAGCGGGGGAGGAGGAAGGGGAAGAATAGGAGAGAGAGAGGGAGAGAGAGAGAGAGAGAGAGAGAGAGAGAGAAGAGACGGACGGACGGACGGACGGACGGACGGACGGACGGACGGACAGACAGACAGACAGACAGACAGACAGACAGACAGACAGACAGACAGACAGACAAGATCAGAAAGAGAGAGAGAGTGACAGACAGACAGACAGTTGGTGCATTGAGTGATGGCTGGATCGGTGCAGCCATGCAGCATGGTGATCAGACCTGGCCATAAACAGTGTTTGGGGAGTGGGGCTTTGGACGTCACCCGTGGCTTGTTGCCCCACTGCGCTACATGCCAGCCAGCACTAGAGGGATTAACAATGTTAGCCAGCCATAGAATGCCAATCCTGCCTCTCTCTCTGTTTCTGTCTGTCTGTCTGTCTGTCTGTCTGCCTGCCTGTCTGTCTGTCTGTCTGTCTGTCTGTCTGTCTGTCTGTCTGTCTCTCTCTCTCCCTCTCTCTCCTCTCTCTCTCTCTCTTTTGTCTCTTTGTCCCTGTCTCTCTGTCCCTCTCTCTCTCTCTCTGTCTCTGTCCTCTCTCTCTCTCTCTCTCTCTCTCACAGAAAAACCGTTGTCGATAGACGTTTAATACGTATCTATTTTCTCTCTCTACTCTCTCCTCTCTCTCAGAAACAGAAAAAACCGTTGTCGAATAGACGTTAATACGTATATATATAATATATATATCTTCCCAGCCGAATACGCCCAAAGCCAATCAGCAGCAGTGCAGCATCTCCTCTGCTGTGTGTCCTTTCGACGAACCGATGTAGCTCGCTGCCTATGCTTTAACGAGGGGGGGGGGGGGGGGGGGGTACTGGGGTTGCGATAGGACATAACTGGGTGTACTGTACGTAGGAAAGCCGGGTCGATCGGCGTGGACAAATGCGAATGAAAATGAAATAGAAAAATGCCCCGTCCACCAAAGGCGAAACGCGATGAAAATGGAATAAAAAAAAAAAAAAAAATGCCCCGTCCACCAAAGGCGGAAATGCGATGAAAATGAAATAAAAGAAAATTTTCCCCTCCACAAAAGAAGAAATATGATGAAAATGACATAGATCTATTATAAAATCGTCTCTTCCACAAACTCTGCCC
>CM065727.1:20567258-20579758 GCA_033310375.1 Conus canariensis
ATAGGAAAACTGTTCTCTGTCTTTACTGGGTTCTGATCCTTTCCAGACTAGACAGCGGCTTTGTTGTCTACGGTTCCGCCAGACCTTCCTACTTCAGAACGATGGACTTCACCCACCATCGAGGACTTCGACTCTGTGTGGGTGCAGTCTTTATGTCGATGGAGAAAGCCATCCTTCTCCAGTCGTCGGCTGAAACTTGAACTAGTGTTTGAACCTCTTCTCTGAACCCAGTAGCCTTATGAATGTGGTTTTTGACCCGAAGTTTCTCGACAAGTTTGAAACAGCCCCAGTTCCATTCCACCCGTGGGAATTCGTACTCTTCCCCATTTTGAAAAGTTCAGATATAGACTTTGGAGTCATATACGATTCGTCCAGATGTCCTGACGACCCACAATGTCTTTCCCTCACCCCAGAGATCAGCTTTGATCTGGCCTCATATTGCAATGACACCAACAGCTGGTTGGCATATAAGACTTTTTTTTTTTTTTTTTTTTTTTGGCGAAAGGCGTTCTGTCTAAATTCCCATCTTTTCGAAGTATATATACTGATGGCTCCAAATCTGAAAGGGGAATCGCGTCCGCTGCCTTACTGTCGGAAGCTACAGCAGGGGAATCGCGTCCGCTGCCTTACTGTCGGAAGCTACAGCTTCCTGTCGGAGAGTGTTCTACACACATTCCCTCTGACAGCTCTCCATACACACTGCTGAGCTCACAGCGTTGGTCTTGGCACCCCCCCCCCCCCCCCCAAGTGGTCTCTAACTCAAAGCTAACGACTTCCTCATTCTCTTGGACTTTCTTTCTGCCTCAGAGGCCGTCGCTGGTCATAACCGGGTTAACCTCAAGCACTTGCTGACTTGGTTTGAACTGTACATCTTCATGAGATTTGATGGTTACGGCATAGTTTTTTGTTTGTTTCCAGTCATGTCTGCATTGGAGGGATGGAGGTGGTTGATCAACTTGCCGAGAATGCTACAAATGAAAAGTGGAGCAGCTTCTCTATCTCACACACTCGGGCTTAAGTCAAAGACCTCTGGCTAGTGGAATGAGACTCGCAGACGGATGACGAACTCTTCCAGATCTGTCCAAGCCGTAAAGAGTTTACCCATGTGCCACTGGTGTCCGTACAGAAGGAACAGTCTTGTGGAGTTTGCACACAGGCCACTCCTTTTACACCTACTTGTGTATCTTGTACAAAGTGCAGAAGCTCCGTTGTGCATTTCACGTGATGTACAACTCACTGCAATCACGTTCTTGTAGAGTGTTCGGACTTGCGTGATGTCAGACGTAAGCATTTTACAGCAGACTTCATGAAAGCTCTGTTCAGAGATTTCCAACTTATGTGCTTTTTTTTTTTTTAGTTTCTGAAAGGAATACACATTTTTCGCATTGGATTTTACAAAAGAAAGATTTTTTTAAACGAAATTCCGAATTTTCTTCTTTTTTTTATTTTTTTATTAAATCCGTTTTGGTGTGTGTGTGGTGTTGGGGGGGGGGGGGGGGGGTGTAGAGAGAATGCGTGTGCTTGCGGGGGGGGGGGGGGGGGGGGGGTTAATCAGTTTTGAGTTTCGACTTCAGCGAGGTTGCATCCCAGGTATGGCTTTTGGCGGTGGACTGGGTCATAAGCATCATGAATGGAACTGACCGGCCACGTATCTTTATCATAGTATCATGAATGCGCTGTGCCACTATGAACCACGAGCAGATGTA
This sequence comes from Conus canariensis, assembly GCA_033310375.1. Lineage (NCBI taxonomy): Eukaryota > Metazoa > Mollusca > Gastropoda > Neogastropoda > Conidae > Conus > Conus canariensis. The sequence goes on from CM065727.1 coordinate 20,568,965, forward strand.
TTAATCAAGGGATAACGCCACTGACAGTATACATATACATGATGTGATAGCATGGCATAAATCATGGAGAATCACTGTATGAATAAGTCATGGCCCGCAACATGTCAGTTCGGTAGGGGCCAGGGACGCAGTGAATCATGTGGGCCCAACAGAATAAACCCGCTGGAGGAACAGAACAAATACAGCCCACGATGATGACAACACAAGGGGTGACGATGTCATTTGAGCCACTCGGGCGTTTGCGCGCACTGACATTTGCACAACTCTTGGTAATACGAATGAGCGATTGCAGGAACACATCTTTTTTGTTTGTTTCGTTTTGTTTTTTGAAGGCTCATGTTGTCACAGATCATTCGATGCGTTCAGTTCCGACTGTCCATGGATTTTGTTTTTCACTGACGCCTCTGGTAAGGACCGATATTGCATGCTTTCTTTTAAAGATAAAAAGAGAGTGAGAGTGCTGAGAGCTCCGCCAGTTAATCAGAAGATGTTACTATTTTGGATACGTGGGGGCAAAAACTGTATCTGAACGTAATAGGGCCAAACATTTTCTCTGAACATAATAGAGGCAAAAAATTATGTGGAACGTAAGTGGGGCAAAAATGATGTCTGAGCATAATAGGGGCAAAAGTCAAGTCTGAACGTAATTTGAACACACTTCCTCTGTGATCTCTAGGCCTCAAAGGCAGCATTCACCGTGTTCGTATCGAAGCTGAATTGGATTTTCAACGGAAAGAAACTGAATTTGATTCTAGGCTCGTCTGTGCCTTTCACCCTTGTCTCTCTTTGTTATAGATATGATGATATAACAGAGATGTTGATTCGACCAATTCTGTTTCTCTGGGCTGGGAGCAAGAAGCCTGGGCCTTCACCTGTTAGAGTGGCATACCAGATTGACTGGTATTTCTTGGTCTGTGCGTTTCCTCTTGTCAAGACAGCAAAAAAGGGGGAAAATTAGAAGAAGAAAATAAAATGAGAGAGAAAGAGATTTAAAGAAGAAGGAAAATTGGTGATGGCAGTTTTAGCGACGATCATGGTGACCTTTTTTTTCCTTTTTTTTTTTTTTTTTTTTTTTATAAACGGAGGAAAATTTGAGTAATAGTTTCATACATATCCTTTTTTCTTCTTTAACGAATGTAAAGAACACGGAAAATTGTGGCAGCCATGGCGATGCTGAACATTTGTCTTTTCAGTTTTGGGCGGAACCTCCGTGGCAACAAAAAAGGGATCAATAAAAAGCCGGCATCATTCACATCTAAATGGTCACTTCTCATCGAACCAGTCAAAGGTCTTTATTTGTAACACGGAAAAAGAATTCATGCTACAAACTACATGAAAATCACGCGCATTGACAATGTACCAAGAATCAAAATGAAAACACACTCAGGTACCTCTGCAGAAACACACAGGCTCTTGGTAGGGTTTTAGACATAGGAACGTATTATGTTTTCATGGAGACCAAATGTTTAGGTGTACCTTTATTATTTTAAATAGTTTTCAGTGCATAGCGAATGACAAGTTTAAAAAAAAAAAAAGGCTTGAAATAGGGAGGAGGGTTTGATACCTGTTCGTACACCTACTTTCTGTAGTAAAGAATGTAAAACCGTGTTTTTAATATTTAAGATACATTTTAGTTCGTGCGAGTGACAAATTGAAAAAAAAAAAAAAAGAAGGAAAAAAAAAAAAGCCCAGGAAAGAAGGACGGTCTAATTTCCGTCAAAAGGGCTACAAATATTATTAAGACGCCAAGAAGGCCGCGTTCCTGTCCCAAGACTGGCTCTATCTTCGCTGAAAGCAACCGCTTTCGCCTCTAAAGCGAACGCCCTGAAGGACTTTCACAGACGAGGCAAACAGAAGTCTTCAGGGTCGAAACGCGTTACGTCTGTGTTGTCACGTGTTCGTTGGGTGGTGGTGACACAGCACCACCACCCCCCCCCCCTCCCTGCCTGCAGGGACTTTTTGACTTTGAATCTTGCCCGTGGGCTGAAATTTAGTGATGCCTACGTCAGTACATCACGTGAATTCGGCGTTGTCGTGAACCCTTCGTCAGAGCGTTCATATGGCGCTGTCCTTGATTCCTTGGTGGTCGCTGTATGTTTTACGAGTGTCGACATGTGAGGAGGTCGATTAGGTAGATGACATCATGACAGTTTCTATCAGTGTGTCACAAGGTATGGAAATAGAAGAGAGGAGAAAAAGGATGCGGAGATGTGTGTGTGGTGTGTGTGTGTGTGTGTGTGTGTGTGTGTGTGTGCGCGCGCGCGTTCGCGCATGCTTGTGTGTGCGTGCGTGTGCGTGCGTGTGCGTGCGTGCGCGTGTGTGGGGTGGGAGAAGAGGAGAGAGAGAAGAGGAGAGAGAGTATGACAGCATGTTCAATGCTTTTTTCGTTGCACATAACCAGTGTAAAAACAGATGACCTAGGGGATGCGTGGGTGGGGGTGGAAATAAGTTGGTAGGAAAGCAAAGGAGAGTTACAATGAAAAAAAAAAGTGTTCAGTTCTAAAAAAAAAAAAAAAAAAAAAAAAAAGCACAGAATAGAGTAGAGAGAGCAAAACAAAGTAAATCCGAACATCTCGACTCTGACGTCCGTAATCCCTCCCCCAATCCCTTCCTTCTCCCCCCCCCCCCTTCACCGTCCCCTCCCCCCCCCCCCCCCCAGCACACGCACAGCCGGCTCCCACCACCATCCTTCACCCTCCTTAACCCTTCTTTCTCACTCCCCTCCCCCCCCCCCCCCCCTTCTCCCCTTGACACACTCGTCTTTCACGCTAGGCTGCACACGACAGTAGACAGATGAATGGCATCGCTTCGGCAAACAGTCTGCAGACACCGATGACCTCTCCCCCCCCCCCCCATCCCCACCCCCACTCCTACCCACTGCCACCATCCCCTCTCCCTCCTGCCTTCTTGTGTCATAGAGAGATGTAAACAGACAGACAGGTGGATGACGGGGATGGAACGAGGACAACTGCTTCTTTCTCCACCCCCCACCAGAGCACGTTAACCTCCTCTTTTGGTAGTGTGTGTGTGTGTGTGTGTGTGTGTGTGTGTGTGTGTGTGTGTGTGTGTGTGTGTGTGTGTTGCACGCACCGAATTAGTAACGACAATACTGACCCAGTAACACACACACACACACTCCCCATCTCCCCCTCCTCCCTTCACCTCCCCCCCTCTCTCTCTCTCTCTCCTCCCTCCCCCCCCCGCTCCTCTCTCTCTCTCCCTCCCCCCCCCTCTCTCCCCTTCTCTTCACATACATACAAGGCTAGCTCCTTGTGTTGGTCTGGGCCGCCGAGCGAATCAACAATTTCTGCGCGAAGAATGCGTACCACTCACAGAACGTTTCTGGTCAGGGCGTGCTGGAAACAAATCTTTTGTGTGTGTGTGTGTGTGACTTGACTCCAGACCTTGAAAACGACATTAATTCTTTTGACAAACAACAGGCAGCATCTTGTGCGTCTGCAGCCAAGATTGGGTGAGCTGTATATGGACAGAAGTCGATCCCGACATCAGCCAGACTGTTGCAGTGAAGCTGTATCTTTGTCGGAGGGATGGGTGGTAGGTGAAGTCATGATTGTGGTAGCTAATGTTTGAAATATCAAAATTGTGTTAGCTAAACGGTGAAATTAAGATTGTTTTAGCTGAATGGTGAAGTCAAGGTTGTATGAGCTAAATGGTGAGACTAAGATTGTATTAACTAAATGGTGAAATTAAACTAGTATTGGTTGAATAGTGAAATTAAGATTGTAATAGTGAAATGGTGAAATTAAGATTGTATGAGCTGAATGTTCAAATTAAGATTGTATTAGATAAATGGTGAAATTAAGGTTGTATTAGCTAAACGGCGAAATTGAGGTTGTAATAGCTTGATGGTGAAATTAAGATTGTATTAGCTTAGTAATGAAATTAAGGTTATATTAGCTAAATGGTGAAATGAAGATTGTATTAGCTAAAAGGTGAAATTAAGATGATATTAGCTACATGGTGAAATTAAGATTACGTTAGCTAAACCGTGAAATTAAGAGTGTATTAGCTGAATGGTAAAATTAAGATCGTAGTAGATAAATGGTGAAATTTAGATTGTATTAGCTAGAAGCTATTGAGGATCAGCCGTTCACAATGTTTGATTTGTTTTGTCTCTCCACCCCCCCCCCCCCCCCCCCCCCTTTCTTCTTGTTTTATGTGGATTAAGTCATGCGTGTCGTGCGACGCAACTGACCGAGTACTGTCAGCTTCCTGTCTGTTTGTGGACACTGGGCATCGTCACAGCTTGTCACAGGTAGCGGCGTCGGTCAGTTCTGGACCCCCCTCCCCCCCCCTCAAGTGGACAGGAGAAGTTTGTACACGGCGTGTGAAACAGAAAGTCCCTAGCTTTCTGCGTGTGTCAACTTTCGGACAAATCGCTCACTCTGTCTTTCTGTCTTTGTCTTTGTTTCTTTCTTTTCTTTCTTTTTTTCGTTCTTTCGTCGTTTGTCGGTCGGCTTCAGCTCCGAGGCTGACCATGGTGGAGACGTTTATGAGTGTGCAGGCCATTTTGAATCTTATCTTCAGTTAGCAGCATTCCGTCTTCGTGGATGATGTGTAAACCCGACACCGGAGTGCATGTGTTTTAGTGTTAACGTGTCACCTATCCCACCGAGACACGATGGCCTTCTTTTCGGAGATTGGACGTGCTTGCAAGTTGTTGTCGTTGTTTTGGTTGTTTTAATGCATGCATTCACGCTCGTGACCTCGGCTTCAGAGTCTGAGCGCAAGGACAAGGAGGAGACTGTTGGAGTCAACAGAGATATCAAGTCCGAAGAGAAAATCGCTTTCAGCCTGGCTGTTTTGGAAGGAAACCGAACCCCAGGCTGTGTGCCACAAGAGTCGGATGCATGGCACATGAGGCACGCCAGTCCCCGTTCACGCTCTGCTTTTTGTTAGTTTATTGGCGTGTCTGGAATTACTGTCCACGGTCTAACGCACGCACGCACGCGCGCACGCGCGCTCGTTGTGTGTGTTGTGTGTGTGTGTGTGGTGTGTGTGTGTGTGTGTGTGTGTGTGTGTGTGTGTGTTGTACTTATCGGTGAGTACTAAAACTGGTCACTGCATAGCATTTTAAGACTGTTTGTTTTCGTATGAAAAAAACCCCCATCAGAATGTAAAAAACAATGTAATAGCATTAACAACAACAACCAACGCCAGGCAAGTAGTCTTTATTTCATAGGGTGGGTCCACTGTACAATGTTGTACATAGTATACAACTGAAACATTAAATTTCAGCATATTCATAGGGAGACTGGGCAGTTGCTTGCTTTGTGTGTGTGTGTGTGTGTGTGTGTGTGTGTGTGTGTGTGTGTGTGTGTGTGTGTGTGTGTGTGAGAGAGATCTGAAGTTGCTTGTGAAACACGAAAAACTGAATTGTTGTTTGTTCAGAGCTTATCTTTTCTTTGTGTTAAAGCAGTAACAGGATAGTTGCCCAGGTCGGTAGTACTCATTTCATTGTTAGGAAGTTTGAGAAGAAAAAAAGTATTGTTTATCTATCAGAGTGAATGAAAACGTAAGGTTCACTAAACTTGACCGTCTCTGTTTTTATATGTTGATGGAATGGAATCTCAGATCTTTACTGTGGACAACAACAAAAAACTGAACTATCGTCGTACCTTTCAAGTCTCCATTGCATTTCTGAGAGTATAAACTGCACCCTGCGTTGTCTTTCGTTTCAGTGAAGTGAATTGAAATCTGCGAGAGTCTGACATCGACAAACTAAGGCGTCTGTGTGGATGGTGGATTGAGTCGAATCGGTTTCATCGAACGTAAAATACTGTAATCGGTTCCACTGGTCCAAAAAGTACACGTTGTTCCTACATCTTGTTGTACTGATGCGAGTGTGTGGTGCCTGCTGCTGATTGGATTATCATTCGTGACGACTATTGAGTTGAATCGGTTTTATCGAACGTAAAATACTGTAATCGGTTCCACTGGTCCAAAAAGCACACGTTGTTCCTACATCTTGTTGTACTGATGTGAGTGTGTGGTGCCTGCTGCTGATTGGATTATCATTCGTGACGTCTCAATGCCTCGTGCCTGACCTCTGGACCCTTCTTTTTGTTTGACTGTGAAAGTGACGTCATGGCGACGCGTGGAGTACTTCACGGCTGCGTCACTGTGCCGCGTAACAAGGACCTGATTGAGTAAGTCGTTTTCTGTGTTTACCCTTCCTTACTCATGACATACTCTGGGCACCTCCCTTGGCTGTCGCTTGCATCCCTGCCTCTGTCTCCTTTTCACACCATGGTGTATACGTGTTAAAAACTGACGTTGACCACATACGTCACTCGCCGTTCATCCCACAGAGAGAGAGAGAGAGAGAGAGAGAGAGAGAGAGAGAGAGAAGCAGCTGACAAGGTTGGGCTTTCTTTGGCTACTGCTTCCAACTTTTTTTTTTCAAGGCCAAGTCAGAATTGTAAGTCGACAGCCCCCCCCCCCCCCCCCCCCAATCTTTTTTTTCCTTTTTTAAGCCAAACAGTACATCGCACGAGACAATCAGAAAAAAGGCGTTTGGTAACTAGGTTGTACAGTTTGTAATGTGAAAATAGGACGGATATATAAAAAAAAAAGGCCACCCTCCCTTCCCATTCATTAATAACAAATAAAAATGAGAATGAAACGTTTTCTGGGAGGAAGATTAGTGTGTGTTGGTCAGGTGAAAGTGGAAAGCTGGAAGCACGTTGAAGTGTTCACAGTACACTGTAAAAAGCTGGAGAACTGGATCAGAAACTTGGAGCGGCCAGACGATGATGTAACATTAAGAAGCAAGTTTTCTGGTCGTATTGTGTGTGTGTGTGTGTGTGTGTGTGTGTGTGTGTGTGTGTGTGTGTGTATGTGTGTGTGTGTGTGTGTGTGTGTGTGTGTGTGTGTGTGTTGTGTGTGTGTGTGTGTGTGTGTGTGTGTGTTCGCCTTTGGTGAATAAGTCAATTTTACCATTTTTTAAACTTCGCGGTGGCGACCAAAGTATTCACTTTTTTTTTCTTTTAAAGTCTGCTGTGTGCATATGAAACTCGAGCTTCAGGAAGTCATCCCACAAATCACAGACAGTGATGACAGAGAACAATTATCCTGTTCGACCTACTTCTTGACCAACGTCAGACGTCCCCCAGCTATGGGCATTCCAAAACTGTATTGAAAACGGCGAACTGTATATCAGCTTGAATGATGTAACTACTCACCTACCCCCCCCAGCCCACTCCACCACTTCCTACCCTTTCCACTCCTGCCGTTTTTATGTATGAGCTCACGCATACATTCTGTTTTCAGTCTGCTACTTTTCATGTGTCATTGTGAGAGAAGTCGGGAGACAGAGACCGAGAGAGAACGCTGGTCCCGAATGCAAACAAATGGCTTGCAGCATCGGACAAGAAAGCATGCGGCATTTCAGCAGAGAGGAACAGCATTCAGGATCCAGCTTTTTCTCTCCCCTTTGATTTTCCGGTTTACACAGATATTCCAAATACATACACCATTTTCAAGGAGCCGACTGCACAGGGAAAAGACCTCATGGCAGTTCGATCCGGTGAAAATGAACAAAATACCTTATCATTTGCAAAATACTTTGCAGAAGCTAGCGTTTTTCGAAGAAGAATATCGCAGTCTTTTGAGATAATTTTTTTGATATTTTATGTAGCCACATTTAGGACTTGTTCTTTGTTTTCCATTGCATGATGGTTGGGAAAAAAAAAAAGGTTTTAACAAGTATGAGTGCGTGTATGTGAAAATGGATTGCTGAGGTGCTTATGCGTGCATATGTGCGTGCGTGCGTGGTACGTGCGTGCGTCCTTGCGTGTTTGCGTGCGCTTTGTGTGTGTGTGTGTGTGTGTGTGTGTGTGTGTGTGTGTGTGTGTGTGTGTGTGTGTGTGTGTGTTTTCACTGTAGCTTTCAAATGTTTCTTAGATTGCTGAAGTCTACTGATGTGTGTGTGCGTGCGTACGTGTGTGTGTGTGTGTGTGTGTGTGTGTTGGTGTGCTGTGCGTGCGTGCGTGCGTGCGTGGTGTGGTGTGTGTGTGTGTGTGTGTGTGTGTGATGAGAGAGAGAGAGAAAGAGAGAGAGAGAGGGGGGGGAGTTATCCACTGTAGCTTTCATGTGGGTATTTGTTACATGTTCCTTGTTTGTTTTTTTGTTTTTTTTTCTGTGGGTTTGCCGGAGTATTGATCCAGTGATTGTTATTCCCTTGCTCGGGCGTAATTGCTGTAGGCCATCTATCTGTCTCTCTTTGTCTCTGTCTGTCCGTCCGTCTGTTTGTCCGCACGCACGCACGCACGCGCGCACGCACGCACGCACACACACATACATACGAAAGAGAGTAACGAGAGAAAGAGGTGGGAGAGGTGGGCGAGACTTGTATCCTCGGTCGCTTTCCAAGAGAGACTGCAAGAAATTGCCGACCTTGCATCGGCTCTGATGGTGGTGACAGCGTCGTGGTTGCTCGTCAGATGGTAACCAGTTCGAATCACCCAAGATTGAAAATGGCAGTGTTCGCCGCCTTATGACCGTATTGTCCGTTCTGGCGGTGGAATGCAGTGTAAGACAGACCCCTCACCGCCCCCCCCCCCCACCCTTTCCCTCAGTGTACTGGAAGGTAGGCCTCTGCCCTATCTCTGTAGGTGGGTGTAGAGGTGTAGACTTGAAACTGGAATGGAACGTAGTGAAAAAAAAAAGAAAAGAAAAAGAAAAGATGCAAAGCATATAAACGTACTCCCAGTTTGTCTTGAACACAAGTACTTTCTGAGATATTCCGTAAAGAAGAAAAACCGTTTGGGGCCGTTATAGCCGTTAGTAACGGCTATTCTGGTAGTAAAATAAAACATCGGCCATCATCCGTGACCCATAATGAACATGCGTACAAATTTTCAGAAAGATCGGCCCAGAAGTTTTGTCTGGAGCGAGTGGAACACATTTGGACCACGGACAGACACACAGACAGACACACAGACAGACAGACGCACAGACAGACAAACAGCATTTCTTCGTTCCCATCGTAAAGTACTCCATAGTCTATAAGAACTGGGAGTACAAAAAGGGCGACAGTGGCTACTTCAGGCTCTTCACCTGAGAGAGTTCATACAGCGGCCGGGCTGTGACCTCTCTGTGTGTGAAGGTCTTTTCTCTTGACGTTCACCTTGACTACTCACTGGCACTGCTCTCCAATTATGTTGACCGTGTAAATTCCCACCTCACCACACCCACACCCCTTCTCCACCCCCCCTCTCTCTCTCTCTGTCTGTCTGTCTGTCTGTCTGTCTGTCTCTGTGTCCGTGTTTTTGTCTGTCAGGCTGTCTGTCTCTCTGTCTGTCTGTCTGTCTGTCTCTCTCTCTCTCTCTCTGTCCCTCTCTCTATTTTGTGTGTGTGGGGGGGGGGGGGGGAGGGGTGCGCATGTATGTGAGCCTCTGTATGTGTGTGTGTGTGTGCGCGCGTGCGCGCATGTGCGTGTGAGTGTGTGTGTATGAGAGAGTGTGTGTGTGCGTGCGTGTGTGTGAGAGAGAGAGAGAGAGAGAGAGAGTATGCGTGTGTGTGTGTGTGTGTGTGCGTGCGTGCGTGCGTGCGTGCGTGTGGTGCGTGCGTGCGTGTGTGTGGTGTGTGTGTGTGTGTGTGTGTGTGTGTGTGTGTGTGCGCATGCATCCGCACGCTCCGGCGCGAGCACAGGCGTGCGTGCATAGGTGCGCGCGCGCGCGCGCTTTTCTGGAGGCTTAACACCCCAAACATAACACAGTCTCCATAGAATAGTATGATTATGACCTCCAACCTCAACCCACCACCACTTCCTCCTACTAACCCACCCACCACCCCTTAACACAAGCCTGTCTCACTTTTCTCCTCCCTCCCCCCCCCCCCCCCCTCTCCCCCCCCCCTCCCCACTCCCCCCCTTCCATCCTCCCCTTCCCCCCCATTCCACCTCCCCACCCCACCCAACACGCCCACACCTCCAGTCCTACCCACCACTATCTCCTGTGTGTGTGTGGTGTTGATCGAGTAGCGAGTGTCTTGTTTCCAGGGGCCGGCCCTACACTACAGCAATGCCCGCTGCAAATACAACACAATACAAAGTCCTGACACCTGTGCACCAGCCGGCACCGGGGAGGGGAAGGAGAGGGGGGACGGGCCCGGGGAAGGGTCTTTGAGGGTGGGAGGGGGGTGAAAGGGAGGCTGGCGGCTGTCCTGTGCTGCACCGAAGTCGGGCTGAGGCCGATGCGACAACAGATGTTCTTCTTCTGGAAAGGTGTGGAGGGGGGTGCGGGGAGGTGAGCGGGGGTGGGGGTGGTGGTTGGGGTGGGGTGGGGACGAAGGGAAGGGGGAAGTTGTTTGTAGAAGATCGGAAAGAAAAGTGGGGGGGGGGGGGGGGGGGGGCGGGAATGGGTGGTGGCAATGAAGTGTTAAGGAACGGGTGGGAGTGGGGGGGGGGGGGGTGCTCTTGCAAAAAAAAAAAAAAAAAAAAAAAAAGAAAAAGAAAAAAAAAAAGTGGATTGAAATAATAGTAACTATATAGTACGTTTGTTTAACACACGTTTTGAAGACCTATGTTGACACCGCTTCACAATTTCATACGACGTGTGTACTTGGGGGATTTGGTTGGAAGGCTTACTTTGGGAGAGGGGGTGTAAATACACACAACACCACACACACACACACACACACACACACACACACACACACACGCACACACACACTGTCTCTCTCACACGCGCGCGCACGCACGCACGCACGCACACACACACAGAGGGTATAGCCAGGTAATACCAAATAAATTGATGAAATTTGAATAAT
>CM065727.1:20584758-20589758 GCA_033310375.1 Conus canariensis
AGGTTCCATGTGTGAACGTACGCATAGCATCTTGATCACACGTAAAATCCCATCACCAAACTTTCGGAAGAGAAGGCCAGTTTGGCCGTTGGTATGGATGACACGTTACATATAGTATGCACCTTCCCCGAAGTTGGGAGTGTGGCTGCCTTAATGGCGGAATACAAAAACGGCCACATACACAAAGCTCCACTCCCTTTGGTGGGTAGATGGATTAATCCTTGCCTGTCTATACAGGGAGTGTCCGCAGGAGTATCAGCCTTCGTGCGCGGAACATTTTTTGTTAAGAATGATAATGTTGCCTATAGCCCAGCCGACCGCAAAGGGCCATATCAGGGCTGATTTTTTTTTTTTTTTTTTAGATAAACAAAAAGCAAACTATAAGATAAAGGGAAAATGTGGGGAAAACAGATTAGCCAAACGATTCTGGATATCTGTGCAGAATTAAAGGTTTGTTTATTACAGTTTGAATATGAAAAAAAAAAAAAAAAACCTTATTCACTACGACTGAAAAGAACCTTTCGGCTCATTTTGAGAAGCATTTATTATTCCCCATTCACCCACTCAAGCACATACTGTTAGTTAAGCAGAATTGTCTACTACTGCAGATATGAATGCTTATCTCCCCCTATTTCTTCAATCTAAGAACATAAGAGCAAGCTTTGTTTATAATTGAATATTTCTTGCAGTCATTGCAACACCAAGCTGCTCTGTAAGTTGCTGGAATGGTGTTCGGTACTTATCCTTGGAATTTATTAGTTTATTGTGATTTAGTCCCTTGCGGATTCATTCCAAGAACTGGCCCTCAGCACTTGTGTCTTAAGAGGTTATCTTTTAATATTTTCTACTTTTCACAAGAAAATGTAGCTTGTTTGCTCTTTCATGATTTTCTTTTGCTTCTTAGATGGCACCTTTGGTTGGTTTCTTGAAAACTCAACAAACATACTACGGTATTGCACGCCAGCCTTTTTCTGGATAACATTCTTCTTAAAACCGAAAAGGCAGGGGAGTCAAGTTACCACTTTCCGCGGTCACTGAGGAGAAACAATCAGGTTTCGAAATATCGGTATCTGACCAGGAGTTATATGTTAATGAGTTTTCTCCCCATTGGAGATTGTCTCCCCCTTGGAGACTATTAGCTTGCTGAAGGCTCATTTTGAGAAGCATTTTTATTCCCCATTCACCCACTCAAGCACATACTGTTAGTTAAGCAGAATTATCTACTACTGCACATATGAATGCTTATCTCCCCCTATTTCTTCAATCTGAAGACATAAGAGCAAGCTTTGTTTATAATTGAATATATATATATATATATATATATTATATATGCGCGAACACATGGCCGCACGCCCACATCCATCCATACATACACACACGCGCGCGGACGGACGCACGCACACCACGGCACACCCACGCGCGCGCGCGTTCGCACGCACATACACAAAAAGGACGAGAAAAATCACGGTAGTTTTGTGTTCCGCATTTTCAGCCTCTACTTCTTTTCTTTTCTTTTCTTTCTTCTTTCTTCTTTCTTCTTCTTCACTCCTTCTTCTGCTTACCTCTCCTCCTTCTTTTTCTCTTCTCTCCTTCTCCTTCTCTTCTTCTTCCTCTTCTTCTACTTCTTCTTCTTCTTCCTCACAACAGTAATCCTCTTTTTCCTCCTTCACTTCTGAACTACTGTGGTCTTAACAGGAGGAAGGCACAATTTAATCGGGGCGCAGAGGTCATGACCAGGGGAGGTAACTCTGAAGTATCACAAATAAGTTTTTTTTTTCTCTCTCTCCTCCCCCCTCCCCCCCCTCTCTCTCTCTCTGTCTGTCTCTCTTTTTCAGAGTTTTCATAAGGATTCAGGCATAGCCAGGGTCAGATTAGTAGGATTAGGGTTAGCGTTCAACAAATACCCCCAGAATGTTTCCACACACCGTGGGTTTTTTTTGTTTGTTTGTTTGTTTTGTTTTTTGTTATTTTTTAAGGGGGTTTGTCCCGACCGCCGCATAATCACTGGTTCCTATCACTCACTGTGTGTGTGGTGTGTGTGTGTGTGTGTTCTGCCTGGCGATGCTGCAGACGATGGACGCGGGCCATGGAGCAGTGGCGGGCCTTCCACGGCGACCTTCAGGAGCTGACCACCTGGCTGGACCGGGCCGAGGCCAAACTCACCGCGGCTAAGGCGGGCCATGAGCCGGCCGACTGCGAGGCCACCCTGGTGGTGAGTACATTGTTGAGGAGGGGGGGGGGAGGGGGGGGGGGGGGGGGGGGCGGCGGAGAGGGGGCTCGGTGGGCGGATCTTTAAGAGGGGCGTTCAGCTAGCTCTGAGGGGTGTGTACAAAGGGGCGCATTCAGTCCTGGGGTCTTAACGAAGGGGACATTAGTTCTTGGAGCCTGAACAAAGGAGCGCATTCTGTTCTGAGGGTCTTAACGAAGGGGACATCAGTTCATGGAGCCTAACAAAGGAGCGCATTAAGCTCTTTGGGCCTGAACAAAGGGGCGCATTCTGTTCTGAGGGCTTAACAAAGGGGACTTTAGTCTTGGAGCCTAAACAAAGGGGCGCATTCTGTTGAGGTCTTAACAAAGGGGACATTAGTTCTTGGAGCTTAAACAAAGGGGCGCATTCAGCTCTTAGGACCTGAACAAAGGGGCATTCTGTTTGAGGGCTTAACAATTAGGGGCAGATTGAGCGTTGAGGGCCTGCAAACAGGTCGCATTCAGATTTCAGGGTCTGTACAAAGCGTTACTAAGGGGCGCATTCAGCTTTGAGGGCATGTACAAAGGGGCGCATTCAGCTTGGAGGCCTGTACAAAGGGGCGCATTCAGCTTTGAGGGCATGTACAAAGGGGCGCATTTAGCTTTGAGGCCTGTACAAAGGGGCGCATTCAGCTTTGAGGTCTACAAAGGGGGGCATTCAGCTTTGAAGGCCTGTACAAAGGGGTGCATTCAGCTTTGAGGGCCTGTACAAAGGGGCACATTCAGTTTCGAGGGCATGTTACAAAGGGGCGCATTCAGCTTTGAGGGCCTGTACAAAGGGGCGCATTCAGCTTTGAGGCCTGTACAAAGGGGCGCATTCAGCTTTAAAAGCCTCACTTAGGGGCGCCTTTAGCTTTCAGGGCCTGTCTGTTCAAAAAGGCGCGTCCACATGCCCCTGCACTTCCAACAGATGCAGATTTCTAAAGTCAGAGGTGGATTGTAGGTCTAGGCCCAGCGTAAGAGTTTGTGGGTGCGTGCGTGTGTTTTGTGTGTGATCCAAAAATGTAAAAGCAACTGAAAGTTTTTTTTTGATTATGTGTGTGACTGACTACCTGTTGCTACACTGAGGTTTGGAGTGTGGTTGTTTTCAATCACCCACAGATCTTTTTACTCAAACATCGATTCGTTTCAGAAAACAACGGTATGCACATCGTGTCGATTAGTATGCAAATGTTTGAGTATGTGATGTGTGTGTGTGTGTGTGTTGTGCGCGCGCGCACGCGCGTGCGTGCGTGCGTGCGCGTTTGTGTGTGTACACATGCTCCCTCTTCACACCAAAACTATAAACCACTCTGCTGCCACCCTCCCATCCCCCTCCCTCCCCCCCCCCTCTCCCCCAGCTCCGTAGTGTTGCTTCTGATTCTGAGCTCATTCGATTTTATAGTTTGTATGACACTTGGACCCCTTTATCTGTTTTCCACTGAGTCGATTTTGGAATGGGTTAATTAATCAATCTCTCTCTCTCTCTCTCTCTCTCTCTCTCCTTTTTGCCTTTTGTCATTGGTCGTTGTTGTTGTTGTGATGTGATGTAATATGATGTGATGTAGTATGTGTGTGCGTGAGTGCGTGTGTGTGGGCATGCGCGCGTGTGCGTGCGTGGAGTGCGTACGCGAACGCTGGGTAATGCGTGAGCACATAGAAATACCTGCAGTGCCTGTAGAAAACGCTCGCCAGTGCAAAACTGGACACACACGGATGGATGCCCACAAACAACAGCATCCAAACATTGACCCAACTGGCAGACGCCAAGAGGAACACCAGCTGACCCGGAAACGCCGAAGCCCCACAGTGTTGTGACGTCCATAGCCTGACCGCGACGAGGTTTACTTGTCGTCTGCTGCTCTACTCAGCCTCGTCCATGAATGGACGTCATGTGACTGAATGAATTTGGCTGCTGCGTGTCTCACAGGCCCTCTGCTCCGTCAACTTGGATTTATAAAGAGATCCTTGCTATGGAAGGGAGACAACTCTGACCAGCACATAGGCAGAGCAGTGAGGACAGGACCTCATGATGCCTCTTTGTTGGAGCATGTTCCTCTCTTCCATCTCTCTCTCTCTCTCTCTACTCTCTCTCTCCTCTCTCATCTGATATGATTCGTCAACGTAGTCATGTGTCACAGACCTATTGCATTTACTCTGCTGCAGGAACTGTGCTTGCCAGTAGATATGTATATTACACAGGGTGTGTCTTTTCGTTCTTTCTTTCTTTCTCTCTGCGTTCCCGGCCATGCTAGATCCTCACTCCGTTAAGTGAGGTGAAGTCTCACAGTCCCGCCGCAGAGACCCCCCCACCGGTCCCCCACCACAGCTTCTCCTGGACCTCAACCGGACTGGGCCATGTCTGGCGCGCTCAAGGCTTCAAAGGAGGGGGAGGATGTATCAAATAATTATATGTAGCATGATAGATGTACAGTGGTGTATTGTAGACATGTTCACACACCACGCACGCAGCGCCACACACACACACACACACACACACACACAACACACACACACACCACACACACACACACACACACGCACGCACGCACGCGCTCACACACACACACATGGGTGGGAGTGGGTAGGTGAGTGGGGGTTTCTGCCGACAGTTAAGTTCCCGGGCCAAGCCGCTGGTTTAAATGAATTTATTTCCACTTCGCAATCACATAGTTTTACAGTAAACGCGAAAATTTGAACAACAACAAGCTAGTGCTTATGATGTGTTCAAATGCTTCTAATTACATAATTATGTGACAAAGGAAATGGCAGAA
>CM065727.1:20597258-20604758 GCA_033310375.1 Conus canariensis
TAAACAACACTCAGGACAATTGGAAACGAAGAACGAACAATAAACAACATTCAGGACATATGGGAACGAAGAACGAACAATAAACAACATTCAGGACAATTGGAAACGAAGAACGAACAATCACTTATATCACAAGTGCACACCTGAAATGGATGACGTGAAGCGAAATACAAAACAACGAAGGGTGGCAGTCAGTGTGAATCAGAGTTAGTTTCAAAGTGAGGTGACTACTGCAGGCGGAAATTGAAACCAATGTTAAAGAGATGAATTGTCGAGAATGGGACGATGAAGATACACGACCCGATAACTTCAATGCAGTAGTGTCAGTTTCATCATAGCCCGGCTGACCAGCCACCACACCGGGCCCTTCCGCACACCACAGAACGCAACGTAACGCATTGCAACGCAGTACCACAACACGATTCTGGCCCCCCAAGACCCACAACCCAGCACAAGGCCAAAATTCCGTTCAAGTGCTCTGCAGTTATTGAAACATGAAAGAGGCAGGGAACAGTAAACAATAAACAATAAACAAGTAGGGTAACCCTTGCTCCCATAAGAAAACCTAACTCAGAGTCACTTTTATTCTAGACTGGCACAGCCTTTTACTTTTAAACTTGAATAAAGTCAGACAAATACAAAGACGAACAATCTAATAGTGGGGACAACAAGCACAGGCCAACAACCCCTCCGTCATCACAGTAGTGATTTGGCAAAGATTTGAACTTAAGTGTGTGTGTGTGTGTGTGTGGGGGGGGGTTGAAATGAAGAAAATGGGAACATAAAATTAACAAAATATATTTTGAATATGAAAACTTTTCACTAGCTGCGTGAGGGAACCATCGTGATCCCTTCTGAAGGCAGATCTATTGTATTGCCTGCTCCTAGGCCTTTCGTCCGCTGGATCGGACTCATCAGGGAGACACGGCTCTGCAGTTGTCAGACGGGGAAGGAAAACGGGATCCAGCTCACACAATGCTTCTTCGTCTCTCTGCACGATGTATCCACTAAACAAGTAGCCAGCAATGTTGCAGACTGAACTGAGTTTGACTTGAAGCTGACGAGACACCTGGCTGCGTTTCATAGACCCAATATCGGCGACACCGACTCAATGTTAGCGAGTGGAAGCGTTTCTTTCTGACCCCTCGCGAAGAGAGTGTCAGACGTCATGCTGGCGTTTTTGTTTGTTTGTTTTGTTTGTTTGTTTGTTTTTTTTCTTTTTAGCTGTGTTTCATACACGCAAAATGCAGGTATTCTCGCGAGTAAGGCGAGTGCAGTTGTTCGTGTGCGACCTCTCCGGGCGAGAATGCGTTCGCTAGGGGTTAGCTTAATATTTGAGACTACTTTAAAACCAACCTCCAGGCGATGGTAGTTGCAACGCTGACTCAATACTGGTGCATGCAACAGAGTAATTTAGTGCGTCCCATGTCTGTGAGCCTCTGGCGAAATCTGGTTTAAAACGAATTTATTCAGGAAGTACACACAAAGGCAGCAACAACATATAAGACGAGTACAACAAGCAAAATGCTTATACACGGTACTCACTGAATATAAAAACAATGGATTGGCTGCAAAAAACTTAACATGAACGTTTGCATTCAAGAAATAATCTGAAAACAAATAATAACCTGAAACAAGTTTTTTAGGGAGGGAACAGCAAAGCAAGGAAAAGGAAAATCCAATCTCGCTCTTGCCTTGCCATTGCCTCGGCATGCCCACCGCTAAGGGGTGTGCCATGACATGCCGCCACTCGCCAAAACTGGCGAGAATTTCTTGCCTCCTGTCCGTGTGAAACACGTCTGTGGTTTGTCAAAGACTGTTTCAATCGGCTTCCACCTGGCGCCGTCTTCTCGTCTTGGCGTAAACTGTGTGTGGCGTAGCAGTTACATCATCATCTCGCGGCATGATGTCTGGGTGATTGTGAGTTACATCATCATCTCGCGGCATGATGTCTGGGTGATTGTGGACAAAGAAACACAGCTCTGTGCCCTCTCCGCTCTACGCTTCAACCCTCCCACCCCCTCCTCTCCCCTTCCCCCACCTTCCGACCTCCCCCAGTCCATAACTTTCATTTCATTCTTGCTATATGCCCCCCCTGTCTTTCTCTCCGACCAGCAGGGGGAAAAAGAAAGGACTGAACATGAACAACGTGCTATATCTACGCCTGTGAGCTACTGTTGTGATTTGGGAAGTGGCTTCTCGACTTGCGGTTGGCCTCGGTCATTAAGGAAGGGCAGGCGGCGGGTCACAGAGCCAGCGTCATGGATTGGAGCTGTGCGGGGGTGTTGGTGTATTGTGCTGTGTTTGCACGCGCGCACGTGTGTCACGTGTGTGTGTCAGCGTGAATGAAAATGGGACGGAATAGGTGTACATGTGTCCCGCGTACATGCCAACGGCATTGTCACCTGCTGTTTGTCGGACAAAAAGTTGAGCGGAGTCTAATAGGCCTCCATGCTTTCAGTGGAGCTGTTGCTCTGACTGCGCGCGCGCTGGAGTGAGAGAGGCCGCCGTGTCCAGACGTCTGTTCAGTGTTGTTGTGTGGGACCCGCACTGGGCCAGACATCAGCAGCAGGAGGGGGCTGGGCTGGGCTCCTTGGCGGGGGCTGGATGTGGGTGTATGTGTGTGGGAGCTGTGTGTGTCGGTTTTTGGTGGTGGTGGTGGTGGAGGTTCTTGGCGAGTGTTTTGACTGGCGGCTGTCTCTCTGCGTGTGCGTTCGTCAGTTTGGATTACTGATGGTAAGGCTACGATTCTGTCTGTCTGTCTGTCTGTCTGTCTGTCTGCCTCTCTCTCTCTCTCTCTCTCTCTCTCTCTACTCTCTCTCTCTCTCTCTCTCTCATTCACACATGAACGGGCGTGTGCAGGCACGTACGCTTGCATACGCGCTCTCATACTCAGAGACAGAGGAGCGTGTACATATAAATTATTAGGGCGCACACTCATGCGCACATTGAAAGCCCCTTCCACCCCGCCCCCCACCCCACCCGCGTGACAGCACGCTGCCACGTAAATGAATGCTCACACGCGCGCGCGCGCGCGCGCGCGCACACACACACACACACACACACACACACACACACACACACACACACACACACACACACACATATATACACAAACACACACACAGCACATACATATGCACGCACCAACTCGCACATGTACACACATACACATACGCCCCCCTCCCCCCCCCCCCCCCCACACACACACTCACACACATACACACGCGTGTACTTGTGCGCACGAGAGAGAGAGAGAAGAGAGAGGAGAGAGAGAGAGAGAGAGAGAGAGCAGCGCTATCGTGCCGATATAATTATGTGCGTGCGTCTCTCTCTCTCTCTCTCTTCTCTCTCTCTCTCTCTCTCTCTCTCTCTCGTGGCCCTTCCACCACTGTGACATTCACTCTCGTACAAACAGACCTTAAAAAGTCCTAGGAATGAATGGGAATACAGACTCGTGCAAAATTCCATGCACATAATTATTGTTAGTGAATGAAAATGCATTGCTGGACTACGGTCATCATCCTCTTTGAGGGGAAAGGGGAGGGGGAGGGGGGGGAGGAAGGAGGGGTAGGGGGCACTCTGTGTACTTGGATGCTTTCGTCACGGTGGGTGTGTGCGCGCTTCATGTCCCATGTAATATTTCCTGCTGTGTGTGTGTATATATATACACAGTATCGATTGTAACTACTCACTCCTCTATAGATAGTAGGCCAGAGGCCTGACAATGTAATCGTTCTCACTGCGACTGTGAATCACTGTACTCTTGCCTAAAAAAAAAAAAAAAAAAAATGGGAGAGAGGGAGGCAGGGTGGGGGAGAGTAAGATTGGAGAGGGGTGGGGGGGGGGGGGCAAATGGAGAGGATGGACGGTATGGGAGAAACTGGGTCATTATTTGCACCTGTTACGTCATATGTGCTCGAATGTACCTCTACTGGGATTGAGGTGTGGATGTGGTGTGATGGGCTATCGCGGATAGATTGATCCCATATATTGACATTTGTTTGTATGTTGGGGTTACAAACGGATAAGATTTTAAAGTGAAGAGCATGGGTGTGGGGTAAGGGGAGGGGGGAGATTGTGTGTGTTGTGTGTGTTGTGTGGGTGAAGAAAGATGAAAAGGAAGAGAGTGTGTGTGGTGGAGAGAGGAGAGAGAGAGAGAGAGTGTGTGTGTGTGTGTGTGTGTGTGTGGGAGAGAGAGAGAGAGTGTGTGTGTGTGTGGTGGTGGTGGTGTGTGTGTGTGTGTGCCATTCACAGTCAGTCGTGCATATTGAGACGTGGGAACCCAGTTTTACCATTCAAAATTATATACACAATCTTACTGCCCCGCCCCCCCCCCCACCACCCCTCTCCACCCACCCACCCACCCCCGCACTCTTTCCCACTCGTCTCTGTCTCGTCTGTCTGTCTGTCTGCTCTCTCTCTCTCTCCACTCTCTCTCTCTCGTGGAGTGTGTGTTCGAGGGGTGGGGGTGAGGAAGGAAGGGGGTGCACGCGTTCGGGTCAGCGTGCGTGCATGTGTGTTTGACTGTGTGTTGTGTGTGTGTGTGTGTGTGTGTGTGAGAGAGAGAGAGAGAGAGAGAGAGAGAGAGAGAGAGAGAGAGAGAGAGAGCGCACAAGCGAAAGGAGATGGGATGGTGGGGAGCGTGAGGGTGAACAAGTTTAATAGCCTTTGGACGGTGTCTTCACTCTACTAACGTTGCACACAGGCATTTTACTGTTTGAGTTGAACTCGGTTCGTTGTCGCTCCACTTAATGTGGCACCGCTTGGTGTCGTGGACCCTGGGGAAGGCCCAAGGCCGACATACTGGTGATAATCAATGCATTTGTTGCATGGCATTTTTTGTTCTGTTTGCTTTCAACCACACACTGTCTGTCTGTCTGTCTGTCTGTCTGTCTCTCTCTCTCTCTCTCTCTCTCTCTCTCTCTCCACCACACACACACACACACACACACACACACACACACACACATACGCACGCACGCACCACAACGTCCTCCTTCAGGTGTCGTGTAACTGATCAGGAAGTGTGTGTGCGTGTGCGTGCGTGCGTGCGTGCGTGCGTGCGTGCGTGTGTGACTTCAGACTTAGGGATGGAGCGAATTGCTGTCTGTTCTTTTATTTAAAAAAAAAAACAAAAAACTTTGGTGCCGCGCGCGCGCGCGCCACAACACACACACACACACACACACACACACACACACACACACAACACCACTCTCTCTCTCTCTCTCTCTCTCTCTCTCTCTCTCTCTCTCTCTCTCTCTCTCTGACGCTCGCACATGTTTTAATGCGCTTATGTTCGTTTATCTCTCTCAAAACCCGCAAGCAACTTCATGAAGAGCGAATACATTTGAATTTTGAATTTCAGATACCGTCTGTTGACGACAGATAGATCTTAAGGCCATGGTGCTTCTTTCCTTTACAACAGGATACAGTTCGGAACCGAAACGTACTGTGCAGCACATGCTTTCCTGTTTACACAACTTCCTCTATGCATTCCCGACCGCTTGCCCCATCCCACCCTGTTTTTGAGAGAGAGAGAGAGAGAGAGAGAGAGAGAGAGAGAGCACTGGCCGCGCGCGCGCGCGCGCGCGTGTGTGTGTGTGTGTGTGTGTGTGAGTGTATGTTCAGTCCCCAGCGAATTTTGTCGGGGCAGGGACTTAAGCCTAATACTTATCTCTGTGTTTGTAAATACACGTCCATGCGTACAACTGCAGTGTGCTGGATCGTAGATGGATGACTCTTGATTGGGTGTGGTGTGTGTGTGTGTGTGTGTGTGTGTGTGTGTAAGTCGCGCGCGCGTGCTCGTAAGATAATAAGGTAAGGTCATGTTGCTTATAGACCAGCCGACCGCAAAGGGCCATATCAGGGCAGTTACTACGTTGAATTCAACTCACGAGTCATTCATTCACCCTTTAAAATACACATTCTAAAAAAACACACACACACACACACACACCAGAAATGTTATTAAAAAAATCTTTCTACTGTGAAATCTCAGATCAGATGAAAAATGTTAATGTCTATCAGAAACACGCGCGTGCTCCTGCATGCGTGTTTGTCAGCACATGGTGTATTCATGAACATGCGCTGGATTTTTAAAGTAAGACGTGTGGTTCTACAACGGGGACTGTAATGTAATACTTCGGTCCGAACACCCCTCTGACAGTATATAGCCCACTCCAAATTTAACCCGCAGTGCCCCCACCCATCTCACCCCCCATCTCACCCCCACCCCACCGTCCCTTTGAGATATGCCGCGGGATTCCCCCCCCCTCCCTCCGTTATCTTCTCCCCCACCTTCGATAAAAATCACTGATCATGGGTGTGTGTGTGTGTGTGTGTGTGTGTGTGTGTGTGTTCGTTCGTACCTGGACATAGTCCAGTAGTCTTGTCCACTACGTTGTTATCCCGGACATGCCGTCCGTTCAGTGCCTGTCCTATGGGCACACGGACACAGCTGCATGACCAGTGTGAGCCAACCACCTGTTCCTTCTATCTCCCGGCAGAAAGAGGGGAGACTCGTACAGTCAAACGGTTAGAGCGTTTTTTTTGTTTTTTTTTTACATGCGGAGCTGGTGGTCAATTAGTTCTTGAAAACCACCCGTGGTTTTTCTTCTTTTCTTCTTCTTCTTCTTCTTTCTTTCTTTCTTCTTCTTTTTCTTCTTCTTCTTCTTCTCCTCTCCTCCTCCTCCTCCTCCTCCCCCCTCCTCCCCTCCTTCTCTCCTCCTCCTCCTTCTTTCATCGTCATCAGCAGCAGCAGCAACAGCATCTTCTTCTTCTGCTTTTCCTCCTCCTCCTCCTCTTCCTCCTCCTCCTCCTCCTTCTTTCATCATCATCACCAGCACCAGCAGCAGCATCTTCTTCTTCCTTTCTCCTCCTCTTCCTCCTCTCCTCTCCTCCTCCTTCTTCTTTTCATCATCATCAGCAGTAGCAGCAACAGCATCTTCTTCTTCTTCTTCTTTTCTTTCTTCTTCTTTCTTTCTATCTTTTAAACGCTGTCTTGTTCACCCAGAAAGTGAAATGGGAACCCGATTCAGTTCAGGGCAGGTTCGATCGAGGCGGCGGAAGTAGAGGGAGGGGCTCCGCTTTCCATCATGCCGTGCGTGCCAGTGACACGGTGACCCCCCTCCCTGATGGTCGAATATCTGCCGTAACGAGCGTTGGGACTTCCAAGACTTGAAGAAGAAGAAGAAGAAGAAGAGGAGGAGGAGGGTGGGCTAGGTGCGTTAAGTTTCCTACTCGCCCTTGGGTACAAGGGTGGGGGGGGGGGGGGGGGGGCAGTGTACCCCGGGTCAGACCGTGCTTGGTTGGCTGCTGTTAGACGCCTGACCCCGTAAGAGTTTTCTCCTCTTTTCCTGTCAGCAAACGCTTCGACTTCTTTCTGTGTGTTTGTATTGATCTCATCCGCACTATCTCCTCTGCAGGTTTGCACACACACACACACACACACACACACACACCACACACACACACACACACACACACACACACACA
>CM065727.1:20609758-20612258 GCA_033310375.1 Conus canariensis
CCGGGCATAGGTTTGCTTTGGGGGGGGGGGGGGGGGGGGGGGGGGGGAACAATTTGTCTCTTTGTAGGTTTACATCCCACGTGCACGCTCTTTGCCTTTTCACTCTTCTCTCCTGGAACCCCGTTTTGTTTTTCTGGATAAAGTCAACACTCTCTTCCTTGTACAGTCTTGCTTTCAGTAACGTTTGTCGTTGTCTCTCTCTCTCTCTCTCTCCTCTCTCTCTCTCTCTCTCTCTCTCTCTCTCTCTCTCCTCTCCTCTCCTTTTCTGAGAGGTTATTTTTTTTCCTTCCCCATCCCCTCTTCCCCCCTAAATCAAGTATAGACCTCGCGTCCATTTATGATCCATTCTTAGAAAACGTTTTCCAGTGGTCGTTAACTGAAA
Source organism: Conus canariensis (assembly GCA_033310375.1). Lineage (NCBI taxonomy): Eukaryota > Metazoa > Mollusca > Gastropoda > Neogastropoda > Conidae > Conus > Conus canariensis. The sequence continues at coordinate 20,610,141 of CM065727.1, forward strand.
GTCTCTTTGGATATTCGTGTCCTTGGCCGTATCCCTTTAAAAAAAAAAAAAAAAAAAAAAAAAAAAAATCCAAATCGCGTGGTCCTGGTCGTCTTGTGTCTTAGAGCTTGCTGCTTATTAGGCGTGTTGGGCTCCACCTGATTGTGTGGCTACCCCCCACCCCCACCCTTTCTGTTGCCTCCGCTCAGTAGAGGGGGGTGGGGGTACGGATTGCAGCAGATTTCATCAGGGGAAGGGAAAAGTGCGGGCGCGCAATAAAAGCACGATGAATATTGCATAAGGGAAGTGTTATTGAACACAGGCTAACCTTTTCGGCGACTGGCGTGGCTGAATATGAACCAACACTAGAGCTTGGCGTCCCACGGCCCGTCCGGCTGCATGTTTTACACACACACACACACGCACAAGAGTGCTTTCAGTGTGAGAGATGTATGGCTCGTGCACACACGCACACGCACGCACGCGCACACACGTACGCACGCACGCACACGCACACACACACACACACACACACACACACACACACCTACACTCACACTATACACACACACACACACACACACACACACACACACACACACACACACACACACACACATCACACCAAAGGAAAATGGCATGTGTACAAAATCAACACTACATAACATGACCGATGTGCTGGTGACAGCAGAAGCAGTGGTGCGGAAATTATCCATGACGTCATCAGTGTGACGGATCTGGTGGTGACGGATAAGCAGTGGTGCGGAAATTATCCATGACGTCATCAGTGTGACGGATCTGGTGGTGACGGGATAAGCAGTGGTGCGGAAATTATCCATTACGTCATCAGTGGTGACGGGGTAAAGGATGATGCGGATATTATCTATTACGTCATCAGTGTGACGGATATCTGGTGGTGACGGGATAAGCAGTGGTGCGGAAATTATCCATTACGTCATCAGTGTAACGGATCTGGTTGTGACGGGATCAGCGATGGTGCGGAAATTATCCATGACGTCATCAGTGTGACGGATCTGGTGGTGACAGGGATAAGCAGTGGAGCGGAAATTATCCATTACGTCATCAGTGTGACAGATAACAAAGCGGGTTTGGACATTATCCATGACGTCACCAGGGTGACGGGATAAGCAGTAGGTTTAGACGCGAACTGTTCGTTACCAGGTGAGGGGTGTAGTGGTGAGGGTACAGACATCATCTCTGACGGTAATGCTTTGTGAGGGATCCAGTGCGTGCTGGTGTATCTGTACCCGTCATAGTGCTCCACTGTTGCTTCTGTGCTGTTGACAGCCTGGCGTTGGCGGGGCTTTCCAGATATCCGGTAGGTGATAATATGACGGGTCTGGAGCGTGCAAATATCCGGTTGGTCTAAATATGAAACGGGTCTGGAGCGTGCAAATATCCGGTTGGTCATAATATGACGGGTCTGGAGCGTGCAAATATCCGGTTGGTCATAATATGACGGGTCTGGAGCGTGCAAATATCCGGTTGGTCATAATATGACGGGTCTGGAGCGTGCAAATATCCGGTAGGTCATAATATGACGGGTCTGGAGCGTGCAAATATCCGGTTGGTAATAACATGACGGGTCTGGAGCGTGCAAATATCCGGTTGGTAATAATATGACGGGTCTGGAGCGTGCAAATATCCGGTTGGTAATAATATGACGGATCTGGAGCGTGCAAATATCCGGTTGGTAATGATATGACGGGTCTGGAGCGTGCAAATATCCGGTTGGTAATAACATGACGGATCTGGAGCATGCAAATATCCGGTTGGTCATAATATGACGGGTCTGGAGCATGCAAATATCCAGTTGGTAATAATATGACGGGTCTGGAGCGTGCAGATATCCGGTTGGTAATAACATGACGGGTCTGGAGCGTGCAAATATCCGGTTGGTAATAATACGACGGGTCTGGAGCGTGCTATGGGAGAAACGTTGAAGTGTCTGTCCGACATGTTCCGAACATGATGGATCTGGTGTTCACACGACAAAACGTGAAAAGATCCGGTCATGAAATGTGGCGGATCTGGTGGCGTGTAGAATAACCAACCATCCAAAACGTCCTCTGTGAGAGGGATACGATGCTCTCGGGTAGACGTGAAAAAAAAAAAAAA
>CM065727.1:20617258-20649474 GCA_033310375.1 Conus canariensis
TAACTTCAGAAAAACTTGTGAAACCAGTCTCAAATAAATGTTAGCGAACCGCCAGAGAAACGTGGACAAACGAGTCACAAAAAAAACACGACGCGTTTCGACCTCTTAGGTCTTCTTCAGGCAGGACACAAACATATAGGACAATGAAAATGAACGAGTTTGTTACTTAGCTTGGATCTCTTCAGCGCAAGGTAGGCGTTGAATCCATTTTATTTCAGATTTTGTTTAGATTTCCGTCTGCAGTCGCCTCACTTTGCAACTAGATCTATTGTGAAGCCAGTTGTCAACATCGATTCGGTGATGAAATTCCGGTTAGGGGTGGTTGGGTCAGCTTGTGTCACAACATCCGACCCCCTCGCTTTGAGTCAGTCAGTACGCGTGCTTTCCTCTGGAGTCGGTACGATGTGGACGTGACATAAGTTTGCGCTTTAAGACACTTTCAGGTTGTGTCTCTTGTTTGTTTGTTTCAGTTAGGCCTCGGTGGGTAGGAGAATGAGCTCCCCCCCCAGCCCCCCCCCCCCTCTCCTCTCCTCTCCTCTCTCTCTCTCGCAACCCTTAATCTGCACCGAGTGTGTTTGTGTGTACGTGGTGCGCGTGCGTCTCAGTCTGTGCATGTGTCAAGCAAAGTAAGAGCGCTATGTGTGTGTGTGGTGTGTGTGTGTGTGTGTGTGTGTGTGTGTGTGTGTGTGTGTTGCTCAGTGATTTGTATCTCTAGTTATTTTTTCTTTACCAACAGAAGAACCACCCATGTCTCACCGAGTGCGTAGACGAACTGTGTGAATAGGCGAATCGGGAATTGACGGGTCGGGAAGCAGCCCCATGGCAGGATGGAGCGGTTGCTCTGCACCTCTGACCCCTCGCGACTGGCGCGCACAACTGATTTATCTCATGAGATCCGCCTTCTTGACTCTGACCCAATTCTATCAATGCTCCATACGGCGCCCCCTGTGGTCAGGCGTTCATGACATCAGTCGACCCGAAACGTTTTTTAACATGGTTGTAATTTGATGCAGGTGTTGCCAGCTCTCCTCTGCTGTTCGGTTGTCCATGGAGGCATCATGTGGTCCGTGTCAAATCAGCCACGCGTTCTGTGGCTCACGAGACACATCGAAGAACAGGGTTTCGCCAACGAGGGCTCGTTGTGAAGGGGGTCCGCAAGCGGGATTTGCTGCGATACTTACCGAGATCTGACAGAACAGTCGCAGATAGGCAGCTGAAGAAAACAAAAATCCTGTTAAAGGCTTACGTCACTCGGTACCATTTCCAGATGAAATCAGCCGTTTCAAAAAAAAAAAAAAAAAAAAAAAAAGAAGACCACACACTTTAGGGCAGTGAGAATTTTGAAGGGTCGGACAGACAGGGACCACACAGGAAACACCGGACTGACGCTTTAAGCCCGCCACGAAACCGTGATTGGCATTGACTCCCCCTCCCCCTCCTCCCCTCCCCTCCCCACACCTTATGACATTGCCACGGTGCTGACTATGTCGTTGAACGTTTGTCGCGCGATTGCCGTGTGACATAAGCCCTTCGAGAAATGACAAGTTATCCAAACAGCTTGTCATACTCGTCGGCTTTGCTAGGTTGTCAGCACATAAGAGTTGGGTGATTCTGTAACACCCCCCCCCCCTCTTAACACCCCCCCTCCCTCCCCTTCCCACTTCTCCTGCCCTACTCTTTTCTCCCCTTCCACCAGACGGGCGTGGGAATTAGCAGAGAAACGGGAGGGAATAACGAACTGAAGCACCAAAACTTTGCTCTCGGTGTAAGGTGTGTGTCGCTTGTTCAGCTGCTTGAAAGATTCCTCCCCCCCCCCCCCCCCCCCCCCCTCCCCCCTCCCTCGGTTTTTCCGGCAGTTTTGTCAAGGATTCTTCTGATCGATCGGAGCATTCAGAAATACAGCAAGCAGCCTTTTGAATTTTTTTTACAGCTGCCATTCGTGCACAATACAAAAGAACGGAGGCAGAGACATAAAGGGTGTGAGAGAGTGAGCTCCCTTGGTGCTATCAGTCGCGCGACAAGGTACAGACGATCGGTGGATGGCTTACATCGACATCATATGCCAGGATGCATCAGAGAGAGAGAGGAGAGAGAGAGAGAGAGAGTATACACAAAACTGAAACAACACACGGTCTGTGTAATATTCCGGCTTTCTTCCGTTCAGAATCCACTCCTCCTTCGACACAAACAAGACAGATATTTCCTCTGTAAGGGCTACAGGTCATAAGGGAAGAAAAAAGTTTATTGGTGTTGTCATTTTAAAAAAAAAAAAAAAAAAAAAGTTGATTGGTGTTGTCTTTTTTTTTTTCCAGTTTAAAACTGTGTAACCGCTATTATTTCTTTTATCTTTGGAACTTAAGTAGCAATCGTTCACTGGATGGACAAACAAGGATGGTGGAATTTCTTACTCTTTTAAAAAGACACGGCTATAAAGGAATGATAATCCGCGCGCGCGCGCGCGCAGAGCCGTGTTGGTAATATTAATAATCCGCGTTTGCGCTTGTGTACTATGCCCGCGCTTGCTCATTTCTTTTTTTCTTTTCTTTTTTTCTCCTTCCCCCCCCCCCCCCCCCCCCCCCCCCCCCCCCTTTTTTTTTTTTTTTTTTTTCTCTGAGTCGTGACGTAGTGTAGGCCTACATGCTTGCTGATCTTCCTAGCTTAAGACACATCGGCTTCAGGGCCGGAATGCGGTGTGGCACGTGATAAGCGGAGTTGTCTTGTTCATCATCAACCATTTAGCAGTGAGTGAGAAGGATGGGCCGGCCTGCAGACCCTGATGTACATCATGACCCCCCCCCCCCCCCCCCCCCCCCCCAGAGGATTCCAACAGTGACCGAGCGTAGAGCACCGCGCGCCCATGGAGGTTTATGTGACGGCGGGACAAGAGGGCGGGGTGGTTCGCACCTGAGTCTCACCGGCCTGAACCCTTCAGGGGACTGAAATAAACACTCCCTACCTCCCGTCCTTTCCCCATACTCGTTAGGCGCGCGCGTGCACACGCACTTACACACACACACACATACATACACACACACGCGCGCACTCACGACGCACGCACGCACACACACACAGACACATACATACACACGCGCATGCTCACGCACGCACGCATGCATGCACACACACGCACACGCATGCACACACATGCACGCGCGGGCACACACACACACACACAACACCACACACCGCACCACTCATGTACGCGCGCACTTGCACGCACGCATACACACATATACACACACCACCACCCCCACACCACGCCACACCGCACCACCAACCCCACCCCCTCAGTACATTGAAAAAAGAAGGAAAAGAGAGACGCTTAGAATTTATTTAGTGGTGCGGGTGGATGATGGAGGTGGGTCTCTGTGAGTGATAGCGGGTATGAGGGGGGGGGGGGAGGGAGGGTGTCTCTCTGTGTGTGGCTTCCAGCTACAACCTTAATAAACTTCCGCAATCATCCCGCCCCCCCCCCCCCCCACACCCTCACCTCCCGTCTCTCCCAGCTTCCCCCCCCCCCCTCTCTCTCTCTCTCTCTCTCTCTCTCTCTCTCAGGCATTGCTGTTGGATTACAAAACTACGTAATTTTTTTTTTTTTTTTTTAAACAAAGCTGTTTGGCGTAGCTTGAATACTGCGGTGAGTGACAAATCGGATTAAACTAATGGAATGTTTAGGTTTTCTCCCCCACCCCACCCCCACCCCACCCCCCTTCAAAAGGAAGGTTTTTCTGTTAACGAAAAATGGCGGCTTTGGAGTAGGGAAGTTGTGATTATGAAATCATATAAAGATCTGACAGGCAGTTTAACCTCCAAACTTTGTTTAAAAGCGTTTGTAGAAAGAAAAGAAAAAAGGGGGGGGGGGGGGGGGGGGGGGGGTTGAGACTGTTAGAGGTATGAAAAAAAGCTCTATTAATAATTCATTTGACTGGATGATATTCTGTACTCAAGTGGGGCCTATCATGACTCATGCACTGAACAGACCGAAAGCGTATGTACATTTCTAAATGCAAACACAGACAGAAAATCAGAATGCAAAGAAACGTCTGTTTCATATACAGCACAGAGCAGACATAGGAATTTTCGATGAATACGTCTTCCTCAGATGTTGGGAAGGGGTGGGAGTGGGGGGTGGGGTGGGGGGGGGGGTGCATTTAGAGAGGGAAAAAAAAAATCCGGAGAACAATAATGCCCAGATCGTAGCCAGCATGGAGTGGTTGCCATTTGGGGCTTAACATTGGTGCGTGATATTATTTATTTATTGATTGATTTATTTCAAAAAGTGATTATAATGGCTCCACCGAACAACCTGGACAAACGACGCGCAAATCAAAATACGAGACGTTTCGACCTCTTAGGTCTTCTTCAGGCAAGATAAACAACACTCGGGACAACGAAAATGAAGAACGAGCAGTCACTTATTTACGTTTATTTTTTGTGATGGATAAAGAAGACATATTTGTCGAAAACTCACTTTTGTGTGTGTGTGTGGGGGGGGGGGGGGGGGGGGAGACGAGAGAGAGAGAGAGAGAGAGAGAGAGAGAGAGAGAGAGAGAGAGAAATAAGCGATACTTTTCGCTCATGTTTTGTTATGTAGTATATGTATTTTGACTTGTTTACAGTAACGATGCAATCTTTTTTTTTCTCCCCAGCTTTTCCCCGCTCATAAATTTTTCCATAAAACGTTCTTCTCTACTCTTTAAACATGTTTGCATCCGGTGAGACCAGAGAAAGTTCTCCGGGTGAGACTGGCTGGCAGGTGCCCGCTGAGAATGCGAACACAACTTATAAAGGAGTGGTTTAAAACAGTGGTTCAACGTTACTGTTCAATTACTGGGTATGCGAGCAGAGAATACTGGTTTTAAAATCCTTAAATTACTCGGAGTAAGGTTTATGTGTGAACTGCTGCTGTAGCGGCGGCAACAACTAGAAGAGAGAGGGCAAACTTTTGGTTGCCTACTGTGTGAGAAAAGAACGGGCTGTTGAATCGGTTCTTTTCAGAATTTATAATCCGTTGAATTAATTCCTGCGAGCAAGCCTGACACCCCCCCCCCCCTCCTACTACGTAGAGGGGAGTACGGTGTATCCCCCACCCCACCCCCACCCCCCATCCCACCCCCCCACGAAGAGGAGAATACGAAATACACCGTTGATATTTGTTTTACAGTTAAAAGCATTTTAGACTCGGATGTGTTTATGGCATTGAAATCTTCTTGCCAGAGAGACATTGTAAACTAGCATGCCAGCTTAAAAAGATACCGCTAACAGAAATTAGTCCGTATTGGTGGTGGTGGTGGTGGTGGTCTGTGTGTGTGTGTGTTTGTGTGTGTGTGTGTGTGTGTGTGTGTGTGTGTGTGTGTGTGTGTGTGTGTGTGTGTGTTCACTGTGAGAGAGGCCTTTATTTAAGCCAGGTGTAGCATAATCTCGTTTTATTTCCGAGTCGTCGCTATCAGGTACTGAATTATACCCTTGCCACTGACTTGGGAAGTGGAAAGCTAATACCAATAAAATCTCTCTCTCTCTCTCACACACACACACACACACACACACACACACACACACACACACACACACACACACACACACACACATACTACACATACGCGTAACCACACACACACACACACACACACACACACACACACACACACACACACACACATTTCTCTACTTTCCTTTCGTCTCTGTGGCTGTCTGTCTGCATCTCTCTCCTCTCTCTCTCTCTCTCTCTCTCTCTTCTCCGTCTTTCTCTCTCTCTCTCTCCTCCCTCTCTCTCTCTCATCTCTTCTCTCTCTCTCTCTTCTTGCCTCCCCTCTCTCTCTCTATTTCCGCTCCCCCCCTCTCCCCTCCATCCGGCCGTCACAGGTGTGGTGGTGTTTCGTCTTCCGCGCCTGGGGCTGGTGGGGCCCCCCCTCCTCCTCTGCCCCCCCCCCCCTTTTCCGCCCCTTACCCCCCCCCCCTCCCCACCATCCGGCGCCAGTGGTGGTGGATGGTTGATCAGCACTAGGAAGATGGTGGGTGAGGGGAGGGGGGGCTTTGTGGGTCGGCTATGGGTGGTGCTGGTGGTGCCGGTGCCGGTGCAGGCTATGCTCTACAGAACGAGGCAGGACTCGCTCTGCTGCTGGAAGCATTAGTAGTAAATTCTTGGCACCGTTCTGCTGGTAGTGGACAAGACCCGATCCGTTGACCTACATCTGACCGAAAAGGTGCTGTGTCAGGGAGTGAAGAACACCAGCTGTCTGTTCGTTTATCTGCGGATGGAGCGAACCTCCGACGATCAAACAACGGCCTTTTGCTATTACTACCACGGCTCGACATCAGAAATAGAAGTTTTGTGGACGCGAGGATTTGGAGGGGGGGGGGGGGGGGGGAGGGAGGGGGGTGAAGGGAGGAAGGGGATAGAGTGGGGAGGGAGGGGAAAAAGAGGAAGAGTGGGTTCGATTGTCAGTTGGTAAGAAGAAGTGCGAGCGATCACAATGGCGATGAAGAGAAGTGGTGGGACGACGTTTCGCGATAGCGTTAGTATGATGTCGCCGCTTCAGGATGGGCCTTGCCTGTTGGCTTGGGGGTGTATGCGCGAGGGTGTCGACCTAGACAGTCGATATATTTGTGTGGTAACCATGGGTATGTTGAGGTCATGGCAAGGCCTGTTGTGCACTGTTTAGCCGACCGTGGTGGAAACCACATTGGGGTGGGTGGGGAGGTTGGGGGTGGAGGGGGGGGGGGGGGTCAGGGGCAGTGCAAGTGAGTTGAAATCGGGAATTGGTACAGATTGATGATGGTCAAAGGGGGGGGGGGGGGGGCGTGCAGGTAAGCGCGCGCACACATGCGCGCCCACTGTGTTTGTGAGTGTGTGTGTGTGGATGGAGAGAGAGAGAGAGAGAGAGAGAGAGAGAGAGAGAGAGAGAGAGAGAGGAGTTGTTTCTCGTAAAGACCTGGAGAGATAAAGACAAAGATGCAGAAAGGGGGGGAGGGGGGGGGGGGCGTGAAAAATACAGAGAGAGTGAGAGAGTGTGTGTCCCGTAAAGAGATAGAGAGAGAGAGAGAGGAAGAGAGAGAGAACCGATAGACAGGGGGTGTTGGGGTACCAGTGGATACACAGACAATGACAGAAGCAAAGAAAAAGAGGACGAAAGAGAGATAAACATACACAGAGACTGGGAAGCATACTGACAAGGTGAGAGAGAGAGGAGAGAGAGAGAGAGAGAGAGAGAGAGAGAGAGAGAAGAAGGGATTAAGAACCGCTAGGATCATTTGTGCTTGAATGCGTCAAGCAGGCCCAAGGTCATTTAAATTATGTCATTAAACATGGAAATGAGATGCTCCTTAGGCCTGAGGAGTTCCGAAGTCCGTCACAAACATGAAGTCAGCTGTTGTGTGTGTGTGTGTGTGTGTGTGTGTGTGTTTTGTGTGTGTGTGTGTGTGTGTGTGTGTGTGTGTGTTTGTTTGTAGTGTGTGCATGTGTGTGTGTGTGTGGTGTATGCATGCGTGCATGTGCTGTTGTTGTTGTCATTGTCGTCTCCTTACTTTAACGCCTTTTTCTTTTAGTGATGTTAGATGAGGGGGAAAAAAAGAGTAAAAACAAAGGAAAAGAGATTTGGGAAAGGGGTACAGACAGAGGTGTTGAAGAATAAAAATTTAGGGGGTTGAGGTGGGGGATGGGGGGAGAGGAGGGGAGGCAGTTAAGTGTGTGTAATAAGTGTGATGTGGTCAGACGCATATGCAAATATGTGTTCCTGTGTTTTGCTTTGTGTGTGTGTGTGTGTGTGTGTGTGTGTGTAGATGTTCTGACTGTATTTTTTTTAAATGTCGGTTCACTCAAAAGACCCTAGTTAGATCTAACATTAATCTGGTTTCAGTCAGTCTGTGTGTGTGTGTGTGCACGCACGCGCACTTATGCACAAGCATGTATGATTGTGTATGTGTGTATATGCGTGCGCACATGTGTGCGTGCAGGTGTGATTGTGTGTGTGTGTGTATCAGTGTGTGTGTGTGTGTGTGTGTGTGTGTGCGTCACTCTCTCTATACATATTCACACACAAGGAGCAGAGAGCGTCCTCATTGTTTGCTGCCATTGCTGTCCATCCACACCTTGAACTGCAGCACCTGTGTGTGGATCTGTGTGCAGGAGCTAGAGTCGGGTCTGCGGGTGCAGCAGGGCACAGTGAACAGCATGAACGCCGCAGGCAAGGAGCTCTTGCGACAGGCGGCGGCACCGGACGCCCAGCTGCTGCAGCAGCGACAGGACGACATCAACCGCCGCTGGAAGGCGCTGTGTGCCGAGGTGTTTGACCGGCAGAAGTACTTGGGCAGGTGAGTATGTAGACATGTGTGAGTGTGTGTGTGTGTGTATGAATGCACAGGCAGGCAAACATAATGCGCATCCGCATGTGTGCACTTTCATACGCATATGCATACATACAGACACCTGCATATGCATACAGGTGCTCACATACATGTAAATACACATGCAAGCTTGCATGTGAGCTAATATGCAAGAAAACACCTATCTAGGCATGCATACGAACAAGCTAGTCTGCATGATTTGATGTGTGTGTGTGTGTGTGTGTGTGTGTTGTGTGTGTGTGTGTGTGTGTGTGTGTGTGTGTGTGTGTGCATATACACATAGATATATATATAATTTGATGTTCATTCCAGAAAATGCTGACATTTGATGTCTTGATGGAGAATCTGTAATGTGATATTTATCCCTGAAGGACTTATAATGTGATGTTTATTCCTGGAGGATCTGTAATGTGATGTTTATTCCTGGGGGATCGGAAATGTGATGTTTATTCTTGGAGGACCTGTAATATGATGTTTATTCTTGGAGGACCTGTAATGAGATGTTTATTCTTGGAGGACCTGTAATGTGGATGTTTATTCTTGGAGGACCTGTAATGAGATGTTTATTCTTGGAGGACCTGTAATGTGATGTTTATTCTTGGAGGACCTGTAATGTGATGTTTATTCTTGGAGGACCTGTAATGAGATGTTTATTCTTGGAGGACCTGTAATGTGATGTTTATTCTTGGAGGACCTGTTATGTGATGTTTATTCTTGGAGGACGTGTTATGTGATGTTTATTCTTGGAGGACCTGTAATGTGATGTTTATTCTTGGGGGATCTGGTGTGAAATGTTTATACATGGAAGATCTTTAATTTGACACTTATTCCTGGCAGACCTGTGATGTGATGTTTATTTCTGGAGGACCTATGATGTGATGTTTATTTCTGGAGGACCTATGATGGGACGTTTATTTTTGGAGGACCTGTTCTATGTCTGTTCCACAAGCATCTGCAGTGTGACATTGATTCCTGGAGGATCTGTAATGTAACATGTATTCTTGGGGGATCTGTAATGTGACGTTTGTTTACGGGATCTGTAATGAGACGTTTATTCCAGGAGGGTTTACACGGTAACGTTTTTGTTTATGGAGTATCTGTAACAAGATGTTTATTTCTGGAGAAATTGCGATGTGATGTTTCTTCCTTGAGGATCGGTGGGTGTGACATGTGTTGTTTCATCATGTGTCAGTGTAAATGTTTTGATGGAGGGCCAGTAATTCTGTGATGTGCAATGTGAACTTTGTTCTAGGAAGATCAGTCATGTGGTGAGTATGGTGCAACAACAAAGCCGTTGTCATCATTAGGGACCATAGAAGGTGGTTGTCTTGCATGTGTTGGATGAGAAGAGACGCTAGTGAGCTCCTCCCCCCCTAAAAAGACTCAACAGTAGTGCGGTATCTCCTCCGGTGGGGTGCTTCATGTTGAACAGATATCGACTGCTCCCTGTTGCTTTACAGGGTTGAGACCGTGATGGGACAAACCTAGATGAAGCTGTGCAAGGGTGAGACTGAAAGAGGAGTGTGAGAGTGTGGGGGCAGTGCCACAGAGCAGATGAGACACAAAACCCCAGCAACAAACCCTGTGTCATGTTCATTCTGTAAAATAAAAAAAAGTAGTAAAGCTTTGACATCGAAGAGAAATTTATTTGTGTCATCATGATTTCAGTTTCTACGTAACTTTTTCCTCCCCTCCAACAAATCCTTTATAGTGATGCATCAGATATCTAAAAAAAAAAATATTCCCAACAACAACAACAACAACAAAATCCTTTATAGTGAGGTAGGCAGGTTGATTCAGGTTTAACACCCACATTCAAGCCTACGTGATACGGCAAGATGGGAATTCAATCTGAGAAGAGTAGTGGAAGGGGGATTATCTTACGCTACACTACACCACCGGAACGACAACACATGGGCAGCAGAATTCTTGCATCTGGTACATGGCTTTTGGAAACATTCACCATACCTTCCTGCATCAAATATCAAAGGCACTGTGTCCGTACATATGTGACAGTGTGTGTGTGAGAAGGTGAAGCACAGCGCTGGAATGTGGTGGAAAGGCAGTCTGTTGTGACTGTGTGCTGCAGAATGGAGGAAGGGAGCGTGAGGACCAGCGAGTTCACGGATGAGATGGACGAGCTGTTCTTCTGGATCGACGAGACCGAGAACATCCTGGCGTCCTCCCTCAAACTGGACACACAGTACCTGGCTGACCTCCTGGAGAAAGTCAAGGTGTGTGTGTGTGTGTGTGTGTGTGTGTGTGTGTGTGTGTGTGTGTGTGTGTGTGTGTGGGTCATGTGTGGGGGTCATGTGTGTGTGTGTGTGTGTGTGTGTGTGAGTGTGTGTGTGTGCGTGTGTGTGTGTGTGTGTGTGTGTGTGTGTGTGTGTGTGTGTGTGTGTCCCACATGCTCATGTATGTGTGTTTGTGTGTTGGGGGAGGGAGGATGGGGGGGCGGATGCATGTGTGTGTTTATGTGTGTATGTGAGTGAACGTGAAGTTTGTGATGTGTGTGTGTGTGTGTGTGTGTGTGTGTGTGTGTGTGTGTGTGTGTGTGTGTGACTCATGTGGATGATGAGGTGTGTTGTGTGGGTGGGTTTTGTTTGTTGGGGTGGGGGGTTACACATGTGTATGTGTTTATGAATTCTGTGAATGTAAGTGTGGTCTTTGTCAAAATGTCTGTGTCGGTGTGTGTATGTTTACATTTGTTTGGGTGTGTGTGTATATGTACGGGCATATGTGTGAACTCTGTTATATTTACGTGTCTTTATCATATGTGTATCTTTGTGCTGTGTATGTGTGTGTGTGTGTGTGTGTGTGTGTGTGCAAGCGTGCATGCACCCACCTGCCCTCAAGTTATGCATATGTATTCAAGCCAGGAAATTTATCCAAACCACAGTCCATTGACACATGACTGGAATCATGGTTGTTGTTGTGGTGCGGCAGGACCGTGACGACGACGTTCCCTCCAGACAGGAGAGCCTGAACACCATCAACAACAGCGGCAACAAGATGAAAGACAACAGCAACATGTCTGTGGAGGACAGGCACAATATCCAGCGAGACCTCCTCAACCTCAACAACCGATGGGCCAAGGTGGGAGAGAGAAAGAAAAGAAAAGGAAAAAAAAAAGAAATTAACACTCATACATGTGTACAGTGATTTGTGTGTGTAAGTGCACACATGTGCGTGCATGCACACACACACACACACACACACACACACACACACACACACACACACACACACACACACACACACACACGACACTCGTACACATATACATAAACACACACTTACACACACACACTTACACACGCACACACACACACACACACACACACACACGCATTTGCACATACTTGAACACTCACACACATATTCACACACACACATGTGCACCATGCATACACACACACAGACACACACACACACAAACGCGCACGCAAGCACACACGCCCACGCGCGCATATTACACAAACATATTTGCACTCACCTGTTCTTAGACACACGCACACACACACACACACGCACACACACTAACACTAACACTACCACACACCCACACCCACACACACACACACGCACACACACACACACAGATACTACCACACACACACACAATTGTGTGATCTTAACATAATCAAGAATCGTGCATGTTTTGGCAAGAATTCAAGAATTCATTTTCAAAAACCTTGAGGGTTACAACTCCCCTAGTATGCGACTCGTATGCCACACCCAGCAAGGTCCCTGAACCCGGGGAGGGTTGGGGGAGGTGGAAGGGAAAGACGGGGGGGGGGGGGGGGGGGGATGCTGTGTGGTAGGAAGATCAGAGCATAGAAAACATGTTGCTGTCATGTACATGGCGGGGGGGGGGGGGGGGGGGGGGGACCATTGGGTTCAGGTTCTCTTTTCCAGCAAAGGGCCCCACCCCTCACCTTTCCCTGTGTTCCTCAACCGGCTGGCATAGACACCTATGCGGACGACCTTGGTGACGGCTCTCTCGTTACACGCTGTCTTGTCAGCTGCACGCTTTCTCCTACAGGCTTGGCGTATCGTGATGATGGCACAGCATTTTGATGTCTGGTTCTGCTGTCTTCTGTCATGTCTTTTGTGCCCCCTCCCTGGGGTGACTTCCGCGGCTGTCCTTGCCGCCCCACCACCACCACCACCACCACCCTCCTTTGCCAGCACAACTACACCCAGACTCCACTCAGTGACAATTAGGCCACAGCGAGTTGCTTGTATCAGAGGCAGTGTATGTGATTCAGGGATTGGTTGTGTTAGAGAGGGTAGGATCTGATCGTCTGTGTTTTGATATTGCTTTTCCTGAAATTTCATCGCTGCCAGTTTCTCACAATTCTTCCAAGAGTTTCCATAGTTTAACATGATTCTGAAACTGAAAAATTGTGTTGAAAAAAAGAAATTTTGAAAATGTTATTAATGTGAAAGAAAGGATTTTACAGAGGTGGTTGGCGTGGAGGTGGGAGTAGGGTCACCGTTGAAATTGGACGATAAAATGTTGATGAATATGCCCATCATGTTTTGTGATCAGCAATGATTGGGCAATGTGCAAGTTAATCACAGACAAAAACGCATTGTTCATTATCATGTTAGCAGCAATGTTGTGCAATATGAACAGATAGAACTATTGTTCATTATTTGTAAGACAGGCAAATTGTGCAAGTTATTTCAAGATTAGAACATATAGTTTTAGTATGTTAAGACAGGAACTTTGTGCAAATTAATCAGCATGGAAACTATGTTCATCATTATTTAACGGCACTTTGTACAAGTGATGCAACAGAAACATTAGTCTTATTTTAAGAAGGCAACATGTGCAAAGTCAGGGCAACAGATAGAAAAATCAGTTCATCATTATGTTAAAACAGGCAGCTTTGTGCAAAATTATGCCAACAGATAAAAACACATAGTTCATTATTATGTAAGACAGGCAACTTAGTACAAAGTAGGCAACAGATAGAAAACACATAGTTCGTTATTATGTTAAGACAGGCAACATTAGTACAAAGTTAGGAAAGATAGAAAACACACAGTTCGTTAATGTAGACAGCATGATACAAATAGTGGCAACAGATGAAAACACACAGTTCGTTATATGAAACAGGCAACTGAGTACAAAGTAGGGCAACAGATAGAAAACACATAGTTTGTTATTATGTTAAGACAGGCAACTTAGTACAAAGTTAGGGCAACAGATAGAAAAACACAGTTCGTTATTATGTTAAGACAGGCAACTTGATGTACAAGTCAGGGCAACAGATAGAAAACACATAGTTCGTTATTATGTTAAGACAGGCAACTGAGTACAAAGTTAGGGCAACAGATAGAAAACACATAGTTCGTTATTATGTTAAGACAGGCAACTTAGTACAAAGTTAGGGCAACAGATAGAAAACACACAGTTCGTTATTATGTTAAGACAGGCAACTGAGTACAAAGTTAGGGCAACAGACTAGAAAACACAAGTTCGTTATTATGTTAAGACAGGCAACTGAGTACAAAGTTAGGGCAACAGACAGAAAACACATAGTTCGTTATTATGTTAAGACAGGCAACTGAGTACAAAGTTAGGGCAACAGATAGAAAACACATAGTTCGTTATTATGTTAAGACAGGCAACTGAGTACAAAGTTAGGGCAACAGATAGAAAACATATAGTTCATTATTATGTTAAGACAGGCACTGAGTACAAAGTTAGGGCAACAGACAGAAAACAATAGTTCATTATTATGTTAAGACAGGCAACTATGTGCAAGTCAGGCAACAGATAGAAAACACATAGTTCGTTATTATGTTAAGACAGGCAACTGAGTACAAAGTCAGGGCAACAGATAGAAAACACATAGTTCGTTATTATGTTAAGACAGGCAGCTTAGTGCAAAGTTAGGGCAACAGATAGAAAACACATAGCTCGTTATTATGTTAGGCAGCTTAGTGCAAAGTCAGGGCAACAGATAGAAAACACATAGTTGGTTATTATGTTAAGACAGGCAACTGAGTACAAAGTTAGGGCAACAGATAGAAAACACATAGTTCGTTATTATGTTAAGACAGGCAGCGTTGTGCAAAGTCAGGGCAACAGATAGAAAAAGTACAGTTCATTATTATGTTAGGACAGGCAGCGTTGTGCAATGCTGTGCCAACAGCTGGAAAACACACATAGTTCATTTTGATGTCAAGACGGGCAAGCCACCTCTTGCTGGGACTGAACTGCTAACCACCTTCAGTACATCCCACATCAACACCACGCACAAGAGACACAGACACTTGCAGGATTGATTAGCAAAACAAAACAAAAAATGTGACCATGTAGATTCAACTTTCAGAGTGTTTCCCATGGCACATTCTGCTCTGGGGAGGTGCTGGCAGAGCACCCCCCCCCACCCCACCCCAGACAGATCTTAATACTGTTAATGGTTCTTCTTAGGCTTGAAGGCTTAAAATCTAGTGGATCAGTCTGGAACTGAATCATTATGTCACTTAAGGTTGGTTCAGTGCAAATCTTACGCAGACATGTAGGTGGACAAAGCCTCAGAGATGAATCTATTATGTCCGTGTATTGTCTGAAAGGGAGGTCAAGAAGCTGAAAAGTGAAAAGTCCACGTGGTGTGTGTTCAGGTGACAACAGACCTCCCTGTGTTCATGGGGAAGATACAAGAACGACTGTCGGAGTTGCGGGCCTTGCAAGGGGAGGCGAGCGAGGTGCAGGCCTGGCTGGAGACCACCAGGGTGTTGTTAGAGACGCAGTTGTCCCCCCCTGTCTCCTCCACTCGCCTGATGAGAACGACTCTGTGGTGATGGATCCCCAGGTCAGTAATCCTATGGCACAAACTTGTGTTATATTTTGTTTTGGGTTGATTCATATCTATCTCTCAGTTTGTCTTTTAACAATTGTTTCTTTTTTTTTTTGCATCTCTCCAGTTCTCTCTTTCCTCTGTCTTTCCAGTTGTATTACTGAGTCAAAACTTTCATCATCCTTTATTCGTTCATTTATTTCTCTTTAATTTCCAGACAACCCAGCTAGCCATCCAGACTCGGCAGGTCAAGATAGACCGCATCAACACCTCCTATCGTCATCTCTCCGAATCCGGCGAGGATGAAAATGAGAACATTGACATCCCGAAGCCTTAGCAGAACAGATTGCCACCATTAACCGTGACTGGATCGAGGTGCAGCGATTGGCTGACGAGCTGCGTCCCCATGACGACAGGGAGGTCAACGAGGTCATGGCTCAAGGTGAGGCAGAAATGAGTTGTGGGCCCGTACCTGGAGAGGTGACTATGCAGTTACTGGGGAGCAGGTTGTTAGAGACGTCAACTTCTCTCGATGTCAGCTTTAATCCATTTCTGACTGTGTTGGAAAAGTAATAATCTCAGCCCTGCGGCCAGAGCTGTCTGACAGAAAACAGATTAACCCAGTGCACAGAGTAAAAAAAGTCACAGCTCTCTTATTATCAATCTGTAGAACGCCACAAAGCTTTGTGGATATATTTGGGAGAGATCGTTGCCTATTTTGGCGTAAATATACAGGAGTTTGTTTTGGTGACTTGTATGACAGCCATATTGAAAAAGGGATTGATGCTGTAAATAGATGCTTTTTTTCTGCTGGTGTTGGTGGGGCTTTTGTTTTGTTTTGGCATTTCTTTCCTTTTGTTTCTCTCTCTGTGCCTGTTTGTGTTGGGGGGAGGGAGAAGGGGGTGGGGGTGGAGAAGGGGGGAGTCTGTTTTTAATCACTCGCTTTCAGCCTCCCTCTCTCCCCGTTGCCTGCACTTTTTTCCAGGATTTTTCCCCCCCCATCTAAGTGTTGAAACTCTTCACCATGACTGAGACTGAAAGGAAAGCTATCAAACTCTGTGTCTTTTTCTAGTCATGAAGTAAAGTAGTCACGATGATGTTAAGTACAACAACAACAACAACAGCAAGAACAATGTAAATGATGGTGGTATCTGTTGTTTTGCAGTGAAAGCTGAAGTGCAGCAAGCAGCCTACCGTCGCCTCCCGTCCTCCTCCTCCTCCTCCCCTCCCCACACTTCACCCACCACCCTCATCTCTCCCACCACCACCACCACCCTGTCCTCCCCCAGCCCCGTGGTCAGCAGCCAGCCCCAGTGGGGCGAGTTCACGACCTCCGCCGCCGACCTCAGGCAGTGGCTGGGTCTGTTGGAGGAGTTGCTCCTGTCGCAGAAGGTCACCGTGTGCCGGGTGCATGACGTCGATCAGGCCGTCAACACCCACAAGGTGAAGAAACCACTCTCACTTTATTCTGAGTTTCTCAGGATTTTTTCTTCTTCTTTCTTCTTTTTTTTTTTGAGGGGGAGTGGGGCGGGAGGTGGGGGGGGGGGAATGTATGAGGGTTGTGTCTTGCATACGTGGTCATGCTCATAATGTAATTTTTATCATTGTTTTTATATTCTCTCTTGCTTTATTCTGAGTTTCTCAGGATTTTTTTTTGGGGGGGGGGGGGGGGATGGGGGGTTGTATCTTGCATACGTGGTCATTCTCATAATGTTATTTGTATTGTTTTTCTTTGATTTTTTTTTTTTTTTGTCTGCAGCCTTTGTGTGCTGTGTTGGCATGAACAGTGATGTCCAGTAGGTTGTAGTCATTCCATCAGTCTCTTGAAGCCCATTGACTGGGCGTTGAGTTGCGATGCTGTGACGGTTTGCGATCCCACCGTTAAGGTAGCTGCATTCAGTCTTCAGGGAATGATGTCCACAGAGGAGGAGTCAGATTTAGATTGTGTGCAAGATTGGTGTTTGATTTCTGTTTTGATGCTTCTGTTTGTTTTGATCTACGTGTTCACAGGCGGGCCTAATTTTGATATACGCATTCACACACAGACCTTGTTTTGATGTATGCATTCATGCACAGGCTTTTTTTTTATATGTTGGCATTCACAGAAGCCTCTGGTGTTAACTCCCTTGGGTTTTAAGTCTCATCTGAAGGAGTAGGAAGAAGCTGGAGTTGGGACAGAGATTGACACCTGAAAAAGAAAATGCCATCTATTCTGGCTGTCTCAAGGGGATCGAACCCAGGATCCTTGCGTTAAGAGACCAAAGTTCTATACACATGGCCAAGCAGGCGCAGTGAACTGCAACACCATGTCTGTTCACTTCTGGCTACAGACTTTAGGTCCCAGAACGCCTACCTTCGGATCACAGACATTTTTTTTGCTCTGTGATCTCACTGTCAGTGGATCTTTCCTTAGCTTCTCCTCTGGATGCTGATCAGTTGCTTGGATATGTAATTGCTCTGTATCTTCTTTCTGCTTATCAGTTACTCAGATATAGAAATACTCCCTATCCTAATCTATGTGCTTACAGTGTTATTCAGAAAGTGGTCAACGACGTCACCTGCGATCTGACCGAAGTTCCTTGTCGCATGAGCTGCGTGTTAGGTCATACTGTTGTGATGTTGCTTGTGTGATGTCATCAGTCAGAATGCCAAATGGCTAAAGCATAAACATGATTTTAGACAGACATAAGAGTGGCATTCTGTGTACAAGTTGCGGCAGGCTTATTAAGGGTAGGTCTCAGTTTGTTCTTCCCGATCCTCAGCAAGTATTGTGCGTTAACTCATTTGCATGTGTTTTTTATTGGTTGTTTCTTTATTCAAACTTCATTGATTATTGTTTATCAATTAATCCTGCTGTATTTGCGTGTGTAGTTTTAATTGTTGTATACCCCTCCCCCCCCCTCAAGAACTCGCTGACTAGTGTGTTAAGTGTAGTAGCAAACCCACTGATGTGCTTATTAACGGTGATCAACTGCAGTGTATCCTGGCTGTTCTCTATGTGTACGACCCACACACGTGTTGTTTCACAGAGCGCGTCCTGCGCCTCGCTCCCCTCCCTGGAGGAGAGCTTGCATGACATTAGTGCCCTAGATATTTGGGAACTGCAGACCTCCATTGTTGGCATTAGGTGCCAGCTGAGACAACTCAAGGTCTGTTGCCTCCCCTGTGTGGCCCTGATGTATCTGTGTTGTCTCCCTTTGGCCAGCAGCTTTCTTTTTTTTTTCTGTGTGTGTTCACGTGTGTAATAATTTTTTTCCCTGTAGGCTCTGCTTTTGCTAGTGTGGTTGATTTTCCTTTTCTTTTTTTTTTTTTTTTTTTTTGTTGATTTTAAGAGGGTTCTCAGATTTGATCAGGATTTTTTTTTTCTTTTTTTTTCTTTCTGTGGTCGCAATATGCAAGGGTTTGTTGTATGGGTTTTTACGATATGTTTTGCACGGAGGCATGAAAATCATCTGGGCTGACGTGGGATGAATTCATGTATGTGTTTGTTTGTTTCTTTATTTATTATTTATTCTCTCTCCTCTTGGATTGTGTTTTGTAATCATCTGCACCAGTACTGAAACTGAAGGAGTGCTGCAGATGCATATGCACATACACAAACATGCATGCACATACATGCAGTCACACACATATGCATGCACATGCATGTACTCGCATTTATTCAACCTCACTCTTATACATGCATGCATACACGAGCGTGCAAGCGTGCGCACACGCACACACACACATACACACAAACACAACCACACACACACACACACACAACACACACACAGACACACACAGACACACACACACACACACACACACACACACACACACACACACACACACACACACACACACACTCGTGTGCATGCACTCACTCACAAATTTAACACACACAGAGGTTGTGAATCTGTGGTGCATTTACATGCACAGGAACACACACATTCCCTCAAACACACCTACACACACACACACACACACACACACACACATATATATATATATATATATATATATATCAACCAGATTTGAATTCCTGATCTAGAATCAAGTTTGAAACCAGTCTTATTTGTGTGTGTGTGTGTGTGTGTGTGTGTGTGTGTGTGTGTGTGTGAGCCAGCCAGAAAATATCATTTGACGGCAGAGATACAGAGAGAGAGGTTTACCGGAGAAACATTAATAACAGCAGCTGCAGGAGCATGGCAACACCCTCACTGTCATGCACATATAACACTTGCACTTGTTTAATCCCTCATCCCCCAGAAACTGAAAACAGGCACTGGAGGGGGCACTTGAGGAACATCATTACCAGCAGGATGAGCATGGCAGCCCTCACACAGTTTTGCATATGGAATATGTACATTTGGCTATCCCCACTCCCCTTGATACTGAAAACACACAGGATGATACTTTTCCCATGTGGAACTTTAAGCACTGATACAGACAGTTTTCTGATGTCCTCCCGGGTAAAATTGCTAAGATGTAAAACAGTCTGCAATGACAACATTATGAATACTCGGATGCTTTCTTGTCTCTGTGTGTGGGCTGTAGTGTCAGTTTTGGGTAAGCTGTACTGCTGGAAATTTGTTTCACTGAGGTTTTTTGCCTTTGCCAAAGTAGGTTACCTTTCCGCCTGCGTCTGTACATTTGTCTGTCTGTCATAAAGATGATGCTGGCATTATAAAACTGATTCTAAGTAAAGTTGGCGGAAAGACTGAATGTGGCGGATGCTGACGCCACAGAATTTTGGTTTGGATCTGTGGTGCACATCTATGTGGCAAATCTGTATGAAATTTACACAGTACAAATGTTCCACTGAATTTGAATAATGTGAAATAAGTTTATAAATTCATACCTGCATGTGGAGTTATTATATGTTTTTGGAATACTCCACTTTCTATCGAGGTGAATGTTGCCGTTTAGTATTTTTCACATTCATTAAAAAGATTAAGGGAATGAACTCATTCAGTTGTCAATTAGTTACTTCCCCTGGTAGTGATGATGCTTCAAGATTTGTATGACTGGTGGAGGCTTGCTCTGTCTCTCTGATGCTGTTTCAGTTATTGATGTCTTGCACAATTAGAATCTGTGCATTTTTGGTAATCACCTGTCAGACACTTGGAGAAAGCGCACATTTAGTACATACATCTTCATGTAAATACAACATCGCAGGACTGGGATTTTGTGCGTTGTGTGGTTAAGTCTCTCTCTGTCTGTTTCACAGAGTATGGTTACTTTTAACTTCTCTGTAAATGTATATGTGGGATAGGAAAGGAGGGGGAGGAGGTGCATTTGAACATGTATATTTAAGTGTGCAAGTCAGGTTATTCAGTCATGTAGTTTTGTATTATCATTTCGTTGAACAGTATGTTAATGTTCTTCCTTTTTTGTGTGCTTTCTCATCTTTCATCCCCCCCCCCCCCCCCCCCAGTAACATAACTCCCATACTGCTAGTTCCTGCTCCCCCATGCACAGTGCTAATTTTCTCCCCTTTGGTGTGGTGTGTGCGTGCTGTCTTATCTTCTAGACACCCTTAGTAGCATTGCTCCCATGCCTCTGCTTCACGCTCCTCTGTGCAAAGCCACACCCAGTTTGTACTGTCACAGCACCAGCATCAGAATCTGCGGGGAGCAGTTAGGATCAGGCTGTCATGAGGCCGCCCCCCAGGGGAGACACTGCGCCACTGTTGCCAAGTCACGTCAGGGCGTTCATTAGTGCCTGTTTGATCTGACCCATGCAGGATACCACCTACTTAGACTCCCGAACTGATGACAGCGACTGCTTAGTTGTAGAGCTCTGCATGTCCAGCATCCTGAAGTTGTGCATTAACAACCAACCGATCTTTACACACCAAACCTGCTGTGGGCATAGACGTGGAGAACACATGAAAACTGAGATCACCTTGAGAGCAGGGCATGAAAGAGATGAGACTTTCCTTCTTTTTCTTTTTTTTTTAAAACATCAGTCAAGATAAAGAAGATGATTCTATGGAGTACTGAGACCAGGTGATCGTGCTCTGTAGTAACCACCCATTTAAAACATACCAACACAAACCAGGCCTGAGAGATTCAGACACTTGCTGTGTTGGTCAGGAAATTATTTGAGCAACACTCTCAAACATGTGATCTGATCATGCGCTTCCAGACTTGACATTTGAGCCCATAGCGCACTCGCTTTAAGGTAGAAGCAGGCCAAGACCAAAAAACTTGATGTGAAAAGACATAAGATAGGACTCGACCTCATAACTTCCTAACCGGCAGGCTGCAACATTAACCACCGGACCAAAGCAGGTGGCATTGGATTATTTTTCCAGCAAAATATTTTTTGTGTGTGAAAGTGTCTGTGTCTGCTATAGATTTGCTCATTTGTTGTTCTGTGTTAATCCTTCTTAATAAATTTTATGTACAATTTGCTGTTTGTAACATTTTATGTGCAGCTGACTTAATTTCAATGAATTGTTGTTGTTTTTTTTTTTACATTGGTTTAAATTTGTTAAAAAGTTGAATCTCACTAAAGTTTTTTGGTGGCGTATCATTGAACGATTCGTTGTTGTTTATAATCATGGGAATGGTTGAAATATTTTTCATTTGGTTTGATTGTTTTAGAATGTCTTCATAATGGTTTGATGATAGTTGGTAATGCAGAATATCTTGTTAGTATGAAATCAGTTTTTGTAATATAGCACTTTCAGAAATGTTGTCTCCATGTAAGGTTAATCAATGTCAGTAGGCACAGTTGTCTTGGAATGTGTCACCAGTGTTCATGACAGTGTCATTAATGGGCGGCTGATATTAGTATATATTTTTTGCCTGTATTGATAGTTGCTTTTGATTACAATGTCTTTTTTGTTCTTGAGTACTCTGGGTGTTGTAGAATATATCTCTTTATTGTGGTGGTGGTGATTGGTTTTTATAACATTGCGGTGTGTTCATATTTTCTGTCATGTATTTGGACAAACGTGAAAGGTTTCAGATTCAGTATACGTGGTTTGTAATTTGCTAGTAATTTCAAGTATATTCATATGGTGTGCTAAAGTATGACTAACATCACATATTATGGTTTGGATTTCTTTTTCCTCCATCTTCTCTGTTGGCACAGTGGCATTACCCTCTTTGGTGCCCCATCTTCTATGTTGGCACAGTGGCATTACCCTCTTTGATGCCCATCTTCTATGTTGGCACAGTGGCATCCCCGATCCCTTCCACAGCATTACCTCTTTGATGCCCATCTTCTATGTTGGCACAGTGGCATTACCCTCTTTGATGCCCATCTTCTATGTTGGCACAGTGGCATTACCCTCTTTGATGCCCATCTTCTATGTTGGCACAGTGGCATTACCCTCTTTGATGCCCCATCTTCTATGTTGGCACAGTGGCATTACCCTCTTTGATGCCACATCTTCTATGTTGGCACAGTGGCATTACCCTCTTTGATGCCCATCTTCTATGTTGGCACAGTGGCATTACCCTCTTTGTGCCCCATCTTCTATGTTGGCACAGTGGCATTACCCTCTTTCATGCCCATCTTCTATGTTGGCACAGTGGCATTACCCTCTTTGATGCCCCATCTTCTATGTTGGCACAGTGGCATTACCCTCTTTCGTGCCCCATCTTCTATGTTGGCACAGTGGCATTACCCTCTTTGATGCCCATCTATGCTGGCACAGTGGCATTACCCTTGTGCCGTGCTGGGGCTGAGGTGATGCCCGTCTATGCTGGCACAATGGCATTACCCTATTTGGTGCCCCATCTTCTATGTTGGCACAGTGACATTACCCTCTTTGGGTGCCCATCTATGCTGGCACAGTGGCATTACCCTCTTTGATGCCTGTCTATGCTGGCACAATGGCATTACCCAATTTGGTGCCCCATCTTCTATGTTGGCACAGTGACATTACCCTCTTTGATGCCCATCTATGCTGGCACAGTGACATTACCCTCTTTGATGTCCCATCTATGCCGGCACAGTGGCATTACCCTATTTGGTGCCCCATCTTCTATGTTGGCACAGTGACATTACCCTCTTTGGTGCCCCGTCTTCTGTGTTGGCACAGTGACATTATCCTCTTTGGTGCCCCATCTTCTGTGTTGGCACAGTGGCATTACCCTCTTTGGTGCCCATCTTCTATGCTGGCACGGTGACATTTCCCTCACGCCACTCATTCTAACTCTTGTGGTGTGTGTGTGTGTGTGTGTGTGTGTGTGTGTGTTGTATGAACCTTCCACCTTCATTCTTTTTTCTGTCTTTGCGGTGGTTCCTGTTTCCAATTCCAGTATTCGGGCACATATTATTACATTCCTGAGGTACACATGGTACAGAACCTATATCCTGGATGATTTGCACGTTTTGAACACTCGTACATTTCTTTTTTTCCAATAAGGTGTCAGACTTTTCAAAACCAAGTCCTCTACATTGGTTGTAATCCAAACTGTTTGGAAAATTTTCTGATGATATATTTGAGAAAAAAAAAATTTTTATTGAAGATTTTGCACTTGGGATTAATTATTTTATGGGCTTTGACGGTGTAGTAAGGGGGAGTTGTTTTTTTTTCTTGAAGTGTAAGTGATGGTGTAATTTTTCCAAGATTTTTGTGTGAGTGGTCATATTGGCAAAAGTGATGATTCATCGATGTAAATGATTTTGTTGGGGGGAGGGGGGGGGGGGGGGGTTGTTGTTGTTGTTGTTGTTCTTGCTTTATGTTTTATGCATTATCTCACTTGGATATGTGTTGGGTAAACAGAAAATTAAGACAGTGTGTATGCAATGATGCTAGAATAGTCCATTTATTTCTCCGTTTTGGAAATGGAATTAATATCCAGCTCAGTCTCTCTCTCTCTCTCTCTCTCTCTCTCTCTCTCTCTCTCTCTTTCTCTCTCTCTCTCTCCTTCTAACACACTTAATAGAGGTATGTTCATACACTCATGGACACACACACGTACACACAAACATACACACAAACACAAAGAAAGAGCCCACATTATACACACAAGATCTCTCTTACTCTTTCCTCTCTTTCAATTTTTCTTTCTTTTTCCCTCTCTCTGTCTCTGTCACAGTCTCCCCTTCTCTCTCTCTCTCTCTTCTCTCTCTCTCTCTCATTCTCTCTCTCTCTCTCTCTCTCTCTCTCTCTCTCTCTCTCTGTCAAACATATTTACTACACATCACCAATATACAAACACACACACATGCACAACACCACACACACACACACACACACACACACACACACACACACACACACACACACACACACCGCACGCGCGTGCATACACACACACACACACACACACACCACACACACAGAAGGCCCCATATTATACGCAAAAGGTAAATGTTCAATCTATGTATTTATTATGGGACTGTTTATGACTGTTTATGTGTGAGTGCTTTGTGTGTGTGTGTGTGTGTGTGTGCATGATACAGGTGAGTTCAGTGAGTTAGTGTTGTGTGTGTTGTCTGTGTGTGTGTTTTCATGCGTCTTCCAAACCAACAAGCAAACTGGCCTTCTCTTCCGGAAGTTGGTGATGGGATTTTTATGTATGTGCAAGATGTTATGGGTGTGTTCGCACATGGAATCTAGTTTTATAGTCTCAGTTGAAGGAATGTTTGGTACGTGGAGTCAGGACCAGTGTTAGATCCAATGAAAAATACTCCACTACCGAAATGCCCCAGCAGAGATTCGAACCCACAGCTCCAGGAGTACCATGATCACGAGTCCTGCGCTCTACCAACTGGGCAATTTTGGATAGCAACCATGGCAATTCGTAAGATGGTGTTGGTAGTATTTATGATGGTAGCTAAGGTGATGTATATTGATGGTGTTGGTTCTGTTACTGATCGCAGCTATGACAATATGCAGCCGTGACAACATGTAAGATGCTGTTGTTAAAGACGGTAGCCATAGTGATGTGTAAAGATGGTGTTTATGATGGTAGCCATGGTAATGTATAAAGGTGGTGTTGGTTCTGTGAGTGATGGTAGCCATGGAAATGTGTAAAGATGGTGTTGCTGGTGTTTAATGATGATAGCCCGTGACAATGTGTAAAGAGTCTGTTGGTGTTGCGTAACGATGGATTATGATGGTGGTGATGTTGCAGTCGTTACTGCAGGACATGGAGAGCCGGCGACCACAGCTAGACGACGTCTTGACCACTGCTGACCACATCCAGCAGACGGCCCACAGCGAGACTGACAAGATGGCCGTCAGACAGCAAGGTGAATCCTGCTCGCGGGATTTGTTTCTCCCTAACGTCTCATTTCAGTCCCTTTGCAAGCCTGAAGATGCATGGTAGACTGCTCCTCTGTGATGCGTACGCAGTAAAATTGTAACCACTGATATGAAGACTAAGTCCAGTGGCATACAGTTTACCTGACAAAGGAATAAGCCATATGTTTCAGTGAACAGGAAAGGGTGGACTGATGCCATCAATTGTATTTTGGTCGACTTGTAATTTTGATTGTGCATAACCCAGTAATAAAATTTCAGTAATTTCAGTTTGGAAGACAGTTAACTTTGTCTTATCAGTTCTGTGGTGCTATCAGTCCTTTTTTGTTGTTTTTTTTCTTTTGGGGACTGGTTGTATGTTTTAGATTGATCTTTTTTTATTTTTCCATAAATCTGAAGCTTGTCATCTCACCTGAACAGGATTTGGGCTTCAGCGGGTCTGTCCATATGTTGATGTGTGTGTGTGTGCATGTGTGCGTGTGTGTGTGTTGTGTGTGTGTGTGTGTGTGTGTGTGTGTGTGTGTGTGTGTGTGTTTTGCCTTTAAGCTTTCTTCAACCTCCTTTTCCTCCACAAATTTTTGTTGTTTGTTCTCCCCCCCCGCCCCCCCCCCCCCCCCCCCCCCCCCCCCCCCCCCCCCGGTCTCTTTCCGCATGTACAGATACACTTTATATAAGCAGTTAAATCAAGCAAATTCTTTGGCTAACCTCAGGGTTCACTCAAAGAACTCATAAATGATGTCCTGTGTTGTGTCTGGGTTGGTTGGTTTTTTTTTTGTTGTTGTTGTTGCTCTAGCGTTCACGGGTATATTTTACTTCTGCATGTTGAGTGGTTACTCGGTTGACATCTTGCAGTCGTGTCCTAGTGATGATAGGGAATATGTCTGACCCCAGAGGCTGGTGAAGGAGGATGTGATGATGATGTGTGTGTTTGCTCAGTGGCCAGTCTTCAGGAGCAGTGGGAGCAGGCCCGCGGCCGGGCGGAGCAGCGACGCACGGAGCTGGACGACATGCTGCTGGAGTGTCGGCACTTCCATCACCACTATGCCGACCTGGAGCAGTGGCTCAGTCAGGTGGAGGCGGACCTGGATTCCACCCCCGTGACTCCCCAGTCCCCAGAACAGGTGGAGACGCTGCTCAAACATCATGAGGTGCGTGCGCTGTTTAGTGTGTGTATGGGGGGGGGGGGTGGAGGGGGGGGGGGGGGTGATGGGATTTGGGTGTGTTAATTTTGTCAGTATATTTTTACCTCTTTTTTCAATTCGTAAGTGGATACTGTGTGTGTGTGTGTGTGTGTGTGTGTGTGTGTATGTTTATGTGTGTTTGTGTGTGTGTGATGTGTATTTATGTTTAGCAATGCACTGTATTTCTGTTTGTATTTATCTTTGTGTGTTTGTGTTGATGTGTGTGTGTGTATCAGTGTATGTAGTTTGCCAGCTGAGGCATTCAGAGTTGACAATAGTGGCATCATGAGAATGTTTTGTTCCCGTTCTTCGTACTGTGTGCTGTCAGTTGTCGTCATGTTGTTTCTTTGTGTCATAATCTGGCCAGTAGTTGGTGATGAGACAAGACACATTGTCCACAGAAGACACTGGCTGTCTGTTCGTCATTGTCGGTCTGTTCAGCAGTGATCCTGCAGGTGTAAATCATTTATAAGGGTCAAGCAATCAATTTCTAAATTTTGTCATACGAAAAATTATCATGGTTAGTCTCTGAGATGTGTCCATTAAACTCTTTGAGTTAATATTCTGATGACAGTTAACATACCCTGAACGAAATTTGGATTAAACTGTGGCTGGCAACTTAATCATGATTTTTGGTATGTGCGATGAAATATGGCGTAATATACTTTTTGGGTGTACATTTAAACGATTTTATTTCATTGTGTACTTTGTAAACGGGGGAGGAAAAGAAAGTGAAATATCATGCGCTTTCAGAACAGCTGATCTTACCTGCTTTCAGACATCAATGGACAGAGTTCATATCAAAAATGGAAAGTGGGAAAACTGGAGAAGCTTTTTACAACTTTGAAAGTTTATGAAAACTGATGATGTGTGCAAACTCATGAATTTCATGATCCTTAGTGCCCACCAAAAACGTATGTAATGGTAGTTTTTACTAAGAAAACATCATTCCTGCATTGTTCCATAAAAAGAAAGATAGAAGTAATATAAAGACAAAAGGATTCCTGTGGAAACGATTCGGTGTCAGTCCCCAGTTCATAACTTGCATTGCGTTTGCAGCTGTGTATTCAGTAGTGAGCTGTGTCCCTTTTTCTGGAAGAAAGATTCGGTGACAGTAAGTCTTCTTACTGGTGAGCAGTATTGTAGACAATCCATGATCCTGATGATGTTGCAGGAGGAGGTGAACAAGTGACACGTTGTGGACAGGTGTAGGGCAACCAGTCCATGATCCTGATGATGTTGCAGGAGGAGGTGAACAAGTGATACATTGTGGACAGGACTGAGGGCAACCAGTCCATGATCCTGATGATGTTGCAGGAGGTGAACAAGTGATACGTTGTGGACAGGTGTAGGGTAAATGGTCCATGATCCTGATGATATTGCAGGAGGTGAACAAGTGATACGTTGTGGACAGGTGTAGGGTAAATGGTCCATGATCCTGATGATATTGCAGGAGGTGAACAAGTGATACGTTGTGGACAGGTGTAGGGTAAATGGTCCATGATCCTGATGATATTGCAGGAGGTGAACAAGTGATACGTTGTGGACAGGTGTAGGGTAAATGGTCCATGATCCTGATGATATTGCAGGAGGTGAACAAGTGGTAAGTTGCAGACAGATCGAGGGCCACCAGTCCATGATCCTGATGATGTTACAGGAGGTGAACAATTCATAAGTTGCAGACAGATTGAGAGCAACCAGTCCATGATCCTGATGATGTTGCAGGAGGAGAACAATTCGTAAGTTGCAGACAGATTGAGAGCAACCAGTCCATGATCCTGATGATGTTGCAGGAGGAGGAGAACAATTCATAAGTTGCAGACAGATTGAGAGCAACCAGTCCATGATCCTGATGATGTTACAGGAGGAGGAGAACAATTCGTAAGTTGCAGACAGATTGAGAGCAACCAGTCCATGATCCTGATGATGTTGCAGGAGGAGGTGAACAATTCGTAAGTTTTGGACACGTGTAGGGCAACCAGTCCATGATCCTGATGATGTTGCAGGAGCTGCAGGAGGAGGTGAACAAGCGGCAGCAGGCAGTGGACAGGCTGAAGCAGCAGGCTCAGAAGCTGATGGAGGACCATAGCCAGGACGACCTCAGCAACACCCGCACACAGCTGGAGCGTCTCAACAACCGCTGGTCCTGTCTGCTCAACAGGTGAGTCAGATGTCACCTTGGCACGTTCAACGACTTGCTGGTCCTGTCTGCTCAACAGGTGAATCAGATGTTACCTTGGCACGTTCAACAACTTGCTGGTCCTGTCTGCTCAACAGGTGAGTCAGATGTTACCTTGGCACATTCAACAACTTGCTGGTCCTGTCTGCTCAACAGGTGAGTCAGATGTTACCTTGGCACATTCAACAACTTGCTGGTCCTATGTACTCACTCCGTAGATTTGTGCATGATCAGCAAAGCGGTGATTAGGTTTGCTCAGTAGGTGAGTAAAATGTACGCTGTAGGTGCCCAAGACCCAGTGGACCTGCCTGCTCAGGTGAGTGAAGTGTATGCTATAAACTGCTAACAACCATCCACATGTTCATCTAGTCTATAGTACTGTCTGTGCACACTCTGCAGACAGCTGAATGAAAGACTGACTAGTGAACAAGTGTCTTTGAGTATACATGCTGCCTTGAACTAAAGGCATCTGCAGAGATGATCTGTAAAGAGAGTTGGCAACAGGCGTGTATGTATGTTCTCTGGAAGTAAGTATAACGGATAGATCTTCAGCAGGAAAGAGAGCGGCAGACTGGGAGCAGAAGCTGTGTGCTTAGCAAGGTAGTGATCAGTTTAGGGTTTTCATACAAACCATGTCAGCCCTGTGGCTGTGGAGCACTACTAATCAAACCTGACCTTTGGTAGATGCTATTTCTTCATCGAGACATGCTTGAAAAAGCTGGCCTTTTCAGATACTCTGTAATAGGGTAAATGTGCACACGTTTTGCAAACCTGCAAATATATGGCATACCTCTCTCTCTCTCCTCTCCCAAAGGACGTTACAACAAAACGAAATGTAGACAAGTTGTTGACTGGTAATCACACTGTGGAGGTAATGTCTCGACATTCTAAGTTCTACGACCCATCAGTGACGACGTGACCACTGTCTTGTGGGTTATCATGCTATTCATTATTATTAGGCGTTCTCTTATTCGGACCGTTCGGAAAATCTATTGTTAGTGTCTGAATCGAGAGTCGTTCTCGTCTGCCTGAACTATTCCTGTCGTCGGTGGGTGACCTGCGTCTCTAGAGGCAGACTGGTCGTGCCTTTCAGGGTATGGTCTGGTCGGGTGAAGTGCTGGATGAACTTGCTGTCTTGAGGCAGCCACCTCATGCTGTGCAGGGTGTCACCCGGCAGGGAGGAGTACTGAGTGAACTGCTGTTCTAGAGGGAGACGCCTCATGCCTTGCAGGCTATGGCCAGGTCAGGGAGAATGCTAAGGCACATGTGTCCATGTATTCTGTCTGGTATGGCGCCTGTGCGGTCCGGACCTGTTGTTCAGACTGTGTAATATTGCTCCAAGTGTGGGGGGTGACTTTGTACATTTTGCAGCTACAGATCGAGTACGTGCACCCATGTTTTTGTGTTGAACTGGACATTGGGTGCGCTGACAGCATGAGCTGTTGGGTCTTGTTTGTGTGGAGTTTCTTTTCCCTGAGGACAGCAATTTCAGGGAGAACGGTTCTCTCTCTCTCTCTGTGTCTCTGTCTGTCTGTCTCTCTCTCTTGTCTCTGTCAGTCTGTCTCTCTCTCTCTCTCTCTTGTACTCTGTTCATCTGTCCGTCTGTCTGTGTCTGTCTCTCTGTCTCTGTCTCTGTCTCTCTCTCTCTCTCTCTCTCTGCCTCTCTGTTAAATGATTTTTTTCTTCTATTTCTTCCTCATGCAAACTTTTCGTCAATCTTCTCTCTCTCCCTCTCTCTCTCTCTCTCTCTCTCTCTCTCTCTCTCTCTCTCTCTCTCTCTCTCTCTCTCTCTCTCTCTATCGCACACGCTCTCGCTTTTGCAATCTCTCTCTCTCCCTCCCTCTCTCTTTCTCTATCTCTGTGTATCTCTCTCTCTGTCTGTTTACATTAATGATCTTCCTTTAATTATTTTAAACTATTTCTTCTTCATGCAAACTTTTCGCCGATGATCGGACTCTTCACACTATAAGTAAAAATGCAAGTTCAGTGTGCAGTGTACAGTGACTGGCAAAAAAGATATTGTTAAACAGTTAGAAGTTGAGTGGCTTTTCATCACCTAAAATCCAAAGTCATGTTGGTTTCAACAAAGAAAAGATATTAAAACTAGATTACCAGGCTTGAAATAACCAAGTTGGCCTCACTATCGATAATAGCTGTCTTGGTGTGATTTTGGAAGATTAGAAAGAAAAAAAAAAAACGAGAGAGAGGGAGGAGGGAGGGAGGGAGAGAGAGAGAGAGAGAGAGAGAGAGAGAGAGAGAGAGAGTGAGTGAGTTAAGCTATACACAAAAAAATGTACTCAACCAGCATCCTCAAAAATGATTTTTCTGTGCACAATCTGATGTTGATAATGCACCAACATGCTTGCACTCAACCATTAAGAGCTGCTTGGGACCATTTGAACGCTTGTACAGACGTTGGCTTGAAGTTATTCGCCTTACATTTTTGTTTCTTCAAGTTACTGATTACAAAGAAGGTTAATATTCTCCCAATCAGTATGAAGCACAGTTTGTTTTGATAAAAGTGTCTTTACATATGAAATCGTGAAAACAACAACAACAACAACAACAACGTACACCTGCTCATCTAATTGCTGAATTCCCAGTGCAGACTTTTCGTAATATGATATTCATTTCCCGCCTGTCCGAGAACTGGTCTTTTTTATGTCTTCTTTCCCCTGTGCGTGTCAGGGTGGTAAACTCTGGATTGAGATTCCTGATGATTAAAAAAAACAAAACAAAAAAAAACAAACCAGTGTGACTTCTTTTAAAACTCTGGAATGAGATTCCTGATAACTTGAAAAAAAACAAAAACAGTTTGACTTCTTTTAAAGCATCATGTCACAAGTGTTTGATGGGAAAGCTATGAATAACCTTAAGTGTCCTTATTTGTAACCTTAGTTTTGTGTTATGATTCTTGATCTGCTGTTTGTCCTCTGTCTGTCTCTCTCACACACTGTCCATCTCTCTTTCTTTCTCTCTCTCTCTCTCTCTCTCTCTCTCTCTCTCTCTCTCTCTCATCATCATCATCTCTCTCTCTCTCTCTCTCTCTCTCTCTCTCTCTCTCTCTCTCTCTCTCTCTCAATGTGCTCATTGTCTACTCATTGAGCATGTCAGTTTTGTTTCAGCTTGTAAACTGACAGAACAAGAGGAAGGTGGTCGCGATCTGTTAACTGTGACATCAAAACCAGAATAGAGCAACTGAGGCCACCAAACACAGGAACGAACAAATGGCAAAACAGACGTAACACGTTTCGACGCATTGGGTCTTTTTTTCAGGCAGGACAAACAACAGTCAAAACAATGGAAACGAAGGATGAACACGTAGGAACTTATTTCTTCCATCTAGGTGTGCAAACTGTGTATGGCATGGATGAAAAACTAAAACTAGGAAATCTTAAATAAATGTTAGCGAACCGCCCAGAGAACGTGGACAAACGAGTCACAAGACGAAACACAACGCGTTTCGACCTCTTAGGTCTTCA
>CM065727.1:20649574-20654574 GCA_033310375.1 Conus canariensis
AAAGGCGCGCAGCACAGCCTTGTCGTACAGTCTCAGACCGAGAAATGACGTCACAGCATCATCATCTTTATTACCCTAATCATCGTTGATCGGCTCTTGCGGTGACCTCAGTTTGGATTTCATCTCCATGTCCAAGCTCTCGGTGACTTTACGTCCGTCTTGGATGTCGGCAAGTCCTCGGAGAACTGTGGCCCGACAAACGCGTTGCTGCCTTTCTGGGGAGGCCACTCACTCTACGCTGGCACCGTGACGACACAATAACAGTCGTCAGTAAGGGTGGGGGGTGGGAGGGGTGGGGATTACTATGTGGTATACCGCGTATACTGGATCGGAACAGGCACCACTGAAGTCCATCAAATGACTCTGCGGCTGTGCAGTGTCTCCTCTGGTGGGTTGCCTCATACGATTTGATATCAAAGGCTCCCGGCAGGGCCGCTGGCACCTGAGCTGCGATGGGACAAATGTAGGTGTGGCCGTGTCCGTGACTGCAGGAACAAGCAGTGTGGGAGCAAGGGCACTGACGAGGTGGGACAGCAACTAAAGGCGGAACTCAAACAGTTGGTGCTTCTGTCAGGTGTGTCTGAATCATTCTGCTGCTAACCTGCCCCAACTAGACAGAAAGAAGGGGGAGAGCCATCACACACACACACCACACACACACACACACACACACACACACACACACACACAAAAGCAAGCAAGCGCGCGAGCAGACGCACAAATACACAGACACGTACATTACACATACAGAGAGAGAGAGAGAGAGAGAGAGAGAGAGAGAGATAAAGAGAGAGAGAGACGAGACAGACTGACCGACTGAGAGAGAGAGAAGAGAGAGAGAGAGAGAGAGAGAGAGAGAGAGAGAGAGAGAGAGAACAGACAGACAGACAGACTGACCGACTGAGAGAGAGAGAGAGAAGAGAGAGAGAGAGAGAGAGAGAGAGAGACAGACAGACAGACAGAGACAGAGAGACAGACAGACAGACAGACAAACACGGACTCACGTGGAACTGGTCCAGGAAACTCCTGGCTGAGGTCCGGGTTGTGCTGCACCTCCGGCTTGGCCGTCTCCTCGGCCAGCCGCGTCAGGCTGGTCTCCATGGCCACCAGACGGCCCAGGAAGTCCTCCAGGGCCAGGTGGAACTGCTGCTGCGAGCCCTGGTCCTTCTGCAGGCTCCGCCACTGGCTGGCCAGCCTGCCACCAAAGGATGGACACAACGTGTACATTGACAGACAACAGCCAGCCATTTCCGAAAGAACCCCCTTGCCTTCCACAAGCGCGCGCGAGCGCACGCACGCACGCACGCGCGCGCACATACACACACAACACACATACACACACACGCGTACGCACGCGCGCACACTCACACATATTTATACTCGTCTGTTCCGTCTGTTCTTCAAATCATAAAGCATAGTCTAACGTGCATTTGTAACGTAATGAAATGTTGTTTATATCCCAGCCGACCGCAAAGGGCCATATCAGGGCTGTCACCGCGTTGAAGTTAACTCAAATCATTATTTAAATTTAAAAAAAAAAAACTCGTTCACACAACTTTTTATTAAATGAACGTGCATTTCACTTCATTAAAAAAAAAATCATTCACACAACTCTTTAACGTGCATTTGACTTCATTAAAAAAAAAAAAAACCCAGGAAAACAACCTGGAGTGAGATGCTCAACACAGCTGCATATTGTGCACCAGATGCCTTTCTCCTCAATTCCAGAAATGACGAAAGAAATGGCAGCAGATCAAGAGACAGACTCACCTGCAAGATGGGGAACCTGGCCAAGCAGGGTAAGTACCATGGGTATTTCTCACCTGGGGCACTGGAGTCAATTTGAATGGTGCTACAGTATGCCAGTCTATCTTCATGAAGAACAGCAAACATAAAATACGAACTTCCAAAGCGAGATTTGTCCTCTGCCCTTTGCGCTAAAGAACCTGCAATTTACTACCCAAACGATTTAAACAGAACACAGATAAATGATCCCAGCGTGAAGCAGTAGATGTTCATTTTCTTGGAGGTAAACAGCCCGAAATATTTCGGCTTATTTGGATCTACTCACCTGTAGATGCTCTCTCTGGATATCATCCTGGCGCAGAAAGAGACGTCCCTCACGTAACACCCCGCGACGTGTCCAGCTATGACGTCACATAAACAGTGTGTCTGGTAGACACATTTTACGTCATACTTTGTCTCTTGAACACTCCATCGTTGTGTCACGTGCACCTTGTCTTCTTGTCCACACAGCTACAAACGCCGTCTAACCACAGTCCATCTCGTCTAACTCGCACAATGTTCACGTTAACAAACTATCGCTAGTGTTCTTGTCACACATCTCTTGCCGAGCACCATGGTATGGGTTTGGGATGATTGGTGTGTCACATTAATAACACCTTAATACGGTTCAAAAGTCTATCTCCCTCGGATCAACAGTCTTTTGTTACATGCAGGAAACAACACATCACGTCATACTCATGTCGGCAAGAGAGTGATCATCAACAGATGGAAACGTTGAAGTTAATGACTTCTGCATCACCAACGTGTGTTTCACGAATTCAGGTCACGTCACTGGAAGCGTGTTCTAAATTTCATACTGAATGCCACATAACATGTCATAACTTCAAGTTTACACATACATCGGTCAGTTAACAGTTGTATCAACTTAAATGCCCCTCCACGTAGTTCAAGTCTGCATACAGCTGAATGTGTCGTATGTTTAACAGGCACATTTTTTTTCCGTTGTAAGGCTGGCAATCACGGACATCTTCGAATACGTCTCATGCTTAATGGCTGCTTATTTTCCGTTGCAACGCGACAGCCATGAGCATCATTCTGTTGCAGACATTTCAAACTCCAGACAGATCCCTTCTTTTCATGACACCAACACACCTGTATTGAATGACACCTGTCACATCACACACGGTTACCAACACTGGATGTCTCCCGCATATCATTAAACAGCATGCTGATCGTGTGAACAAGCCGAGCAGTAAAACAAGATAAAACACAGATGACTGAAAAGAGCTCTGAAGTGACTTGCTGTCCTACCACAGTCCAGAAACGGATGATCGCCCTTTAGGTACCGAGCCCAACGAGGTGTTCACGATGCTGGAAAACTTACCCCAACCACTAAAACAAACAAACAACAACAAAAAAAGCTCAGGTTAAGGTGACCCATAAACAAGAACTAATGTCTCCGCCTTTCTGACAGACCAACGAATTGAAGACTGAGAAAAAAAAATTCACACGGAACAAACTGACTGCTGGCCCAGCGTTTTTGTTGTTGTTTGTTTGTTATTGTTATTGTTGTTGTTTGTTTGTTGTTGTTGTTGTTTTTTTTTTTTGGGGGGGGGGGGGGGGGGGGGGCGGGGGAAAAGCGTTTCATCGTTCGTATGTCTTCTCTGACCGGAAGAGGTTATCGCCCATCCCTTCTATTCACTGGGCCTCTCCCCGCAGTCATCAAACGCCATCACCCGGCCTGGTACAGGCATGAGTGCCGCCACGATGACTACCCCCGTCCACGACCATCCTGCAGGGAGGGTGGACGTCCCAGAGGCAGGCTGCCAAAGTCTGGATGGACTGTATCAAGGACTGCGCTGATTTCAACACCTCTACCCTGTTGTCCATGACCAGAGACAAGGGAGTTATGGAGATTCATGACTGTCCAGACGTCCGTAACGATCCTCTTACGATCTACTGTTATGGTAAGATGATGGTCTCTGCACCGCTCCATCCAATGTCTCCGTCACAAAGAGAGCCAGTTTGAATATACCGTCCACTGGCAGAAGCTTGTCTCCACAGTCGAACTCTTTACCACTGCGGCTTTGGTCCAGAGCCGCCAGCTTCACGCACATAAACACTCTCGCCAGGAAAGAAGATGCGAGGTCTGTGGGGAGAACAAACACTTACAGAACACGTTTTGGGGCTTGTGAAGGTAAGTGTTGAGATACTGTACCGCCAAATGAACGCGAAGTCTCTGAAGTAACGAGTCTTGACCTACTGGTCTTTTTCAGGCAGGGCAAAACAACAACAACAACAAACAAAAAAGAACGACAAATGAATAATGAGTAATAACAAAAAAAAAGAAGAAAGAAAAATAAGTGTTGGTAAAGATATTCTCGGTCACTGCGAATATGGTTTGGCAGGGGGGTCAAAAGGAAGGGGAATGGGGGACAACAACAGGAGAAATGTAATGGAAAAAAGAGCTCACTCAAGAGTACACAGTAAGTCACTCGCTGACATCACTGGGAAACCGTTGAAATCTGTATGCTAAACAGAAACCATTCCTTATTACGCCCGTGTAGAGTTATCGCCTAAAAGCCTTTACAGAATGACAAGGCCGCCTAATGAATGCAACAAACAAGTCACAAAACAAACACAACGCGTTTCGACCAACTAGTCCTCTTCAGGGAGGGCAAACAACATTCAAGTCATGAAAACAAACGACAAGCGAACAGTAACAGCGACGCACTTGAGATCAAAGAGATGAAGTGACTGTTCTATCGTGCTTTGTTTCCACAGTTTCGAATGTTGTTTATCCTGCTTAAAGAAGGCCAGCAGGTCGAAAGGCGTTGTCTGTTTTGTGACTAGTTTGTGCCATTCGCTTGGCGGCCCAGATTCTTCACTCAGTGACGGCTGGTTGTGGAGGTGGCTGCCAGTCCACCCGTGGCATCTTAACATACAGCAGCTTCGTTCTGCTTCACTCTCAGTAGGTCACGGCTGGCTGGTTGTGGAGGAGGCAGTCCACCCGTGACATCATACGAACAACAGCTTCGTTCTGCTTCACTCTCAGCAGGTCACGGCTGGCTGGTTGTGGAGGTGGCTGCCAGTCCACCTGTGGCATTTTAACATACAACAGCTTCGTTCTGCTTCACTCTCAGCAGGTCACGGCTGGCTGGTTGTGGAGGTGGCTGCCAGTCCATCCGTGGCATCTTAACATACAGCAGCTTCGTTCTGCTTCACTCTCAGCAGGTCACGGCTGGCTGGTTGTG
>CM065727.1:20659574-20664574 GCA_033310375.1 Conus canariensis
GGCACGTGCCACTGTCCCGGGACTGTCCCACTTTTGTGTTCTTCCATCCAGCGGCAGAACCAGAGGAGGCTGGTGCACCAAGCACAGTCCATCATTTTCCAGTCGGCTGAACCAGAGAAGGCTGGTGCACCAAGCACAGTCCACTTTCAGTGGCAGCAACCAGAGAAGGCTGGTGCACCAAGCACAGTCCATCTTTCCAGTGGCAGAACCAGAGAAGGCTGGTGCACCAAGCACAATCCATCACTATCCGGTGGCAGAACCAGAGGAGGCTGGTGCACCAAGCACAAGTCCATCTTTCCAGTGGCAGACACCAGAGAAGGCTGGTGCACCAAGCACAGTCCATTCTTTCCAGTGGCAGCAACCAGAGAAGGCTGGTGCACCAAGCACAGTCCATCTTTCAGGGCAGAACCAGAGGAGGCTGGTGCACCAAGCACAGTCCATCTTTCCAGTGGCAGAACCAGAGAGGCTGGTAGCACCAAGCACAGTCCATATCTTTCCAGTGGCAGCACCAGAGAAGGCTGGTGCACCAAGTCACAGTCCATCTTTCCAGCGGCAGAACCAGAGAAGGCTGGTGCACCAAGCACAATCCTCTATCCGGTGGCAGAACCAGAGAAGGCTGGTGTACCAAGCACAGTCCATCTTTCCAGTGGCAGAACCAGAGAAGGCTGGTGCACCAAGCACAGTCCATCTTTCCAGTGGCAGCACCAGAGAAGGCTGGTGCACCAAGCACAGTCCATCTTTCAGGGCAGAACCAGAAGGCTGGTGCACCAAGCACAGTCCATCTTTCCAGAGGCAGAACCAGAGGAGGCTGGTGCACCAAGCACAGTCCATCTTTCAGGGCAGAACCAGAGGAGGCTGGTGCACCAAGCACAGTCCATCTTTCCAGAGCAGAACCAGAGGAGGCTGGTGCACCAAGCACAGTCCATCTTCCAGTGGCAGGACCAGAGAAGGCTGGTGCACCAAGCACAGTCCTCCTATCCGGTGGCAGAACCGACGAAGAAGGCTGACGTACCATAAACAATCCTTCTGTCCTGAGGCAGAACCAAAGAAGGCTGATGTGACCAATACAATCCTGTCCTGAGGCGAGCCAATGAGGAAGCAGATGTACCGACCATCCTTCCTGAGGCGGAATCAAAGAAGCCTGATATACCAAATACAATCCTATCCTAAAGCGGAACTAAAGAAGAAGGCTGGCGTACCAAATACAATCGTGTCCTGAGACGGAACCAAAGGAACCGACGTACCAAATACAACCCTTCTATCCAGAGGCAGTATCAAACACGCAGGCTGGCATACGAAATAAGAGTCCTCCTATCCACTGGGAATATGAAAGAAAGCTGATATGATGTACATAATGGAGTCCTTCTATCAAAAAGGTATATCCAAAAGACGAAGGCTGATGTACGAAATGGAGTCCTGTCCACAAGTCAGGCAGACTCGAAGAGAACTGTTGGTGTTTACATTCGAGTCTTCTATCTACCGGCTGGCATATCCACAGAAAAAGACTGCTGTAGAAAATGGGGCCCTTCTATCCAGAGGCTGATTCACACAATAAGAGTCCTATCTAGATGCTGATTCACATAATAAGAGTCCTATCTAGATGCTGATTCACACAATAAGAGCCCTTCTATCCAGAGGCTGATTCACACCATATAGAGTTTCTCTTCGATCCAGAGGCAGAACTAAACACGAAAGTAGGAGCACAAAATAAGAGTCATTCCTTGACACAGAATCAAACACGAGCTTCGGCATCTAAGAGTCCTTTCTTATGTTCACACTGAATGTGCCCTCAGCACCGTAGCCGAGTGGTTAAATCTGAATTAGCCCATAACACATAGACACTGTGTTTTGAAAAGTCGATGTGTTCTCAACACGATGGCTGAATGTAAAAAAAGAAGAGAATGTGCCCTCAAGAAAATGGCTGAAATTCAAAAGCTGAATATGACTTCACTAATGTATGATGGCTGGGTGTTTTAAGGGAAAAAGATGTACCCTTAATTAGTGGTTGAGCACCGAAAACAGAATGATCAGTATGTAAAAAAAAGAAGCTAAATACGCTCTGAATGCGATGGTCGAGTGTTTAGAAACTAAATGTGTCCTCTACAAGATATGT
This sequence comes from Conus canariensis, assembly GCA_033310375.1. Classification (NCBI taxonomy): domain Eukaryota; kingdom Metazoa; phylum Mollusca; class Gastropoda; order Neogastropoda; family Conidae; genus Conus; species Conus canariensis. Next base: position 20,661,688 of record CM065727.1, read on the forward strand.
GGATTACAAATGAGAGGTAAGTATGCCTTCATCAAAATGAGTGATTATTCCAAAGCTAAATGTGTCATCGGCATGACGGCTGAGTATTTAAAAGCTAAATGTGCCCTCGCAATAATGAGTAAATATTTATATGTAAAATACGCCCTCTGAACAATGACAAACTATTTAAAAACTAAATATGCTCTCGGAACAATGACAAACTATTTAAAAGCTAAATGTGCCATCGGCATAATGGCTGAGAATTTAAAAGCCAAATGTGCCCTCGGAACAATGACAAACTATTCAAAAGCTAAATGTGCCCTCGGAACAGTGACAAACTAGTTAAAAGCTGTACATGCCCTCGGAACAATGAAAAACTACTTAAAAGCTAAATGTGCCCTCGGAACAATGACAAACTATTTAAAAGCTAAATGTGCCCCCGGAACAATGACAAAGTATTCAAAAGCTAAATAAGCCCTCGGAACAATGGCAAACTATTTTAAAAGTAAATGTGGCCTCGGAACACTGACAAACTATTCAAAGGCTATATGTGCCCAACGAACAATGACAAATTATTTAAAAGCTAAACAAGCCCCCGGAACAATGACTACGTATTTAAAACCAAAATGTGCCCTCAGAACAACGATTTATTCAAAAGCTAAATGTGCCCTCAACACCATGAGTGCGTGTTTAAAACTGGATTTCCTGACTGTATAGTTTGCTGAATCTTTAAAATATTACACTGCCCTTAGCACGATGGCATAATCTTGGGGGGAAAACAACAACAAAACCTTAAAATGCTATTTCTTGATGCTTGAATTTTCAAAAACTGAATTGCCCTAAACAACAGCTGAGTGTTTATAATCTAAACTGCTTTAAACATGAAGGCTCAATGTTCAAAAACTGAAACACAGAGAGTAATACCCAAACGTTTTCGAACTAAATCGCTCTCACACACACACACACACACACACACACACACACACACACACACACACACACACACACACACACACAAACACGACAGGTACCCCCCCCCCCCTTCCCCCACTCTCATATGTTCTCATACACTGATGGTCTGCCTTCTCTATAAAAAAAAGAAAAAAAAACCCGTTCTGATAAGTAAATGCCTTTTCACATTGTGTCCCAAAATGGAAGATAGGAAAATCTAAAGTGAAGCGAGTGAACGTTAAAAACAAACAAACAAACAAAAACTGTACAGCGGAAATGTACGAAGACAATCAACATGTATTCCAGAGTGGAGTAATCTAGTGAACTTGAGCACTGTCACACAAAACAACGCAGAAAAAACGTAAACAGACACAATGGTCAAAATCCTCCACCAGCCTCGAACAAATGGTCATTTGTTTTTCTACACTTCTTTCGTCCTTGTTGGCGTGTGCGTTCGTCAGCGCAGAATACACAACCAACCTTGGACCTTTGGTGTCTTTTTGGTTTCTTTTGTTTTAAGGGAAGTTTCCTTCTTTGTTCTGTGACTCACAAGTCTGCGTGGGTACGAAGTGTACGGATGCCAAAAGGAACGGATATAAGTCCGGGCGTTATGTGCACGTGACTTTTTTTCATGATGCAAGCATTCCTGGCTTATTTAAGAAAGAAAGAAAGAAAGAAAGAAGGAAAGAAAGAAAGAAAGAAAAAGAAAAAGCGCGGTTCCCTTATAGTGAGTCTTCATTTATTCCAGACAGGCAGCTCTACTCATGTTGTACCTCTTCCGTTTTTTTCGTTTATTACGTTTCTAAATGGCGTGAAGGAATCGCTGCACTCTTTGGAAGAAAAGGAATGAAGCGAAAAAACGAGGTGTGTGGGGGAAGGGGGGGGGGGGGGGAGGAGGAGTTAGAAGGAATCAAGGGGAATCAGCAGACTAAAGGCAGAGTTATCCCTCCTTAGACTATCACACGACATTTCCACTGGCACTCTCCCCGCGTGACAGAACAGAAATAACGGGATGTTGTAAACAATGTCAAACAGGAAGCGTTGGCAAAATGTTGAATTGTACTCTGGAATGTTCTAGACGCATGGCTGGCTACTAAAAGTACACCAATGATACCAAGACAGTTCCGCGCTTCATTGTGAAGTGCCTTGAATCATGTAACTAAAACAAACACACACACACACACACACACACACACACACACACACACACACACACAAACAAAAAAAAAAAACTGCAACTTAAACGAATTTGTAAGACTTGTAAGGATGCAGAAATTATTCTTGTACTTGAAAGTACCTCGAGTATGTGTCGATTGATTTGTATACCTTCTTTTTATGCTTATTTTATAGGCTTTTTTGTTGTTGGGTAAACGAATCCGTATATGCTCGATCTGAGTTTAGTTTACCTCGAGAATATTTACTTCCAATGTCCAATATGAATCAATGCAGGATGTTTTTGTCGGGCCTTTTCTCTAGCCTATACTCTCCACACCACAAACGGAGGCATCAGGATCACCTGTTTGAATCTTGCAGGTACCTGGCTGGCTCAGCCAGTGGCCGACAGAGCCGAGATCGCAAGTCGATTGCAGCGAGTTCGAATCACGGTTGCAATTCCACCGTCGTTCAGGTGATGTCAGTGCAGGGTTGATGAATGATCCTCCCCATCCCTTCACAACCCCCACCCTCTTTGGGGTGGTTGATAATCCGTCTGCCCTTCGGCTTGAAGTGGGCGTGAAGTGGAACCCTGAACCTCATGTGTGAATCAACATTACAGTGGCTCTGGCTGTCTTTGTGGGCAAAGCTAGAACTCTTGTTCCGATAATAACGAGCGAATAACGAACTCTTGCCCCCGATGAAATAAATACACACGCATAGCTCTAAACAAATGCTGCTGCTGCTTCCGACACCGAATCCCTAGCAGAAATGACAACACAGAGCACACAGAACAAACAGGGAG
>CM065727.1:20670285-20675285 GCA_033310375.1 Conus canariensis
AAACAAACAACAACAAAAACGCTGGGCCAGCAGTCAGTTTGTTCCGTGTGAATTTTTTTTTCTCAGTCTTCAATTCGTTGGTCTGTCAGAAAGGCGGAGACATTGTTCTTGTTTATGGGTCACCTTAACCTGAGCTTTTTTTGTTGTTGTTTGTTTGTTTTAGTGGTTGGGGTAAGTTTTCCAGCATCGTGAACACCTCGTTGGGCTCGGTACCTAAAGGGCGATCATCCGTTTCTGGACTGTGGTAGGACAGCAAGTCACTTCAGAGCTCTTTTCAGTCATCTGTGTTTTATCTTGTTTTACTGCTCGGCTTGTTCACACGATCAGCATGCTGTTTAATGATATGCGGGAGACATCCAGTGTTGGTAACCGTGTGTGATGTGACAGGTGTCATTCAATACAGGTGTGTTGGTGTCATGAAAAGAAGGGATCTGTCTGGAGTTTGAAATGTCTGCAACATGAATGATGCTCATGGCTGTCGCGTTGCAACGGAAAATAAGCAGCCATTAAGCATGAGACGTATTCGAAGATGTCCGTGATTGCCAGCCTTACAACGGAAAAAAATGTGCCTGTTAAACATACGACACATTCAGCTGTATGCAGACTTGAACTACGTGGAGGGGCATTTAAGTTGATACAACTGTTAACTGACCGATGTATGTGTAAACTTGAAGTTATGACATGTTATGTGGCATTCAGTATGAAATTTAGAACACGCTTCCAGTGACGTGACCTGAATTCGTGAAACACACGTTGGTGATGCAGAAGTCATTAACTTCAACGTTTCCATCTGTTGATGATCACTCTCTTGCCGACATGAGTATGACGTGATGTGTTGTTTCCTGCATGTAACAAAAGACTGTTGATCCGAGGGAGATAGACTTTTGAACCGTATTAAGGTGTTATTAATGTGACACACCAATCATCCCAAAACCCATACCATGGTGCTCGGCAAGAGATGTGTGACAAGAACACTAGCGATAGTTTGTTAACGTGAACATTGTGCGAGTTAGACGAGATGGACTGTGGTTAGACGGCGTTTGTAGCTGTGTGGACAAGAAGACAAGGTGCACGTGACACAACGATGGAGTGTTCAAGAGACAAAGTATGACGTAAAATGTGTCTACCAGACACACTGTTTATGTGACGTCATAGCTGGACACGTCGCGGGGTGTTACGTGAGGGACGTCTCTTTCTGCGCCAGGATGATATCCAGAGAGAGCATCTACAGGTGAGTAGATCCAAATAAGCCGAAATATTTCGGGCTGTTTACCTCCAAGAAAATGAACATCTACTGCTTCACGCTGGGATCATTTATCTGTGTTCTGTTTAAATCGTTTGGGTAGTAAATTGCAGGTTCTTTAGCGCAAAGGGCAGAGGACAAATCTCGCTTTGGAAGTTCGTATTTTATGTTTGCTGTTCTTCATGAAGATAGACTGGCATACTGTAGCACCATTCAAATTGACTCCAGTGCCCCAGGTGAGAAATACCCATGGTACTTACCCTGCTTGGCCAGGTTCCCCATCTTGCAGGTGAGTCTGTCTCTTGATCTGCTGCCATTTCTTTCGTCATTTCTGGAATTGAGGAGAAAGGCATCTGGTGCACAATATGCAGCTGTGTTGAGCATCTCACTCCAGGTTGTTTTCCTGGGTTTTTTTTTTTTTTAATGAAGTCAAATGCACGTTAAAGAGTTGTGTGAATGATTTTTTTTTTAATGAAGTGAAATGCACGTTCATTTAATAAAAAGTTGTGTGAACGAGTTTTTTTTTTTTTTAATTTAAATAATGATTTGAGTTAACTTCAACGCGGTGACAGCCCTGATATGGCCCTTTGCGGTCGGCTGGGATATAAACAACATTTCATTACGTTACAAATGCACGTTAGACTATGCTTTATGATTTGAAGAACAGACGGAACAGACGAGTATAAATATGTGTGAGTGTGCGCGCGTGCGTACGCGTGTGTGTGTATGTGTGTTGTGTGTGTATGTGCGCGCGCGTGCGTGCGTGCGTGCGTGCGCTCGCGCGCGCTTGTGGAAGGCAAGGGGGTTCTTTCGGAAATGGCTGGCTGTTGTCTGTCAATGTACACGTTGTGTCCATCCTTTGGTGGCAGGCTGGCCAGCCAGTGGCGGAGCCTGCAGAAGGACCAGGGCTCGCAGCAGCAGTTCCACCTGGCCCTGGAGGACTTCCTGGGCCGTCTGGTGGCCATGGAGACCAGCCTGACGCGGCTGGCCGAGGAGACGGCCAAGCCGGAGGTGCAGCACAACCCGGACCTCAGCCAGGAGTTCCTGGACCAGTTCCACGTGAGTCCGTGTTTGTCTGTCTGTCTGTCTGTCTCTCTGTCTCTGTCTGTCTGTCTGTCTGTCTGTCTGTCTCTCTCTCTCTCTCTCTCTCTCTCTCTCTCTCTCTCTCAGTCGGTCAGTCTGTCTGTCTGTCTGTCTGTCTCTCTCTCTCTCTCTTCTCTTCTCCTCTCTCTCTCTCTCTCTCTCTCAGTCGGTCATGTCTCTGTCTCTGTCTCTCTCTCTCTCTTTATCTCTCTCTCTCTCTCTCTCTCTCTCTCTCTCTCTGTATGTGTAATGTACGTGTCTGTGTATTTGTGCGTCTGCTCGCGCGCTTGCTTGCTTTTGTGTGTGTGTGTGTGTGTGTGTGTGTGTGTGTGTGTGTGGTGTGTGTGTGTGATGGCTCTCCCCCTTCTTTCTGTCTAGTTGGGGCAGGTTAGCAGCAGAATGATTCAGACACACCTGACAGAAGCACCAACTGTTTGAGTTCCGCCTTTAGTTGCTGTCCCACCTCGTCAGTGCCCTTGCTCCCACACTGCTTGTTCCTGCAGTCACGGACACGGCCACACCTACATTTGTCCCATCGCAGCTCAGGTGCCAGCGGCCCTGCCGGGAGCCTTTGATATCAAATCGTATGAGGCAACCCACCAGAGGAGACACTGCACAGCCGCAGAGTCATTTGATGGACTTCAGTGGTGCCTGTTCCGATCCAGTATACGCGGTATACCACATAGTAATCCCCCACCCCTCCCACCCCCCACCCTTACTGACGACTGTTATTGTGTCGTCACGGTGCCAGCGTAGAGTGAGTGGCCTCCCCAGAAAGGCAGCAACGCGTTTGTCGGGCCACAGTTCTCCGAGGACTTGCCGACATCCAAGACGGACGTAAAGTCACCGAGAGCTTGGACATGGAGATGAAATCCAAACTGAGGTCACCGCAAGAGCCGATCAACGATGATTAGGGTAATAAAGATGGATGATGCTGTGACGTCATTTCTCGGTCTGAGACTGTACGACAAGGCTGTGCTGCGCGCCTTTCTTTCCTAGTATATATATATATATTATATATATATATATATATATTATCGAGGTGTCAACCAGGCCCGAGAGATACGGAGACCTGCAGTGTTTGACCAGGAAATACGAGCGACGGTCACCGAGACGCATCTGTTAAAGTTGATGAAACGCAACTGTGTGTCGTTCCAGTCTTCTCATACGAGCCCTCAGCACGCTTGACTAGTGGGTGAGAGCTGACTGGATTTAATGCCTGTGATGGGACTCGAACTCTCTGCCTCGTTGCATGAAAGCTGGCGACGCTAACCGCTGCACCATAGCGGAACAGTGATATCACCCAGCTCTATAATCAGCTGGTTTAATGTATCACAGGGATCACACCTAGAGCCTTGGCAACCCGGTAGGGAAATCTTTGTCGTAGCCTTGCGATCTTTTTAGATTATGCATCGCACCAACTGGGTGGGTAGGTGGAGGGAGGGGGTGGGGATGGGGGCGGAAAGGGGAGGACCAAATACAAAGAGCGAAAACATGGACTAGTTGGCTGTATCCCATGATTATTGTATCTGACACCAGTATAGTTCAGTAGAACACGGTTTTCTGATAGTCATTATACATATACATACATATATATATATATATATATGTTTTGTATGTATGTATATACATACATACATAATCTAGTGCACCTAACAAGCCACGACAGGAAGGTTATGGGGGGGGGGGGGGGGGGGGGGGGGAGGGGGAGGAGTTAGGGTATTGTTGCTTATAGCCCAGCCGACCACAAAGGGCCACATCAGGGCTGTCACCACGTTAAGAAGGGGGGGGGGGGGGGGGGGGACTGGTAGTACAGATATCAAAATTGAAAGGCGGAATCTACATCCCAAACAGCAAAAAAAAAATATTTTTTTTTAAATGAAAAAAAAAACCCGTTCATTTTCAACTGCGTGTTGACGACGTAAGACAAAATACACAGATCTTCGTTTCAAAAACTCATTCTTAAAAAGGAGTATACATCTGAACGGAGCCTATAAGATGTCGGCTGTAAAGTGAGTGAAGAAGATCTGGAGAGAGAGAGAGAGAGAGAGGAGAGAGAGGAGAGAGAGAGAGAGAGAGAGAGAAGTAATGCTTTTGTCAGGAAAGTTCAGCTGTGATCCGTTTTGGACTTTTATGGTGCCCCATTAGTCTGTCCGTCTCCCAGTGTCTGTGTATCGATCGATGGTTCGGTCTGTGTAAACCGTTGGAATGTGTCCATATATGTCTGTGTGGATTGTTGGAAGGGGGGACGTTGTGTCTTGGACCAGTTGCCCTTGTGTGTGTGTTGTGTGTGTGTGTGTGTGTGTGTGTGTGGGTGTGTGGTGTGTGTGTGTGTGTGGTTGTGATGAGTGCGTGTGCTTGTTGCTGTTTTTCGTGTGTTGTGTTTCTGCGCGGTGCTTCGTGTGTTGTCAGTTGTGTTTGTGTGTGAAGAAGCTGTATAGCCCAGCTTGCGAACTCTTGTTACAGTTTCGTTGGGTTTCTCCTCTTTTCTCCCTCTCTTCTCTCTCTTCGTCTTTCCTTTGTCTGTGCTCAACATCAGCTTGGAACTCGAACAGTTCTGAGTTTATTATTAATTTGTTTATTATTGTTTTATTGAGGTGTGACCTTTTCTCTCGCGCTTTATATCATCTGACACTTCTCTGTTCTCTCTGTACGTGCGTGACTTTCTGTCTGC
>CM065727.1:20685285-20687785 GCA_033310375.1 Conus canariensis
TCCCTTTTCTGAAACCAGCTTGAAATATTGGCAAAATCCCATTCTTTTCAAGGAAATGTTCTAATCTGAATTTCATTATCCTCTCAAAAAGTTTTCCAATGTGAGGAGTCAAAGAAATGGGTCGAAAATTAGAAGATTTTCTTTTTCATTTTCCTTGTTTATGGATAGGTACAACTGTTGCTTTCTTCCAAGCCATTGGCAGCTTTCCAGAATTCCAGCATAATTGGAAGAACTCTAATAATTTTTTCAAAAAGCATTGTGGAAAATGCTTTATCATGTTGTATCCGCTGACTGCTGTACCTTGTGGAAGCCGGTCTTACGACCTGCTGAAACTTCGACGGCAGTTTCAAATCATTCTTCTCGTTTATGACGTCTTTTTTGTTTACCCCTCGTCTCACAGATCTTGACGTCATTATCACAGCGAAAGTTGCGTGTGCTGGCGTGTTTGCTTTCTTTTTTCTTGACATGCTGGATTCTCCCGTCTACAATCAAGTCAGTGTGTGGTGCTAACTTCTCCCACCTCTTCTATCTCTTAAAATCCAAATTGTGTCATGCTCTAATACCAAAATCAGATTTCATTGATACCTCTCAAGCCTGTTAATTTGACTTGTACATTTTTAGATAGAGTAGATACAGGACAGCGCTGCACAATCAATTTTCCTAATTGATTATGTTTTCATCTAAATAGTATTTACTTTAAAAGTCGACAGTCTGGGACTGGATTATTTGAAAAGACCTCTCTTTGTTTAAAAAAAACCCTAAACTAACGTGTTATATATAAATATGTATTAATAATTTCTATCCAGACTCATACCATGTATGCTGTTTATTATTTCTATCAAACCCATACCATATAGTACTAGTCATAATTAGTGATGGGTTCCCGTATACTATCACTGTAGTGTTTGGTGTTGGACCTTCTGTTTGTTTGTTAGCTTGTTTGCTTTAAGTGTTGTTGTTGTTATTGTTGTTGTTGTTGGTGGTGGTGGTGGTGGTGGTGGTGGTGGTGTGTGTGTGTGTGTGTGTGTGTGTGTGTGTGTGTGTGGTGTGTGTGTGTGTGTGTTTCTAATCTAGTCACCTAAAGTAACTCCCTCCCAAACTCACCCCTCCTTCATTTCCTACTCACCCCTACCCCTTTCCCGCCGCATCCTTGCCCCCCATCCCCCTAGTTTCTATTTTTTCCCCCACAAAAAAGAAGAAGAAAAAAAAAAAAAAAGGATCCTGCATGGCGTCTCCAAGCTCAGTGCAGTTATTAAATGAAAAGGAATTTGGTTGTCTGAATGATCTCAAAGTTTCACAACTTAAAAGAATCTTAGTTGAAAATAATCTTCCTAAACATGGCAAGAAAAAGCATCTTATTAATAGAATAAAATCTAAGCTTGGTGAGGGAAAAAACAGTTGTCCTGAAGAAGAATGTGCTGTTGATACCTCTTTAAAAACAGCAAAATCGTCACAATCTTGCTCTGTTTTATCGCCAGATGTATCATGCGCAAATTCGTCCACATCATCATCCCCTATCCCATCAACTGTTGATGTGAACACATCTTCCACAAATCCCAACTTTTCTCCAAAGAAATCATTTTCTTTTCGCTTTCCAGTACTTCTGGAAGATACGAAGAAAGGATCTGCCACACTGAGTGGTCTGGGCATTTTGAGCAAAAAGCTTTGGGTCAACTCCATTGGACCCATAGCCGGTCAGAAACAGCTCTCCTCAGGCAGGTGGTTGATCGGTTGTACTTCCGCCGATCAACAAAATCGACTACAAAAAACAACCAATTTGTCAGGAATTTTAATAAAATGTTCTGTACCTGAGGTTTTCACCGAAGATGTGGTAAAGCCAATTCCTCTTGACATCAGTCTTTCTGACATTAAGAAAGAACTGAGTCATGTTTCTTCTGTTAAAAGACTTCCCAATAAAGATGGAAGTGAATCAAGAGCCATAAAAATCACTTTCTCTACATCAACACTGCCAAAAGAAATATGTATTGGGTTCCAGTGTTTCTCTGTTGATCCTTTTGTACCACCTGTCTATCGTTGTACTAGGTGCAACAGACTGGGGCACACAAAGTCTGCGTGTCGGGCTAAGCCGACTTGTGGAAGATGTGGTCACAATGACCATGTCTTGGAATCGTGTACCAGGGCCAAACATTGTATAAACTGTTCTGGAGATCATTCAGCCTCTTACCTTGGATGCCCGGAATATAAATTACGTGTTTTGGCCGGTAAGCTAAAGTCTTCCAACCACATGCCATATTCTGAGGCTCTCAGACAAATCACAGTTCAAAAGAGCAAAGGAGAGGTAAAGGTGCAGGAATTAAAAGAAGACCCCAGGGTGCCGGGAAACGATAATTCAATTAAAGCTAATCACCACATCAAGTCTTATTCCTCGGTTCTGAGTCAAGGAATGATGAAGGCTAATCAACAAAACCCGCTGCCCACTTCTTTGGATTCTAGCCCCCCTTCAATCTGGGGCACACGTATTTTACCAACTCATACTAAT
>CM065727.1:20692785-20702785 GCA_033310375.1 Conus canariensis
ATTGTAATGAACGCAGAGCAAAGATTAACGCATAATAAGCATTATAATGCAAGCAGAACGAAGTTACGTATATAGCATGCACACATAATTAGCATTATAATGCAAGGAGAACGAAGTTACGTATATAGCATGCACACATAATTAGCATTATAATGCAAGGAAACGAAGTTACGTATATAGCATGCACACATAATTAGCATTATAATGCAAGGAGAACGAAGTTACGTATATAGCATGCACACATAATTAGCATTATAATGCAAGGAGAACGAAGTTACGTATACAGCATGCACACATAATTAGCATTATAATGCAAGCAGAACGAAGTTACACATATAGCATACACATAATAATCATTGACAAAGATTCACACATAGTAAGCATTACAATGCACGCAGAATGGTGTTGTATTTATAGTATGCTTACATAATGCATGCAAAACGAAGATATGTACGTAACATACATACATGACGCAGTCAAAGCGAAGATATTATCATAAAGCGAAGATATTATCATAGAAAGCATGACAACTCACGGAAAACAAAAATACACTCATAACATTTATTATAAGCATGCGAAACAAAGGTACATACGTAGCATTTATACGTAATGCATGCAAAATGAAGCTACGCTCATAAGATTTATTACAATTCATGCAAAACGAAGATACGCTCATAACATATATTACAATTCATGCAAAACAAAGATACGTATATTCGTAACAGTTATCACAATTCCTGTAAAAACAAAGATACGCTCATAACATTTATTACAATTCATGGAAAACGGAAGTTACGCTCATAACATTTATTACAATACATGCAAAACAAGATACGCTCGTAACGTGTATTACAGTTCCTGTAAAACGAAAATACGCGTGTAACGTGCAGTATAACGTATGCAAAACAAAGATACACTCGTAATATGTTTTATAATGCATGCAGAACAAAGATACACGCATATATGGCCAGTTTCTTGAACTCTTTTCACTGTGTAGATCAGCGCATTTTTCCCCCTGTCCCTCTACGGTCTGTCTGTCTGTCTGTCTGTCTGTCTGTCTCTCTCTCTCTCTCTCTCTCTCTCTCTCTCTCTCTCTCTCTCTCTCTCTCTCTCTCTCTCTCTCTGTGAGTCTGTCATGGCACAATAAGGGGGGAACAGCTGCACGGGTCTTTCTGACATTTCACCCTGGTAAGCGCCGGTCACAAGGGACGGAAAAGGTCCTGGTGATACGAGAAAGAGGAAAAGAGAAGGCAGAAAAAGAAGACAGAGGAAAGATATGCGTGCATGGCGCACACGGAGAAGAATAAGGAGCTGCAAGAAACAAGAGATGAGTACAACGTCGGTACAGTAACACCTGTTAACACTATTTTTGGCCGAGTCAGTATCTACAAATGTTTTAGTTTGAAAATCTCACGAGCAATTTTTTTTAAAGTAGAGGCTGACGAAAAAAAAAATGAATGTGAAAAAAATGTGCAGGGAATGGTGAAAGAGGCTCAGGATTTAGCGTCCCGTCGCTCCTGCTTTTTTTTTTTTTTTTTACTCTCACACGTGTAAAGAAAGTGAGCATGTGAAATTTTGATGTGTCTCATCGTCCGACCCTGCCACGACCGTGAAGCAAGCATGAAGGAGCCCAGAATTTGAGACCTTGCATTGAACAGTTTATGAGAACCTGATAATGACGCTAAGGAATCCGATCTGAGGCTCCAGGACAGGGCTGCGCTTCACTCCTTTCATAATGTTTGTTTGGCGTCACTCAGGCCCGCGAGTTGCAGACACCTGCGGTGTTGACCCAGAAATCTGAGTAATTCTCTGTCTCACCTATCCATTCATTAACCTTCACCGTAGCTCATGCGCCCGACGGACACATTTTTCACTTAAAAAATTCACACTCGCACAAAAAGGTTGTCTTCAAAATGACCGGAAATTTTTAGATATGCCTCAACTGCTGCTTAACCATTATGTACGCGCACAATCTTTTGTGTGTTTTTTTGTTTATTATCAAACAGAAGGGGCAGTATTTGCTGTTACCGCCCCCTGTTCATACATCGTGGGTCTCACAGACACACAGTTTGTGACGAAGGAAAACATTGATACTTGTCAGTCCTACATCGTGCAGTTCACAGGCCCACACTGGGTAAAGGGTTATCATCGTGGGGACTGCGTCGAACCTGTTGTTGCTTGTTTTCAGAGCGCCTTTTGCACTGCAGTACATCACACTTTTCCTTACGTTCGTGTGCGTGCATCAAGTCGTTTTGTGGTAAATCCGTTCCATTTTCATTCTCTGCTTTCGGTGTGTGTGTGTGTGTGTGTGTGTGTGTGTGTGTGTGTGTGTGTGTGTGTGTGTGTGTGTGTGTGTGAATGGGAGGAGAATGATAATTATGTACTAGTGTAGTTGTAATTATGCAGTTGTCTTGGAAACAGTCATAAGTGTGTCTTCTTTTTTTTCTGTAAAAGCTGAGAGACAAAGTTGAAATAACTTTTGAGATTGGTCAGGAGCTACGAGCAACATCTGACGATGGCAAGGAAGAATACTTCGAGAGAAACTCGAAGATTAAAATCCGAAGAGTCGTCTGCCTTCACGTATATGTAACTGCAGTTTTTTTTTTCCCCATAGCCTCAATCTGTGTACAGTGCAGAAGGTAATACCAGCCCAGGATCTGAATTGGAGACTGACTTTAAAGAGAGACAGGCAGCAGTGTAACACAGGAAGGGAGTCGGGTAGAAAGAGCAGCAGGCAGCTACGCAGTGAGAAAGGCAGCAGTGTAAGAACAGAGGCAGACAGCAATACAGGAGGATAGACAGCAGTACAGGAAGAGTGGGAGGCAGCAATATAGAAACAGCCATGCAGCACAGCAGTGTAGGAAGAGAGGCAGACAGCGATAGAGGAAGAGAGGCAGTCAACACTACAGGAAGAGAGGCAGACAGCAATGCAGGAAGAGAGGCAGACAGCAATGTAGGAAGAGAGGCAGACAGCAATACAGGAAGAGAGGCAGACAGCAATGCAGGAAGCGAGGCAGACAGCAATACAGGAAGCGAGGCAGACAGCAATCCAGGAAGCGAGGCAGACAGCAATCCAGGAAGCGAGGCAGACAGCAATCCAGGAAGAGAGGCAGACAGCAATGCAGGAAGAGAGGCAGGCAGCAATACAGGAAGAGAGACAGACAGCAGCACAGGAAGAGAGGCAGACAGCAATGCAGGAAGAGAGGCAGACAGCAATACAGGAAGAGAGGCAGACAGCGATACAGGAAGAGAGGCAGGCAACCATTCAGGAAGAGAGGCAGGCAGCAATACAGGAAGAGAGGCAGACAGCAATGCAGGAAGAGAGACAGACAGCAATGCAGGAAGAGAGACAGACAGCAATACAGGAAGAGAGACAGACAGCAATGCAGGAAGAGAGGCAGGCAGCAATACAGGAAGAGGCAGACAGCAATATAGGAAGAGAGGCAGACAGCGATACAGGAAGAGGCAGACAGCAATGCAGGAAGAGAGGCAGGCAGCAATACAGGAAGAGGCAGACAGCAATGCAGGAAGAGAGGCAGACAGCGATACAGGAAGAGACAGACAGCAATGCAGGAAGAGAGGCAGGCAGCAATACAGGAAGAGGCAGACAGCAATATAGGAAGAGAGGCAGACAGCGATACAGGAAGAGAGGCAGGCAACCATTCAGGAAGAGAGACAGACAGCAATGCAGGAAGAGAGGCAGGCAGCAATACAGGAAGAGGCAGACAGCAGTACAGGAAGAGAGGCAGACAGCGATAGAGGAAGAGAGGCAGGCAGCGATAGAGGAAGAGAGGCAGGCAGCAATCCAGGAAGAGAGACAGACAGCAATGCAGGAAGAGAGGCAGCAGCAATACAGGAAGAGGCAGACAGCAGTACAGGAAGAGAGGCAGACAGCGATAGAGGAAGAGAGGCAGGCAGCGATAGAGGAAGAGAGGCAGGCAGCAATCCAGGAAGAGAGGCAGGCAGCAATCCAGGAAGAGAGGCAGACAGCAATGCAGGAAGAGAGGCAGACAGCAATGCAGGAAGAGAGGCAGACAGCGATAGAGGAAGAGAGGCAGGCAGCGATAGAGGAAGAGAGGCAGGCAGCAATCCAGGAAGAGAGGCGGGCAGCAGTCCAGGAAGAGAGGCAGACAGCAATGCAGGAAGAGAGGCAGACAGCAATGCAGGAAGAGAGGCAGACAGTGATACAGGAAGAGAGGCAGACAGCAATACAGGAAGAGAGGCAGACAGCAATCCAGGAAGAGAGGCAGACAGCAATGCAGGAAGAGAGGCAGACAGCAATGCAGGAAGAGAGGCAGACAGCAATGCAGGAAGAGAGGCAGGCAGCGATAGAGGAAGAGAGGCAGGCAGCAATCCAGGAAGAGAGGCAGACAGCAATGCAGGAAGAGAGGCAGACAGTAATACAGGAAGAGAGGCAGACAGCAATCCAGGAAGAGAGGCAGACAGCAATCCAGGAAGAGAGGCAGACAGCAATGCAGGAAGAGAGGCAGACAGCAATCCAGGAAGAGAGGCGGGCAGCAATACAGGAAGAGAGGCAGACAGCAATACAGGAAGAGAGGCAGACAGCAATCCAGGAAGAGAGGCGGGCAGCAATACAGGAAGAGAGGCAGACAGCAATACAGGAAGAGAGGCAGGCATCAATACAGGAAGATAGACAGCGGTACAGGAAGAGTGGGAGGCAGCAATATAGAAACAGCCATGCAGGACAGCAGTGTAGGAGGATGGCAGGACAGCAATGTAGGAAGAGAGGGAGGCAGCGATATAGAAACAGCCATGCAGGACAGCAATGTAGGAAGATGGCAGGAAGCAGTCCAGGAAGAGAGGGAAGCAGCGATATATAGAAACAGCCATGCAGGACAGCAATGTAGGAAGAGAGGGAGGCAGCGATATAGAAACAGCCATGCAGGACAGCAATGTAGGAAGATGGCAGGAAGCAGTCCAGGAAGAGAGGGAAGCAGCGATATATAGAAACAGCCATGCAGGACAGCAATGTAGGAAGAGAGGGAGGCAGCGATATAGAAAC
Organism: Conus canariensis; assembly: GCA_033310375.1. Lineage (NCBI taxonomy): Eukaryota > Metazoa > Mollusca > Gastropoda > Neogastropoda > Conidae > Conus > Conus canariensis. The sequence goes on from CM065727.1 coordinate 20,697,809, forward strand.
AGCCATGCAGGACAGCAATGTAGGAAGATGGCAGGAAGCAGTCCAGGAAGAGAGAGGAAGCAGCGATATATAGAAACAGCCATGCAGGACAGCAATGTAGGAAGATGGCAGGAAGCAATGCCAGAAGAGAGGCAGGCAGCAAAAAGAGACAAGAAGCAATACAGGAAGAGGAGCAGGATGCAATGTAGAAAGAGGGGCATGGGCAGATGATATAGCAAGACGGGCGGAAATGCAAGAAGAGGGAGGAATAGGAAACAAACCAGCGATTTTTAAAAAAAAATAAAAAAATGAAGAGAAGAACGCTACAAATCAATACTACTCGAAGAAAATAGAATGCACTGGAATCGAATGCCTTAAAGTAAAATTGAAACACGCACACACACGCACGCACGCACGCACACACACACACACGCACGCACGCACACACACACACACACACACACACACACACACACACACACACACACACACACACACACACACAGTGAGAAGAGAGAGAGAGAGAGAGAGAGAGAGAGAGAGAGAGAATCGAGTCACCGGATTTTTTATTCCAGAATTGTAAGATTGCTTGCCCAGTGCCAGACAGTTTCCAGACTTTCTATTTGCAGAGAGGTAGTCATGGACCAACAGAACAGCTGGCAAAAGAGTGGATTGAAAGAACGAACGGGAACCTGACGACAGGGACAGTTGAGAACAAGTGCATTCAAACAATGTTTTGGTATAGCGACGCCTGCAAAGAGCAAATAAGTAAATAAATAGATAAATACATAAATAAAATAAAATAAAAAGTTTTGTAGCTTTCCTCACAATAAATACTTAAATTAAATTAAATAAAAAGGTTTGTAGCTTTCCTCACACACCTGATAAGTCTACTACTCCAAGGATAGCACGTGATGTTCTTGCTCTTTCGGGAACATAGAGGACAAGTTTACGAAAAGCCTTGAATTGCAGTGCATTCAAGATCCTGTCATTATCGTCGATACACATAATTGCGTGTTATTTCATCACAGACGCTTTTTGTTATGCCATAATCCTAGATAAAGGGAACGAAGAATGTTTTGAGAAAAGACATGGACGAAAATTGTAGTCTGAAAGCCGTGCCTGTCGTGGAAACGTTTGACTGATGTGTTGGATGGGACTGCGCAAGAATGTGACGAGTGAACTAGCAGTTTGTATTTGGAACAGGAAGAAATTCCAACCATGAATATTTATAGGGACAAATAATTGAGTCATTTACCAGCCACTGAGGTGCAGCGGTAGTGTCACTAGTGTTAGGATGGGGTTTGTTGGATCGAACTCCATGAGATCCGCGCGCGCGCGCGCGCGCGTGTATGTGTGTGTGTGTGTGCGTGTGTGCGTGCGTGCGTGTGTGTGTGTGTGTTTGCATGCGTGCATGCGTACGTGTGTGTGTGTTCCTTTTTTTCTACCCAGAATTGAAGTTTGCATTGACAGACGGGAGCCACGCTGTCATCCATAAAAGGACGCGTTTCTGTGAGCATTGCACGAATTTCCTGATCAACAGTGCAGATGTCTGTGTCAGTTGGGCTTGGCTGATGTTTGGATATATCATGAAAGAATCGTGTACAAGTCTGTCGTGTATCAGAATGGAAATCCTGAATGGTCAGTATACAAAAGAATCCGGAGTGATGGAGCCCTGTCCCGTTCTCGTCATGACCTCAGTTTTGATTCCCCCCCCCCCCCCCCCCCCCCCCCCGCCAACCACATCCATGCCTGTGACAACCTCATGTCAAAATTTTCAGTGTCAACAAGTTCATTGCAAGCCAAGCTTTCACCCCCTCCCCCCCCAAAAAAAAAAAAAAAAAAAGTGCAACCCCAAGGCCACTGTGAAACCTTGAAAGAAAAAAAAAAACCTGTTGCAAAAGAATCAAAACGGTATGTGTCAACAGCAAAGAAACCGACAGCTAGTACCCATATCTAGCACTTCTGGTACGACTCCAACCTCCATGGGACCCGCTACACATGCTGTGCCTGAATTACGAGGGTATTGCTGTGATCAATGAGGGCTGGGGGAGCAGAGCAAGTTAAAGTATCGAGTTCCAAATTCCCCGATTTTTCCTTTCGCCGAAAGCACAGCGTTTACTTCTTTCCTGGAATTGGTTATACAGTATCGATGAAGCAGCAACAAGTTGGTTGTCATTCGATCGATCACCGATTGTTTTGATGCGAAGTATGACTTCAGTTTGAGTTCGTCAGATCAGCCACATTTACGGATGTGCATTGGTCAGATCAGCCACATTAACCGATGTGCAGTAATCAAGGTTCGAGAGAAAAACCGAGATCGAGATTGATAACCATTCAAACCCAGATATCCTCATAATGAAAAGAACCTGCTGTCCCGGAGAACAGTAAACGGTTGTGTATCTTCGAAAAGGGCAGTTAAGAGATGTTATTTTTCACGTACACAAACGCTCAGAGATGAACTCTTGTCTACGTGTAATATTTTCTGACACTTTGGATTCAAGGAAAGATTAATTGGGAAGCGGTAAAGTAATGAAGGAAGCTTAGATGAAAAGAAAGAAAGACTGGTCACAAAGAAAACCCGTCAACTGAGAGGTCCACGATATAGATTCATTGGCACGACTGTGAGGTGCTTCGAGAATGAGCGTGGGTCCTGGAGACCCACAAAATACGAAAAAGGGCGTGTCGTTGAACTGCTGTTTTGACAGCCATGGGTATCTGTTAGACCCATAAAATATGAATATGGGCATGCCCGTTTAAACTGTCTATTTAGCAGCCATGGGTCTGTGACACCCACAAAATATGCATGGGTCTGTGACACCCACAAAATATGCACGGGTCTATGACACCCACGAAATATGCACGGGTCTGTGACACCCACGAAATATGCACGGGTCTGTGACACCCACGAAATATGCACGGGTCTGTGACATCCACGAAATATGCACGGGTCTGTGACACCCACGAAATATGCACGGGTCTGTGACACCCACGAAATATGCACGGGTCTGTGACACCCACGAAATATGCACGGGTCTGTGACACCCACAAAATATGCACGGGTCTGTGACACCCACGAAATATGCACGGGTCTGTGACACCCACGAAATATGCACGGGTCTGTGACACCCACGAAATATGCACGGGTCTGTGACACCCACAAAATATGCACGGGTCTGTGACACCCACGAAATATGCACGGGTCTGTGACACCCACGAAATACGAGTATGCACGGGTCTGTGACACCCACAAAATACGAGTATGCACGGGTCTGTGACACCCACAAAATATGCACGGGTCTGTGACACCCACGAAATATGCACGGGTCTGTGACATCCACGAAATATGCACGGGTCTGTAACACCCACGAAATATGCACGGGTCTGTGACACCCACGAAATATGCACGGGTCTGTGACACCCACGAAATATGCACGGGTCTGTGACACCCACAAAATATGCACGGGTCTGTGACACCCACGAAATATGAATAGGGTTATGCCATTGCGCTGCCTCTATAACTGACATGCGTCTGTTGGAGCCGCAGAATATCAGCAGAGGCATGCTGTTGAATTTCCTCTTGAGCAGGCATGGGTCTGTTAGACTCACAAAATACGAATCAGCAGCACGGTGAAGGTAAACTACGTGAATAAAACTCGACTTGTGTGGTTCCAGTCTCTCCATTTGAAGTCTTGGCACGCAGGGTTAGCAGCCGGCCAAGAGCCAAAAAGAATAATGGCAATAGATCCTACTGGTGGGAATCGAACCCACGACCTCTCAGCGGGGGACGTCTGCGACGCTGAGCTCCGTGCCGCGGTAGCTGGTCGGTCTCTCAGGGACGTTGAATGTTGTGCGAAGTTGTGGGCTGGACGAAATGATGAAGGTGAAGATGATGATAGTAATGAGGATGGTCATCATCATCACCATCGATAGCACAGTGACAACAACGCCCCCCAACTCTTGCCAAGACTTCCCCTTCCTTCCCCTGCACACAGACGAACAGAAATACATGCTTTGCACATGTAGCATATACGCACACACATGCAATAGTAGTACTTGCATACACACACATATAAGGCATATACACCCATATGCGCACGCACATAAATGTACTGATAGACGCACACTCGAGCACATAATTATGTACACACACACACACACACACACACACACACACACACTACGCACGCGTGCTCGCATACACATATACGCACATACACATATACGCGCACGCACGCACGCACGCGCGCAGACACACATACACACATTTTCTCTCTCTCTCTCTCTCTCTCTCTCTCTCTCTCTCTCTCTCTCTCTCTCTCTCTCAACTGCAGTCGCAGAGCAGCAGACAGTGTTAGCTACAGTTCCAAGGTCTGACCAGCCCGTTTCAGCACAGCCGTCGGTCAGACATCGGCCAAGCGCCCCCCCCCCCCCCCCCCCCCCCCCCCCCCCGGGCCTTTTCTCACCTCGTTCCCATCTAGTCGTTTACTGGGTCACCCAGCCGGAACCTCGTCGCGCTGTGGTCACTGCAGCTCGACAACAAAATGTGGCGCAGCGTATATGGACAACTCCGCACGCAGTGTCACCTTCCAGATGAAACTGAAAGCCTTCACCCACCTCCATCCCCACCCCACCCCACCCTTCACACTTACCATCTCCACCCCAGCCGCACAAACCTCACACCCCGACTGAACGAACCACGTTTCCCCGCACCATGGCTAGAGCTTCAGGATAAAGTGGTGGAAGAGGGGTGGTGGGCTGAAGGAGGAGGAGGGTGGAGTGGGAGGAGAGGGTAGGGGGATTGGGGGAGGGGGGGGGGCAGGGTAGGTGACTTCGCACTCTGCAAGCCGGCACAGTGTTGTCGCGCTAGCAGCAAGGACGGAGCTGTCAAGAGAGAGGGAGAGAGACCGAGGGGAAAGTGTGTCGCCCGGTGTGTGTGTGGCCTTGCCTGTGCTGTGACCGGCTCGTGCTACTGGATAGAGAGAGAGAGAGAGAGAG
>CM065727.1:20707785-20725285 GCA_033310375.1 Conus canariensis
GACAATTGTAGAAGTAGGAATCTGTCAGGAGAGATCAGAGATGACAGGAAGGAGTGAGCCGTGATCGCTGATTGCCAGAACAGAGTGAAGGTCGGAAGCTGTCAGGAGAGGCCGGGGTCACAGGAAGGAGTGAACTACAGTCCCCCCAACGTCAGAACAGTGTAGAGGCAGGAAGCCATGGGGGGGGGGGGGGGGGGGGACCAGAGATTACAGAGAGAAGGGAACCACAGTCCTCCACCGTCAGAACAGTGTAGAGGCAGGAAGCCATCAGTGGGGGGGGGGGGGGGGGGGGGGGGGGGGACCAGAGATTACAGAGAGAAGGGAACCACAGTGCTCCACCGTCAGAACAGTGTAGAGGCAGGAAGCCATCGGGGAGGACCAGAGATTACGGAGAGAAGGGGACCACTGTTCTCCACCGTCAGAACATAGGAGAGAAAGGACGCCATCAGGAGAGACCAGAGATAACAGAAGGAGGGGAACCACAGTCCTCCACCGTCAGAACAGAGGAGAGAAAGGACGCCATCAGGAGAGACCAAAGATAACAGAAGGAGGGGAACCACAGTCCTCCACCGTCAGAACAGAGGAGAGAAAGGAAGCCATCAGGAGAGACCAGAGATTACAGAGAGAAGGGAACCACAGTCCTCCACTGTCAGAACAGAGGAGAGAAAGGAAATCTTCAGGAGAGACCAGAGATTACAGAGAGAAGGGAACCACAGTCCTCCACTGTCAGAACATAGGAGAGAAAAGACGCCGTCAGGAGAGACCAGAGATTACAGAGAGAAGGGAACCACAGTCCTCCACCGTCAGAACAGTTTAGAGGCAGGAAGCCATCAGGAGAGACCAGAGATTACAGAGAGAAGGGAACCACAGTCCTCCACCGTCAGAACAGGGGAGAGAAAGGACGCCATCAGGGGGGGACCAGAGATTACAGAGGGAAGGGAACCACAGTCCTCCACCGTCAGAACAGTGTAGAGGCAGGAAGCCATCAGGAAAGACCAGAGATAACAGAAGGAGGGGAACCACAGTCCTCCACCGTCAGAACAGAGGAGAGAAAGGACGCCATCAGGAGAGACCAGAGATTACAGCGAGAAGGGAACCACAGTCCTCCACCGTCAGAACAGAGGAGAGAAAGGACGCCATCAGGAGAGACCAGAGATTACAGAGAGAAGGGAACCACAGTCCTCCACCGTCAGAACAGAGGAGAGATAGGACGCCATCAGGAGAGACCAGAGATTACAGAGAGAAGGGAACCACAGTCCTCCTCCGTCAGAACAGTGTAGAGGCAGGAAGCCATCAGGAGAGACCAGAGATTACAGAGGGAAGGGAACCACAGTGCTCCACCGTCAGAACAGTGGAGGGGCAGGAAGCCATCGGGGGAGGGGGGGGGGGGGGCGGGGGACCAGAGATTACAGAGAGAAGGGAACCACAGTCCTCCACCGTCAGAACAGTTTAGAAGCAGGAAGCCTTCAGGGAGAGACCAGAGGTCACAGGGAGGAGGGAGGGAACCACGAGACCAGAGGTCCCAGAGAGGAGGGAACCACAGACCTCCACCGTCAGAACAGAGCAGAGGTGGGTCGCCATCTGGAGAGAGCAGAGGTCACAGAGATGCAAGTGAATATTAGTTCAGACAGCCTGGCGTGGAGACAGTAACCGACGAGGACTTTGGGGGGGGGGGGGGGGGAGGGGTGGCAGACGGGAGGGGAAGGGGGGGAGGCGGAAGGAGGGACCCTTGAGCGAAAGCGGGAAGTTGGGAGGAGGCAGAGAAATGGGAGGAACTATGGGAGGAGGCGGGACAGACGGACGCTACAAGGTCAGCCAGTCCCGTGACGTCAGCGCTACAGGAAAAGACCACCGATACTTCTGTCCTGTCTTCTTCACCAGGGGCGGAACGGGCGGGGATGGGGAAGGGTGGGAGGGGGGGGGGAGGGGCGGCTTTTTTTCCATCTCCCTCACCTCTATAACCTGCTCGGCCTCGGTCCCCGTTTAAAATGGGAGTCCAGAAATTTCCGCTTCGCCCACTGCGCGCATGCGCGCGCGCGCGCGCGTGTGTGTGTGTATGTACGTGTATGTGTGTGTGTGTGTGTGATTGTTATCATTATTATTATTACTGCTGCTGCTACTTCTACTATCAATTGTTTTTTTTTTTTTCTTCGTTATCGACATTGCTACCTTGCCCACCCACCCCCACCCCCCACCCACCCCAACTCCCATCCCTCCGCCTTTCCCTCCGTACCCCCTCCTATCTAACCCCTTTTTTAAAATTTGTATATGATTAAATTATTTACCAGTTTTCCCCTTTAATCTGTTTGCGCTAGAATCTTGAGAATGTGCGCATGCATGTTTATCATCAGGCATATAAATGTATTGTAGGTTTATAGGCGTTTATCGTGTACTACATAATCGCGTTGTTTGTTTTTGTTTGTTTGGTATCTCGTTTTCATGTTTTAGCTTAGCAAGGACAGATTTGAAGACTAGACTCTACTTTGAGTTTCAGTCCTTGATCGAATAGTTCTCTCTCTCTCTCTCTCTCTCTCTCTCTCTCTCTCTCTCTCTCTCTCTCTCTCTCTCTCTCTCTCTCTCACACACACACACACACACACACACACACACACACACACACACACACACACACACACACACACATTCAATCCTTGATTCTGCTAGATTCTAGTTTTTTTTGTGTGTGTTTTTTCTGACGCAAGTCCTTGTCTGTCTGTCCGTCCGTATGTCTCTCTCTCTCTCTTCTCTCTCTCTCTCTCTCTCTCTCTCTCTCTCTCTCTCTCTCAAACACACATACACACGCGCGCGCGCCCGTGCGCAAGTACACAAACACACACACACACATACACACACACACACGCGCGCGCGCGCGCACGCACACACACACACACACACACACACACACACACACACACACACACACACACACACACACCCGACACACACACACACACAGAGGGGGGAGAGGAGAGAGAGAGAGAGAGAGAGAGAGAGAGAGAGAGAGAGAGACTGCAGCTACGTCTGTTGCTGCAATTTATTCATTTTTATTAACCTTGAAGAGATAAAAGAGTCTGGTCGTGATGTGATGTATCGATCCCCTCTTGTCTCTTCCCCAACCTGCCATTAAGCCGCCGTGCCTGTGCCTGTCATGTGTGTGTGTGTATCTGTGTGTCTGTGTTAGTGTCTCTGTGTGTCTTTGTGTTTGTCTCTGTGTTTGTGTGTGCGTGCGTCCGTGCGCTCAAGCACGTGTATGTATAAATGTATATGTGCATATGCGCTCGCATGCTAGTGTCCATGAATATGCGCATCCTTTCGTACCTATTTTCGATAACGTTCATGGATGTGCCGGAGTTTTATTTTGCACGCGCACGCGCCTCTTCTCTGGGTCTGGGTTCGCACGTTCGTGAGCGCGTGTGTTTGTTGGCGTGGCATGGTGAGTAGGCGGTAAGTGTTGGTTGTCGGTGTGTGTCGGCCAAGGCCCTGGGGGTCGGCCTGTGCACGTGGTACCGTCAGTGTCTGTGACCCCATTTTTTTTTTTCTTTCTGGCACCCGAGAGGAGCTGACGCTGTAGAAAGCGGCTGTCTGCTGTTGAGAGGAGGGGGAGAGGAGGGACATGAGAACTGCCTCTCCGTCTGTCGCCCTCCTTCCCTGCCTTTGCTGCTGCTGTCTGTTTCGGCCTCTCCCATCTGTCTGTTTCTGCCTTTGCACCTGTCTGTTTTCTACCTTTGCATCTGTCTGTTTCTTCCTTTGCATCTGTCTGCTTCTGCCTCTGCTTCTTCTTCTGCATTTGCATCTGTCTCTCTGCCTTTGTATCTGTCGGCTTCTGTCTTTGCATCTTTCTCTCAGTCTTTGCATCTGTCTCTGTCTTTGCATCTTTCTCTCAGTCTTTGCATCTGTCTCTGTCTTTGCATCTTTCTCTCAGTCTTTGCTTCTGTCTCTCTGTGTGGGCAGCTATCTCTCAGCATTTGCGTCCGTCTCTCTGGCTTTCCATCGGTCTCTGTTGGATTGTATTAGTTTGCGTCTGCCCTCCCGCCTTTGCAGTTGCCTTTATTCCAATCTGTCTCTCTTTACTTGCATTTGTTTCTCTGCCGTTGCTCTTGTCTCTCTGCCCTTGCAACTGCCTCGCTGTCCTTGAAACTGTCTGTTTGCCTTGCAACTGTTTGCCTTGCAACTGTTTGCCTTTGCAACTGCCTGTTTGCCTTTGCAACTGTCTCTTTGCCTTTGCAACTCTGTTTGCCTTTGCAACGGTCTGGCTGCCTTTGCAACTGTCTCTTTGCCTTTGCAACTGTCTGTTTGCCTTTGCAACTGTCTATTTGCCTTTGCAACTGTCTGGCTGCCTTTGCAACTGTCTGTTTGCCTTTGCAACTGCTTCTTTGCCTTTGCAACTGTCTCTTTGCCTTTGCACCTCTGTTTGCCTTTGCAACGGTCTGGCTGCCTTTGCAACTGTCTGGCTGCCTTGCAACTGTCTCTTTGCCTTTGCAACTGTCTCTTTGCCTTTGCAAATGTCTCTTTGCCTTTGCAACTGTCTTTTACCTTTGCAGCTGTCTGGCTGCCTTTGCAACTCTCTCTTTGCCTTTGCTCTTGCCTCTCGACCTTTTTAACTGTCTCTTTGCCTTTGAATATGTCTCTCTGCCTTGTCGTCTATTTCTTTACCTTTACGGTCCCTCTATCTATACAAATGTATTTTTGCCCTTGTATCTTTGTCTATACCTTTACAACTTTCACTTTGTCTTTGATTCTGTCTCTCCACTATTGCATCTGTCTCTGCCCTCACAACTGAATCTTGTGCCGTTGCATCTGTCTCTGTAGGTTTGCATCTGCCTCTCTGCTTTTGCACCTGTCCTGTCTCTTTCGCCTTCGCATCTGTCACTCTGCCTGTGAATCTGTCTCCCAGCCTTCGTTTTTTCTGCAACTTTGCTTCTCTCTCTGTGCCTCCCGAATCATGGGCTGATTTTTCTGTGTCGTTTGTCTGTGTTGGGGAAGTAAGGAACCATCACAGTACAATTCAGCGCAGACTGTGTGGAAGGTTGAAGGCCAGTAACCCGCCTTTCATGACCACGGTTTGTGTCACTGTAGATGTTTCCAGTGACACACTGAACTGTCTCCGTAGACTGTAATTAGCAAACTGTTTTCCAATTAAAAGAAGAAGAAAAACTATTACTTGAGTGTGTGAAGACGACGGTAAATGTTAACTATTCTCACTGTCTTGTGTTGCCGAGGAAATCGAAAATAGTCCAGGCTTGTGTGTGTGCGTGCGTGTGTATGTGTGTGTGTGTGTGTGGGTTATAGACGGCACACAACTCAGGCCGTGTCTGGCGCAACGCCGCCGATGAAACGGCCAATGACTGTAACGATCTGTGAGAACGAGAAACAGGATTATAGATCTCTACAGCAGTGGAAACAAGTGTCAGAGAGTGAGAGTGATGCATATCCTGCGCAGAAGCCAGCGAAGTGGTGAACGGACAGACAGACAGGGCTGTAGATCATGCCCTTCTCGTGCGTCCTTTGTGAGCGCGCAGAGTAGTGATGAGTGTGAGGGAAGAGAAACATATGGTAGTGATGTTTCTTGTATGATTAGCACGAGGTCCGTGTATCACTCGCTGAGTGTGTCTTGGACAACGAGCGGCGCTGGGGTCCTCTTCGTTTTCCTCCTTCACTGCTGCTTCTCCTGCCTCCTCCTCCTCCTCCTCCTCCTCCTTCTTATTTCTTCTTCTTCTTCTCTTCATGCTCATATTCTTCTTTTGTTCTTTCTTTCAATTATTTTTGTTTGAACTTTTCCCACTTCTTTCTTGCCTTCCTTCCTTTCGTTTCTTTCTTTCTTTCTTTCTTTCTTTCTTCTCTCTGTTTTCTTTTCATCTTCTTCTTCACTTACTTTGTTTTTTCTCTCTCCTCCTCTCTTCTCCCCCCCCCCCCCCCCCCCCCCCCCCTCTCGTCCTCGTCTTCCTCTTCTTCCTCATCCTCACTTCTCAGTTTTTTCCCTCCTCCTACCCCTCCTCTCCTCCTCTTTTTTTCCTCCTTCTCCCTCTTCTTCATTCTTCCTCCTCTTCTTCATCTTCTTCCTCCTCGTCCTCCTCATCTTCTTGTTCCTCCTCCTCTTTCCTTCTCCCGACTTTTCATCTGTTCCGAGTCTTAGCCAGGTAGCTAAAATGACGATGTCTTGAGAGGCCGGGTAAAGAATTTTCGCAGCTGTAATTAAAACCACTTCGACCGACAGACTTCTGTTTGAAGGTGAGCCTTGGAAATTCCCGCCGTCTTTTCCTTGATGGTGTAATCGTGGTGATGGTGGTGTAATTGTCAGCCCAGTGTTGGTCCTTTCCGTCGGCTGGGCGTAAAGGGTGTGACGTGGTGTGTGTGTGTGTGTGTGTGTTGTCAAAGCGATGATAGCTAGCCAGGCCGCTGAAAGGGGAGGTGTATTGTGAGCCGTGCCGAGCGCGATACGCCGATAATGGCGAAGGCTTTCAGGCACATGTTGTTCTTTCACGGTAGTCTTTGAGACACGCCGATCTGCCCTGGTCGTAATTATCCTCTGGTGTGTGACTCGGTTCTGTGAAATACCCGTCAGCGGTGACCTTTGAACATAAGTGTGCGTCACCCGTCATGGCTCGGTTTTTAGAGGGAGAGAGATGGGGGGGGGGGGGGGGGGGGGGGGAGGGAGAGACAGACAGACAGTTGGAGGAGGAGTGGTAGGAAGTGAGGGGGGAGATAGAAAGAGAGCAGAGAGAAGTTTAGAGAGAAAGGAAGAGGAGACTTGAGAGAGACAGAAAGACAGACAGACGGACACAGGCAGAGAGAACTCAGAACTCAGAAAACTTCTATTCGATCAGTGATTGAGATTTTAGGCAGAACCTGTTCTTCCAATCTGTCCTTTCTAAGCTGAATTATGTAATAAGATTTAAAGACAAGAAAATGAAAAGAAATTAAAAAGAAAAAAAAATGCAGGCACACAGGATTATAGAGTACACGATTCACACACGCTCGCATTTGTTTACAAAGATTTGACAAAAGGATGCATATATACGCAGTCATAAAATGCAGACAACAAGAACAAAACGGGGGTGGGGGTGGGAACGTGAGGCAGGGGAGGATAGGGGTGAGTGGGTGGTGTGGGGCAGCAGTTGGGAATGGAGGATAAGAGGGTGGTTCGATAAGAGAGAGAGAGAGAGAGAGAGGGGGGGGGAGGTGGAGAGATTGATCTAGAAGGGGAGAGAGGAGAAAGAGATTGAGATAGGAAGAGAGGAGACAGACAGACCGACAGAGATCGGAAGAAAGAGGGGAATGAGAGACTGAGACAGGAAGAGAGAGAGAGAGTGAGTAGGGAGAGATTGAGATAGGAAGAGTGAGAGAGAGAGAGAGAGAGAGAGGACAGAGAGAGAGAGAGAGAGAGATTGACATGAAAAGAGAAAGAGGAATGAAAGATTGAGGCAGGATAAGAGAGAACGGAGAGAATGAGATGGGGGGGAGGGGGAGTGAGTGAGTGAAATAAGAAGAGAGACAGAGGCGCGAAAGGTTGAAATAGAATGAGAGGGAGGAGATAGAGACTGAGACTGGAAGAGGGAAGAGAGAGGAGGGAGATAGGAAGAGAGAGGAGGGAGGTAGGAAGAGAGAGGAGGGAGATAGGAAGAGAGAGGAGGGAGATAGGAAGAGAGAGGAGGGAGGTAGGAAGAGAGAGGAGGGAGACATGAAGAGAGAGGAGGGAGATAGGAAGAGAGGAGGGAGATAGGAAGAGAGAGGAGGGAGATAGGAAGAGAGAGGAGGGAGACATGAAGAGAGAGGAGGGAGACATGAAGAGAGAGGAGGGAGATAGGAAGAGAGGAGGGAGATAGGAAGAGAGAGGAGGGAGATAGGAAGAGAGAGGAGGGAGGTAGGAAGAGAGAGGAGGGAGGTAGGAAGAGAGAGGAGGGAGGTACGAAGAGAGAGGAGGGAGACAGGAAGAGAGAGGAGGGAGACAGGAAGAGAGAGGAGGGAGGAGAGAGGAGGGAGACAGGAAGAGAGAGGAGGGAGACAGGGAGAGAGAGGAGGGAGACAGGGAGAGAGAGGAGGGAGACAGGGAGAGAGGAGGAAGACAGGGAGAGAGGAGGAAGATAGGAAGAGAGGAGGAAGATAGGAAGAGAGGAGGGAGACAGGACGAGAGAGAAGGGAGGTAGGAAGAGAGAGGAGGGAGACAGGGAGAGAGAGAGGAGGGAGACAGGAAGAGAGAAGAGGGAGACAGGAAGAAAGAGGAGGGAGACAGGAAGAGAGAGGAGGGAGGAGAGAGGAGGGAGACAGGAAGAGAGAGGAGGGAGACAGGACGAGAGAGGAGGGAGACAGGGAGAGAGAGGAGGGAGACAGGGAGAGAGAGGAGGGAGACAGGGAGAGAGGAGGAAGACAGGGAGAGAGGAGGAAGATAGGAAGAGAGGAGGAAGATAGGAAGAGAGGAGGGAGACAGGACGAGAGAGAAGGGAGGTAGGAAGAGAGAGGAGGGAGACAGGGAGAGAGAGAGGAGGGAGACAGGAAGAGAGAAGAGGGAGACGGGAAGAGAGAGGAGGGAGACAGGGAGAGAGATGAGGGGGAGATCGACAGGGATGAGGAGAAGGAGGGAGATTAAAAGACGAGAGAGGAATTCAGAAGGAGAGGTGAGAAAGATTGTACGAGAAGGGGAGAGATGAGGGAAGAACTTAGAGTGAAGGGGGGGGGGGGGGGGGGTGAATGAAAGAGAGAGGAGAGAGAGAATACTCGAAGACGTTTATTACTTGAGGATAAAGTTTGAGGCAAACGCCTGTCGTAATCTTTACAGTCGGTTCTTATTGTTTACCCCAGTCTTCAAAATACACACACGCACGCACGCACGTACGCACACACGCACACACACACGCACACACACACACACACACACACACACACACAGATCATTAAGAGAGAAAAAAGTAAGGGGAGTATGAGGGATGATAGGGGGGGGGGGGGGGGGGGAGTACCGTGACGTGATGGTACTTTGCGTTAAGCTGCTGACGACGGATTGTTCACCAGCCGTGGAAGATCGATTGGTTTGGAGCATTCAGTCCTACCCCCTCCCTCCGACCACCACCACCACCACCACCATTCCCCTATCTCCATTCCTTCCATCTTTCTACCCCCCCCCCCCCCCCCCCCCCCCCCCCCCCCAGCAGCCAGGTTGCGTGAAGCTATGGAGTAAACACTGTTCCCCGCTGTTGAATGATTCATTTCTCCCCTGAATAACGTGAAACGCAAGACTGGTTTTGGATGGTAGCGCGTTAGCTTCAAAGGCCCAGTCCCTTTACGACTCGTTCTCTGAATGAAAAGAAGAATTGTCTTACGGAAACAGCGTTGCTTGCCTTTTTTTTTTTTTTTTTTACAGACAGCGACACGGTGATGATGACTGATATCTTTCTGTAATTGGTTTCTAGTTGTTAGGCCCGATATCAGTGGTCAGACATGGTCACCCTGAAAATTAGCAATTATGACTCATGAACACAGTTATGACTCATGAAAACAGATGATATGCGACTGATGTTCATGCGCACTGGTATCGTTGATATTGCTGCGCGGACCGTAGGCGTTTTGAGGACTGGTTTTCGCAGGTGCAGAATGGCAGAAGGCGGGATAATTAAAGCGTTTCTCTGCTCACGGCTTTCTACGGTCTTAAAGGAGGTTTTGTTTCTTTTGACCCTTTACGTGATGTCTTAACCGCGTAAGGATCGAACAGTTACGGTTTTCACGTCATGATTACCGGTTTCTTTCGTGTAAAGTAGTATTTGTTCGTGTTTTCGTGAACACAGAGACTGTGTTCGTCATGGCGGTTACACATGCGCTTTCCACTCTCCCCATTCCCCACCCTACCCCTCCCCCCTGCCCCCTCCCCCCTCCCCTCCTCCAGTGACAGACATTCTGTGGGCAAATCCACTGTTGTATGCGAACAGAATTATACAAAATTAATGAGGCGGGGGGGGGGGGGGGGGGGGGGGGCATCTGCTGTTCCAGAGGAGGGCAACCCGACTGTTGCAGGTAGAAATTGGTGGTGACGGTGAAGTTATGGAGTACAAGACGTGGACCACTGCGTCGTTGCTGCTACTTGCGTGTTTCATTCGCAGCGACGGATTTCGTTTCCTTAGATCTCTCTCTCTCTCTCTCTCTCTCTCTCTGTGGTGTTGTGTTTGTTTAGGGGGGTGGGGGAGGGGGGGGAGGCGGTCATTTAGAACGTAGCTATCCTTGTATTTCTTTCCCCCAGAGTGTTGTAGAGAAGTTGTGAAACGACTGCACGTGAAAAGAAAAAGATCCACCTGAAGGTGTCTGTGGGACCCAGAGAAGTACTTACAGTGACGTAGTAATTTCCAAATCCTTAACTCGAGGAACGTGATTGTATAACTCGATGAGGTCCATCGACGGAGAATAAAGCTGGATGACCGTAATGGCTCCTTCTCTCTTTTTTTTTTTCTTTTCTTTTCTGTGTGTGCCGTGGTGAAGAAGAGGAAGAACGAGGTGCGGTAACTATGACGTCGGAAACGGTATTCAGTGACGTGTGAACAGGATGGCGTAACTTTGACGCGCTAAGTCGTGCGTGCTGAGGTCATTGCTCTACGCTACAAGAGCCGGGTCTTGCAAGAACGTGACGGAATGAACGTGCTGTGATGACGTTGGTGAAGTTGTGATGGTAAAAGAGATAGCCGTGTGCAAGAGGGCCTCTGAAGACGAATTCGCGAAAGGCAAGATTCAGAGGAAGGCTCAGTGAACAGATAATGCTGGATGACAGATGTGCAAATCACACAAAGAGACACACAACGGCTACTGAGATGACGAGCGTAGAAATCGACACGACACTGAGAACTCAAAAAGTTAGCAAAACGTGGAAAAACAAACACAGAAGTGTTAAATGAAACTTTGAAGTCATCATGTCGGTGACTGCCAAAAAGCTAGAGTGAAGTTTGAAGTAACTTTCGTGAAAATATGAAAAGAAAAAGCAAAATAAAAACAAACAAACAAACAAGAAACTGACTGCAGATACGGAATCTTTGCTGTTGTGTTTCAAAGAAGAAAACAAAACAAAACGTGTGAAGCGAAGTACCATTGAACAGACGACAGGAACAAATCTTAAATGATGGACGTCAAAACTAGCGTATAGGAAGAATTGCAAGTAACACAGTTTAGGAGAAAAAAAAAAGAAAAAGAAAAAGAAAAGAGACTGTTGTGAAACAATGAAGTCACACGCTTGAATACATCCAAGAAAACGTGAAAGAGAGACCCAGAAGAAAACACTCTTGAATGCATCATTACGAGAGAGAGAGAAAACCCGAATTCAAACGAACAAACAAACAACAAGAAATGTAAAACCTTGAGGAAATGCAACTCCCGAGATCTCCTCACAAGCGAGTGACGTGGAGCACATGACGTGTAAAAAAAAAAAAAAAAAAAAAAAAAAAAAAAAAAGGAAAGAAAAAACACTAGTGACGTAGACCGCACAGAATGGCTGACGACAGAGACTACCCCGTGGAGTACGCTGTCAACTTCTACCTCCTCGACGACAACGAGAACGAAGACAAGGACGATGAGGACGAAGAAGAGGAGGAGGAGGAGGAAGAGGAGGAGGGCAGTGAGGAGGGCGGGGGCGGGGGGAGCGGGGAGGAGGTGCTGCTGGCGGAGCTGAAGCAGAGGCTGCAGCGGTACAAGGTGTCCGGGGTGGGGGGGCCCAGCGGCCCCCAGCAGTTCAAGATGTCGGCGGGGGTGGGGGGTCCCAACTTCCAGCAGCTCAACGCCAAGGCCGCCATGGCTGCCGCCCACCACCGGGCCTACATACAGGTGAGAGAGAGGGAGAGAGAGAAAGAGAGAGAGGGGGGAAGAGGGGGAGGAGAGAGAGAGGGGAGAGAGAGAGAAAGAGAGAGGGGGTAGAAAGAGACAGAGAGGGGGGGGAGCGAGAAAGAGAGAGAGGGGGGAGAAAGAGAGGGGGAGAGAAAGAGACAGAGGGGGGAGAGAGAGAAAGAGACAGAGAGGGGGAGAGGGATAGAAAGAGGGGGAAGAGGGAGAGAGGGGGGAGAGAGATTGAGGGGGGGGGGAGAGACAAAGTGAGAGAGGGAGAGAATGGTTGATTGATTGATAATCTTTATTCCTAGGGGAGGGACAGAGAGAGAGACAAGAGAGAGAGAGAGAATCTTAATTCCAAAGGAAAGGGAGAGAGATTGACGGATAATCTTTGTTCCCAAGGGTTCCGGAAGGGGGGGGGGGGGGGGGGTAATTCATTGATTGATAATCTTTATTCCGTAGGGGAGAGAGAGAGACTAATTGATTGATAGATTGTGATCATCTTTATTCCCAAAGGGGAGAGAGAGGCGGGGTGGAGAGAGCGAGAATGACTGATTAGTTGATTGATTGATTGATTGATTAATAGTCTTTTTTTCCCCAAGGGAGAGGGGGGGGGGGGGTTGATTAATATTCTGTTTTTTTTCCCAAAGGGAGGGGGAGAGAAAGCGAGAATGATTATTTTTATTCCCGGAGGAAAGAGAGAGATTGATTGATTGATTATCTTTATTCCCAAGGGAGGGAGGAGAGAGCGGGGGGGGGGGGGGGGGGAGGGGGACAGGGGAGAGAGAGATGAAGGAAAGAGAGGGGGGGGGGGAGTGTGGGGTGTGGAGAGGTAAAGAGAGAACGGGAGAGGGGGGAAAGCTGTGCGAGTGTGAATGCATGTGCATGTTAAAAGATAGGATAGGATGGGAGTGAAGTGGGAAGAGGGTAGGCTAGGGCGAAAAATGAAAGTGTGTGTGTGTGTGCGCGCGCGCGCGTGTGTGTGTGTGTGTGTGGAGAGAGAGTGCGTGCGTGTGTGTGTGTGTATGTGTGTGTGTGGAGAGAGAGAGAGAGTGCATGCGTGTGTGTGTGTGGAGAGAGAGAGAGAGTGCGTGTGTGTTTGTTTGTGTGTGTGTGTGTGTGTGTGTGTGTGTGCGTGAGAGAGAGAGAGAGAGAGGTTGTGTGGGTGTGTGGCTGTGTATTATAGGAGTGGAAGATTGTGGATGGTGAACGCAGAAAGGGACGAGCGGCGGAAGGGGAAGGACGGCGGGTGAAGAATGAGTTGTGCATAGTGAGAGAGCTAGAGAGTATGTGTTTGTGCAAAGAAAAAAAAATGCACGTGTTTCTGTATTCAATCAGATACCATGACCCCGATAGCTCTGTCCATGGGAGAATTTTGTCTGCTGATCTCATCAGCAAGCTGTAGTTGTTCGAAAATGCAAATGCAGAAAAACACCTGCCTGTTGCTCACAGACTCTTTTTCAGTTCGGTGTTGCGGAAATCGCCGAAGCATCCGCGTGTAGAGTGATGTATGGAGTTTAACTTTGTTCCAAACTCCATAATGTTTGTGTTTTTTTGTTGTTGTTGTTTTTTTCAAGAAAAGTTTAATTTCTTCAAGGGGAAAAAAAAGCGATAACGCTTGTTGTTTTTGCATGCAAACAGCAATCATCACTAATGTGATTGCTCCTTATTCACTCGAGTATTTTCTGTTTGCTCATACGAAAACAGATGAATACGACTCAGCGAAACAGGTGTCTATGACATGTGTATGCGTGATGGTAGCAATGTGCAGAGACATGCCTTTAGAATTTAGACTGCTTTGCGATGGGTGCAGAATGCCCGAAGCTGGAAGTCGTTACTACAGTTAACTGTTTTCACTGCTTGATGCTTATTTGAGTCAGGTTTTTTTTTTTGTCTTTTATTAATCCAGTGTCTGATACCTTAGCAGCGTTATAAGAAGCGAAAAGCGTAAAGCTTTTTGAAAAAAATAATTATGGTCTTTCGAGCTAGATTTGAGAGTAAAACACTCCAGTTGTCTCGCCTGACAAGATTCATTCTTTTGTTTAGCGCGAAACAAAAGTCTGGACCAAACAGTAATCTGTGAGGTGAATGATTATGCTGTCTAGCGTATTTAGTTACGTGCCAGGTCGATATCCAATTAAGATTTACTCTCAGGAAGAACACTCACAAAGCAAAGTTCAGTGTATACATTCAGTGAGAAATAATGAGTTAGAGCAGTGTTGTGTTTGGTGGTGATGGGTTTGAGATCCAAACCTTCCTTTCTCATTCATTTATTCGGTAAATGAGCGTAATCGTGCTGTCTTGCTGACGTGATTTTGATGGCTTGTGTGTGTGTGTGTGTGTGTGTGTGTGTGTGTGTGTGTGTGTGTGTGTGTGTGTGTGTGTCTGTCTGTCTGTCTGTCTGTCTGTCTGTTAATGTGTGTGTGTGTGTGTGTGTGTGTGTGTGTGTGTGTGTGTGTGTGTGAGATGACTTTCAACGTCACGCTGCTTTCCATCTTAACTGTTAACACATCCACTGTGAAAATGTAGAAGATAGAAAATTATAAAATGATTTGATTAGAATGACGCCCAAACGTATTTCTGATGCTGATTGACCTTTGCACTCCTTTGGCCTCGTTTCAGCTGATCGCGCACATGTCACACTGTTAGGTCAACATGTCGCTCTGTCTGGTCAACCTATCACACTCCTTGGTCAACCTGCCGGGTCAGACTATCTTGATGTTAGGTCAGAACTCGTACTGGCATGTTAACCTATCGTACTGTTAGGTGTAGCCATCATACTTTAAGGTCAACCAACCATGCCAGGTTCAGTCTATCGCACGATCAGCTCAGCTTGTCGCGCTGTTCGGTTTAACCTATCACACTGTAAGGTCCACCTAACGTCCTGTCAGGTCAGACTATCGTACTGTTAATTCAGCCTATCCTGCTGTCAGGCACAGCTGTCGTAATTTCAGGTCAACCTACCATGATGCCAGGTCAGTCTATCCCACCGTTAGGTCAGCATGTCGCTCTGTTCGGTTAACCCATCACACCTGTCAGGTCAGACTATCGTACTGCTAATTCCGTTTAATATCATACTGTCAGGCATAGCTGTCACACTTCTAAGTCAACCCACCATGGTGTCAGGTCAGACTATCGAGCTGCTGATTTCGCTTACCATACTGTCAGG
This sequence comes from Conus canariensis, assembly GCA_033310375.1. Classification (NCBI taxonomy): domain Eukaryota; kingdom Metazoa; phylum Mollusca; class Gastropoda; order Neogastropoda; family Conidae; genus Conus; species Conus canariensis. The sequence goes on from CM065727.1 coordinate 20,722,742, forward strand.
CATAGCTGTCATACTTTAAAGTCAGCCTACCATGGTGTCAGGTCAGCCTGTCGCACTGTCAGGTGAAAGAGGTTTAACTGCAGACAGGAGAGGAATCAGAGGGATCCAAGGTGACTGACCCGGCAGACCAGCGCCTGAAACGCAGTGCCGGCTGTCTGGTAATCTGTTCGTTCTCCAGACCGGCAGGACTGGAGCCTCTTTGATCTCCTTATCTCGCAGTGCGTCACTCTGCGTCACCTGCCTCTCCTTCCTCTAGCTTTGGCTCCTGCTTTCTTTCACTGTTGGGTCTGCTGTGGTGGGGGAGGCTTCATGGCGATCTGATGTTGTTGATAGCTCTCGGTGAACTGAAACGGCGTCATAACGGCATCTGGTTGTGTGATCACACGCTGCAAATAAGAAGAATGTGCACCAAAACGCCATGTAACCACATCAGCGTTTTGAGGCACAGCCTAAGAGTTGAGCCGTACATAACAATTAAACTGACAAAAGCTTGCATCGGACCACCCCCGCCAATACTTTCACTACTTTTTGAAGGATCCCGAGTGATTACAGCACAGACATCCCCCTCCCCCCCCCCCCTCTCTCTCTCTCTCTCTCTCGTAAAGTAACTCCTTCCTACGTCAGATTCCAGGCCCTACAGCTCAACCCTGTCCGTCCTTGCATCAGCTGGGCTTCACCAGGCTATTCCCGTTCCTTTCATTTTAAGCTGTCTGGAACCATCTAGCTCCAATCTTCATGGGCACGTAAAAGAAAAGTAGGGGAATCAACCTTCAGACAACGTTCAGAGTTTTGATAACACAATCTAGTTGTGTCTGCCTATCAATAATCGGTTTATTATTGATGATCCTGGCGCATCAATTCGTGGTGTGCTGCTGGTATGGCTGGAGTTGGGATGAGCTTCGTGGACGTGAGGCCTCAGAAGACGGAGTAGCTTGTAAGGGAGGATGGGGGAGGCGGGGGTGAGGGGATGCCATCAATAATTGGCTCGCTAAACGTGTACTGCTTGCCATTCCTCCAGGGACTGGAAATATGACAGTGGCTGGAGGAGGGGGGGGGGGGGGGGGGGAGAAGGAGGATGGACCCAAAGCAAGCTCGTCAACAACAACATGTATCTGTAGCAGAACAGTGAATAGGTGATAATGATGACGATCATCGTGGTTGTAAAGAGTGGTGACTGACCGTGGTGGTGTTTGACAGCTTGAAGGCAGTCTTGCCAGTCGTCTTCCCCTGTGTCTTCTCTCTTTCTCTCTCTTTCTCTCTCTTTCTCTCTGTCTGGATGTCATCTCTGTGCGCCTGATCCCCATCTCCTACCCACTCACTGGCTTCGTCCCCGCTGTCTCTGCCTGTCTGTCTGTCTGCCTGCCTGCCTGCCTGCCTGCCTGCCTGTCTCTCTCTCTCTCTCTCTCTCTCTCTCTCTCTCTCTCTCTCTCTCCCTCTCTCTCTCTCTCTCTCTCTCTCTCTCTCTCTCTCTCTCTCTCTCTCTCTCTCTGTGTCAGTGCAACGGCAGACTCAAAACGGATCATTCACTGAAAATACCTCCACTTGCTGTTCGTGAAGTCAGCGCTCTCATTACCGGCCTCAAGAACCAAAAATCAGTGAGACCCGATAAAATAAATACCTCCCTAATAAAAACTTGCTCTGCCCTATGTAGTTGAACGCCTAACATTTATATTCAACGTGTATAGAACAAGGCAAACTCCCACCTACCTTCTTAAATTGGCGAAAATTATTCCAGTGCCCAAGCACAAGAGACTTCTCAGACTTGAACAGTTTTAGACATATTTCTCTCATCTCTGTGGTATCAAAGCCTCTTGAAAAACGTGTCCACAAATATCTCATGCGATCTCTTGAAAAAAAAATTCTACACCGTTTTCAATAGGGCTTTTCCATAAGCATTCTTGTCAAACTGCCTTATTGTGTCTCCGCGATATACATAGTCATTCGCAGTGAATCAAAGCAAAACAACAGGTGCTGTCTTTCTTGATTTACAGAAGGCGTTTGATCTTGTCGATCACAAAATATTTAAAAATTCAACTCTATATATCAGAGACCTGAACACAGTTTCATTCTTTGAATCCTATCTGACCAACGGAACACAATTTGTCTTTGGCTATAGCAGCTTCTCGTCTATAAAGATTACAAAATTTGGAGTACCCCAAAGGTTGCTTCTATTCTGTTTGTTTATCCATGATCTCCCATTATCAGTTTCACATCCAAGTGTCTTGTGTGACCTTTTTCCTGATGACGCTTCCTTCCATTGCAACGCAGCGGACTGACAACCCGAAACGCTCCACAGCAAAAGGTTTAAACGATGTCTGGGAGTGGTGTAATTATAATTCCATGATAGTTCATCCTAAGAAGACTGTGATCTGGTCCCACAATTCCTCTGAGATTTACTTACTCGGGCCTGGTGTTGATATGCTTCTAACAGTTATATTCTGCCTCGTACTGGGATCTACATCTTCAAAATTAGTTTCGCATTTTCAGGCTCATCCCTTTAGAACTCTCTTTCCCTAGAACTAACATTTTGCCGTTCACTGCACA
>CM065727.1:20732785-20737785 GCA_033310375.1 Conus canariensis
GACAATAGAACTGGGTGTGGTATGCCCGTTGCGTGAGACAAAGACGACACAGACAACACAATAGAACCCGCTGTGATGTGCCATAGAACCGACTGTGATGTGCCAGTGGTGAGAGAGAAGGCACAGAACACAATAGAACCCGCTGTGATGTGCCAGTGGTGAGAGAGAAGGCACAGAACACAATAGAACCCGCTGTGATGTGCCAGTGGTGAGAGAGAAGGCACAGAACACAATAGAACCCGCTGTGATGTGCCAGTGGTGAGAGAAAAGGCACAGAACACAATGGAACCCGCTGTGATGTGCCAGTGGTGAGAGAGAAGGCACAGACAACACAATAGAACCCGCTGTGTTGTGCCAGTGGTGAGAGATAAAGAAGGCACAGACAACACAATAGAACCCGCTGTGATGTGCCAATGGTGAGAGAGAAGGCACAGACGACACAATAGAACCCGCTGTGTTGTGCCAATGGTGAGAGAGAAGGCACAGACGACACAATAGAACCCGCTGTGATGTGCCAATGGTGAGAGAGAAGGCACAAGACAACACAATAGAACCCGCTGTGTTGTGCCAATGGTGAGAGATAAAGAAGGCACAGACAACACAATAGAACCCGCTGTGATGTGCCAATGGTGAGAGATAAAGAAGGCACAGACAACACAATAGAACCCGCTGTGATGTGCCAGTGGTGAGAGATAAAGAAGGCACAGACAACACAATAGAACCCGCTGTGATGTGCCAATGGTGAGAGATAAAGAAGGCACAGACAACACAATAGAACCCGCTGTGTTGTGCCAATGGTGAGAGATAAAGAAGGCACAGACAACACAATAGAACCCGCTGTGATGTGCCAATGGTGAGAGATAAAGAAGGCACAGACAACACAATAGAACCCGCTGTGTTGTGCCAATGGTGAGAGATAAAGAAGGCACAGACAACACAATAGAACCCGCTGTGATGTGCCAGTGGTGAGAGAGAAGGCACAGACAACACAATAGAACCCGCTGTGATGTGCCAGTGGTGAGAGATAAAGAAGGCACAGACAACACAATAGAACCCGCTGTGATGTGCCAATGGTGAGAGAGAAGGCACAGACAACACAATAGAACCCGCTGTGATGTGCCAATGGTGAGAGATAAAGAAGGCACAGACAACACAATAGAACCCGCTGTGATGTGCCAGTGGTGAGAGAGAAGACACAGACAACACAATAGAACTGCGTGTTGAATGCCCATGGGTTGAAATAAAGCCAGCACAAACAACACCACAGAACGGAGTGTTGTATGTCAGTGGTGTGAGATGGTGCAGACAACACAGTAGAACGGTGTGGTATGCCTGTAGTTTGAGACTAAAAACGACACAGACAACATATCAATAGAACTAGGTGTGGGATGCAAATGATACGAGATGAAGACCACACAGAAGACGCAATGGAACCGGGCGTGACATGCCAAAGCTGTGAGTGAGAGACGGCACAAACAACACAAGAGAACCTGCAGTGGTGTGACATTAAGATGGCGCAAACAATAGAACCGGATGTGATGTGCCAATGATGTGAGATGAAAACAACCATTGACAAAGCAATAAAACCTTGTGTTGTATATGCCAGTGGTGTGAGTTGCAGATGGTACAAAGCGATAGAACCTCAGGCGATGTGTCATTACTGTGAGATACAGACGGCACAGTCGTAGTGTAATAGATCGCCGAGGGGTATGTCTATACTGTGAGATGAAGACAACACTATCAAAGTGATAGAACCTCGGGTGATGCACCAGTGCTAAGAGACAAAGACGGTGAACAAGGCTAAAGGATCTGATTTGATGGACTGTTACTGTGAAAAATAGATAATGACAACAAACAAACAAAGCCAGAGAATCTCACTCGAAGGGTTAATGCTATGAGGTAAAGACGATGGCACAATAGCTAGGAGATGTCAGTTCAAGGGCTAATGCTTTGAGGCAAAGACGATGACACAATTGCTAGGAGATGTCAGTTGAAGGGCTAATGCTTTGAGACAGAGATGATGACACCATAGCCAGGGGGTCTCAGTTGAAAGGTCAATGCTATGAGACAAAGATGATGACACTATAGCCAGGGGATCTCAGTTGAACAGACAATGCTGTGATATAAAGTCATTGTGATATAAAGACGATGACACCATGGCATGGGAATCTCATTTAATGGGCCAGTGCTGTGAGCTAAAGATAAGGACACGATGGCCAGTGGTCGCACTTGAAGGGCCATTGCTGTGAGATAAAGATAATGACACCATGGCAAGATCTCATATTGATGGGCCAATGCTATGGGATAAAGCCGATGACATCATAGCCAGGAGATCTCAGTTGATGAGCCATTGCTATGAGAATAAAGATGACACCATAGCCAGGGGATCTCGGTTGATCAGCCAGTGCTGTGAGATACAGACGATGACACTATAGCCAGGAGATCTCACTTGAAGGGCCATTGCTGTGAGAATAAAGATGACACCATAGCCAGGGGATCTCAGTTGAAGGACCATTGCTATGAGAATAAAGATGACACCATAGCCAGGGGATCTCAGTTGATCAGCCAATGCTGTGAGATACAGACGATGACACCATAGCCAGGAGATCTCACTTGAAGGGCCATTGCTGTGAGAATAAAGATGATGGCACAGTGGCCAGGGGTCTCACTGGCCAATGCTATGAGATAAAGGCGATGACTCCATAGCCAGGGGATCTCAATTGAAGGGCCAGTGCTGTGAGACAGAGATGATGACGCCATAGCCAGATCAGGATCGACGTACCCGTGGTGGAGGAGGGGTGGCAGCACTGGACGGTAGATAACTCTGGCCACCCGGCGACCCCAGGGCTTCGTGGAGCGCCCTCCACGTTACGCTCAAATCGTTCAAACAGTGATCCGTGTTCTCATACAATTTGAGCAGGTGAGTGGACTAGGGGGAGGGGGGTGGGGGGGTGGGAGGAGGACGGGACCATCAGCTGTGTGCATCGACAGCTCACCCTTCCACAGGAGACAGAGGGCATTGTCATTACTACAACAACCATGGATGATCGTCTCATATGTTAGTTTGAAACCTGATACGAGTGCCCGTATCCAAAGCTTTATTCTCACGGTAGGGAGAGAAAGGGGAGTGGGGGTTGAGGATGCTGCAGTGGGGTGGTGAGGGATCTCTCTGGTTGAGGGGTGTCCGTACACCAGGCAGACAGCACGGATCGGGAGCGAGTTTCGTGGCGTGTGAGTGGCGGGGGGGCTGCCTTGGTTTGCCGCCACACGTCGTTCACTCACCGTGCTGTTGTGACCAGGTAGGAGGACACCAGGGAGAGGAAACAAGAGTTTAAGGACCTCCGGTTAGCCCAGGGTCTGTGTTCATCGTCAGTGAAAAGTACAGCTTCTCAAACGTGCATCCACGCATGTGCACACGCGTGTGCATCCCCTCCCCCCCCCCCCCCCCCCCCCCCCCCCCCCCCCCCCCCCCCCACCACCACCCCTTCCCCATCTAAACATTCATATCAAATTCATTTAGACATATACATGTGTAGATACACGTACGTGTAAAGTGATACGTTCATGCCTGCATCTACGTACATGTACACTCGCACGCGCGCGCGCACGCACGCACGCACACACGCACACACACAGATTTTCACTCGCTGTACCAATTGTTATATCCAGCCAATTCAGGATAGGTCAGGGAAGATGAAGGCGGTAGAATTGGATAGGAGGGCTGTGCCTTCCGACATGCCAGACACGGTGACCCTGTAAGAGTTTACCACCTCTGTGGCTGTCAGTCTCTGGAACTGTGACATTAAGCTCTAATTTAGCCCTTCGCTGTTATCATTGTTGCTTTTCAGCCTGATATTGTGCCATACAGTCAAGTTTTAACCACGAGGGTAACATTCATTATGACTCACAAAAAAGTAGCCTTGGCTGGCTTGAAAGCGCTCTCGCTCATGGAACACGGTGATGGAGTGTGTGTAGCTGATTGTTGAAAATTACTTCATAATTACTGTTTTCATTGCTCTCAGCCTGCACTGCTCAAAACGGGGATAATTAGTAATGATTTATTATTGTGTGTGTGTGTTTTTTTAAAATCCAGATTCGCGTTCTGAAGCGTCCAAAGGCGGCGGAAACATTTGTGTTGATATCACAATTACCATTTAATTGAAACACAATTATTCATGTCAAACAGTGATGGTTTTTGTTATTTTTTTAGAGCTTGTAATGACTCATACCCTTTCCCTATGTTGTTAGAAACATTGAGATTTGACCACAGAAACCGAGACACAACATCGTGACCCCTGCTGTAACTTGATTGTATTGGTGAATGATAAAGGCCATGAAAACAGCGGTTCAGCTTGGGGTTATAATGATGATGGTTTATGGCGAATGTTGTCAGTTCGTTTGTTCTCTTTAAGGCCACTTGAAGCGCCAGAAGGATGTAGTCAGACAGAGGGTAGTGGGGGGGGGGGGGGGGGGGGGGGCAGCAGTACTATGTTATGAACAACAGTGATGTTACCATTCAGTATGGACCAGTACAAACGTGGAAACAAGGTTTCCTTTCATACCCCCTTCCTGTAAGAGCTGCTTTCCAGTGGATTGAAGGGAAGGAAATGGCAGTGCAGTGTTACGAACGAAAATGATGTGACCTTTCAGTATATAGACCAGTAATGACATGAAAGCAAGGTTTCTGTTCATGCCCCCTTCTGTACCAGAACTTCTTTCTGTCAGACTGTCAAAGTTGACAGACTGAAATCCAGTAACATTGTATGATTATCATTATCATCACTAAAAAATATCTAAAATGACCAATCGAATGAAAGTCCAAAGCATTTATTGGTTACTGAAAAAAATATCAAAAATGACAATCAAATGAAAGTCCAAAGCATTTATCGAATCTTAAAAGACTCGCAAACTGTGCAAGTTAAATTGAGAACAAGCAGCAGTGCGTGAAGTGCATGCCGTAATACAAAGCTCACTCCACATTCAATCACGCTGTCACCCGA
>CM065727.1:20747785-20777785 GCA_033310375.1 Conus canariensis
GTCAACACCACTTCACTCGCAGACTCCACTGGCTCTAAGCTGTCCTTTCTGCCTCAGGTCTGTTTCGTTCCTTTACTTTTCCACTGTGCCTCAAATACATTAGAGAGCAGTGGGGAAATGATATTATGATTGTGCAGATAAACTTGACAACTGTGCCGTGATTCATATTTTTGATGATATGATCTCAGAGCACAGGAATTTACCTGATGAAAATGTTTTGCAGGGTTATGGATATGAAGGTTTTGTTGTTGTTTTTTTTTTTTTGGGGGGGGGGGGGGGTTAATTTCCAGAATTGATTAGAAGGGTGCAGTGAACTATGTAAGGAGTGGGATTCGCGGCCAATATTGCTTCCATGACAAAGTCACACTTCTACCAATAATTAACGGCCTGTTTCTTCTTGGATAGAGGATTTGTGATGACATGATTTGACCCTGAGAGTGACAACAGGTCAGCCAAGTGTGGCATGATGGGTGATGCCTCAGTGATGCTCTGTCTGCAGCATCTGGAGAGTCAGCTGGAGGTGAAGCGCCCTCTGGTGGAACAGTGCCTGCAAGCTGGCAAGTGCTGCCTCGAGGAAGAGGATTGGCGTTTTCCTGCCACAGGTATAAAAACTGTAAATTTCTTACATCTGGTCGTGGAATATTGAGAACTTTTCGAGCAAAAGAACTTTGTTATCTCCACGAAACTGATATGAAGTACTGGAAATTGTTGAAACAAAAAAAAAATCTTCTCAAGAGGCGTTTATGTGGAGATCAGAATGTGTGCGAGTTCGAGCAATTTCCAGCATTTTGGATATAAACAACATGTGTATCTCATTTTGTTTTTAATTGATCAGATATTTGCTATGCTATTTACAGTGAGAAGTTGTTTGTATTTACATCCAAAACTGTTTTAGAAGACAAGCGACTTGTATTAACATCTAAAACTTCCATTAGACTGCCATCTAGTATTCACATTTGCTTACATCACTTCGTTGGAATTTGAAAAAAAAAAAAAAAAAAGAAAGAAATTCTGCTCTGGAGTCACTTGAATGAAAGAAGACAAAATCCAGACAGCATTTAAACATCTTGAGTATTCAGTTATCTTGTAAGTGTTATACTGTGAAAGATAGTCTTTAAACATTTTGAACATTCAGTTGTCTTATAAGTGTTCGACTGTGAACATTACTGACTTTACCTGCTGTCATGTGATGGTTCTGGGGACTCTCTGTAGAAATAGCTCCTCTGCTTTCTGGGAGTTCTGTGTCAGTAATTTCCTCTTGTTTGTCACTTTCTCTAAGTCTGCTTGTTGTTATTTTGGTCTTTCATTATTGTTTTCCATCATTTTTCTGCCTGCCTTTGTGGCCTATTCTCCTGCCTTGTTCTGAAATTGGGGGCCGGAGTAGCCAGTGGTAGAGTGCCGGACTTGTAATCTTGGTGATCCTGGGGTTGTGGGTTTGAATCTCCGCCGGGCCGTTTCAGTACAAGGGAATTTTTCCCTCGGAGTTAAAATTGGTTCTGACTCCATTTCCCATACAGTCCTTCAAATGAGACTATAAACCGAGGTTCTGTGTGTGAATGCACGCATAACATCTTGCACACACGTCAAATCCCATCACCAACATTCGGAAGAGAAGGCCAGATTGGCCGTTGGTATGGATGACACGTTACACATAGCATGCACCTTCCCCGAAGTTGGAGTATGGCTGCCTTAATGGCCAGATAAAAAAAAAAAACGGTCATACACACAAAACTCCACTCCCTTTGTTGGGTAGATGGGATTAATACTTGCCAGTCTACACAGGGAGTGTCCGCAGGAGTATCAGCCTGCGTACACAGCAGAAGAAGAAGAAGAAGAATGTTCTGAAATCACTTTTAAACATTTTTTTTTTAATCTGGTCACAGTTCCTGACATTCCAGCTGTTATGAAACCAGGTAATAAGGTAGTAAATATTGTCCATATTGTCCGGTTCATGCTGGATGCTGTAGTTACCTGTCCATCAGTGTCTCTCTGCCCGCATACCTTTTGAAAAAGTATTTATAGTTAGATTTATGTGACTTTTTGATCCTTTTAAATCTGAGAGTGAGAAGTGAAACAGGTAGCTGGCACTCACTCAGTATGGGCTGGTCTTATCCGCCTTAGGGAGGGGTGTCTGTAAGGTAGCTGTTTCAGCAGTTTTTATTTTGTAAATGATGGCTTTTGTTTTTTGTTTCTTATTAATGATGCTACCTTTTCCTTGTTCAGGATGTTTTCTGTTTCCGTTTTCCTGATTTCTTTTTAAAGTTTGGCCTTAGTGTGTGTGTGTGTGTGTGTGTGTGTGTGTGTGTGTGTGTGTGTGTGTGTGTGTGTGTGTGTTCATGCTTGCTTGCATGTGATGAGAGCACACACACACACACACACGCACACACACACACACACACACACACACACACACACATACACACACACACACACATACACACACACACACACACACACACACACACACACACACACACACACCCCGACTCAGACAGATCAGTTGTGACATAAAGTTTACGCTGGCCTGTACAGTTGCCTTGTGTTACGCAGTGTCGGTGCACTGAGGCATGCGTTTTGCAAGTCAACTTATGTCTGTGCCAGTCCCATAGCCAATCGATCGTCTGTAAAGGAGACACAGATTGCCCGCACCCCAGAGGAGACAATCGTTGTCCGACCTCCATTAGGGCTTGCCTGCCTCGTGTCCCTCCTTCAGAAATGTAGCGCAGCATTCACGAGTGATAGGCCAATTTGTCATTCTGCTCCATTATGACGAAGTCACTGGCAGGCTTATCGACTTCATGGCAATCAGAAATATCAGATTGCAAGATAAGCTGGCAGGTGCAGGTTAGCATGGTGTGGTGGTTTTGCATTGTTTCCCTCTGACAACAGGTCTGTACGTATGATGCTAGGACTGGTTTTCCCCTGGAGTGTGTGTCACTCTGGTACAGCGCCATATAGCGTTTCTTTTTGTTGGTCGATTTGTCTGTGGATAGTTGTGCTCAGTCAAGTAAGCTATCACAAGTATATTCCTTTACCTGTGTTAGTTCACATAGGAAGTGGGTTCTGCCACAGTGTGGCTACTAACCATTATTATGTTAATTTTTTTTTTTTTTTTACTTATTTGAAACTTCAGTATGAAATCGTTGCTTTTGCTTCAATGTTGCTGTTATTTTTAAACTGTGTGAGGGGGGGAAAAAAAAAAGGGGGGGGGGGGGGGGAAACAGTGAAACATATGCCAGTCCATTATTAATCTAAAGATGTGAAATGCTTTATTTTCTCGACACATCTGCAGTTCTGTTTTTGTTTCAGTGAAAAGTGTGTTAGTTACGCTTTGTATCAAAAGCCAAAACATTAAGATCCGCAATGGAATGTCCATTACTTTAAAAAAAAAAAAAAGCACACACACACACACACACAACACACACACAGACGATGCATGGTGAGTATGAGTCAATATATCAGAGGGGAAAAAGAAAATGAATGACAGCAGGAAAAAATAGGAGGATAGAAATTCTCTCTCTCTCTCTCTCTCTCTCTCTCTCGCTGTATCTCTCTTTGTCTGTCTGTCGTCTCTCTCTCTCTCTCATGGATACCGATTCTCTCGCTGCAAGGATGTCCTCGTGTCTCCCTTGTGGTCTCTCTTTTTCACTATGAGGATAGCCTTCGGGGAGAATAAGCCGGTTTGCGAGACGAGCTGTGCGCTCTCTCTCTCTCTCTCTCTCTCTCTCTCTCTCTCTCTCTCTCTCTTTATTTTATGTTCCTCCCTTCTCTCCTTCGCGCACTTCTGGTATCATCCTTGCATACTTATTTTCGTCTCAAGGATGGTTCCCGGAAGATGTCCGGGCCTCTTTTTTTTTCTTTTTTTTCTTTTTTGTTGTTGTTGATATAACCCTTGTATCTTTTTGTGAAACACAGTGTGAGAGTGTCACTGCACCAAACACTAGTACAAAAATAAACCCTGACGCGCTGTAACAAACGCCAAAACATTAAAACCAGCACATTAATGTCCATTGATAGCAATACATCATACAGACCCGCATGGTGCGTGAGAGTTGAAGGGAAGGAAGGAAAAAAAAAAAAAAAAGACTGCCTTTACAACAAAAAAAAAAAAGCCAAAAATAAAGGAAGAAAAGTGAAAAAGAAAAAGGAAAAAAAATCAAACAAAAAAGAAACAAAGAATGAAAAAAATAAAAGAAAAAAAATTAGTAAAGGCGGGGGTGGTGGAGGGAAAAAAAAAAAAAAAAGGTGTGTTAGTTGTAGGAGCTAAGCCTAACAACCATTGCTATGATGTCAAGAAGGAGTTCTTTTCTGCAGAAAATTGTGCTCAACAGGATCAGAATTTCAATTGCAGAAGGCAGAAACAATTTTTTTTTTTTTCAAATTCTGATATAGTGTCTTGTATCAGATAGTACCCTATGAGTCTGTATTGGCACCCTTATTGTAGGTCATCTTGTTCACCTGACCTTTGTTCCGCTCTTTCTTCATTGCCAGGCTAGAGTTCTAAGGTTCACCACAGGTGAGACTTTTGCACATGAAGCTGTTTTTAATCTCAAATAAGGCAGCCACATTCTGTCTTCAGAGATGTGTCCTATAATCGAAAATGGCATGTAGTCCCAAACAGTGAAAATTCTCCTTTCTACAGGTCAACAACTATACCAAGATGAACATCCTTTTAGCTACCATTAATTCTTTTACGTCTTATTCAAATACCTACAGTGCCCAAGGCTTGTTTTTATCATAATGCCTGAAATGCAAAACCCACACTCTAGATATAAAGTTTCAAGGATCATCATTGGTGAGGCTTTTGTGTCTGAAGCAATTTTCAGTCCCACAATGAAGGTTGCCACATTCCATCTTCAGGGATGCCATGTGTATTCTGAAGTGCCGTGTAGTCCCAAATTATAAACATTTTCATAATGGGAAACAGCTGCACCAGGATGTACATTCTGTTTGCTGTCATTGGGTTTTGTACGCCTTTTTCAGGCGCAGGCGGCGCTTAAGGCTTGTTTTATCATAATGCCGGAAAGACGAAACCCATATTCTAAATTTGAAATGATTACTGCAATGTATCATGACCCTTTGAGTGGGAGAGTAAGAAATTACCAGGCTCCTTTATTTACTCACAAAGGTGCCAAAGTGAAATCAGGTTGAATGGTCAAAGAGTTTGTAATTTACTTTTCTCAGAAACCAGTCCAGCTTACTAAAGTCTAAAACTCAACTTGGAGCATTTTTGTTGTTGTTGGTTTTCAAGCTGGCAGGTTGAAGACTCCATTTTCTTTTTTAATTCAAACGCAGTGTTTTGCGCTGTAAGTTTTTACTTGGAGAATGGAGAATAGATTAATGTTGTATAAATGTAAAGCGAGTCGTTCAACTCTAGAATTGTGCTAAATTATAATAGATATTCTCATACTTTGTTCAAACAAATGCTTTATTCTCACTTGGTGTGAAGAGCTTTTGACTTCAGTTCCTCTTCTTTCTTTGGTGAGCAAAAATGCCATACTAGTTTTCTTGCTTTTTTGGTTTTTTTTTTTTGTTTTGTTATAAATGTATAGTGGTGTTCTGTCCCTGGATTCCTCTCAGCTGTCTCTTTTTTGTTCTCATTTGGAATTTAGAAAGAGAGGGGGTTAGTTACCGCCAAGGACATAGACAAACAAAGCACAGGACAGGACACAATGCATTTCGACCTCTTGGGTCTTCTTCAGGTAAAAAAAAAAAATCACATTTAACATTTAGGACAGTACAAAGAGCAAAGAGTGACTTATCTGTCCATGTGTTCAGAAAAAATGGCCGCCAGACGGAAACGTCCAGCACTCGTCCAGGCATGTCCATGTGTTCAGAAAAAATGGCCGCCAGACGGAAACCTCCAGCACTCGTCCAGGCATGCCTGCCAGCACAGACTCGCCTCATTTGTAACTCATTTGGAATGTTGTATCTTATTTTTTCCATTCTTTCTGGCATAGAATTTCCAGTGAGAAGGTGCAAGATATGGAATGGACTTCTTCTCTCCAGTCTGCTTTGGTCTTAATTCCGATCTTGACCATAACGTCATTATCTACTCGTAACCCTGTGACTCAAATCTGCCACAGATGTGGCAGATGGTGCTTGTTGTCGACACTCGTCAGGCCTGTAATCATATTTTTGTACTCTCAGCTCTCCGCTCAAGCAGTGTGAAATCTGTTTTTCAAAGACATACCTGAATGCAACGAGTCCTTCACCGCTATGATCGTGCAGTATAAACTATTCAGTGTTACACAGGGAGTGATGTGGTGCTGTGTGCAATGTATTCAGTACCACTCAGGGAATGACGTGGTGCTGTGTGCAATGTATTCAGTACCACTCAGGGAACGACGTGGTGCTGTGTGCAATGTATTCCGTACCACTCGGGAACGACGTGGTGCTGTGTGCAATGTATTCAGTACCACTCAGGGAACGACGTGGTGCTGTGTGCAATGTATTCAGTACCACTCAGGGAATGACGTGGTGCTGTGTGCAATGTATTCAGTACCACTCAGGGAACGACGTGGTGCTGTGTGCAATGTATTCAGTACCACTCAGGGAACGACGTGGTGCTGTGTGCAATGTATTCAGTACCACTCAGGGAACGACGTGGTGCTGTGTGCAATGTATTCCGTACCACTCAGGGAACGACGTGGTGCTGTGTGCAATGTATTCCGTACCACTCAGGGAACGACGTGGTGCTGTGTGCAATGTATTCAGTACCACTCGGGGAACGACGTGGTGCTGTGTGCAATGTATTCCGTACCACTCAGGTAACGACGTGGTGCTGTGTGCAATGTATTCCGTACCACTCAGGGAACGACGTGGTGCTGTGTGCAATGTATTCCGTACCACTCAGGGAACGACGTGGTGCTGTGTGCAATGTATTCAGTACCACTCGGGGAACGACGTGGTGCTGTGTGCAATGTATTCCGTACCACTCAGGGAACGACGTGGTGCTGTGTGCAATGTATTCAGTACCACTCAGGAACGACGTGGTGCTGTGTGCAATGTATTCAGTACCACTCGGGTAACGACGTGGTGCTGTGTGCAATGTATTCAGTACCACTCAGGGAACGACGTGGTGCTGTGTGCAATGTATTCAGTACCACTCAGGGAATGATGTGGTGCTGTGTGCAATGTATTCAGTACCACTCAGGGAACGACGTGGTGCTGTGTGCAATGTATTCAGTACCCACTCAGGGAACGACGTGGTGCTGTGTGCAATGTATTCAGTACCACTCGGGGAACGACGTGGTGCTGTGTGCAATGTATTCAGTACACTCAGGGAATGATGTGGTGCTGTGTGGACAGAAGGCAAGAGCAGCAGCCAAGCTCAGGTCAGAGAAGGAGGAGAACCATCAGCTGATGGCCCAGGTCCAACAGCAGGGACAGGAACTGGAGACCACCTGGGACAATCTGAACCACTGCTGTCTGCGCTGGCAGGCACGCCTGGACGAAGTGCTGGAGGTCGGTGTGTGTGTGTGTTTGTGTGTGTTTGTGTGTGTGTGTTTGTGTATGTATGTGAGTGTGTGGGAGTGAGGGTTCTGTGTGTGTGTCTGTGTATGTGCACGCGCATGTGTGTATGTGCATGTGCACGCGTGTGTGTTTGTATATATAAACATATATATTTGTGTGCAAAAGTTGGTGAGTGAAAAAGAGGAGAGAGAGGGAGACAGGCATGGAGAAATAATACAGAGGTCGTGTGCACTTATTATGTTTGTATTTTTCATTTCTAGAGCCTAGTACATAAACATTAGGGAATGCACTGGAGAATGTCATATTTTTGTTTTCTCATCTATCATGCTGCAACATGTGCACAACACCAAAGCTGCAAAGTGCTGTGCTTTTGGTGCAGCATGCTACCATTTTGTGGACAATGCTAAGCTGCTACTCTCTGTAATGAAATGCTAAGTCAACAAAACAAAATTTAAAAGAAAAACAAGCTTCACAGACTGTATGGTGGCTGAAACAGAACCATGGTAATATAGATCTTTAGACTGTATGTAGATTTTTTTTTTTTTTAAATGGTCAAGCTCAGTGAGGAGAGGAGGAAAACACAGAAGAGTCACGAAAGATGATTGTGATTTTGCCAGCTTATCAGTGGGTTTAATGGTCGGCCATTTTGATTTTTTGTATTGGTTAAATTGTGGGCCATTTTGTTTTTTTATATTGGTTTGATTGTTGTCCATTTTGGTTTTTTGTATTGGTTTAATTGTCAGCCATTTTGATTTTTTGTACTGGTTTTATTGTCAGTCATTTTGATTTTTTTTTTTTGTAGATCAAGTTAAAACCACACAGTAACTTGTGAGATTTCCATCTGCCAAGACCGCCATCAAGTCTTGTGCAAAGTGAAGTGCAACTAGAAATGCTATTGGGTCTGACTTGTCAGACACTGAGGCTGACACAAAGACAGTTTCAAAGAAGAATGCGGGGAAAAAAAATGTCCCCTCTACAGCTTTGGTGACATTGCCAACAAGTGTTTAGCATAGATTTTGAATGCTACACTTAAAATGCCAAAATACTTGTTCTTGTGAGGTCTTGGCACCATTGAAAGCACTGAATTCACCAAATACAAATGTCTAACTTTACACATATCTGAGACTAACCGTGACTGTCCCGTGCAATGTCCACCATAGATGGACGATGAGCAGCAGAGCCACCGACAGCACCATTGGTGATCACAATACTGTTGTGCAATTGCTGTTCATAGGAGAACATTTCAGATCGAGGCTGTTTGAAGAAAATGAGAAACCGGTCATCGAAAAGCTGGTTTTGAATTGAAAAGAACAAAATCAGATCTGGAAAGATTGGGTCAAACTGTAGGTCATACCAGAGGTCAGTCAGGCTGGTCAGAGGGTCACTTCAGAGGTCAGTTTGCAAAATGAAAAGTATTCTTGTTGCATTTTTTTTTTAATGTTAGAATATAGTGTACAAGGCTTGCTATTGAAACTGAAGAGAATCAGACTGTCAGGAGTAGAGCGTCTGGTTAAACTACCACATGTCATGTTGACCTTTCATGTTCTAATAGTGGGTGCATACTTAAATCTGAAAATACTTGTAATCAGACAAGCACAGCTCACTGCTTAGTTCACCATTTAGATTTGAGAGACAGAGGTAAGGTAAACCACAGGACTATTTTCTTTTGAGAACATTTATATTATGTCGGTAAGTGCAGTGAAATACGGCAATTGCAAAACAGAGTAAGGAGTGTTAAAGGTCAGTCTATTCATCAAAGGAAATAACGTAAATACGACTTGTTGTATTTTGAAAAAAAATGATCCTGCTGATTTCAGAAAATGACCCTCATGATTACAGAGTATGTTGATCATTTTGAGACATCTTTTTTTTTTTTTTTTTTTTTTTTTTTTTTCCTCCAGAAAATGACCCTGTTTCATGAAACCATGGATAGCCTTGACCAGCAGCTGTTGCTAGCAGAGAGAGACAAGGGGGCGTGGCCAGGGGTGGGCGATATACTGATCAAAGAGCTACAGCCAGAAATGGATAAGACCAAGGTAAGAATCTGTGTGTGTGTGTGTGTGTGTGTGTGTGTGTGTGTGTGTGTGGTGTGTGTGTGTACTGCTGCTGTCACTGTAAACTTGCACGGTTTTTGTTTTATCATTGAGCATGACACTACAAAGTCTTTAACACTGGCAAAATTTGATTCAAACATATGTGACAGGCTCTCTCTATATCTCTCTCTGTCTCTCTTCTCTCTCTCTCTCTCTCTCTCTCTCTCTCTCTCTCTCTCTCTCTCTTCCCCCTCCCACCCCATCCCCTTATCCTTGTCTCTTTTTGTCTCTCTGCTTGTCTTGGAATTTTTTTTTCCTAAGTTGGGAATAGATGATAATGATTTCTTTTCTCCAAAATGAGTGTTCCAGTAATGTATTATTAATCTTGACCAAGACAAATCTGTCCTGTATGTTGTTCTACCAAGGGAATGAACTTGCCATAAACCAAAATGGAAGTTATTTGGTCTGTTTGAGTTGACTCCCTTGGTCTTTGCTTGTGGAGACCCATAGCATTTCAAACCCTTTCTTTGAATAGCGATCAGCTACCCATAGCATACTACAAGCTCAAAACCAACTACCATGCAGACTTCAGTCTGTGAACATCATTTATCTGCACTCTGTGACACACCTTCCATGCAGACTTCAGTCTGTGAACATCATTTATCTGCACTCTGTGACACACCTTCCATATAGACTTCAGTCTGTGAACATCATTTCCTGCACTCTGTGACACACCTTCTGTGCAGACTTCAGTCTGTGAACATCATTTCCTGCACTCTGTGACACACCTTCCATGCAGACTTCAGTCTATGAACATCATTTCCTGCACTCTGTGACACACCTTCTGTGCAGACTTCAGTCTATGAACATCATTTCCTGCACTCTGTGACACACCTTCCATGCAGACTTCAATGAACATCATTTCCTGCACTCTGTGACACACCTTCCATGCAGACTTCAATGAACATCATTTCCTGCACTCTGTGACACACCTTCCATGCAGACTTCAATGAACGTCATTTCCTGCACTCTGTGACACACCTTCCATGCAGACTTCAGTCAATAAACATCATTTCCTGCACTCTGTGACACATCTTCCATGCAGACTTCAGTCAATAAACATCATTTCCTGCACTCTGTGACACACCTTCTGTGCAGACTTCAGTCAATGAACGTCATTTCCTGCACTCTTGACACACCTTCCATGCAGACTTCAGTCAATGAACGTCATTTCCTGCACTCTATGACACACCTTCCATGCAGACTTCAGTCATGAACGTCATTTCCTGCACTCTATGACACACCTTCCATGCAGACTTCAGTCAATGAACGTCATTTCTGCACTCTATGACACACCTTCCATGCAGACTTCAGTCAATGAACGTCATTTCCTGCACTCTATGACCACACTTCCATGCAGACTTCAGTCAATGAAATCATTTCCTGCACTCTTGACACACCTTCCATGCAGACTTCAGTCAATGAACTCATTTCCTGCACTCTGTGACACACCTTCCATGCAGACTTCAATGAAACATCATTTCCTGCACTCTATGACACACCTTCCATGCAGACTTCAGTCATATGAACGTCATTTCCTGCACTCTATGACACACCTTCCATGCAGACTTCAGTCAATGAACGTCATTTCCTGCACTCTTGACACACCTTCCATGCAGACTTCAGTCATTGAACGTCATTTCCTGCACTCTATGACACACCTTCCATGCAGACTTCAGTCAATGAACGTCATTTCCTGCACTCTATGACACACCTTCCATGCAGACTTCAGTCTATGAACATCATTTCCTGCACTCTGTGACACACCTTCCATGCAGACTTCAATGAACGTCATTTCCTGCACTCTATGACACACCTTCCATGCAGACTTCAATGAACATCATTTCCTGCACTCTGTGACACACCTTCCATGCAGACTTCAATGAACATCATTTCCTGCACTCTATGACACACCTTCCATGCAGACTTCAGTCAATAAACATCATTTCCTGCACTCTGTGACACACCTTCTGTGCAGACTTCAGTCTGTGAACATCATTTCCTGCACTCTGTGACACCCTTCCATGCAGACTTCAATGAACATCATTTCCTGCACTCTGTGACACACCTTCTGTGCAGACTTCAGTCTGTGAACACCCTTTCCTGCACTCTGTGACACACCTTCCATGCAGACTTCAGTCTGAACATCATTTCCTGCACTCTGTGACACATCTTCCATGCAGACTTCAGTCTGAACACCATTTCCTGCACTCTGTGACACACCTTCCATGCAGACTTCAGTTGTGAACATCATTTCCTGCACTCTGTGACACACCTTCCATAGACTTCAGTCTATGAACATCATTTCCTGCACTCTGTGACACACCTTCTGTGCAGACTTCAGTCTGTGAACATCATTTCCTGCACTCTGTGACACACCTTCCATGCAGACTTCAGTCTATGAACATCATTTCCTGCACTCTGTGACACACCTTCCATGCAGACTTCAATGAACATCATTTCCTGCACTCTGTGACACACTTCCATGCAGACTTCAGTCTGTGAACATCATTTCCTGCACTCTGTGACACACCTTCCATGCAGATTTCAGTCAATGAACATCATTTCCTGCACTCTGTGACACACCTTCCATGCAGACTTCAGTCATATAAACATCATTTCCTGCACTCTGTGACACACCTTCCATGCAGACTTCAGTCTGTGAACATCATTTCTGCACTCTGTGACACACCTTCCATGCAGACTTCAGTCTGTGAACATCATTTCCTGCACTCTGTGACACACTTCCATGCAGACTTCATGAACGTCATTTCCTGCACTCTGTGACACACCTTCCATGCAGACTTCAGTCAATAAACATCATTTCCTGCACTCTGTGACACACCTTCCATGCAGACTTCATTGAACATCATTTCCTGCACTCTGTGACACACCTTCCATGCAGACTTCAATGAACATCATTTCCTGCACTCTGTGACACACCTTCCATGCAGACTTCAGTCTGGTGAACATCATTTCCTGCACTCTGTGACACACCTTCCATGCAGACTTCAGTCTGTGAACATCATTTCCTGCAACTCTGTGACACACCTTCCATGCAGACTTCAATGAACGTCATTTCCTGCACTCTGTGACACACCTTCATGCAGACTTCAGTCTGATGAACATCATTTCCTGCACTCTGTGACACACCTTCCATGCAGACTTCAATGAACGTCATTTCCTGCACTCTGTGACACACCTTCCATGCAGACTTCAATGAACATCATTTCCTGCACTCTGTGACACACCTTCCATGCAGACTTCAATGAACATCATTTCCTGCACTCTGTGACACACCTTCCATGCAGACTTCAGTCTGTGAACATCATTTCCTGCACTCTGTGACACACCTTCCATGCAGACTTCAATGAACATCATTTCCTGCACTCTGTGACACACCTTCCATGCAGACTTCAATGAACGTCATTTCTGCACTCTGTGACACACCTTCCATGCAGACTTCAATGAACATCATTTCTGCACTCTGTGACACACTTCCATGCAGACTTCAATGAACGTCATTTCCTGCACTCTGTGACACACCTTCCATGCAGACTTCAATGAACATCATTTCCTGCACTCTGTGACACACCTTCCATGCAGACTTCAGTCATATAAACATCATTTCCTGCACTCTGTGACACACCTTCTGTGCAGACTTCAGTCTGTGAACATCATTTCCTGCACTCTGTGACACACCTTCCATGCAGACTTCAGTCTGTAAACATCATTTCCTGCACTCTGTGACACACCTTCCATGCAGACTTCAATGAACATCATTTCCTGCACTCTGTGACACACCTTCCATGCAGACTTCAGTCTGTGAACATCATTTCCTGCACTCTGTGACACACCTTCCATGCAGACTTCAGTCAATGAACATCATTTCCTGCACTCTGTGACACACCTTCCATGCAGACTTCAATGAACATCATTTCCTGCACTCTGTGACACACCTTCCATGCAGACTTCAGTCTGTAAACATCATTTCCTGCACTCTATGACACACCTTCCATGCAGACTTCAGTCAATGAACATCATTTCCTGCACTCTATGACACACCTTCCATGCAGACTTCAGTCAATGAACATCATTTCCTGCACTCTATGACACACCTTCCATGCAGACTTCAGTCTGTAAACATCATTTCCTGCACTCTGTGACACACCTTCCATGCAGACTTCAATGAACATCATTTCCTGCACTCTATGACACACCTTCCATGCAAGACTTCAGTCAATGAACATCATTTCCTGCACTCTGTGACACTCCTTCATGCAGACCTCAGTCTGTGAACATCATTTCCTGCACTCTGTGACACACCTTCCATGCAGATTTCAGTCAATGAACATCATTTCCTGCTCTCTGTGACACAATTTCCATGCAGACTTCAGTACATGAACATCGTTCCCCACAGACTCTGAGGATAATTAATGAGATCTTCATCTCAGTTTATTTGGTTGTGATGAATTTCCGATCTCTGTGTGTTCCAATTTTTGGCGACAAGGTAGATATGTTATGTCTAGTTTAGTCCTTCTGCCTGTCCTCCATGATGTCTGTTACCTGCTCTTGGAACATCCACCTTCAACCATTCCATGTGGGGACTAGGACAGGGAGTCCTGTTGGCGTGTGTAGGTACTAGACAAGCTCACAGCTCACAAAAAAAATACGAAAGGTGATAGAAAAATAGTCCACTTCACCAGGGCTTGTACAATCTCTTCAAAGGATGGAAAATGGGGAAAAACTGAATCGGCACTTTCAAAGCCTTTGTAAGTTTGTGAAAGAGAAAAAATGCCTCTGAAGTTGAGGAAAGTTTGAGTAATTTGACAAGCTGCTTAGTATATACAGCACATAGTGCAGAAATGTTTTTGCAGCGATATGAATTTAAGAAATAAAATGAATAGTTCATCTGATGGCTTTGCTCATTAATTACTTTCGGTTGCTAACCATTTAAGAAGCTCATAGTTCTTTCTATTGATCTATAGTCACATTTCTAGTGGCACACACACAGAGCAGCAAGCCACAACAAATCTTCAGTGCCTGGAATGTATTTGTGTAGAGATGTTTTACTCAAAAAGAAGAATATGAAAAATATCATGAATCAGGAAAGATGTTTTCATTAAGCATGTGCTTTTTGTTTCGTGTGCAAGAAAACCATAGATATTGGTTTGTCGTTGAGTTTTGGACATTCTGAGTTAGCTGGTTGCACAAAATTGAGAAATGCATGAACCATGTCTCATTTACCTATGTTTATAACCCTAAGCAAAATTTTGAGAACTGTAGAGGATACTGAATTTGTTGGCAGGCCTATCAGCAGAGGTATGCTCCCTTGCAAGGCGAAATCGACAACGTCAACGACCAGGCCAACGATATGCAGGCAGCCGACATCATTCTGTCCCACTTCAACGTCCGACGACTAGAAGAGTTCAACACAAGGTAAAAGGTCACTTCTCAGCTGGAGAGGATTGTGGAAGGAAGGGGGGGGGGGGGGGGGGTTATTACCTCGCTTGAAAGTGAAGCACTGCAGAGCAGGATATTCTGTTTCCTGTGTGGCTGTCTGCCTTCAGATGCAAGGTAACTGGAAAATGGTGGGACTCCACACATGAAGAGAGACAAGCCAGTAAGCCACTACTATCTCCTCGTGAAGATGTGGTCTTGGAAAGTTGACTCTGTTGAGGCTCATTGCATGCCAGACCATCCATGTTGTGTACGGCAAGCTCAAGTCATTTTCCAGAAACCTCAAGCAGCAGTGAATTCTGGGAGCACTTCAACTGGAAGTACGAAAACCCAACATTTTGCTCTCGAAAGCCTCATGCAGGTGCTGATAAAAGTTGATAATTTCACATACCAACTCGCCTTTGGGGGAACTGGTCATTGGAGTGAAGTAATACTAGCAGTTCTCTCCCGCTTGCGCTGTTTGTTGCGTGAAATTCAGACCCCAATCTAGCTACATAATGAACACTGCCATGTTGTCAGAAAGGTATCCCTGTATTCATGGACTTGAACTTAAAATAGAGAGTGGAAACTACAGGGAGTGTGTGTGTGTGTGTGTGGGGGGGGGGGGGGGGAAGAGTTGTCCAAAAACATGAGACGGCAGACGTTGATAGCAGTCATGGTCCTTTCATGCTGATGTTTTTTCATCCTCTCATACTTGGACAGATCTTCGTCTGGTTCCATAGCATTGTTTGACGCACAGACGTCTGCAAGTGGTTACATTTTCAAGTCTGAACGCACAGCATTGATGAAATGGCGGGAGGAAAAATCAGTTGGAGAATGAGCGATGCACTTGTGCTACTCCAGAGAGCACAGACCTCAGCCATGGTTGAACAGATCCTGGATCCACCCTTTGATCATGATCCACACTGGGGATCCTTCCCCAAAATTGATGGACTGGTTCTTGGGCCACGTTCCATCTTTCCACCAAGTTGTGTTCAAATCAGTTCTTCGTTTTGGGGACAATTGTGTTTAAAGACGAACCAGCAGAGTTGAGCGAAAGTGTTAGCTCCTAGGCAGAGGCAGTAACACTACCATACCACTGACTCACCATGGATCCACAGGGATGGTCAGGGTGCATCACGCGTTTCAACCAAAAGCAGAACGCCTCTGATGTAACTCAGCAGCAGTACAGTGTCTTCTGTAGCAAGCTGCCTCCTGCTGATCTGATATTGATTTCATTCACGGGACTGCCCATGCTGGGGCTTCAACAGGACTTCCCAGGTGTAGCTTTGTGTTTGGGAGCCAGAATGAGAGGCACAAGGGCAGTATTAATGTGAAGGCACAAAATATTAGACCTTAGAAGAAAAAAAAGAGAGAGAGAGAGACACACACACACGGATATTTTAAGAGTCTCTGAGAGTGCATGGAATTTTCATTTGAGACAAAAAGCTAGACACTTTAAGAGTCTCTAAGAGTGCATGGAATTTTCATTTGACACAAAGCTAGACAGTTTAAGAGTCTCTAAGAGTGCATGGAATTTTCATTTGAGACAGAAAGCTAGACAGTTTAAGAGTCTAAGAGTGCATGGAATTTTCATTTGAGACAGAAAGCTAGACAGTTTAAGAGTGTCTAAGAGTGCATGGAATTTTCATTTGAGACAGAAAGCTAGACAGTTTAAGAGTGTCTAAGAGTGCATGGACTTTTCATTTGAGACAGAAAGCTAGACAGTTTAAGAGTCTCTAAGAGTGCATGGAATTTTCAGTTGTGCAGGGGATGGTGTGACTGTGCAGGGTTAGCATGGCTTTTGTTTGATGCTGTTTCCACATTGGGTGTTAACAGGTGGAAAGCCTTACAGATCTCCATAGAAGACCGCTTGAAACAACTTCAGGACGCTATCCGTGCCTTTGGTCCCAAGTCTCAACACTTCCTCTCTGGTGAGTCTGCTGCTTGTGTTCGGACCTTCGTTGTATATGTGCCTTTGTCTCTGTGTGTGTGTGAGTGTGAGTGTGTGTGTGTGTGTGTGTGTGTGTGAGTGAGTGAGTGAGTGAGTGTGTATATGTGTGTGTGTGTCTGTGTTTGACAGAGAGAGAGATGGTGATGGAGGGTCTCTTTCTTCAGAGGAAAGGGATCTTTTTTCTCTTTTTTTCTGTTTGAATTGAATTTAGTTCTATCTTATTGAATGCTAGTTTGAGACAGTTGAATATGTTCAAAGAAGAATAAGACATAGGTGAATCTGCATATGCGTTTTGTACGTTTCTTGCCATTTTTGTTGATGTTATTAATGTGGCAATCATATGGTGGGGATTGTGTCAGTGGTCTTTTTATAGATGAGTGAAAGGGGGGGGGGGGGGGGGATGAGGGTATGTTTTTCTTTCTTCCTTTCTACATTTCTGAAGAGGCAAGAAGATGACAGTGTACATGTCACACTTTGAAAGTCTGTGGTTCAGTGACCTGAAGTTCAGCAAGGCACATCAAAGAGGAGGAAAATGGTGCAGGTGAGGGAGGGGGACTGGGAGAGGGGGGAAGGGTAAGGGGGAAGGAACAAGCCATCTTTGCCATTGTGATCCGGTGACAGGAGGCCTCGTTGGCCCAGTGGATGAGGCATTGGCCTCTTAATCCAGGGGTCCAGTGGTCAGATCCTCACTTTACACAGTCATATGAGAAGTTGTTTTCTCTTGAGGGTCCATGTCCGTGCTAACCCTCTCCCAAACCTGGTCTGTTGGTTGAGACCTCGAAGCCATGTCCTGTGTGAGATACGCGTGTTAAAGAGACCAAAAAAATTTAAGAAAAAATTTTAGATATTAATGTTAGCACACCGCCAAAAACAAAACTTGGACAAACAAATCACAAGACAAAACATGACTCATTTCGATCTCTTAGGTCTTCTTCAAGCAAGAAACAAAACGATCGGGACAACGAAAATGCTCTTTCATTTTCGTTGTCCTGGTTGTGTTGTTTCTTGCCTGAAGAAGACCTAAGAGGCTGAAACGCATCGTGTTTTGTCTTTTGATTCGTTTGTCCAAGTTTTGTTTTTGGCGGTGCACTAACATTAATATTTAAGATCCGCCTTGACTTAAGGTTGTGTCAGGCCAATTGACATAGGCTAGAACACCAAGGCTACATGAAAATGTTGTTATGCTCTGCATAGTTATGCAGGGATTGTCTTCAGTTGTTACAAGTTCCTAACATAACATTATCAGTCTCCAAAATCCCCTGAAGTCAGAGTGTGGCTGCCCACATGGCGGGGTAGTCAAAAACGGTCACACACATAATGTTCTCACCCCAGCTGATGCATTTTTACCATAGTGTTCAAGTAATTTGGCTGTTTGGATGATCCCTGGAGTCTTTTAGCCAGGGTATGACAACAACAACAACAACAATATTTCAGATTTGTTTAGATTTCCGCCTGCAGTCGCCTCACTTTGCTTCTAGATTTTTTTTTTTTTAAGTCAGTCTTCATTGCATACTAAATACCATTTCATCTGTGGTGAAGTGTAGGTTACTGCATGCCAGTGCAATGGATTACACACGCATGCGCACTCACACACACACACACACACACACACACACACACACACACACACACACACACAACACATAAATACGCACGCACACACCACTCAACATACGCACTAGCGTCGTGTTCATACACTATTGCCGAAGGTGGAATGTGGCAGCCATAATGGTGGGTCACTTCCACTGAAAATTCATCTATGTTGACAGTCTTTTGTGAGTTCTGTCAGAGAACCGGGGGGGGGGGGGGGGGGGGGGGGGGAGGAGTAGTAGTGATCTGCTGACCAGGTGGTGACTGGTATGCACTGTCCACAGTGGACAGGACTAGCGATCTGCTGACCAGGTGGTGACCTTGTATGCACTGTCCACAGTGGACAGGAGTAGTAATCTGCTGACCAGGTGGTGACCTTGTATGCACTGTCCACAGTGGACACTAGCTGTCCATTCAGCTCTGTTACTTGCCCATAGAACCTTTTTGATGTGGGTGGGGGTGGGTAGGTGTGTGTGTGAGTGTGTGCATGCGCGCACACATGTGCATTTGTTAACTTGTATATGTACATGTGTGAATGATAAGTGTGTGCATGTGTGTGTGTGTCATCTGTCTGTCTGGGTTTTTTTTTTTTTTTTTTTTTTTTTTTTTTTAAAGTTTATTCATTTGAACAGCCGGTAGCCACAGCATGGCCAAATCAGAAGTACATCAGTAATGTGATTACCATGGCATGAATCATTGTATTTTTTGCGTTTAAGTAATGTTTGTTTGTTGTTTTTTTCATGATATGGCTGTGTGTTGTTGATAAAGAGAGGGAGGAGGTGGTAAGGGGGGAAAGGGGTTGGGATGGGGAGGAATGACGTCAGTTGTGAGAGTGGAACAGCCCGATGCTTTTACGTGATTAGATGCTGCCGTTTTGTGTTGTCATGTGATGAGGGGTAGGTTCTGTTTCTTTCTGCGTTCCTGTTCCACTTTACCTGAGTCTGTCTGTCTGTCTGTCTGTCTTCTCTTTTTCTCTGCTTCCTCTCCCTCTCCCTCTCTTCCTCTGTCTCTGTCTGTCTCTCTCTCTCTCTCTCTCTCTCTCTTTTGCTCGTTCACTCGCTCACTCCCTCTGTTTCTCTCTCATGAGCAACATGATTTACATGAAAGGAAAACAGTCAGCTCCTTTTTTAACACTGTATTTAAAGCACAAAAGTCATTAGATATTAGATTCTCTCTCTCTCTCTCTGTCTCTCTCTCTCTCTCTTTCTCTCTCTCTCTCTCTCTCTCTCTCTCTCTCTCTCTCTCTCTCTCTCTTCCGGCCCTTAATGCCCCTCTCACCCCAGTCCCACTTCCCCTTCCTCAGTCTTGCCTTCAGGACGGATACCGGTGAAGATATATAGAGAGAGAGGGAGAGATGAGTGTGGGAATGGAAGCAGATACGTGGTGGGGGGAGGGGGGGGGGGATGTGGAGGAATAGAGAAAAACAGAGACAGAAAAGGGGATATAGATAAAGAGGAGAGAGAGAAATAGAACAGACCAAGAGAGAGAGAGAGACAGAGAGAGAGAGAGTGGGGGGATGGAGGAAGGGGAAGAGAGAGGGGGATTGGGGTTAGAGAGGAACAGAAAAGGAGGAGGGCAAGAGGGGAAGGAAAGAGGATGGAGAGAGAGAGAGAGAAAGGGGGGGGGGGGGGGCAAGGATATAGAGATAGGGAAAGGGAGGGGGGAAAGCAGTGATACAGAAAAAACAAACACATGTATTATGGAAGGAAAGAAGAATGAAGTCAAGGGGGAAGGCGCAAGATGGTTAAACAGAAAGAGGGGGAGGGGGGGGGGGGGGAGGGCAATAGCAGAGAGAAAGAGAGTGAAGAGAGAGAGAGAGAAGGGGTGGGGTGGGAAGAAAAAGAAAAACACAGAGAGAGGGATAGACAGAAAAAGAACAAGAGAGAGAGAGAGAGAGAGCTGAGGAAATAGAGAATTAAAAAAGAGAGAGAGAGAGAAACAGGGGGAGATATGGGGAAAAAGAGGGGAAAGAAAGGATATCAGAAGAGGCAGAGTGTGTGGGGCATGGAAGGGGGGGGGAAGGGGGGGGGGGCAAGGATTGGGGCAGGAGAGAGAGAGACAGAGACAGAATGAGAAAGCCAGTAGGAAATACAGTATTTGAAAGGAAAATGGGGGTGGGGATGGTGGGATTAGGATATGGGGCTGACAAGGGGAGGTGAAATTGCCTGTGGATTCAGGTAAGTGATAACCACTACTGCTTGACTTTGGACCCATCACTGTCTTTGTGTGTGTGTGTATCTGTGTGAGTGAGTGAGTGTGTGTGTCTGAGTGAGTGAGTGAGTGGTGTGTGTGTGTGTGTGTGTGTGTGTGTGTGTGTGTGTGTGCGTGTGTGTGTGTAATTAAACCAAAACATATTTATTGCCCCTGGAAACAGCCCTTCCAATAAAGGTGTCAGTGTCAGTGATTCTAAGTGCATGTCAAACAGTTTGCACATCCTCTGGAGAAACACACGCACGCACACACACACACACACACACACACACACACACACACACACACACACACACACACACACACACGCACGTGCTTGTATGCCCACAGTCATGTACACCCATTTTCCCTCTCTTTTGCCCCCTCCTCCACCTTATCTTCCTCCTATTTTTCACCATCCCCCTCCCTCCCATACACACTCTGTATACTTCACGTCCTGCATTAGTGTATGTTTGTGTTCATGTATGATGTGTGTGTGTGTGTGTGCGCGCGCCATGCGTGTGTGTGTGAGATCACATACACAGATGAGACAGGTGCCCCCTGTTACAGTGGCCAGTGGTCAACAAGGCGTTGGTTACACCTGTCAGCCCTCTGTTATAGTGGCCAGTGGTCAACAAGGCGTTGGTTACACCTGTCATTTCCTCAGGGTGTGGTTTGTGACTGGTCAGTACAGGTCGGACACATGGAGAAGCTGGGGTGAAGTGGGGAGGGGGGGGGGGGGGGAGAGGGGGGGGGGGCAGGGGAGAGGAAGGAAGGGAGTTCAGTCTCCCTCCATTTGTAGTTCACCTTTTATTGTCCGTCTGCTGCGCACTGAGAGGTTCATTAGTGCTATGAATGGACTCCCTATCTCTCTCTCTCTCTCTCTCTCTCTCTCTCTCTCTCTCTCTCTCTCCCATCCCTCCTCTGCTTTCTGCCTCTCTCTGTCTTTCTCTCTGAGACGGTTGAATGGGAAAGCTCAGGTAGAAGTGACTAATAGTTGTAACTATCTTGGGATGTGTTTTACAGCAAAGTTAAGTTTGAAGTAGATGTTGCTGAGAAATTGCTTGTTTTTTTTGTTTTTTTTGCTTTGTCTTTTTCTCCCAGAACTCTTTCCACCCTGGTCGCAAGTTCTGATCAGCCACACATGAAGGCAAATGGAAGATTTGTGATGGCCTTTCCTCCAAAGCTGATTGTACCGACATGATCTACCGGTGCATCACTCATGGCAAATTCCGACAGTATAGGGGGACCAGTGTGGGAAATAGAGAGCATCGTTGGCAAACTCCAGCTGAAGTATGGAAGCGTTGTCCAGTAGCACCCTGTATGAGCACTGCGTCAGTCACTTTGAAGTACGCTTGCTGGATAGTGTTGAGTAGCTTTTTGCCTGTGTTGAATTTCTTCACTGTGGCCCATAGCGCCTCCCACCAAACTCTGCCGAGCACTTTCTTGACATCTGTGAAGACATGGTAGAACTAACTCCCTCTGGTGTTGAGATTTGCATTTCACAAACAGGTTAAAGGCCTGTTTGAAGGTACTTCTGCCTTTGCAGAATCCAACCTGTTCTTCAGCAGCAATGATTTTTTTGCTTGCTGCTGTAATCTGTTCAGAATGATTTTGAGAATGACTATGCCAGCATTGCTGATCAAACTGACTGTGTGGCAGTTCTGGCAGTGTTGGAGATTACCTTTCTTGGGAAGGGGGACAATGGGTGATTCATAGCTACCAACCCTCCCGAATTTTTCTGGAATTTTCCTTATTTGAAAATTATTCCCGAAATCTGGAATTTTGTGAAAAAAATTCAGAATTTGGATATTTTGTTAAAAAATGTGAGCTTTGGGAGTCATTTTTTTAATATGTATGATAAAGGATTGCAGATGAAACCCAAACAATGTTACGCAGATGTTGGCAATCATATGTATGGAAAATGCATTTGCTCTTTAAACCCCGCATTTGACAGCTAAAACATAAAGGGATTAGAGATGCTTCCAGTCAAAAGCTGAATTACCCCCCCCCCCCCCACTTCAGCCCACTCCACTCCCTTCGTCCCCTGGTTCCAGAATTTTGACTTCAGAAAGTTGGCAGCTGTGGTGATTGAGTCCCATGGCACGGGCCAATTCTCAGTGACGCATAGATGCCGCCTTGTCAAAGTCTAAACAAGGACTTTGGCCTTAATGACTATTTCAGTGACTTTCACAGAAGGTTTGAAGCTTCCAGTGGTCAATGTTTCCCGTGTTCTGGGATGAACGGTGTTGGTAAATGAAACTCATTTTTGTCTTTGACTTCACACCGTGTGCAGATTTTGGTGGAATGTATAGAATATTCAGTCAACCAGTGGAGCAAGGAAGAAATGTCACCGCTACAACATCAACAGAAAACAATGAATTAGTACTAAGATTTATTGCAGAAGCAAGTGATGTTCAGAGAGTGCTATCCCCTTGATTTACCCTGCGTTGAACATGTGCTAAAGGGATAGAACCATGTTTTTGTTCTGCTTTGCGTTACTAGTCAGCTTTGACAGACTGTGCAGTGTGTGCAAGAGTGGGTCGGGGCAGGCAGAGTCGGGTGGATGAGGGGGTAGGGGGTGTTC
Source organism: Conus canariensis (assembly GCA_033310375.1). NCBI lineage: Eukaryota > Metazoa > Mollusca > Gastropoda > Neogastropoda > Conidae > Conus > Conus canariensis. Next base: position 20,771,115 of record CM065727.1, read on the forward strand.
CCCCTCCCACCCCCATTCCTCGGACGAGTGCGCAAAACGTCATGTATGTGTGCTGGAGAGGAAGGGGAGGGTGGTAGGTGAGGTGATGGTGCAGTTTTGGGTGTACTTTGAATCATTATGCACGAGCAGGTCAGTGGAATGTTCTGAGTGGATAGGCTTTGGAGGGGAGGGGGGGGGGAGGTTGTGAAGGAGGGTGTGGGGTGGAACATGGCTCGTGATTAATACCCGGACTCACACACACACACACACACACACACCACACACACACACACACACACACACACACACACGCACGCACTCTCTCTCTCTCTCTCTCTCTCTCTCTCTCTCAGAGACACATCATACACCTGTACACGCATGTATGCACGTGTGCACTCACACACCCACACAAACACACACACACATACACATGCATGTGTGTGCACACACACATACGCATGCGTGTGTGGGGCGCGCGCGACACACACACACACACACACACACACACACACACGACACACACACACACGTACACACATGCACGTACACGCACACACACAATCATATGTGTGTGTGTGTGTTTTGTTTTTTCATCTAATAACACAGTGAATAGACATTGAACTAAAGAACTCACACACACACACACACACACACACACACACACACAGAAAGAGAGAGAGAGAGATTTCACATTAAAATTGGATCTCTTTGTGTAGCTCTTTACAGTACCAAATTTAGCTTGCTGCTGCTGTATTTCTGATTACTTTATACTTCTGTTTATTCATTCATTCAAATTTTTGTAGCCTTTGGTAAAAATTTGATCTAGTGCCAGATGAGCAATAGGGAAGAATAATTTTGACTTCCTCATGGTATGCCTTTTTTTTTTTCTTTTTTTTTTTTTTGAACATCATGGTACATCAGTTTTATGAGTCTTATGGCAAGGCTGACGTTGCTTTTGTTTCAATGGGGAAGTCAGGAGTTCATTTGCAAATGAACAAATTGTATCCCCATCCCGAAAATTTTCTGCTGGTATTCCTCTTTTTTTGTGTGACTCTCTTTTGCTCACAGTGAGACGGAGTCCAAAGAGGGTACTGGCTGCCCTCTCTGCAGCGTCCGCTTGCTCCAGTGACTTTTTTGTGTGTATTGTTTCGTCACATTTAACTTTTTGTTTACTTTTTACTCGGGTTTTGTCACCTTAGGGTAAAAAGTGAAAGGGGGTGCCATAACACCACTTGACTTACCTGCCATAAGGATGTCAACATAGAAACAGGTGTCATTTGTACAGCACCCTCAGTACAGTTGAGTCTTACCTGCAGTAAAGGATGTCGACAGATGAACAGTTATCATTTGTACAGCACCCTCAGTACAGTCTGGTCTTACCTGCAGTAAAGGATGTCGACAGATGAACAGTTATCATTTGCATAGCACCCTCAGTGCAGTCTGGTCTTACCTGCAGTAAAGGATGGTAACAGATGAACAGTTATCATTTGTACAGCACCCTCAGTGCAGTCTGGTCTTACCTGCAGTAAGGATGGTGACAGGTGAACAGTTATCATTTGCATAGCACCCTCAGTGCAGTCTGGTCTTACCTGCAGTAAAGGATGGTAACAGATGAACAGTTATCATTTGCATAGCACCCTCAGTGCAGTCTGGTCTTACCTGCAGTAAGGATGGTGACAGGTGAACAGTTATCATTTGCATAGCACCTTCAGTGCAGTCTGGTCTTACCTGCAGTAAAGGATGTCGACAGATGAACAGTTATCATTTGTATAGCACCCTCAGTGCAGTCTGGTCTTACCTGCAGTAAAGGATGGTAACAGATGAACTGTTATCATTGCATAGCACCCTCAGTACAGTCTGGTCTTACCTGCAGTAAGGATGGTGACAGATGAACAGTTATCATTTGTACAGCACCCTCAGTGCAGTCTGGTCTTACCTGCAGTAAGGATGGTAACAGGTGAACAGTTATCATTTGTACAGCACCCTCAGTACAGTCTGGTCTTACCTGCAGTAAGGATGGTGACAGGTGAACAGTTATCATTTGCATAGCACCTTCAGTGCAGTCTGGTCTTACCTGCAGTAAGGATGGTGACAGATGAACAGTTATCATTTGCATAGTACCCTCAGTGCAGTCTGGTCTTACCTGCAGTAAAGGATGGTAACAGATGAACTGTTATCATTGCATAGCACCCTCAGTACAGTCTGGTCTTACCTGCAGTAAGGATGGTGACAGGTGAACAGTTATCATTGCATAGCACCCTCAGTACAGTCTGGTCTTACCTGCAGTAAGGATGGTGACAGGTGAACAGTTATCATTTGCATAGCACCTTCAGTGCAGTCTGGTCTTACCTGCAGTAAGGATGGTGACAGACACCTGCCATGAAATTGGCACCAGGGAAACGGTTATCATTTTGTAAATCTAAAGCAGGTTTTGTAAGTTGAGTCTAGTGATGTTGCTTGAGTCTAGTGATGTTGCTTGGGTCTAGTTGAGTCTAGTGATGTTGCTTTCTGCGAGACAAGACCCCTCCTCCCCTCCCCCATCCTTTTTCTTGTATGATGGCTCCCTGAAAAGGCCGTGCGTGGTCAGCTGAGCCATAGTGATGATTGAAATTAACACTTCACGTTAAGTGAAATCACCAGAATGTTTAAAACTGAGCTATAGTGATGATTGAAATTAACACCTCACATTAAGTTAAATCACCTGAATGTTTAAAACTGAGCTATAGCGATGACTGAAATAAACGCTTCATGTTAAGTTGAATCACCAGAATGTTTAAAACTGAGCTATAGCAGTGACTGAAATAAACGCTTCATGTTGAGTTGAATCACCTGAATGTTTAAAACTGAGCTATAATGATGATTAAAATAAACACTTCATGTTGAGTTGAATCACCTGAATGTTTAAAACTGAGCTATAATGATGAATGAAATAAACACTTCATGGTAAGTTGGATCGCCTGAATTTTTAAACTGTTAAGTTGAATCACACACCTGAATGTTTAAAACTGAGCTATAATGATGAATGAAATAAACACTTCATGTTAAGTTGAATCACCTGAATGTTTAATTAAAACTGAGCTATAATGATGATTAAAATAAACACTTCATGTTGAGTTGAATCGCCTGAATGTTTAAAACTGAGCTATAATGATGAATGAAATAAACACTTCATGTTAAGTTGGATCGCCTGAATTTTTAAACTGTTAAGTTGAATCACACACCTGAATGTTTAAAACTGAGCTATAATGATGAATGAAATAAACACTTCATGTTAAGTTGAATCACCTGAATGTTTAATTAAAACTGAGCTATAATGATGACTAAAATAAACACTTCATGTTAAGTTGAATCGCCTGAATGTTTAAAACTGAGCTATAATGATGAATGAAATAAACACTTCATGTTAAGTTGGATCGCCTGAATTTTTAAACTGTTAAGTTGAATCACACACCTGAATGTTTAAAACTGAGCTATAGTGATGATTAGAATAAACACTTCATGTTAAGTTGAATCACCTGAATGTTAAAAAAAAAAAAAAAAAAAAAAAAATGAACAAACCAACAACAGAAAAGAAACCCATGCTGTATGCTGGAAGGGATGAGGGACATTGACACAGTGTTGACTTGCACTTGATTTATCGTGGTATACGCTCATACTTGGAAGCCTGTGTACACACTTGTCTTGTCAGTAGAGGTCTGAATTTTGAATGAAACTAAAACACCCCTAGGCTTGTGTGTACATGTAGGGTGGGAGTGGTGTTGGGGAGTGGGGTGTGGATGGGGATCAGAAAGGTAGAGAGGTTAGGTGTGTGTGTCAGTGGGTGTTTCTGTGTGTGTGTGGTGTGTATGCGTGCGTGTATGTCTGTGCGCGCATGTGTGCGTATATGTGTGTTTGTGTGTGTGTCTGTGTCTGTGTATGTATGTGGGTGTGAGCAAAAGAAACAGACGGACAGAGAAACAGGGTGTGTACATGCGTCTCTGTGTATCTTTCCCCCGGGCATCTAGGGATGCTGCATTTACATTCCTGTTTCGCACACACATGCGCTTAGATCACAGACACACACGTGCACACACACACACACACACACACACACACACACAAAAAAGCCTTTCATGCGCAGCGCATTTCAAACCTCGATCCACCGCCCTTGAAATGAGGCTGGAGGGTGTTGTACGGCGTGGCAAACGTGTATGGATTTTTAGCCGGCTCACCTGTTGGATGAAGGGAGGCTGACTCCGTCAGGTGACAGCTATCGGCAGGTCCTATCGATGGAGACTTGGGGCTGAGGGGTCTACGGCTGTGAGAAAATCGCGTGGAGATGGAGCGTGATCAGAGCTCTGGTATGTTGTGGAGGGGGATTGTAGCTGTGGTGTGTTTTATTTGGAAAGATGTCTCTGTGTTTCCCTTTCCTGTGAGAGCGATTCTTTTTCTCATGAAGGTCAGTTTAGCTGTAGTAAGTGGCAAAAATGCCCCAGAAGTGTACAAAAATGGTAATTTTCTGAAAAATTGACTTGAAGGTGGGATGAGAAAGGTTTCTAGTAAGTAACAAAGGGGAAGAGAAGGAGTGAATGAGATGTTCACTCGTGCGTACTGTTGTGATGTTGTGCACAGGTGTGTGTGTGTGTGTGTTACAGTAGTTTGTTTTTTTTAACATAAAAAAAATGTGATGTCAGACAAGGGCCTTTGTATGCGTGTTGTGCATATATACAAGTATGTATAGTGTTTGTGTGTGTGCGCGCCTGCATGCATGCGTGTGTTCATGCATTCATGTGTGTATGTGTCGCGTATCTGTGTGATGTAATGCTACATCATTGTGTATCTTCTCGTGAATTGTCATGTTACATGCGTGTGTCTGTGTGTTGAAAACAGATACAAAATGTGTGGGTGTATCCATGTGCTTAAGTGTATATTTTGTAAACATTGTGTGAGGAGAGAGAGAGAGTGAGAGAGAGAGAGCGAGAAGAAGATAAAGAAGATGAAGAAGAAAACGTGAAGAACAGTCAAGAAACAAAAGGAAGTTATAGGGACCAATAATTACTGCTTGTTTACTGCATGTACAGTCACACACACACACTCACGCGCGTGCGCGCGCACACACGCACACACACACACACACACACACACACACACACACACACACACACACACACACATGCCTCCTGCCCCCTTCCCCCCCACTAAGGCTGTCCCCGGTATAGTCTGTCCCAAGGATTAGACTCAGCCATAGGTAGGTGAAAGAGAACAGGGTGATTAGCCGAATCCGGGTCTGAACCAGATAAACACCCATGACCTACACACCACAGCCACTTCACAACACTGGGGGGGGAGGGAGAGGGCTGGACGAGGGAGGTGGACAGGGAGGGGGTGGGGGAGGGGAGGTGTCAAGGAGGACAGGGAAGAAGTGAGGGGGCTTCAGCAGCATGTCTCCAACCCCCCCCCCCCCCCCCTTTCCTCCACTTCCACCTCCTCCTCCTCCTCCTCTGTCGCCTTCTCCCCTTCACCAGAGACAGGGGGACATTCTTGGCATACACGAAACGGCTTAAGTCATTGTGGCTGATAGGTACAGGACTTGTGGATCGGCTAGGTACAGGACTTGTGGTGGATCAGCTAGGTGCTGTCCAGGCCCTGTATTGTATGCACTACCGGGGCAGCTGACGTCATACCGCACTTGAAAGGCCTTCCGCAGTATTGCTTTCAAACAGGTATGGGGAGGGGGGAGGAGGTGGGGGGGGGGGGGGGAAGGAGGATGGGGGGTTAGCGTTTGTTGTGATTTTCCTGTCCTATACTTAGCCTGGCGGTGTGACGGTCAGCAGGCTGAGTGGCGGAAGGTTTTGGGTTTCAGTATCAGTTGCGGCTAGAAGGTAAAAGCAGACGGAAGGTTGGGGTGTTATGAAGAAGTGGGTTATTAAGGTAGATACTGGTGGTGGTGGTTTCAGTGACTGATGTCTGTGTGATGATAGTGGGGTGGGTTGACTGGTGTCTGGGACGGTTCTGTATAGAGAGTGCTGTCATGAGGTTGGTTGTCGCCCAGCCGACAACGGTGGCCACATCAGGGCTGCAAGTGACTTAAAGTCAGGACTGAATTATCCTTTGAATGAGATGTAAACGTAATCATGATGCTGCCAAATTTTTACAGATGTGAACGGTTTGGTTTGCGTACTTATGCTGTGAACCACTAGCTGGCTTCTAGTGATTTTGATTATTAGATTGGGAAGGTTGCACAAACAAAGCAAATGAAATATATTTCATCAGTCACTGAAAACCAAGGGAACCACATTGGTGAAATTTGTTGAACTGTACGCTTTACACCAGAGGCTGTATCCATTTTATTCGCATTTTCTGGACAGCTTTGGGCACATTAGCTTCTGAGTAAATGTAAACAAACTGCCAGACTTGAGCAGGTTTTTCATGTGTGTGTATGACACAAACTATCAGTGAGGTTGGTGAGAAATTGTTCAAAGATGTGAGATGACATGATTGCATGTGATAATCATGGTCAGTTGTCAGTCATGGTGTAAACATATACAACATTTTATTCAGTGTGTGTGGACTGTCATCGTAGTATGTGCTTGGAGTCTAATGGACACATCTCAGGGACTTATCATTGAAAGTTTTGTGTGGAGTGTGAATGTGCATGTGGTCTGTGTGGTGTGTGTGTGTGTGTGTGTGTGTGTGTGTGTGTGTGTGTGTAA
>CM065727.1:20780285-20785285 GCA_033310375.1 Conus canariensis
GGGTGATTGTTGTTGTCTGTGTGATATCAGTTGAAGAATGGTTCATCCTCCTTGTCATTGGTGGAGAACTATTCATCTTCTTTGTCATCGGTGAAGAACTTTTCATCCTCCTTGTCATTGGTGAAGAACTTTTCATCTTCTTTGTCATCGGTGAAGAACTTTTGATCTTCCTTGTCATTGGTGAAGAACTTTTCATCTTCTTTGTCATCGGTGAAGAACTTTTCATCTTCCTTGTCGTTGGTGAAGAACTTTTCATCTTCTTTGTCATTGGTGAAGAACTTTTCATCTTCCTTGTCATTGGTGGAGAACTTTTCATCTTCTTTGTCATTGGTGAAGAACTTTTCATTTCTTGTCTTTTGTAGACTTCATCTTCTGATCGTGAAGAACTTTTCATCTTCCTTGTCGTTGGTGAAGAACTTTTCATCTTCCTTGTCATTGGAGAACTTTTCATCTTCCTTGTCATCTTCCTTGTCATCGGTGAAGAACTTTTCATCTTCTTTGTCATTGGTGAAGAACTTTTGATCTTCCTTGTCGTTGGTGAAGAACTTTTGATCTTCCTTGTCGTCGGTGAAGAACTTTTCATCTTCCTTGTCGTCGGTGAAGAACTTTTCATCTTCCTTGTCGTCGGTGAAGATAAGTTCTTTTTCCTTGTCCTCTGTCTGTATGATGGTTCTGTGTATGTGTGTGTGCATGTGTGTATGTGTGTGTGTGTGTGTGTGCGTGTGTATGTGTGTGCGTGTGTGTATGTGTGTGTGTGCGTATGTGTGTGTGTGTGTGTGTGTGTGTGTGTGTGGTACCTTGTTGACAGATCTGTCATCATAATATCTTTGTGTTACATTATTGCTGCTGATCTGTGTGGCTGTGTAATGTCTTTGTGTGTGAAGTTGTGGTTGATCTGTATGTCTGTATTACACCTGTATGTGTGTTGTCCTTGCAGAGTGTGCAGGGGGATTTTCCCCTGGGAGAAAACATTGGTTCTGACTCTATTTCCCGACAAACCCTTCACATGTGACGGTAAACCGAGGCTCCACATGTGGACATGAGCTTGACATCATGCACGCACTGACAGTCCCATCACCAGCTTTGGAAAGAGAAGGCCTGTTAGGTCGTTGATATGGATGACATGTTACGTGTAGCATGCGCCTTGCATGAAAGATGGGAAGAATGAAGGAGGAAAACTGAGCGACTGATGTTGACTGCATTACATTGGAAGCCACTGAATGTAGCCAGCAGGCAGCTCTTCAGTTTTTGAGGGGTCTACTACCAGGCAGACAGCTCTTCAGTTTGCTCTACCCAGGCAGGCAGCCCATTACCAATCAAGAGCATGGATTGTAAGGGGCTTAGTGCTTGGTTTCTAACAAGGATAGACACTATATAGTACTCTAATAATAATAGTAGTAACAATTATAGAAAAAGCTGATTAGAATGCATGGAATATTCTTAAAACAGTATCCAGAACTTTCCGTAAAGTTCTGGAGCAGCCCATAAGAAATCAGTGAAATGTGGTGGTGTTGTTGTTGCAGTATCTGTGTACAGTCCCTTGGTGGTGGGCAATATGATGTCTAACGACATCAATGAAATGTGTTGTTGTCGATATTGCAGTATCTGTGAACAGTTCCTTGTTTCAGGGAGGGGTGGGTAATACAATGTCTAACTACATCAGGGAAATGTGTTGTTGTCGATGTTGCAGTATCTGTGAACAGTTCCTTGCTACAGGGAGGGGTGGGTAATACAGTGTCTAACTACATCAGTGAAATGTGTTGTTGTTGTTGATGTTGCAGTATCTGTGGACAGTCCGTGGGAACGGGCGGTTGCAGGCAACAAGGTGCCTTACTACATCAAGTGAGTGCTGCTTGTCCACCTCTGTGCTTACAATCACTTCTATCCCTGGCACTGCAGGACTCTTTCTTGCTCTCTTTCTCTCACAACACTTTGTGTCTCTCAGACACAGAAACACACATTTATATACACACACACACACACACACACACACACACACACACACGTACACTCTCTCTCTCTCTCTCTCTCTCTCTCTCTCTCTCTCTCTCTCTCTCTCTCCCCCCCATGGATACACACCTCTCCATGGATACACACATCTGTGGGGATGAACACCACACTTCTGTCATATCTAGCTGAATTGATGGCTCCTCATTTGCATACTGATTATCTTTTTGTAGTTGTTGCTGGTTGGTTGGTTGTGCTTTGTTTTAAATCAGAGCACTTACAGAAAGAAAACAGCATCAGAAAATGCACACTGACCAGACTACAAACAAACAAATAACAAACAAACCAGTGAACAGAGAGGATCAGGCAAGGGGGAGGGAGGGAGAGAGAAAGGGAGAGGATACAGCGAGGGGGAAGATGAGGGGGGGGGGGGGTGAGGTCAACATTGGGGTTATGTAGAAAGCAAGGGGATGTAAACATGTGGTTTGTACTCCTGAACCCACCAAAGACCTGACGTTTTCCTTTTAAGCAATTAATTAGCCAGCGACCAACACAGCCACCATTAGAAAGGTGTGGAGGAGGGGTCTTTTATGCTAGCTTACAAGCATCGAAAGACCATGTAAAAACTGCTTCCTTCTTGAAAACAGTTCCCCCCCCCCCCCCCCCCCCCCAGGAACAAAAACTCATAATTATCATTTCGATAAGCAGCTGGTAATTTCTGATTTTATTGATTTAAAATCATTCATCTTTCATGCTTCTTCAACCTGATGTGGCTGTACACATGTGATCACCATGAGAACAGGGATTATGATCCATGACAGCGGAATTTTGACCATTAAAAATGGGTAACTGTGGGCTTATGCAGGATCTAAACATGGGAATCATTAGTATCAATGCATGGATGTGAGAAGTGTGCTGTCCTCAAGTGCTTGGCATTCACTGTCATAATTAATGGGTTTCTCTGCTGATTACTTATTTGGGTTGTACAGCAGGTTTATGTGTCGTGACTTGTGATGTCTTAACAGGATCAAAACCAGTGAAAATGATTATTTTTGTGGGACAGTTGCTGTTTTGTAATGTCTTAATGACTTTTTTTTTTCTGTCTGAAACAGTGTGTTCGTTTGAAAAGAAGTGTTTTCATATCATAATAACGGTTTTGGGTGTGGGCTTTTTTTTTTTTTTTTTTTTTTTTTTTTTTTTTTTTGTACAGTAAATATGTCTTCACATGAAAGTAACTGTTTTCACATTATGATTAGTTTTCTTGCAGGGATTATGAACATTTTTCATGTTAAGTTAACTGTTTTCACATCAAAATCAGTGGGTTTTTTCTCAGTGATAATTAAGTGTTTCATACGAAAATAACTTTTTACATCGTAATTAATGTTTTCACACAATGATCATTGATATTTTCATATGAAGATGGTAATTAGTAGTTTTATTAATGAAAATTAGTGTTTTCCTTGTGGGAAGAGTAATTGGACCTTTTTGAAACTTGTTTATTCCCATATGTCCTGTATGTGGGATGTCTTGTTTATCTGTGGTAGAAGGGAGAGAGAGAGAGAGATGACAGGGTATAGGTGGGGGCAGGGAGGTTGGTGGGTGAAGGGGATGGGGGGGGGGGGGTAGAGGGAAAGAAACAGTGTGTGGGCTGGAGATAAGTCGGGTGCATTGTAATGTAGGTAAGCAGCTTGATGTCCCTTAACGTCAGGCCAACCGAGGTTTGCTGTGGTCGTACAGCTCTGGTCTTGTGCGGCTGTTGCCAGTTTTTCTCCGGGTACCCAGTCTCGTCACGGCACACAAGTTGCATGCTGGGTACATCGCATGGTGTGTGCGGTGACAGGCTCGCTGGAATTCTTCTGTCTTGAAGGAGAGGACGCGTACAGTTTGAATGTTTGTTAATCATCAGTTTCATTTTACTTTTTTTGTCTGTTTGTTTTTAGTGTAGTGCAGACAGTAAGGATATGCATCATAGTTGTTGGAAACAGTAATATTATAGTTATTAGCATTATATGTTACTACAGAGATATTTATAGCATTTGCTTTGTAGTCCCTGAGTTTCTGTTATCATCGACTTCGTCTGGAAGAATGATCGAGAAGAGAAAGACGGTTTCAGCGTTTAGGGGGAGTGTGGTCCTTGTGAGCTGATCAGATTGCTGGCTGTGGGCTGTATGGGGCCAGTGCTATCAACGGGGTGTCGCTGTGTGCGGACTTATCTATGTACACTGTACCTTATCTGCTGAACTATCAGACCAGAGTGTGCAGGGTTAACAGCTGAATGAATAGCTTTCTCAAAGATGTGGAAGAGGGTCTCATGAACAAAACTTGGCCGATTCCTGACTTACGTGTTATTCCAGTGCTCTGGGCAGACCTTGGATTATAGAATTTTCAACTGCTTCTGCGTTTTGTAAAATTCTGTCCTGTACAAGGAGTAAAAACAAAGATAGAATTACTGAGATGCCAGACAAAGGCACAAACAAATTACAAAACAGACATAATGCGTTTCAACCTACCGAGTCTTCTTCAGGCAGGACAAATAATGTTCAAAACAATGTAAAAGAAAAATATGAGCTATTATTTGTGTGTCCTTTTCTTCCATTGTTTTGAATGTTGTTTGTCCTGCCTGAAGAAGACCCAATCAGTTGAAATGCGTTTTGTCTATTTTGTAATTTGTGTTTTCATTTTGCAACTGAGTAACTGTATTTTTGTGTCTATGTTTCAATTTCTGTCTGCAGTCACCACTCTTTGAAATTACAATACAGTAACTTCAGTGGTCAGGTTTTGTATTTTGCATTCAATGATATTTGGTGTTTGTGTTTTTAAATCCTTTACTTTGTAATGTTTTAACACATGGTGGCTGTGTGTGTGTGTGTGTGTGTGTGTGTGTGTGTGTGTATGAATGGTACATTCAATTTTTCAGGGAAATATTTCAATAAAATTAAGAGAGAGAGAGTTGGGGGAGGGAACTTGATTCGTTATTTAGGGACTTGGACAGTTGTTTGTTGCTTCTGTCTTTCATCCATTTTGAAAGCACTGCATGAAAAACGCCATTTGAT
>CM065727.1:20792785-20802785 GCA_033310375.1 Conus canariensis
TGCTATTCACAGTTGCTGCTCTTTGTGAGCCATGTTCTTGTAAATCAATGTATGTTCAGAATACAGTCTTTGTGCAATTGATGATAATAATATCGATACAGCAACAGCTGTGATAATAAGAATCCAGTAATGATCATGATAATAATGGGTTTGCAAGGTTCATAGTGGTCAGGGGTAGGGGTGTTGTCATCATCCAAGATAGACAATGTATGATAAAATTAAAAACAATGGCAGGGTGTATATTTTTTTTTAGGTGGAAGTCTTGTCAAGATGACACTGTATAATAACGATAATAATGACAATGGTTGCAGGTACTAGCGTAAGGTGACGTGTTATGTTCAAGGTGGGCACTGTATATAGTAATGACATGGTTTTGCAGGTACGGAGTGGTAGGTGAGGGTGTTGTCATCAGGTAGACTCTGTACTATAATGATGACAATGGTTGCAGGGTACATAGCGGTAAGGTGAGGGTGTGTCAATTCAGGGTGGACACTGTACTATAATGATGACAATGGTTTTGCAGGGTACATACGGCAGGCGAGGTGTTGCAATTCAGGGTGTCACTGTACTATAATGATGACATGGTTGCAGGTACGCAGCGGTAAGGTGAGGGTGTTGTCGTTCAAGGTGGGCACGGTGCTGCTTTGCTCAGGTCAGCTGGAAGACAAGTATCGATGTGAGTGCCACAGCTGTTTCTGGCTGCGTTCTCTCTTCTTCCTTCTGTCTGTCCATCTGTCTGTCATCTTGCTTAAATGTTTGTCTGTATCGCTGTCCCTTCTCTCTCAAACTGGTTTTGTTGTGAAGACATACACTCATCTTGGGGGGACGTGGATTTGTAGGTTTGGTCATCCGGGAATAACTGTAAATATGGAAAATATAGGGGAGCATGGATTTGTAGGTTTGGTCATCCGGGAATAAAGGTAAATATGGAAAATATAGGGGAGCATGGATTTGTAGGTTTGGTCATCTGGGAATAAATGTAAATATGGAAAATATAGGGGAACATGGATTTGTAGGTTTGGTCATCCGGGAATAACTGTAAATATGAAAATATAGGGGAACATGGATTTGTAGGTTTGGTCATCCTGGAATCATTGAAATTATGGAAATACAGGAGGACAGATTTGTTAGTCATCCAGGAATAACAGTAAATATGGAAATACAGGAGGACATGGATTTGTTAGTCATTCAGGAATAAATGGAAATACAAGAGGACATGGATTTGTTAGTCATTCAGGAATAATTGTAAGTATGGAAATACAGGAGGATGTGAACATCATTATATAGACAGAACTCTTGCATGCTTTTGGGTTTGTTTTGTTTGTTTGTTTGGCTTGGATGTGGAGTGTTTTGTTTTTGTGAAAAATAGAAAAGAATTCTACAGCTCATCGCCGAGCTCTGAATTGTTTCATTTGTGTGTTCCCATGTATCCAATATATTTTATTAAAGAATCAGCTCAAGTGACTTTTTTCTTTTTCTTTTTTTCAGTTTGAAAGAGTCACCAGATGCCTGAAGTACACTTTAAAAAAAAAACTGTTTTGTGTTGTTTTTGTGCAAATTGTCAGGAACGCTGGTATATTTGAGGGGTCCTTTTAATCACATGATTGCAAAATATATTATGTTTTGAGAGGGAAAAAGTGGTGTGCATGGTGTGTGGATGTGCACAAATCAATAAATGAACGACCCACATGTGTTAGTGCCTGTGTGGTGATAGTTCGCCTCTTTACCTTCAGAAGCACAAAGGAGACCTTCCAGTACCTAAGTGCACCTTTTCATTGTGGTTTACAGTCCCGTTTCGGCTGTTCTACCAACATTCACCATGCCTGGAAGCAGGGTTGAGAGACAGAAGACAGCCTTTCACTTGACTCTTAGGGCTGGTATGTGTGCAGTCTTGTTTCGACTGATAGCGGACGCCAATGGATTTGCCGACCAGCGCAAGCTGGGACTGCTGCTCCGTGACTGCATCCAGATTCCCCTGCACCTGGGAGAGGTGGCCGCTTTTGGGGGCAGCAACATCGAGCCCAGTGTCCGCAGCTGCTTTGAGAAGGTCAGCACCTGTTTGCCTAAGATCGATGATAGTGTGCAGTTTGTCCTCTGTGTGTTGACATTGCCGCTGCCCCGCTTTCACTCCTAACCCCCTCTTCACGGATTGTATACTGAGAACATCAAATTTCCCAATTCTTTGCAAGATGCAGCAGCAAAATCTCCTCAGAGGCTGGAATACATGCGCACTAGCCCATGTCATTGTCTGGAACGGTCAGGTCCAGGTTCTGCAGCACTTGTAGGAATGTTCTCCACACGTGTCGAGATTCATTTCCCTGAGCTCAAACCCCCTTTCCCTAGCCACTTCCCCCCTCTTACAAACTGTTTTTATTTTTTACATTTTTATTTTGGTTTTACAGTGTTTTACAAAAGGAAGAGAAGAAAGAACACACATAAAGCCAATTGCAAATGAAAAATTGTGATCATAGTTTTTCATGTATGTATATACACACCCACACACATACACACCATATGGTTATACAATGTTATATATATCACAGTGGTTTAAGTAATATGAAATAAAAAAATACAAACCATACATACCTGAAATTGTAAAATATATACAATATAACAAGATCTTTTGTATACTGTACGGTAGAGACTGTATGAGTGTAGGTAGACATGAAAAAAACATTTATAAACAGATGAACAGGAACAGATCAACAAACACGTACACACTCACACACAATTGCATGTACATGCACTTCCGTACACGCAAACATGCATGCATACACACACACACACACTCTCTCACTCACACAACACATACACACGCCCCCCCCCCCCTCCACACACACACACGTATACACACACACACACATATACACACACACACACGCACACGCTCGCATGCACTCACAAACACACACACACACACACACACACACACACACACACACACACCACACACACACCTATGTAACAAAAGCAGACAGGCTAGACTGTATGTTAAGATGTTTGGAACAAAACGAAAAAAAATCTGTAGTGCACATGATAAATGGGGAAGAAATTTCCTTATCACTCAGTATAGGAAAAAAAGCTTATGCTTTATGAGCAGAACAACTGAAATATAAAGTTTTTGATCATATATGTATGATGACATGTCATGCACTGCTCCATAATGATGATTATCATACTGCACTTTCAGGCCAAAGGTCGGCCAGAAATCCAGGCAGTGAATTTCTTGGACTGGTTATCGATGGAGCCGCAGTCCATGGTTTGGCTGCCGGTGTTACACCGCTTGGCCGCTGCTGAGACGGCCAAACACCAGGCCAAGTGTAACGTCTGTAAAGACTTCCCCATTATTGGTTTCAGGTAACTTTGACTCGTCCAGTATTTACCTTTACAGACTTTTCCTGTCATTGGCTTCTGGTCACTTGTCTAGTACATTATTGACCTTTAAGATTTTCTCATTAGCTTCAGGTAACCTGATTGATTCATCACTTCCCTCTGAGATTTTCTCATCATTGGCTTCAGGTAACTTGTCTGGTCCATTATTTACCTTAAAAGACTGCCTGTCATTGGTCTCAGGTAACTAGGTTGATAAAATAATTTCAGTTGAAGACTTCTTTATCATTGGTTTCAGGTAACTTGACTGGTCCAGTCACGATCTTTGAAATCTTCCTTAACATTGGCTTTAGGTAACTTGACTTGTCCAACATTTACCATTATTAAAGACTTCCATACCACTGGCTTCAGGTAACTTGACTAGTCTAATTTTTACACCTTTCTTAAAGGCTTCTTTATCATTGATCTCAGGTAAACTGACTTGTCCAGTTTTACCTTTGTGAAAGACTTCCACATCATTAGCTTCAGGTAATGTGACCAGTCCAATTTTTACCTGTATTAACTCTTTCATTCCTACTTTTCTATGAACCATTACTTCCTCTTGATCCTAGATTCTTATAATACAAGTATTCCCTTCACTCCTGGATTTAGAGAAAAAAAAAAAGTGTAAAGTGAGAACTGCCATGTGTGCAGTAACAAACCGGCCAGAATAGAGCAGCGACCACTTTACCATGCTCTGGGGGTCATCTGGCATCCATAAACACTGCCGCGCGAGCGACCCGGTCATGATGTGTACCGATGACGCGACTCGCGCAAAGTTCAAAGCCCTTACCGCGAGAACCGATTCTCTTGGCTGCAGGAAGGAAAGGAGGGATTTTGTGCTGCCCGGTTTTCCGGGCTGCAGGAAGGAAGGGTAGGATTTCTGCAAACCGGAAAACCGGGTTGTAGGGATGAAAGAGTTAAAGGCTGCTGGCTTATTGGCTTCAAGTAAAATGATCCAGAGTGGACCTGTATCAACAACTTCCTTATCATTTGCTTGAGCAAGCTTGACTGGTCAATTATTTACCTTTAGAAATTTACCCAACATTGGCTTCAATTCAGTACAGTTCCATTTACACTGTTCATTAAAGGCTTCCCTATCATTTGTTTCAGGTAACTTGACTAGTCCAATATTAACCTTTATAAAAGACATCTTCATCATTAGCTTCAGGCGAATTGACTGGTCCATTGTTTACCATTAAAGGCTCAATTTTTCATTACGGCAAAACATTTAATGGTTATTGGCAAGTTACTGAACAGCAAGATATTACAAGCTACGTAATGTGATACGCTTTCGGAGTTTTCATGCTTTGATAAACAAATTCATTGTTTTATTATTGCATTACAGACTGGGTACTTCAGTTTAATATTCACTCTCTGGAAAACTGTTTTAATAAGATGTGAAAAACTCCGCACTGTCATATCAAACTTGATTGTTTAGCAACATGTAGAAATGCCATATCATGTTGTGTATTTTTTGGATTTGCTTTGACAAACTCAAACATTATTTTATTTTTTTACATAACTGTGTTTGAACGTAAACAGTTGGCTCAATTTTGGTCCAAAGACTTCGAAACTTTACTACCTTTTAAATGAAGCTTTTATTTTTAGGTATGTCAGAGTTGAAGTCTTAATTTGCATACTTTTAGAGTAATATCAGTTTAATTTAAGTACATCAGGCCTGTTGCCCAAGCATATAATGAGATGAATGTGGGAAACTAAATAAATGGCCTTTAAGGAATTCAACAGAAGCTTTGCTGGTCTTATCTCAACTGTTTCCTAAACATGACATTAAACATCTGCATGGTCTGATATACGTGGGCAGACTTTTGCACTCACATGTACATCTGTTCATTGTTACACACTAGAAAATGCTCTGACAGAGAGTATTCTCACACACAGAGTGATGCATCCACAAATGTATTCATGTGTGAATGTTCACACATATACAGACACACACAGATAGACATCACATTCTCACAAACACACACGCACACACACACACACACACACACACACACACACACACACACACACAAGGCACACACAAACATATACACACTTAACACAGTTCTCTTTCCGTCTCTCGTTTCTTTCTGACTCTCTCATTCACACCGAGTTAGACTAACTGCTGTTCTTTGTTATATCATCATGTTGGTCTTGTTTTTTTATCCAACAGGTACCGGTGCTTAAAGTGCTTTAACTTTGACATGTGTCAAAGCTGTTTCTTCTCTGGCCGCATCGTCAAGGGACACAAACTCAGCCATCCCATGCAGGAGTACTGCACCACGGTGAGTAGGACTTGCTTCCCTTGTTCTCATACTGACCCGACCAAACTGGTGCTAGTATGCTTTTTGCCCTGGACATGCGCTTGTTAACTGTATAGTAATAATAGTAATAATAATGATTACTTATGGCGCTTAATCTTACATCATAAGCCCTAAGCGCTTACAAATGCAGAAAGGTTAAAAAGAAAAGAAAACTATATGCTTTTTGCAGTGGACCCTCATTAATTAGGCCTCAAAGAAACCATGAAAGGGAGCGTAATCATCCTTCTACAACTGTCTTTTTGGCGCTTGACCGGCTTTCTTCCATTAATTTGTCATATCCTGAAGAATAGTAAACTGGAAGCCTTTCAGATCAAGCAGTGAGAAGACAAGGAGTCTTCATGTCTTGTCAGGTTGGTATTTCGGAAGAAGTAAAAATTCTTCGGTGGGATCTTTTCACGTTTACCCCTGTTAAAGAAGATGATCTATTGATGGAAAGAAGCTCATCTAATAAAT
Source organism: Conus canariensis (assembly GCA_033310375.1). Taxonomy (NCBI): domain Eukaryota; kingdom Metazoa; phylum Mollusca; class Gastropoda; order Neogastropoda; family Conidae; genus Conus; species Conus canariensis. Next base: position 20,798,938 of record CM065727.1, read on the forward strand.
CAGAAGGCTTCTTTATATCTCTAGATTATCCTTTCTTTGGGTAAATGTGGATAAAGCTTTTTTTTTTTTCATGAATGTCAAAATATTATTTGAAAGAAGGGGGGGGGGGAGGAAGATGAGGGCGACGGGAAATATGCCCACCTGACTTGGAATGTCTTATGCTGGCACTAGACTCCCTGGACCAGATTCTGACGCAGTTTACCTTCCAGATTCGTGTAATATGACAAAACGGTCTTGAACATGCAGACATCACGTGCACACATGCATGAATACACACACACAGGCACCACACGCACGCACACGCGCATGCATGCGCACACACACACAGGCACACACAGAGAACCGCGCACACACACACACACACACACATGCAATAACACACTGTAATATTAAAAAATAAAAATATACTGTTCTTTCTCTCTCCTCTCTGTTCTCCCTCCCAGTTTCTCTGTCTGTCTGACTGACTCTTCTCTCTCTCTCTTCTCTCTCTCTCTCTCTCACTCTCTCCCCGTCTCTCTAGGTTTGTTGTGAAAAGATGAAAGGTGGTTTCAGTTAATGATTAACAACATAAATTACTAACAGTGATGCAGATACATATTTTAAGCATAGTCACAAACACACATTTTCCACACACATGTTTTTAATCATGTTCAGTTGTTGCCCATTTCCATAGATATAAACAAAACATATGCTTCTTTCGGCAGACGACTCAGGCGAGGATGTGCGCGACTTTTCCAAAGTGTTTCGCAACAAATTCAAGTCCAAACGCTATTTTAAGAAACACCCCCGCTTGGGTTACCTCCCTGTCCAAACGGTGCTGGAGGGAGATAGCCTAGAAAGGTAAGTCAGAGCATGTGGAAAGATGGTACGGAAAGTTGAGTCACATTATCAAGAGAGATTGTCTTTTAAGCTAATCATAGTCCAGAAACTATCCAAAAGACACTAGCCTGCAAAAAGGTAATCAGAGAGCATGTGGAAAGATGGTACAAAAAGGTGAGTCACATTATCAAGAGAGGTAGCCGTAAAAAGTAATTGTGATCAAGAAACTATCCAAAAGACACTGTGTAGAGAGGTCAGTCAAACCATGGAGACCAGTAGTCTAGAAAGGTAACAGAAACTATGTAGAAAGTTCACAGAGGCAAGAGAGGGTCAGTGCAGAATGATGGAATTCTTGGTCAGACCATCCCATGCAAGTCCAATATCATGTTGTACACAAGAGTTTTTGTTTCTTTTTGTGAGATCGTATTCAGCAGAAAATCAAGAAGTGACCATCACTTAGAAGGTGGGAGGTGGTGGTGGTGGGGGTATGTGAATAGAGAATTGAGATGTTCAGACAATGATGCTTGCAATTTTTCCTTGAAACATGTATGTTCCAAAAAGTTGTTATAAAGTAAGTGCAGGTCAGGTGTCTGCCAGAATAGGGAAGGATCATTGTACAGAGCGGAAAACAGGGTGACAGTGTGAGAGAAATGGATCAGTCACAGAGTGTTGGGTGGTTGTGAGAAGAACTTGTTGCACAGAGGAGGCATGCACATGCATGCATACACTTACACACACACACACACACACACACACACACACACACACACACGTACATATGTACACACACACACATGTACACACACACACACACACACATAAGCATACTTTGACATATAATCTACATATACAAGCATACACATACACACACACAAATGCACACATGCAAGCATACTCACAAACACATGCTCAGATACACACATACGCTCACACAGACTCAAACACACATACACATACGCATACACACATGCACACACACACACACATATACATATGAGTATGTACACTCAGAGAGCAAATACACATTTTACTCCCATGCAAGTGTGCCTGCATGTACCCCCCCCCCACCCACCCACCCCCTTACACCTGCATGCCACCGTGTTACACACTCGCTCACCACCTCAACGTCACTGTCCAGACACACATATACACACACTCACACACACACACACACACACTCTCTCTCTCCTCTCTCTCCACACACACACACACACACACACACACACAAATGCTTACTTGCGAGCATATATATACTGACTTCCATAAAAAACGCGAAAACAAAACGAGCTGAAGGTTGGGGGTGAATTTTATTGGTCACAATTGTACAGAGTGGAAGCGAGAATTCAACATGATTTGATTCATTACACCGGTAATGTGTGAAAATGTCATCAGCAATATGTCTTTTGTGTGGAAAATCCAAGGTCATGTGACAAACCAGCTTGAAGTCCTAATACCGTGTGTGGCCACCATTTGCGTCGACAACTGCTTGACACCTGCGGCTCATTGAGTGGACCAGGTGGTTGATGCGTCCCCTTGGCACACCAGCCCACACATGGACGATGGCCTGGTGAAGTTGAGCCGCTGTTGCTGGTCGTGGACGCAGGAGGTCCAACCGTCTGCCAAGTTCATCCCAAAAATTAATGTTCTATTGGGTTTAAATCGGGACTGAGGGCTGGCCAGGGCAGCACATTGACGTTGTTATGCTGAAGAAATTGCTTGGTGGCCCTGGCGGTGTGTGGTCTTGCATTGTCCTGTTGGAATGTCCAGTTTGGGTGTTGCGCAAAAAAAGGAACGACATGGGGTCTGAGCACCTGGTTGATGTAGTGCTGTGCATTGACACCCTGTCCGCGACCAGGACCAATGTTCTGAAAGATGACTGGTCCTATGGCGTGGTTAATGCCAATTGCACCCCATAACATAACGTTCAGGCCTCCCCAGGGGTTCCGCTCTACCACACAGGAGTCAGCATAGCGTTCACCAGGTCGACGCCATATTCTGACACGACCGTCAGCCATGTCAATACAAAAACGGCTCTCATCTGAGAACAGTATGCGTCCCCACTGCTGCCTGTGCCAGTTGATTCGGGCTTGTGCCCACTGCAGCCTGTCCTGCCGGTGTCTTGGTGTCAGTACCGGACCTCTGTGAGGACGCCTACATACCAGCCCGTTCTCCTGAAGACGCCGCCGCACAGTGTTGAGGCTGATTTGTTGCTGGAGATTCCCAGGCACCTGTCGAGCAGTGTTAGCGGCTGTTTACCACGTGTCCCGCAGATGGGTTCGAACAAGATGGCAATCCTCTCTTGGTGTGGTGACCCGAGGACAGCCTGGCCGGGGATGATCATCAGTGGTACTGTCACGGTCGCTAAACCGGACGGCCCTACCACCCTTACCACGCCTATCACACACTAGGTCAGACAGCACAGCACACTAACACAGTTTTACAATCACGCACGCTTCTTTATTTCACACACACTCCATGGCGCCACCACCCACGCACATCCACAACTGCACACAAGTATCCCAATTCCCGCTGACTCACCCTACTCTACTATAATGACCTGGAAGACCCTAACCTAACCTGAAACACCAGTTGCGGTATATCACTGTGACCTGGGGACACAGCGATAGCCCGCACACGTGGTGACTAACTACTAGGGACAAGGATTTACCAAAGGGACTCTAATCTCTTGACTACTGCTACCACCCACACCTCTCCCCGGGACTCACCCTTCTCTTTTAACCCGGGACCACTACCAAACTGGTCGCTGCGTCCCTAAGGGAGGCAACGACAAGTACCCTACACTGTGCCGGCCACTACGTCCTAAAAGGAGGCAGTAGCTAACACCCCTAACCCTACTGCCTAACGCTACACCCCTTCTACCACAAACATGGGACAACCCATCCCGGCCCGGAAAGCTCCAGTCCTCGGCGCTGTACGTGGCCCCTCACAGGCTGACACCTCCCCGGAAGACTCTGCACCCCGGCGCTGACCGTGGCTCCTCCGCGGCCAACACCCTCCCCGAAGACTCT
>CM065727.1:20807785-20900285 GCA_033310375.1 Conus canariensis
GTCTCAGATTGACAGGTGATTGTAATGGATGTGGTGTTAGAGTGACAGGTGATTGTAATGGATGTGTCTCAGAGCGACAGGTGATTGTAATGGATGTGTCTCAGAGTGACAGGTGATTGTAATGGATGTGTCTCAGATTGACAGATGATTGTAATGGATGTGGTGTTAACAGTGATGGGTGATTGTAATGGATGTGTCTCAGAGTGACAGGTGATTGTAATGGATGTGGTGTTAACAGTGACAGGTGATTGTAATGGATGTGGTGTTAACAGTGACAGGTGATCGTAGTGGACGTGTCTCATGACTTTGGGTTCGTTCCAGCCCCAACCCCTCCCCGCAGCACAGCATCTCTCAAGACATGCACTCCAGGTTGGAACTCTACGCTTCAAGGTACGTGTCCACGCCGAATCCTGCTGGCTCTGTTTGTTTTGTCTTGTCTTTTTTTTTGTCCAAGGTGGTTGTCCCCACTGGCCTTGTCTGTTTTGTCTGTCTTTTGTTCCAGATATTTGTTCCTGCTTGGTTTTGCTGTTTATGTTTTGTCTTTGGCCTGTCTGTTCTCCTCAAGGTTGGTGTCCACATGGACTCTTTGCTATTTTTGTTAACCTCTTTGATTTGTATGTTATTTTCAAGGTATGTGTCCATACTGAGTCTTGCTGTTTTTGTTTATCTTTTCCGCCTGTCTGTCAGTCTTGTCTGTTTCTTTTTGTTTGTAAACAGTTTAGACTAAGGCCAGATGTGCTGGGGTTTGTTGTTGTTGTTTTTTTTCCAGATAATCTAGTCCTTGACTGGGTAGATAATAGTTTGGCTTGAATCATAGGTGGATTTCTTATCATTCAGAAACAGTTTTAGGATGAACACAGAATGTCATTTTATGTGATAAACAGCTCTTATTTCACCATTTGTTTGTCACATGTGTTTTGATCTTTTTTTTTCTCTGCTTTGTGATTTTTTTTAATTTCTGTTTTATCAGCAAACACGAGTAGATTTGTACTTCAGCAGTTTGTTCCAAACATCGGTGTAGGAAATGACCAAGGGTCTACAGTCAAACGGTGAGAGTTTGGCAGCAAAGCCAACAATGATCATAAGTTGCATACAGTCATTTGATAGAATTTTCATGACTTGAAAAATAACTCTTTCCACCCAGCAATAAATGGCTATCTTGATTCATTTTAGGAAAGTTTGAAGTGTCAGAGGGGTTGAGAAGGCCAAGTTCTGCCTTCCGTAATGCCGTGCAGTAGACATGGCGAATCTCTGTCAGTTCAGTGGCTCTGTAAGCCGTAGGATGTTCACCTGCAACCTGTGATGTGGACTGAAGATCTTTCGCTAAAGCCCAGTTTCATGGAGTGCCAGTATGGAACTGAGGAAGGGCTTGCTTACTTTATTTGCAGTTGGTTTCTGAATTCGGACATCTTAAAAGTAGCTTATCTGATTTGAGGGGTAACTGTTACACAGAAGGGTTGAACGGCTAGCTTATCTGATGTCCTGGGTGACTTTCACACACAAAAAGGGGCTGAGCAGGTATGTCCACATGTTGGAGATCAGAATAATCCTGTTCCATACTTGACCCACCAAGGCTTCTAGGACTAAAGCTTGCCACCCTTGGATTAATGGATTGTTATTCTCTACTGACATGTAATAACAGTTGATGGTTGAGGAGGAGGAGAATGGAGACAACAGAAAACAGCAATAGGAGCAACAACCTTGACCTTGTGATATAAAGGTGAGTTCACCAAAAAAAAAAAAAGGGTCAAAACCCAGTATTTCACCCACAGACCTTCACATTGAAACATGTATAGTTCCTTTTTTTTTAGTTAATCTTCATTTTACCACTCTAAGTTCAAGGGTAGGGTTTTGCTTTGAGACTGGCAGTGTCAATTTGATGGGTGCTTGTGACCCCATGGTTCATGTTTTGCTGATTTTTGCCGGCAGGTTAGCGGAGGTGGAGCAGCGGCAGAAGAGCTTATCCCCAGACTTGTGAGTGGGATTTTCCTCCTTTGTCTTTTTCTCCCAGTAAACTGTGTTGTGATATTCCCTCATCCAACACATACGTGCAGAATATATACAGCTTCTTTTCTTTTCTGCTTCTTGGGGTTTTTGGGGGGGGGTTTTCAGCCCATCTATTGTGCCACCTCAGTGGCATCGCACCCATGCCGCTCATTCCGACCCCTCGTCCACAGCTGCAGCCCTGGTACCGGCAATCCACAGGGAGCAGTTAATGTCAGGTCGTCAAGAGGCAACCCACTGGAGGAGACACTGCGCTGCTGCGAGTCACTTCGGTAGTGCCTGTTCTGATCTGACATACACAGGCACCACTTACTAAGCTATCTGCTGATGACAATAATTGCTTAGTCACTGAGCCAGCATGAGTGAGTTTTTCCTCTGGAGGGCGCCACTACGTCCATCCAGTGACAGCCCCCATGAATTTGCCCATACCAGTGACCCCAATGGAATCAAACCAAGGCCACACACATGGAGAGGGCATCAAAACTGATGTCATCATGAGAGCTGGGCATGAAGGGCCTCAGAATTTAAGATTTTTTTTTTTTTTTTTTTTTGGTTGATGAGAATGAGGATAATGAAGATGATGCTACAGATTTGCATTCCAGTCTGAGACTGCATGACAGGGCTGTACTCTACACTTACTTTCATAATATATCCCGGCGTCAACCAGACCCAAGAAATACAGACGTCTGCAGTGTTGGCCATGAACGTTGAGCAACACTCTCAGAGACGCATCCATTTAGTGGATATGAATAAAACTCAACTGTGTGGTCCCAGTCTTCCCAGTTGAGCCCGTTGCAAACACAACTCTGGGTAGGAGCCGGTCAGAGCAGAAACATATATACAGGTTCTGTCTGTCTGTGTCCTGTTTTTGTTGTTCCATAGACACATTCAGATTTCATATTATCTTCTCCAAATTTGGCATGATTATTCAATGGCATATTGATTAAATGAAGCACGAATCCCTCCTATGTTAGACAGTCACGTTTTTAAAGCAACAAAAAAAAAAAGCAGCCAAATAGCGAAGTGTTGACAGGATTGAAAGCAGGTCCAGGGGAAAGGGGAGAGAATAGGAAAACAAGACAGAGGGGGGATTGGTAGGCCTATGGGGGAGATGGGGAGCAGATCAGGGGTGAGGAGATATAATACACGGAGGAGGGGGGACCAAGAAGGGTCAGGGAAATGGGAGGAGGGATGGACAGGGAGTGAAGGGATAGAGAGGGGCATGTGAGGGAGGGGGGGAGGGCAATGTTGGTGAGCTGTTCCACAGAGCCGGGGAGGGCGGGTGGGCCAAGGGATAGGGGAGGAGGAAGGGGGAGACCAGGGAAAGGTTGGAGTGGGGAAAGGGAAGGGCTGGGTGATGGTGAGGGTGGATCGAGGGAGGAGGGGAAACATGCAAATCCAGTTTTTGTCCAACCTTTTCCAGATTTCGTACGGTGACTCTTGTAGCCTACGTGGCAGATAAGAGCAAATCACTTTCGTGCTACACAGCTGCAGTTTTCAATGCGACAGAAAATGTGATTATATTCCAAAACAAAGCTGTTTTGGGATTCAAAGTAGGTCCAAGAGAAAGGGGGATGAAGGCTGAACGTGCGATGGAGGGGGATGGGTGAGGTGGAGGATGGGGGAAGGGGAGGAATGGAAACAAATGGGAGGGCCCGTAGGAGGGGAGACAGTAGAAGAGTGCACGTAAGCGGAGGAATTGTGGAGGGGGGGGGGGGGGGGCGGGGCAGGGAGGAGGGGACAGTGGGGGATCGGGATGAGGAAAAGGGGAGTAAAGAGGATAGGAAGTGTGATGTGATACATTTCGGGGAACGTCTCTTTTTTCCATACGAAAATATTTTACCACCTTCTTTTTCTTAACGTGGTGACAGCCGTAGAGTTCTGTGTACAGTTAACTGAGTTGTAGTGAAACAGAGGATGTTGCTGTTGTTCCCGAACATATATTCTCTCTGTTTTAAATGAGCTTTTATTTTATTATTAATTGGAAAAAAAAATATGATGAAATTACATTTTTTTAAAAAAGAACTGATTGAGGAAACAGTGTTCTGAGAATTTGCACTATATTAGAAAAAGAAAAAGAGAAAAAATCATTTTCAAGGTAAACGGTGATAGCCTGAGAGTGAGCAGTAGGTCTGGTCAGCTGTCTGTATAACAATGGAAGCGTCCAATGTGGTGTGTGCGCTCTCTGGTTGCAGAGAAGACGAGCATCGTCTGATTGCACAGTACTGCTCCAGCCTCAATGGGGACCCTTCCGTACACGCTGTAAGTGGTCAGGATCTGACTGTGCGTGCACGTGTGTGTGTGTGTGTGTGTGTGTGTGTGTTAGCTGGCTCTCTGTCTGTCTGTCCATCTGTCTGTCTCTGCGACCAGTACATTAGCAAAATTAATAACTAAACAGTGTAAATGAATGTTGTTGATGACACCACTGTGTGTTTATAAGGGCTGTAATTGGGATGGAGAACACATCTGCATACATTTTGTGTCATTGTGATGACAACTTAAGTGTATTACAGCTATCGTTCTAACATAGGTCATAAGCTCCCAGGTGTAGAGTCCTGATGTTACAGCTATGATTTTACAGTTGGTCATAAGCTTCCAGGTGTACATCCTGATGTTAAAGCTATAATTTTACAACCTGATGTTAAAGCTATAATTCTACCATAGATCATATAGTTCCCAGATGTTTAGTCCTGATGTTACGTCTATAATTCTGCCATGGGTCATGTAGCTCCCAGGTGTACTGTACTGATCTTACAGCTATAGTTCTGCCATGGGTCATGTAGCTCCCAGGTGTACTGTACTGATCTTGCAGCTATAATTCTGCCATGGGTCATGTTGTTCCCAGGTGTACTGTACTGATCTTACAGCTATAATTCTGCCATGGGTCATGTTGCTCCCAGGTGTACCGTCCTGATGATTCAAAAAGAAAAACTCTCCCATATCAGGTAACTTACACCTCTGGCTTATGATGAGAGAGGTGTCTCACATCATGTACAGTTCTGATGGAAACACCTCAGTGTGTGTGTGTGTGTGTGTGTGTGTGTGTGTGTGTGTGTGTGTGTGTGTGTGTGTGTGTGTTGCAGCTCAAGAGCCCCATGCAGATCATGATGGCGGTGGATGCTGATCAGCAACAAGAGCTGGAGGCCACCATCAAGGAACTGGAACAGGAAAACAAGTGAGGTCCCTCTTGTCTCTGTATGTCTGTCTGTCTGTCTGTCTCTCTCTCTCTCTCTCTCTCTCTCTCTCTCTCTCTCTCTCTCTGTCACCCTCTCTTTTTTCTCTCCCCCCCTCCCCCTTCTCTCCCTCTCTCTCTCTCTCTGTCTCTCTCTCGCTCTGTCTGTCTCTCTCCCTCTCTCTCTCTGCCTAGCTGCTTCTCCTGTTGTATTCATCAAGATAAGTTTACCAGCCCTTTATGTCATTTTAATTTTCATTCCAGTGGAACAGAGAGACAAGAGGAGTCGCCTGTGCTTTGTGTGTGTGTGTGTGTGTGTGTGTGGTATGAAATTGCAGGAGTATTATAGCTATCCAAAATAATACTTTTCATTTAAGTATAGTTTGAACAGAAAAGCAAATGAAGATCTCTTCTTTTATCTTTACTGTCAAGCCAGACAGCAAAGGCAGTGTACAGGCCCTCTGTGTTGTTTTGCCCTTTTTCATCCTTCGCTGTTTGTTGTGGGTGAAAAGTCACCCATACTACTTTCACTCCTGTGATGATAACTCCAGTTTTTAATTCACTTTCATGAAATTTTCATGGCTCTGGCAATAAAGGACTCAGCCTCCGGCTGCCCTGAAATGGTGGATCGGAATTGGGTTCATAAATAAACAAAATGCTTTTTTTTTATTTGGTTCCTAAATAAACAAACATGAACCCATCATATACTGGAGGTGTCATCTGATCCTGTCCTTTTTAAGGAATTAATGCATTCTGTGTTCCTTTGGCTTTTTTGGCCAATCTTCTCCGATGACTATCCATGTATAAATGGAAGTATTTGAATGCTTACATTCCTGACTGTACCTGAATACTCTAATACACACACACACACACATGCACACATGCACACACATGCATGCACACACACACACACACGCACACACACACACACACTTTTACCACACACTGAAAGCAACACACACACACCCTTTACAAATGCAGACATGTACATATACTGCGAAACGTGGACATGCATGCACATGTGCCCTTGAATGTGTTCACTCCAATACACACACACATACACACATGAAAATCTGAGAAATGGAAATGGCTGTAAATTTCCATTAGCTAATCAGTTACTGTTTGAGTGTGTGTGTGGCTAATCAGTTGCTCTGTGTGTGTGTGTGTGTGAAAAATGAAAAAATAAGTAAAAGTGAAGTATAAACAGGGAAATGAAAATGAATAATGTATTAGATGAGCTATCAAACGAGTAAATGGGACTTGTGTCTGTGTCTTGATTTTTACCCACCATTGACGGTCACTGCCAGAACACTGCAAGAAGAGTACAACCGCCTACGGCAGGCCCGGGAATCAAGGGAGGGCAGCGCAGGTACGTCGGAGGACGGGGTGAACAAAGGGGGTGCCATCCACGATGAGGAAATGCTGGCTGAAGCGAGGCTGCTCCGACAGCACAAAGGACGTCTGGAAGCGCGCATGAAGATTCTGGAAGATCACAACCAGCAGCTGGAAGCCCAGCTGTCCCGGCTGAGGCAGCTCTTGGAGCAGGTATGAATAGGCCATGACTGGGCGGGGAATCCTAGTGCAGGGGGCGCTTTGGGGTTTTGGATACCTAGAATGTTGCACAGTATTAAGATAAACTTATTGATAGTATACAGCTATGTTTATAGATAGTTGCAAAGTGAGGCAACTGCAGGCGGAGATCTAAGCAAATCTTAAAAAGTCTAAGTGATGCATCTGCCAAACATGAACAAACAAATCACAAGACAAGACACGACGCATTTGAACCTCCTAGGTCTTCTCCAGACAAGAGAAAGAACAGTCAGGACAACAAAAATGAAGAAAATTGCTCGTTCTTCATTTTCGTTGTCCTGAGTGTTGTTTTATCTTTCCTGCAGAAGACCTAAGAGGTTGAAACGCATCGTGCTTTGTCTTGTGATTCGTTCATTCATGTTTGGCGAACGTATTACTTAGAATTTTTAAGATATGTTTATAGAGTCAGAATATAGCGTACTAACCCACTTATTTCACCAGCAGACCACATCAGGGCGATTGTATCGTCACAATTATTCAGATGTATATTTGTTGTAACAAATTCAGAGCAATAGAACAGTTTATTTCAAAGCACATTAGTCCCTTCCTATGGGAAAGGTGCCAGTGCATACTTACCGTAGGCACTGTGAAACACAGTGGAGTGTAAAGCCCCCGTATTCTGTGGGAAATGCACGTACAGATAGCGCATGTGTGTTGTTATTCGAATGACGGGCACAAGCTGTCACGCACTGTAGTGGACATTGTCACTGAAATCAGTGATGATTCAGCAATATTTGGCTGGAAGTTACCTTGGATTTTGAGAGACAATGAATTTGATCAGACAGTTTTTTTTTAGGAAAATGATAGACTGGTGATTACAAATAGACATCAAAGTTTTGTCTGGCACATGCTTCAGCAATATCGGTATGTGTGGACTTGTTTGGAAATGTAACTAGCATCACAGAGTTTTTTTATAACTTTCATGCAGAAATGAATTTGTTTATTTTGAACAATGTTAGAAACAGGCCTCGATGAAGCCAGTTTCAGACCTGCCAACCATTACGCATTTCGCGTAATTTATTACGCCCAAGTGATAATTCTTACGCCCTTACGCATTTAGCCAAAAAATTACGCATTGAAAGTTTTCAACAAAAAAAAAAAAAAAAACGGACGAAAAAATCGGCTTATGTACAGACACGCACGGCGCCGTGCATATAACCACTAATCTTCAAGAAGCGTTTCCGGTCATGCACAGTTCGTTTCACCATCTTTACCATTCAGCGAAGTTGGCGTCCTTTCGAAGTTTTAGCTACGAAAATGTCGAAACGTGGAGCAGAAAGTTCTGGACAAGATGCGAAAAAGAAAAAACTTGGTCAAAAGTTCCTAAAAGAATACTCAGAAAAGTTCCCCTGCATACGACTTTCGGCTAAAGGTGTAAATTGTGCACGGTGTACCACTTGCGAGTCGGACTTCACAATCTCCCATGGCGGGATGGTGGATGTCAAGCGTCACCTTGAGTCACGGAAGCACATCGATTCCTCTAACGCGCCGAATTTTCCAGCATCACACAGTTTTTTCAGACTGTAGACACCTCAAAAGAGGATGAGATTAGGAAAAGGGTAATTCGGGCTGAAGCATTGGTGGCCGGATTTTTCGTCGAGCACAACATCGCTCTTAGCGCAGCTGACCATGCATCCCAGCTTTTTAAAGAAGCGTTCTCAGATTCGGAGATCGTCAAACAGTTCAAGAGCGGTCGAACAAAGACAACACACATTGTAAGGACCCTTGCCATGGAAGCCAAAACTGCTGCTGCATCTCGACTGCAGAATGGACCGTTTGTGTTGGGGACTGATCGAAGTCAGGAAGGGGGAGGGGAGGTGGGGGGGGGGGGACAAGTTCTTTCCTGGGGTGGTGCGATACTTAAAAAATGACACAATCGCCGCCGAGCTGATAGCCAACCCCACATGAACAGAATCAGCAACAGGGGAGAACATTTTTTAGGTTATATATTTTCTTAATTTCATGTTCCCAGTTTCTCCATCTTCAAACTCCCCCTCCCCCCTTCCCCCCCTCCTTAAGTCCAAATCTTTGCCAAGTCATTACTGTCAGGACAGTTGAGTTGTTGGCCTGCGCTTGTTTTTCCCCCACTATTAGATTGTTCGTCTATGTATTTGTCTGACTTTATTCAAGTTTAGAAGGCTGTGCTGGTCTTGAATAAAAGTTACTTTGTGTTAGGTTTCCTTATGGGAGCAAAAATTACCCTACTTGTTTACTGTATTGTTTACTGTTCCCTGCCTCATTTCATTTCCAATTTTTTAGGTTGTTTCTGGTGCACTATCAAGCCTTGGTGTGCCATGCCATGATGGTGTAGGGGATTTGTGTGTGTTTCCAGTGTATTCTACATTTTCATAATTTGTAATGATTTCTTGTGACACTTAAAAGAAAAGCTTGTTTTTGAAGAAAAGTAAAGTTCACAATTGTGCGAACAATTTCATCGCATCGTGTTTGTTTGAAAAAAGGTAAGTGTCGCGCTTGATTACTCTTAGCTCTCAGAAATTACACATTTCTGCCTCACTGAGCTTCAGTTCTTACTCACTGGTCTCTTAGGGGGTTGGCAGGTCTGCAGTTTGGTCAGATAGAAAATCAGTCGCTGACTGAAAGTTTATGAGGAATCCGGATCTGTTCAAGTGTGAAATTGCAGACTGACAAACATTTATTGAAAAACATTGAAAAAGGCCAAATTATGGTGTTCATATTGACATATCAGATTGAAATTTATGGACAGTGTGCGGTAGTTTTAGGCAACAATGACTTGGTGGAGTGATGAATCTTGGGCCGAGTTTTGAGGTAAATAAAATCACAGAAGATGTGGGATTCTCGTTTATATCTATTGCTGCTACAAGTTGAAATGATTAGGCAAGTGAACTTTAAAAATCTGTTGTAGATGCAAATTTTGCTTGATTCAAGGGACTATACTTGATTCGTTGTGGTATTTGTAATATTAGAATAAAAATATTAATGTTTCAAGTGGTGAAGTGGTGGTGTCGTTGATAGAACCATTTCAGTGCAATGACAAATTTGCTGTTGATCAAATTCATTTGTGTCAGTTGTGTATAAGATTTTATTGTTTTCCTTCTTTCTTCCTTATCTATTTATTTGTTTTGCTGTTTTACTTCAGTTGTGTAGTCTTCGAAGCTGAAATAATGTGCAGATCATGATACATATGTCCACAAAGAAAGACATCTCCATCCTCCTGAACTGATGACACAACCTGTACAGTGTCCCCTGTGGTGTGTTCGGTAGACTCCAATAACAATTTACATGACCCCCGTCCTCATGGAGTGTTGGCATGTTCTAAATGAAGTATTGTATAATCCACAGTGACAGTGTACATTGCTGTCAGTCAGATCTGTCACAGTGTCCCACAGTGACAGTGTACATTGCTGTCAGTCAGATCTGTCACAGTGTCCCACAGTGACAGTGTACATTGCTGTCTGTCAGATCTGTCACAGTGTCCCACAGTGACAGTGTACATTGCTGTCTGTCAGATCTGTCATAGTGTCCCACAGTGACAGTGTACATTGCTGTCTGTCAGATCTGTCACAGTGTCCCACAGTGACAGTGTACATTGCTGTCTGTCAGATCTGTCACAGTGTCCCACAGTGACAGTGTACATTGCTGTCTGTCAGATCTGTCACAGTGTCCCACAGTGACAGTGTACATTGCTGTCTGTCAGATCTGTCACAGTGACAGTGTACATTGCTGTCTGTCAGATCTGTCACAGTGTTCCACAGGGACAGTGTACATTGCTGTCTGTCGAATCTGTCACAGTGTCCCACAGTGACAGTGTACATTGCTGTCAGTCGAATCTGTCACAGTGTCCCTCAGTGACAGTGTACATTGCTGTCAGTCGAATCTGTCACAGTGTTCAACAGTGACAGTGTACATTGCTGTCTGTCAGATCTGTCACAGTGTCCCACAGTGACAGTGTACATTGCTGTCTGTCAGATCTGTCACAGTGTCCCACAGTGACAGTGTACATTGCTGTCAGTCAGAACTGTCACAGTGTCCCACAGTGACAGTGTACATTGCTGTCTGTCAGATCTGTCACAGTGTTCCACAGGGACAGTGTACATTGCTGTCTGTCGAATCTGTCACAGTGTCCCTGCTGACAGGTCACAGGGGCCTATGACACTTGATGCTGGCCCTAACAACACTTTACATTGATACTAATGACACTTTTCATTCACCCAGCCAGCAGTTAGCACTGGAGTCAATGACGTTATGCTCAGATCCTGATGACAGGTAATTTTCACCCTATGACATTCTTTCATTTTACTAACCTTTTAACGTTTTAATGGCATTTTTACATCTGCCATAATAACATTTTACGTTTGTTCTATTGACATTTTATATTTGCACAGTGAGAACCAATAATAAAGTTCATTGGCCTGCCAGTCCTATGTTGTCCCATACAACATCGCACAATGTCCCTAACAACACTGTCAATTTGCCCGCAGCCTCCCGGAGATCCCAGCTTTCAATCGCTCAACTCCTCGACACGCAGCACTCCTATGACCACCACCCCATCCTCTTCCCAGAGTTCCTTGCCAGGGGGACCTGCACGCTACTGCTATGTGGCCAACCTGGAGGCCTCGGCCCACATCAACGGCCAGACGTCAGGTTGGTAGAGTGGGAGATAACGGCACAGCATGATGTACACAGTGTGTGTGTCAACAGCTTGAATATATCACCAGTTAGTTATGTGTGCCTTTGTATGTGGCATGTGTCAACAACTTGGATATATTACCAGTCAGTTTTTTGGTGTGCTGAGTGTTTCAACAATTTGATGATGTCACTGATCAGTTGTGTGTGTGTGTCAAGTGTGTCAACAGTTTGGATCCATCGCTGATCTCTTGTGTGCGTGTTTGGTGAGTCGAATGAGTCAATAATTTGGATATATCACTGACCGGCTGTTTATGTGTTGAGGGTTTCAACAACTTGGATACATCATAGATCAGTCATAGGTGTGTGTTGAGTGCGTCAACAACTTGCGGTTAAGGCATATGCTGCCTTTATTGTTTATCTCTACGGTTGAGTCAGGGGTATTCCTGCTGAGCATCCAGAAATGTGTGGGGTGTGCATGTGCTGTGTATGTGTGTGTGTGTTCACGATGTATGTGTGTGTGACAGGAGCTACAGGGGTGGAGGAGGCGGAAGTGTCGGCAGCCAATGGCAGCAGTTCGCGTCACGTTAATGTTAGTAGCAGTGAGAAATCCAGAGCTGCAGGTCAGTGATCTTGTGTGTCTTTGTGCATATGACTGTGTGTGTGTGTGTGTGTGTGTGTGTGTGTGTATTAATGTGTTTGTGTGTATGCATGTATGTGCGCCAATGTGTATGTGCATATGTAAGGGCACTTTGAATGAAAATACATGTTGAACAAATAACAGATAAGCTCTAGGGAACCAGGAAACGGCGTTTAATGGCCCCTTCAGACTGAAATGTATGTATTAGCTGTCATCAAAAGCAAACTTTGTTTCAAAGGGTTGTGGGCGGCCTATGCTTGCAGGTATTTTCAGGATCTTTGCTGTTGGTGTGAAAACACTCAGACCAACTGCAGTCTGCTGAATGTTACCAGGGTGTGCACTTGAAGTGTGTACAAAAAAAAAAGGGATTTAGGAGCCCTTTCAGACGTTTCTTTTTCATTAATGATAAGCCCTCATGTAATCTCAAGTCCCATGGATTCCAGTCTGCCCTCTGTTATGCTCCTGAACTTAAGAAAACTGTTCCACATAGACAGTCTTCAGTGATTGTATTATCAAAGAATGCGTTTCTTTCCGGGTGTAGTTACTTCTGTCATAGACAGTCTTCAGTGATTGTATTATCAAAGAATGCGTTTCTTTCCGGGTGTAGTTACTTCTGTAAAAGTCACACATGTGTGATCTCAGCCAGTGATCTCAGACACATCTATTTGACCCTATACATGTGCGTTTGTCTTTGTGTGTAAGGATGGTGGGTAGGTGAGGGGAGAAAGGAGAGAGGGGAATGGATATGTGTGCTTGTCCAGGCATGTAGGTTGTATGAAGGTTGAATGAGCATAACAGTGAGCGACTTCTCTTTATATGTCATTTCTACTCAGTTTGGATCTCAGTAGGAAATTACTTTTTCCTTCTGGCGGGATAAAAAAAAAAACGGTCATGCACACAAAACTCCACTAAGTTTGTTGGGTAGATGGGATTAATACTTGCCTGTCCATATAGGGAGTGTCTGCAGGAGTAACAGCCTGTGTACGCAGAAGAAGAACTATTTCCTTCAAAGCTTTACCCATTTTGAACACACACAAAAAAAGAGCAAAAACACAGGTTAAAACAAAAAGAAGAAAATGAAAAGGCATGGGTTTGTCGCAGATTCACGCGTTGTAATGGAAGCACAGTGTTCTCTATGCACGTAAACATAAGGGGTTGTTTCCCTTCATTGAAACAGGGCTGTGTCTGGTGACGACTTTGACCCAGTGCCTTGATCTCACAAGGGAGGCAATCTTTCCCTTACCCGTTTTCCCGTCTTTCCCACCCCTCCACCCCAGGATTATCGATTTTGTTTTCCAAAGCTCAGCGTCTATGTGTGTGTCCTATCTGGTCACACAACTGTTCCCTGGAAACAGTTCTTTAAAAATGGCCCCTTGTGTCTTCTTCAACGAGCAGGCAATGTTGGGAACTCCAGCAATAGCTGTATAGATCTTTATGTCTGGTTTAATGTGGAGGTAGCTTTGGGAAACCTGGGAATAGCTGTATAAATGGCTATGTATGTGTGGTGTGCAGGCAGTGTTGGCAGTTCTTTATGTATGTGTGGTGTGCAGGCAATATGGCAGTTCTTTATGTATGTGTGGTGTGCAGGCAATATGGCAGTTCTTTATGTATGTGTGGTGTGCAGGCAGTGTTGGCAGTTCTTTATGTATGTGTGGTGTGCAGGCAGTGTTGGCAGTTCTTTATGTATGTGTGGTGTGCAGGCAATGTTGGCAGTTCTTTATGTATGTGTGGTGTGCAGGCAATGTGGCAGTTATGTATGTGTGGTGTGCAGGCAATATGGCAGTTCTTTGTGTATGTGTGGTGTGCAAGCAATGTGGCAGTTCTTTATGTATGTGTGGTGTGCAGGCAATGTTGGCAGTTCTTTATGTGTGGTGTGCAGGGAATATGGCAGTTCTTTATGTGTGGTGTGCAGGCAGTGTTGGCAGTTCTTTATGTATGCGTGGTGTGCTGGCAATGTTGGCAGTTCTTTATGTATGTGTGGTGTGCAGGCAATATGGCAGTTCTTTATGTATGTGTGGTGTGCAGGCAATGTTGGCAGTTCTTTATGTGTGGTGTGCAGGCAATGTGGCAGTTCTTTATGTATGTGTGGTGTGCAGGCAATGTTGGCAGTTCTTTATGTGTGGTGTGCAGGCAATATGGCATTTCTTTATGTGTGGTGTGCAGGCAGTGTTGGCAGTTCTTTATGTATGTGTGGTGTGCTGGCAATGTTGGCAGTTCTTTATGTATGTGTGGTGTGCAGACAATATGGCAGTTCTTTATGTTTGTGTGGTGTGCGGGCAATATGGCAGTTCTTTATGTATGTGTGTGTGTGCAGGCAGTGTTGGCAGTTCTTTATGTATGTGTGGTGTGCAGGCAGTGTTGGCAGTTCTTTATGTATGTGTGGTGTGCAGGCAATGTTGGCAGTTCTTTATGTATGTGTGGTGTGCTGGCAATGTTGGCAGTTCTTTATGTATGTGTGGTGTACAGGCAATATGTCAGTTCTTTATGTATGTGTGATGTGCAGGCAATGTTGGCAGTTCTTTATGCATGTGTGGTGTGCTGGCAATGTTGGCAGTTCTTTATGTATGTGTGGTGTGCAGGCAATGTCAGGAACTCTGGGAATAGCTGTATAAATGGCTATGTATGTGTGGTGTGCAGGTGGTGTAGGGAACTCTGGGAATAGCTGTATAAATGACTTTGTATGTGTGGTGTGCAGGCAATGTAGGGAACTCTGGGAATAGCTGTATTATAAATGGCTATGTATGTGTGGTATGGCAGGCAATGTAGGGAACTCTGGGAATAGCTGTATAAATGACTATGTATGTGTGGTGTGTAGGCAATGTTGGGAACTCTGGGAATAGCTGTATAAATGACTATGTATGTGTGGTGTGTGCAGGCAATGTTGGGAACTCGGGGAATAGCTGTATAAATGACTATGTATGTGTTGTGTGAAGGCAATGTAGGGAACTCTGGGAATAGCTGTATACATGACTGTATGTGTGGTGTGCAGGCAATGTAGGGAACTCTGGGAATAGCTGTATTATAAATGGCTATGTATGTGTGGTGTGTGCAGGCAATGTAGGGAACTCTGGGAATAGCTGTATTATAAATGGCTATGTATGTGTGGTGTGTGCAGGCAGTGTAGGGAGCTCTGGAATAGCTGTATAAATGACTATGTATGTGTGGTGTGTAGGCAATGTTGGGAACTCGGGGAATAGCTGTATAAATGACTATGTATGTGTGGTGTGTGCAGGCAATGTTGGGAACTCTGGGAATAGCTGTATAAATGACTATGTATGTGTTGTGTGAACGCACGCATAATATCTTGCACACACGTAAAATCCCATCACCAACTTTCGGAAGAGTAGGCCAGTTTGGCCGTTGGTATGGATGACACGTTACACACAGCATGCACCCTACGTAAGAAATGGAAATAATGAAGGAAGTAAAGAAACTGAGTGAACGATATTGAACGATATTGACTGGATGACACAGGAAACGACTGAATGAAGCGCCAGCTGGCAGCTCTTCAGTCGGCACTACCCAGGTAGGCAGCCCGTTGTGTAAGCAAGTGTTGATTGTAAAGCGCTTGGAGCTTGGTCTGTAGCCGAGAATAGGCGCTATATAAGTATTCATTATTATTATTATTATTATTGTGTGCAGGCAATGTAGGGAACTCTGGGAATAGCTGTATAAATGACTGTGTATGTGTGGTGTGTGCAGGCAATGTTGGGAACTCTGGGAATAGCTGTATAAATGACTGTGTATGTGTTGTGTGCAGGCAATGTAGGGAACTCTGGGAATAGCTGTATAAATGACTGTGTATGTGTGGTGTGCAGGCAATGTAGGGAATTCTGGGAATAGCTGTATAAATGACTGTGTATGTGGTGTGTGTGCAGGCAATGTAGGGAACTCTGGGAATAGCTGTATAAATGGCTGTGTATGTGTGGTGTGCAGGCAATGTAGGGAACTCTGGGAATAGCTGTATTATAAATGGCTATGTATGTGTGGTGCGCAGGCAGTGTAGGGAACTCTGGGAATAGCTGTATATATGACTGTGCATGTGTGGTGCGCAGGCAGTGTAGGGAACTCTGGGAATAGCTGTATAAATGACCGTGTATGTGTGGTGCACAGGCATGTAGGAACTCTGGGAATAGCTGTATAAATGACTGTGTATGTGTGGTGCGCAGGCAATGTAAGGAACTCTGGGAACAGCTGTATAAATGACTGTGTATGTGTGGTGTGCAGGCAATGTAAGGAACTTGGGAACAGCTGTATAAATGACTATGTATGTGTGGTGTGCAGGCAATGTAGGGAACAGCTGTATAAATGACTGGTATGTGTGGTGTGCAGGCAATGTAGGGAACAGCTGTATAAATGACTGTGTATGTGTGGTGTGCAGGCAATGTAGGGAACAGCTGTATAAATGACTGTATGTGTGGTGTGCAGGCAATGTAGGGAACAGCTGTATAAATATGTATGTGTGGTGTGCAGGCAATGTAGGGAACAGCTGTATAAATGACTGTATGTGTGGTGTGCAGGCAATGTTGGAACTCTGGGAACAGCTGTATAAATGACTGTGTATGTGTGGTGCGCAGGCAATGTAAGGAACTCTGGGAACAGCTGTATAAATGACTGTGTATGTGTGGTGTGCAGGCAATGTAGGAACTCTGGGAACAGCTGTATAAATGACTGTATGTGTGGTGTGCAGGCAATGTAGGGAACAGCTGTATAAATGACTGTATGTGTGGTGTGCAGGCAATGTAGGCAACAGCTGTATAAATGACTATGTATGTGTGGTGTGCAGGCAATGTAGGGAACAGCTGTATAAATGACTATGTATGTGTGTGTTGCAGGCAATGTAGGAACAGCTGTATAAATGACTGTGTATGTGTGGTGTGCAGGCAATGTAGGCAACAGCTGTATAAATGACTATGTATGTGTGGTGTGCAGGCAATGTAGGGAACAGCTGTATAAATGACTATGTATGTGTGGTGTGCAGGAAATGTAGGAACAGCTGTATAAATGACTGTGTATGTGTGGTGTGCAGGCAATGTAGGCAACAGCTGTATAAATGACTATGTATGTGTGGTGTGCAGGCAATGTAGGGAACAGCTGTATAAATGACTATGTATGTGTGGTGTGCAGGCAATGTAGGGAACAGCTGTATAAATGACTGTGTATGTGTGGTGTGCAGGCAATGTAGGCAACAGCTGTATAAATGACTATGTATGTGTGGTGTGCAGGCAATGTAGGCAACAGCTGTATAAATGACTGTATGTGTGGTGTGCAGGCAATGTAGGCAACAGCTGTATAAATGACTATGTATGTGTGGTGTGCAGGCAATGTAGGGAAATATGTGTGGTGTGCAGGCAATGTAGGGAAATATGTGTGGTGTGCAGGCAATGTAGGGAAATATGTGTGGTGTGCAGGCAATGTAGGGAAATATGTGTGGTGTGCAGGCAATGTAGGGAAATATGTGGTGTGCAGGCAATGTAGGGAAATATGTGTGGTGTGCAGGCAATGTAGGGAAAATACGTGTGGTGTGCAGGAAATGTAGGAACAGCTGTATAAATGACTATGTATGTGTGGTGTGCAGGCAATGTAGGCAACAGCTGTATAAATGACTGTGTATGTGTGGTGCGCAGGCAATGTAGGGAACAGCTGTATAAATGACTGTGTATGTGTGGGCGCAGGCAATGTTGGTGAGCTGTTCCACAGAGCCGGGAGGTGGGTCAGGCGTGGGGTCGCTGGTCACCGTCATGACGGACCATGATGGAGGAGCAGGGGAGGAGGAGAGACCTGACCCTCACTCAATCCCACCCCACCCCCCGACTCCACCTTCACTCTCCACCTCCCTGATCACAATGCCATCAACATCCACATCCTCCTTTCCGTCATCCCATGGCAGCATTCTGATGATGATGATGATGTCGCGCTTTGCCCTGTGGCGAAGATATGGTCTTTTTTCTATTTTCTGCATGTAATTTTAAGCTAGTCAGAAGTTTATATCTCTAGAACTGTTGAATGGTTTATTTCAAAATCTAACTGCAGCCGTTTGACGACCCAAGAGCTTGTGATTGGAAATCAAAAGGACGTCCTTTTTCTTCTGTCGCTCCGACAGAAAGAGCTCATGGAATGAATAGATCATGAAAGGAGCAGCTCTGTAGAGAGCACCAATGTTGTCATTATGCTGGTTTTGTGGCCTGGTTTCCGTTTCTTGCTGCAAATCCGACCAACACAGTCCCCATTCCCCCTCCCCCATTGTAGCCGTACTGGCTCATTCATGCACTTATATCCCCACTTCCCTTCCTCAACTTCTTTCTTCGGAAGTTCACCAACCAACCATAAAGTGCTCTTTCCTGTTTATTTATACCTACCCAGGAGTACTGAAATATGCATGTGTTTAATATGCGTAGACAGATCAAAGACAGGTAGGTAGTGTGTAGATATCAGTTCAACTGTTGCACATGAAACTGTTCCACATGTAGTATTCTGAAAGCGCTATGTGGAACGATGTGCTCCCATCACATCCATATTATCCCAACGCTGTGCTTGTCATTATCATATCATTAATTTATCAGTGTTGCCTATGCTTAAAACATGTATGTCGCTGACAACATCGTCATCTATTGGTTGTGCAAGGGTCAACGAGTCCACACGTTGTGTGGCAGTCATTTCATTGGTTGTGTGCGCGTCATTCGATTTGCATGGATTGGTTGTGTGGGTGGAGTACATCAGTTTGTCTAGTGGGTAGAGGTGAGCTCCTTCAAAGCTTTGTGATGCTCATCACATTGTGTAGTGATAGGCGTGGAGAAAACCAGCAGCTGTGTCACATGTTCCAGGGGTTGGTGTGTCTGGAGAGTTACTGTTGAGGTAGGTTCTGTCTGTGGTGTCTGTCCCTACATTTCTTTACTTTGTCCTGCTTTTTCCCTATAGTCCAGGTTTTCCAACTTCGTTATTCGCCAATTTTCCTGCTTTTTTCCCCCATGTTTCATGGCATACCTACTGTAACATACCTACATTTCCCACGTTTCCTCATTTTCCCCCACTTTTTTTTTTTTTTTTTTTTTAACTTTCCCATTTTCTGTACTGCCTTATTTTCCCATTTTCTCTGCTTAATTGCTTTTCCTTCATTTTTTTTTTCTTCCTTTTGTTCAAAATAGTGTCTGGAAAACTTGGCTGCATGAGTGTGAAAGGTAGTGGTGTTGGTGATGGATTGTCTGATGTGAAACCCAGCAGAGAAGTAAACTTTCAAGTGCCAGGGGTGTAATGAAGAGGAGAGAAATTCTAACCACTGTGCATGATCACCATGCATCAAGGAGAGAAATTCTAACCACTGTGCATGATCACCATGCATCGAGGAGAGAAATTCTAACCACTGTGCATGATCACCACGCATCTGGGTTGCACTTTCAGTCATGTTGTAGGGAAGCCCTCCTACATTCTGTGCACTGTTGAAAGTGTTGTGGGAAAAAAAAAAAAAAAAATCCTACCAAAAGTTGGCAGAATGATGCATAGTAAAAGGGGCAAAAAAACTATTGGAAAGAAGTGCTGGCAAAAGCAGTCTTGTTACAGCTAGGAGACGCGTGTTGAATCGTTGCCCACTTGTATGGAAAGAAGTGCTGGCAAAAGCAGTCTTGTTACAGCTAGGAGACGCGTGTTGAATCGTTGCCCACTTGTATGGAAAGAAGTGCTGGCAAAAGCAGTCTTGTTACAGCTAGGAGACGCGTGTTGAATCATTGCCCACTTGTCAGCTTGTGGTCGTGCTGCCAGCATGATAATTTGTCAACTGATCACGGATTGGTCGGCCATGCCAGCCGAGCATTCTGTCAGTTAGCGGATTGATCAGGCTGATCACCCACCCACTGACAGTTTATGTCCTGAAGTGATAAGTTTGATGTGTGAAACGATTCATGATTGCTGGGTGAAGTCATGTGATCACGGAAAGGTTGTGGTTATCGCCAAGTGCCTTGCTGTGCTTCAGTTGTAGTGTGGTGGGGAGGGCAACAACTAAACATGTCGGAACAATGCCAACGAATTTGAAGGGGACAGGAGAGGCTAAATACAAAGTGTAATGTGACCAGGAGAAATTGGTTGTTCTGGTGGATAAGACGGACCAAAACCAGTGTATTTGTAGTGATTTAGGCCTAATAGTTTTTCTTATTGAACAACATGACTGGCATCTGTCATGAATGCTACCAAATGACATTGAAGCACAAAATAGTCTTAATACTGGAAAACATTGCTGAAAGTTGTTATCACGGATTTATTGCCCTTGCCATTCGGAGGCACCTTCTTGCAGAGATTGGCTGGAAAAGTCTTATGTATCTTTTCTCTCAAGTCTGGTTTTGCTTGCGCTTTAAAGTGGCAAGGAAACGCCCATATAAAAAATTTACCATACACACGCAGACACGGGCATGTACAGAAGCAGGGTCATTACTAAGGCTCGCTGTGTTACATATGAGAGTCAAAAAATCAAAGGGGAAGAGCAAACTTTTAAAAAATTCCAAGAGGTTTGGTTTTAGTTTTGGTCAAAAACACAGTGTGGGGCGAAGGTTAGCTGGTGAGAACTGTCACATCAATGCACTGGCAATGGTTGATAGCTGGGGAGAACTGTCACATCAATGCAGGGCAATGGTTGATAGCTGGGGAGAACCGTCACATCACGGTGCAGGGCAATGGTTGATAGCTGGGGAGAACCGTCACATCACGGTGCAGGGCAATGGTTGATAGCTGGGGAGAACCGTCACATCACGGTGCAGGGCAATGGTTGATAGCTGGGGAGAACCGTCACATCACGGTGCAGGGCAATGGTTGATAGCTGGGGAGAACCGTCACATCACGGTGCAGGGCAATGGTTGATAGCTGGGGAGAACCGTCACATCACGGTGCAGGGCAATGGTTGATAGCTGGGGAGAACCGTCACATCACGGTGCAGGGCAATGGTTGATAGCTGGGGAGAACCGTCACATCACGGTGCAGGGCAATGGTTGATAGCTGGGGAGAACCGTCACATCAGAGCAGGGCAATGGTTGATAGCTGGGGAGAACCGTCACATCAGAGCAGGGCAATGGTTGATAGCTGGGGAGAACCGTCACATGACGGTGCAGGGCAATGGTTGATAGCTGGGGAGAACCGTCACATGACGGTGCAGGGCAATGGTTGATAGCTGGGGAGAACCGTCACATCACGGTGCAGGGCAATGGTTGATAGCTGGGGAGAACCGTCACATGACGGTGCAGGGCAATGGTTGATAGCTGGGGAGAACCGTCACATGACGGTGCAGGGCAATGGTTGATAGCTGGGAGAACTGTCACGTCACGGTGCAGGGCAATGGTTGATAGCTGGGGAGAACTGTCACGTCACATCGCGGTGCAGGGCAATGGTTGATAGCTGAGAACTGTCACATCACGGTGCAGGGCAATGGTTGATAGCTGGGGAGAGCTGTCACATCACGGTGCAGGGCAATGGTTGATAGCTGGGGAGAGCTGTCACATGACGGTGCAGGGCAATGGTTGATAGCTGGGGAGAGCTGTCACATCACAGTGAAAGGCATGGTTGACTGCCTTAGTGCTGTCACAACACAGTTCAGGACAGAGGCTGATAACTGGTGAGAGTCGTCGCAGTAGATTGAGCAGTTGCCGAATGCTTCCTGTGATGATCTTTCCAGTAGCATTTTCAAAAGATGGGTTTCTCAAAAAGGATGGTATTTCTTAGAATCTGAACCTGGTCAGATTTTATGATCTGTTTTCTCTAAACTGCATCGTTCATTATCTTGGACCATGATTTGATTCTATTTCTGCATAGAGCTTTGGAGAGTGTTTTCTTTAGGTGTATGGATTTATATGCGTGTGGTGATGCGAGTGTGTGCACGTGTGATCTGCTTGGTGCTACAGCCACATGCCCATTCAAACGCTTGTACAGACGTGGATTTAATCTGAAGTTCGTGGCTGTTTTGCAGACATGAAGACTGGTGCTGAAAGTCGGCACTGATAACCATTCTTGTCATGTGTCACCTGTCTGAACATGACGTAACTGCATGTTCCGATTGATAGGAATGATTTTGAGAATTGCTGTAGGGACTGTATCCCAGAAACGGATTAGGAGAACTGGGTTAGTCCAGTGTGTGTGCGTTTGCAATACATTGTTTTTCTGGGATAAAAAGATAAGTTAACATGGTCTTATGTGGCTCTTTGTATTAAAGTTGGTTTAACATGTAGAAAATGCGTTGAAGTACTGCTGGTGTGTTTGGTAGTTTGCAAATAATTAAGATTATGGCAGATGATGGAAAGTGTACTACTATTTGGAAAAAGGTCAGCGGACATCCTCTTCTCAAAGGTCTGTTGGCCAGTTTATATGCCTGTTTGATTTCCATCACACAAAGTGATTTGCCATTTTATCAGCAGACGGTTTACTCCTGGGTCACAAACCATATTGCTTCCTAGCTGCTCCTAGCTGCCCCCCCCCCCCCCCCCCCCCCCTCGTTAGCCATGATTTCCATTCACTTCTGTGTCACAAACAGCAATTCTCACTTGGCCCCGTGTTACAAACAGCGATTCTCACTTGGCCCTGTGTTACGAACAGCGATTCTCACTTGGCCTCGCGTTACGAACAGCAGTTCCCTCAGACTCCGATGTGAACAGCAGTTTGTGTCATGAACAGTAAGTTTCATTTGGCCCGTGTCATATACACCAATTCCCTTTGGCCCTGTAGCATTTACACCAATTCCCTTTGGCCCTATATCATTTACACCAATTCCCTTTTGGCCCCACATCATGAACATTTGATTCCCATGTGGCCATGTGTCATGGCCGTGTCATAAGCCGTAACAAAACAGTGATTGCTATTGTGTGGAGGATATTTGTGTACTGTTAACCCCCATCTACTGAGGATGAATTCATCTTCATCATTTGTTTCAACAGTATGTGTTTGTATATCAGCTGTACAGTATGTTTGTATGAAGCAATAAGATGATAATAAATTCTTTATGAACTGCAGTCCTGTCAGCCTCTGTGGTAAGGGTGGTGAGAGTGTGTGGTCATGAGCTCTCTATTTACTGCATTTGTCTCTCTTGTACACAATGAAATTGCCAACAATGTTTTCCAAATTTCAGACTGCAGGTCAAAAGACGCAGCAAAATATCTGCACTTACAAATCAATATTGCATGCATCCATTTTGATAAGACAATGGAAAAACTTCAAGTATCTGAAAGGTCTGTTTGAAATAAGCCCTTCTCAGTAAAATACAGCTCTGTGTCATATCTCCCATTACTTGTGTCATCAATTCTTTCAAGGGAATTAACCCTTTCACACATACACACTATGTAAGTGTATGCATGATGTGGTTATCTAAGTGCATATAAATGTCCCTCTAAACATCCCTACAACATACCTGCAAATAAGTGCTTAACTAGACTACTAATTAAAGAAAAAACAACATTGAAGGCAAACTTTAAATATGAAAAGACATCACACAAAGACATGCCTGATAATGGTGGTAAATGAGCTTGAAGAGGTAAACAGCCAAACAGCAGATGCTTGCTGGTTATTCTTTGTTCTCCACAAATATAGTTTGCTTTATTTGTATTTTTAGTTTTTAAGGCATCAAGTTTTAATTCATAAAATATTGAAATGAAATTTCTGTATTGATAATTAATTAATTGATTAATTTGTAGTGTTTTCTGAATAGGCACCAGACGGTTTGCGCTTACAATTTATCAACTTCAGGTAAAGAAAAGGATATATTCAATACCGTGGCGCACTTTTCATTTCTGGCTCCTCTCTTTGCGCATCTATCAGCTACCTCATTACCCCAAATACCACAATGCGATGGAATCCAACAGAAGGTGACATCAGTTCCTTTACATATCAACATGAATAAGATGGCACATTTCATTTACAAGAAAGTTGTTCGAAACGGTATTTGGAAATTTTATGGTTTGCACAACAGACATTTAATCCACACAAATAACTACTTTAAATATTGATTGTGGCAAGTCAATTAAGTGTGACAACGCCATAATAACAGCTATCATTTCGGTGACAAATATTGATCTGCCTTTTCCAATGGAATGTATCTTTTCAACCTTTTGTGATGGTATAACAAAAGCAGAACCTGACTGATCATTAGACAATACCGATTCATCTGTGTAAACTTTAAGATGTTGAGGATATTTCCCTTGTATATGCATCTTTACAGAGTAAGATAAAAATATTTGGTTGGTCAGTTTTGCGCACATCAGTGTGATCAACATCAAGATGTGCCCTGCTTCTTTCCCAAGCTGGAGGAGAAATCAAGGCCACCTTCGCTAATGTCTCGGAACCAACTGTTGACTCTTTCAAAAGATTTTCTGTACAAGAACCAATGGCGGAATATGACAAAATAGTCTGAGCTCTTTTTGGATAATGAGATTCAGGGTTTATAGCCATCTCATTTTCGT
Organism: Conus canariensis; assembly: GCA_033310375.1. NCBI lineage: Eukaryota > Metazoa > Mollusca > Gastropoda > Neogastropoda > Conidae > Conus > Conus canariensis. Next base: position 20,832,219 of record CM065727.1, read on the forward strand.
TCACACCTATGAGCGTTGAACACTTCATGACATATTTGGCAAGTGTTAGCTTTCTATGTTCATCTAATGGTAAAATATTAATTTCCTTATAATCTCTCTCTCTCTCTCTCTCTCTCTCTCATATCACATATGTGAACAGACGTAAAACTGAAGTACTACTATTACACACACACACACACAAATGCCAAAGCAAGCAAATATTTTAAATTCCATGAAGCTGCAAGCTTTCACATCAGATCATGCTGTTACCAAATCACCACCTATCCATGGCATCAAAATAAATTTAACAAAAATAAGTGAATAATTACATGAGAAATCCTTCGAAATATGTTTGCTGAACTGATTTGCTTGGCAAGAAAAACGAAATAGCAAGTTGATTTGCCTTACTTGTGCGACAGCCAGCATGTAGTGAGCAGCAAAAAGAGAAAATAGTGTCATCACTGGGTCATCTAACTTTCAACACTCAGCATTAGCAAGTATTTGATTATTGTTATACTCTAAAAAGTTTACATTTATATCCTCTAAAATTGTGTTCATGTATGAAGACCCTTTAAAAACAGTGTTCAGGGGACAGGTTATTATTCCCTGAAAACAACAGCATAAGAAACTCGGTGTTCAGTCTCAGAGTCTCTGAACCAACAGTAAAAAAACCGTATCAACGTGTCGGTCGGTAATGCCAACACTTACAAAGAGTTTCTGTTCTCATTATTACCTGAACCTGTTGTCACCTGACTGTTCAGGGTGATATCTATTTCAGTCCATGACCTCACTCAGGTCAGTCATGTTTCTGACAAGCCAGGTCATTTTTAAGTGTTGCTGAGCTACAATTATTATTTAGATGGAGTGGATTGAAGTTCTTCCACATGTAGGCCTATATGTCCATGGCATTCAGATGTGCTTTGGAAATCCCCTGAATATGCATGGCCAATGTTTCACAAGATGCCATCCTCGAATGAAATAGACTGAACAGTTAGTCGTCCTTTGTCAGACAGATAACATGTAAATAAATGAGGTACCTAGCCACAAAAAGAAAACAACAAACTCTAACAAGCCTCAACCAGACTTTTCCAGACAGGATAACAAAACAAACGATGACAACTAATATGTGATGTAGAGGAATATAAGTGCAAGTAAATAGAGGCTTGCTACTTCATGTCCCATGCATTCATTTGGTGGCCCAGCATCTCAAAAACAATTTCCTCCTGCAGTCGTCATTGTTTTAAACTTGCCAGAGAACTGCTCACTTGCTAGGCCGTCAAACGAACAGAAAGCACAATACAGAAGAATCACATTTCCGCGTTTCGGGCTACTTAGGAAGGACAGACAGTGTCTTATTTGTTGGACTTATCTTTAAGAATACCAAAAGGCCGAAACGCACTTTTCTGAATAAGTATACACTTATTCCTTTTGCACGGCAGCGTTCTTACTCAACTTATGTTTCATCTGTTTGCAGTCATCCCACTTTAAAACTTGCCAGGGAAGAGTATTTTATAGGGCAATATGTTCATATAAAGCAAGAAATTATCACCATTTTCATGGAACACTGAATATCAAATAAGAATGATAACTTACCACTTACTTCCATGGGACCTCGGAGATAACAGTGACAATGATAACTTATCCTCCTTTTCATGTGGCACTGGGGATTACAGTGAGAATGGTAACTTGTCACCATTTTCACATGGCACTGGAGATTACAGTGAGAATGGTAACTTGTCACCATTTTCACATGGCACTGGAGATTACAATGATAATGATAACTTATCCTTTTCATGTGGCACTGGGGATTACAGTGAGAATGGTAACTTGTCACCATTTTCACATGGCACTGGAGATTACAATGATAACTTATCCTTTTCATGTGGCACTGGGGATTACAGTGAGAATGGTAACTTGTCACCATTTTCACTTGGCACTGGAGATTACAGTGATAATGATAACTTATCCTCCTTTTCATGTGGCACTGGAGATTACAATGAAAATGATAACTTACAAAGTACAATGAGAATAACTTAAAACCATTTTCATATGACACTGGTGATTACAAAAAAAGAATTATAACTTATTACTATTTTCAAATGGCACTGGATATTAACAACAAGCATGACAACTTACCACGATTGCCATGAGGCACTATAGATAACGAGAATGATAATTGAAAACCATTTCCACATGACAATGGAGATTATAATGAGACTGATGTCCTATCACCATTTCCATAAGGCATTGGAGATGATATGAAAATAATAACTTCCACCATTTCTGTGGGGCACTAGAGATACCAGCCAGAACAATGATTCAACACCCATTTCCATGGGACATTTGAAATTACATTCCCACCTGCACGACACGGTACAGGCAGATGACGTTCTTTCCGAGGACCATACCAGAATGGAACAAGTTGCCTCAGGAGGTTGTGACGGCTGAGTCACTGGACTGCTTCAAGTCCAGGCTGGCCTCCCATCTCTAGAACCTGAAACAACCACCAACCCCCCCCCCCTTCCCCACCACCCCCAACCCTCCCCCCTTACCCTCCTCCTGACCACTATTCCCTACAGTCCCCCCCCTCCCCCCTGCTATCCTTCAGTCACTTTTCTACTCCTACCCCCCATCCCTCCCCCTACTACTTATTCACCCTCACCACCCCGCTCACTCTTTTTTTCTCTCCAGATCCTCACAACAGCGCAATCTTCGGCAATCTCCCTAAACTATGACAAAACCATCAGCAAAATGATGCTGGTCGTACAAAGGAAGAAGAGAATAACAACTTATCTCCCATTTCTATCGAACTGTGTAGAGTAAAAAATATAACTGCATTTGTTACAGGAGCACCAGAACGTTCCCTCGCAGCTGAATGCTCGTTTCCACTGAAAAACCTTTTCCTTCAGAATCGTCACAAATAGTTATGCATACAGTTCAACATGCAGGAATTGTATAATATAATAAATGATCAATTCAGCAACAAACATCAAGATGAGATTATGCACACCCAAAAAATAAAGTGGAATGTCTGTGTAAAATGGCAAGAATTTGCAAGGGTAGCATGAAAAAAGGAATAGACACGCAGCACAAGACATGGCTTTAAAAAAAAAAAAAAAGCACTATGCTAGCTGCAGAACTGTTCACACACTAACGTTATAATGTTTGCAAATGATAGCAATTACACAATCCTGGAGTTTGTCCTTTTGTCGACCACAGATATCAAAATGTCGTCTTGTTAAATCAATGACCTTAAAACTGGTTCAAGATCCACTTCACTGTTCTCAAGATCGTCTTGCAGAAAGTCTGTACAAAAAAAAAACAAAAAACACACACACAAAGTACCCTGATCCACAATACTGCATCTCTGCGCAGAATAAGAGTGAATGGCCAGTGCCTACTTAATGCTGTTCTGCTCAGGATAACTATCGCTGCTCCTCATGTGACAACACTGTGCAGGATAACAATGAAGTCAGTCAGTCGTCAACTAATACAGCACTGCACAGGATAGCTATGTCTGAAGGCAAGTCACTCCTTTGACGGCACTGCGCAGGATGATAATGGTTGAAAGCAGACTCTGCCTAACACTGCACTGCGTGGGTTAACAAAGGCTGGAAGTCGTCCCCACATGATAATGACCTAACCCTACACGGCGCAAAAAAAAAAAAAAACAATGGCTAAAGGCAGTGCCTATCTGACACAGGCACTGCACAGGATAGCAATGGCTGAAGTAAAATACCCCACCCAACAGTGCTCTATGCTGGATGCTAATAGCTGAAAGCAATCCGCGCATAGCAATGCACTGCACAGGATAGCAGTCATTTGAATCATTTCCCATCTAATATCAGTGTGTAGGATTAACGATACCCGGAAGCATTTCTGATTAATACACAGCGTAAGATAACCATAGAAGTGAAATCATTCCCCATTTAATGCTGCATTGTGCAGACGAGAAGCACTGGCTGAACGTGGAACGCACCTTACACAAAGAACTGCACTGCACAGGATAAGGCGGTGCTTGGTGGAACTGTGCTCCATAGCATCATCAACTGGATACACAGGCTTCAGAGTTCACTGGAAACCTCCTCCTGATGGGGAACTCTTCTGGTGGCTGTCATGTCACTTGACTGACAAGACCATCGTAATTCCATCCAACTTCCTGTTGCCAAAGCCGTTATCTCTGACTTTCCTTGGCTTACACGACCATAATCATGTCCAGTTAACTTGCACCAAATACAGTGTATCTGACTTGCACTGGCTCAAGATACCATAATATCATCAAGCCACCTCGGTTAGCAGACCTTCGATCTCGTTTGCCTCGGCTCATGACAGTATATCTGTCTTACTTTCTTTCATAATTTTTTAAGCATTGCTCCTCGTCTGTCTTAAAAGACTGTATCCAACTTGCCTCATCTTCTAGGACCACATACCACTTGCCTTGTCTCCTAGGACCACATACCACTTGCCTTGTCTCCTAGGACCACATACCACTTGCCTCGTCTCCTAGGACCACATACGACTTGCCTCGTCTCCTAGGACCACATACCACTTCCCTTGTCTCCTAGGACCACATACGACTTGCCTCGTCTCCTAGGAGCACATACGACTTGCCTCGTCTCCTAGGAGCACATACCACTTGCCTCGTCTCCTAGGACCACATACCACTTGCCTCGTCTCCTAGGACCACATACCACTTCCCTTGTCTCCTAGGACCACATACCACTTGCCTTGTCTCCTAGGACCACATACCACTTGCCTTGTCTCCTAGGACCACATACCATTTGCCTCGTCTCCTAGGACCACATACCACTTGCCTTGTCTCCTAGGAGCACATACGACTTGCCTCGTCTCCTAGGACCACATACGACTTGCCTTGTCTCATAACAGTGTATATGACTTGTCTTTTTTATGAGACCATTTCCGACTTACATGCTCTTATGAAAGCATATCTAGCTTGCCTTGCCTATTGAGACCCCATATCTGACTTGCCTTGTCCTATGAAACCATCTCCGTCTTAACGACTACAGGATTTAAACAGGTCACTCAGCTAGGAATAGCACTTACTTGGAGCTTTCGACAGACCTCCGTCCATCTTCTTCAGCGGTGGTGTTGCTACTGGGTGAACTGGAGTTCAGTGCACACGACCACGGGTCGAACCCTGGTCATGTGAATGAACAATGAGGGTGTTGTACACCGATGGCAAGGTGTGTCTGCCCCGGTCCCGGATGAGTGTGGGGTTGTTGGCGGCAATATGTATAGCCGCCTCCTTCACCCCACGCTGAAACCATCTATTGTCACGGTCGAGAACGCTGATGTCATAATCGAACTGATGTTGCTGGGCGTGTAGGTGGGTGCCTACTGGTGATGATTCCCTTTTGTGTTCTGTCAAGCGTTTTCGAAGGTTTCTGTCAGTTTCCCCAACATAGTTCTCTTCACATTCACGACAGTCTATTTGGTAGATCACTCCAGACTTGTCCAGTTTGTCAGTTTTGTCCTTGGGGGCGACCAGCTGGCTGCGGATGGTGTTGATAGGTTTGGGATGTACAGAGACGCCGGTTTTCCTGATCTTCCTGCTCAAGGCTTCAGTCACACCGCGGACATAAGGGATGGTGACATGTCCTTTACGCCTGGTTTGGTCTTGTTTGGTGGTAGGATGCGGTGTGGTCTTCTTGCTAGCCGGGATGTTCCACGCCCACTTCTCATAGCCCGATATGGCGAGAACCAGTTTGAGGTGTTCCATTTCCTGGTCTTTGGCATCCCGAGTAGAGCAGATGGTGTCGGCCCGATGGGTGAGGGTGCGTATCACTCCGAGTTTGTGTTCCAGTGGCTGGGGCTTTCGAACTGTAGGTACTGGTCGGTGTGGGTAGGTTTGCGGTGCACACTCAAGGAGAGGCTGTCCTCTGTCCGTGTTCTTTCAAGACCATATCTGACCTGTCTTGTCTCAAGAGACAATGTCTGACTCGCTCTCCCTTGGACTTGCCTTGTCTACTGAGATCATACCCGTCTCACCTTGTCCAGTAACACCATATTCAACTCGCCTTGTCTGCCTTATAAGACCGTACCTGACTTCTTTGTTTTATGAGACCATATCTGACTTCTTTGTTTTATGAGACCGTATCTGACTTTGTTTTATGTGACCATATCTGACTTCCTTGTTTTATGACATCACATATGAATTGCATCGTCTTATGACACCATATTCAACTTGCCTTGCCGCATAAGACCATATCTGACTTGCTGGGTTCCATGAGTCCACATGTCTCGTCAGGCATTGATTGTCGTTCCCCTTCTTCTTCTTCTGCGTACGCAGGCTGATACTCCTGCGGACACTCCCTGTATAGACATCTGCCCAACAAAGGGAGTGGAGTTTTGTGTGTGTGACCGTTTTTTTTTTTATCCCGCCGTTAAGGCAGCCATACTCCATCTTCGGGGAAGATTGTCGTTGCATGTACAGTTATCTTGCGAGTCAAGTGTTGGACGCAAAGCGTGGGATGGTAGCATGCAAGCGGAGCTCTCCGATAACAGGATCATTAGACTGTACCTAAACGGAAGGAGAGTGTATGTACAAGATTAGCTACTACAACCTTTAATAGCCACTACCATCACTGTTATGACTGTTGTACTACTACTGCTACTACTGGTACTATGATGATGGCAACGGCTACCACTACTACTACTACTACTTATTATTATTATTGTTATTATCATTATTATTGTTATTATTTTTATCATTATATCATCATCGTCGTCATTATCGTTATTATCAGTATCATCATCATTGTTACTGTTATCCTCCTAATCATCATCTTTTCTATTTCTCAATTGTATTATTTTCATGACAATATTTGTTCCCAGCAAAGTTACATGCACATGACTAAAATTAAGCAGAACAAGTACAGAAAAAGTTATGGATTTGTTTAAGAAGTAAAGCAAAATATATTGTTACAGATCTGAAGAATCAGCTCGTCTCCATTTCTTCTTGTGAATTGGAAGGACAGACGGGCTGTTTGATTACAGGAGACTCCACTATGATAATATGGATGCACACAGAATGAGCACAGGTCAGTCAGTCAGTCATTCCCCTGACCGCTGGGGGTCGTTGGGGGACGTGATGAGGCAGCCGCCGTTTCTCTCCAGGCTCTTCTGTTGGTAGCTGTCTTGAGGAGATCTGGCATGGTCATTTTGGTCCAGTCCTTTATATTTTCGGACCAGCTCTTTCTCTGCCGTCCTCGTCTGCGCCCTCCTTCAACGGTACCTTGAAGGATGGTTTTGGAGAGGGTGTTGTGACGAATGACGTGGCCAAACCACGCCATCTTCCGTTCGTGGGGCCCAACTAGATTGATGACCAGGTTCCGCACATAATCATTGGTCTTGTGTTCTTTGTAGGAGATGCGGAGTAGTTTCCTCAGGCACCTGGTCTCAAACGCCTGGATTCTTCTTTCTGTTTCGGCCCTCAGTGTCCATGTCTCGCAACCATACAACAGGATGGAGACCACTAGTGACTTGTAGAGCCAGAATTTTGTGTGGAATTTGACTTTGCTCTTCCACACTCTGTTCAGTCTGGCCATCGCTGCTGATGCGGAGTTGATCCCGATTCGGGTTTCTGCTGTGCAGGTGCCATCTTTGGACAGGGTTCCTCCCAAGTACCTGAAGCTGGTCACTTCTTCCAGGGGCTCACCATTCATGGTTATGTTGGCAATGCTGTTAGTCGTGCTGTTGACCATGACCTTTGACTTCTCTGTGCTGACCTCCATGCCGTAGGCACTTGCTCTTGTGACAAGTCTGTCTGTAAGATCCTGGAGCTTGGTGTTGCTGCCCCCCATGAAGTCGATATCGTCTGCGAAACGAAGGTTGCAGACCGGCCTGCCGCCAATGCTGATGGAGGTGTGATGTTCTTCGAGGGTGTCTCTTACATGATTCTCTCCAGAAAGATGTTAAAAAGTACTGGAGATAGTAGGCACCCTTGCCTGACTCCGACTGTGGTCGGGAAGAACTGGCCCTGCTGGCTGTTGAGTACTGTGCTGCTGGAGTGTTCATAGAGGGCCTGGATGACTTGGACGAGCTTCTCATCAATGTTGAAGTCTCTGAGAACCTGCCACAGTCCGTCGTGCCACACCCGGTCGAATGCCTTCTTAAAGTCGATGAAGTTGTGGAAGAGGTCCACAGGTAACTTCAGGTTAATTCAGAAACCCAGTGACAGGTCTCAGGGTCTCTGACATACAACACTGGCTTGAGTCCCACCAGCTCACCACCTATGTTGATAGAGTTGTTTTGCACGTGGGAATCAATGACTGTAAAAGGGGGAGGGGTCAGGGGGGAGATCACAACACACCAGTGAAGGGCTGTCCTTTGTGCATGTCAAACGACTTTCCCTAGAACAAGTACGGCTTCTTCCATCATACCTGCATGAGGTAGGCATTTAATGAAACCAGCCATTGTACGATCTAACATAAACCTTCAGGAAGTATCTATATATCCCCTTCGACATGAGCCACCAAGGCTTACTCAAAGTAGCATGGAATATCAAATACTGTGTCAGTGCCTCATACCCACAACTCTGCCCTACTGCAAGCCACATATGTCGATACAGAACACACACCAACACGCCATCAGCCCCATATTCCGGCCAGCGCCTCTGAACATGGCTATCCCAGCGCAGTGCTTCAGCAGTCACGGCAACCCAGCACGTTCGTAGGCGAGTTAAAACGTCCTATTGACCTGAGGTTAAATAGTACGGCCTACGCATCCGTAAGGCGTGCTATTTTTGGCCTGAGGCCCTTAAGGACAAGGTGCACTCGCAGACGCAAATCTGCATATTCTGTGGCAACTGTTGTCGCAAGCGGTAGTGGGCGAGTTGCGTGTGTGACTGTCGTATGTCTCTTTCTGATCTCTGGTTCCTTTGAACTTCAGTTCAAATTCGGCTGTTGGTCGGCCGACGATAGGCGTCGGTGTATATCGCCTCTTACCCAACCAAAAGGCTGTCTTCAGGACTACCAGTCCCCAACCACTGCTTATGTATCACACCGCTGTTCCAGCCGCACTCACTTCCTCCACCCCCACTAATCTTCTACAGGCCATTGCTGAAGCACTGCGATTGCTACAGGCAACCTGTGGCCTTTCTTCAGTGTAAACGCCCTTCCATTTGGAAAGCATCACGTATTGCAGTCTTTGAAAACAGCTCGCCCATTCCCCACCTACCCGCCGCATAAAAAACTGTGGGTAAATACACGTGTTACATGTGCAAGTGCTTATAACACGCCTAAGTGTGTGTGCGCGCGCGCGTGTGAATGTGAGTGTGTGAGTGTGTGTGTGCGTGTGCGTGTGCGTGCGTGATATTTTCATTCTTCCTATGCCAGACGGAGAACAGTAATTCTTCGATACTGTTTGTGCATGTCATTATGTTGTCAGCGTTAAGACTTCCCTGTTCATGCTCGCATTTGTTCATAGTAACTGTGCTGGAACATTTTGTGTCACACTCGGCTCGTATATTACAGTACGTTTCAGAAATGACTGAACTGATGTGTATTGTGAAACATCTGTGCCTTTGCTGAATGACAGACTGAATTCCGTGTTTATCGTGTGTCTGCTTCTGTCTCTTCTTAACTTGTTTTACTCGCTGTTCGCTTTGATTCTGGGCTGTAAAACTGGCTTGAAGTTGATGATGGGCTAAGCTTTGGCCAAGAACCTTTAGACTTGACCGATTCATTCATATTATTTTGCCTTGTCACAGCTAATGAACATGTAATGGAATGTTATAGACATTTGCACAACTATTCGTTCTCATCGAGACCAGGGTAACACACCGCTCTAGTACGCACGCCATTTGCAGAAGCAAGTCAACAACTTCATCCTTATACCTTTGCAACACATACACAAGTTACTGCATTTGCTGGCAGATCCAAACAAGAATCTTTTTTTTTTTTTTTGGGGGGGGGGGGAGATTATTTCTTTCTTTTTCAAAGTTAAGATATGTATTACGTTTGCGTCACTATGCTGCTACCACACTAGGTAGAAAACGGGGGAAGAGATTGAAGAAGAAAAACACCTCTTACTTCTGAACCGAGCTGTGATCAGATTCCCCTTCTTTTCTCCCCGTCCCCACTCCTCCCATCCTGCTGTTGACCAACGTACACCACGACCAAAGGTCACTCCAGGATGGCTCTGGCCAGCCGATCCCACACCGGGTGCTGCACAGGAGCGTCTCTGGGCACGTGGAACACATGACTCTCGGAGTAGCGCCGTAGCAGCTTCTCCAGCGAGGCCATGGGCGGCAGGTGGCGGGGGTCCTCCAGGAAGACGACCAGGACGCGGTGGGGAAGGGTGTCGGTGATGCTGCGCTGGGCTTGGTGAACCGTGAAGCCACATGACCAGTCGTCCTCAGCAAAGGCCCGCGTCACCAGCAGCAACACCTGCAACACGTCGCCGTCAGTGGTCACGTTGTCATCACTGTCAGTGGTTATATGGTCATCACTGTCAGTGGTCACGAGGTCATCACTGTCAGAGGTCACATGATCATCACCATCAGTGGTCACATGATCACTGTCAGTGGTCACATGATTATCACTGCAAGTGGTCACATGATCATCACTGCCAGTGGTCACATGATCATCAGTGGTCCCATGATCATCACAATCGGAGGTCACATGATCATCACCGTCAGTGGTCACATGATCATCACCAGCAGTGGTCACATGATCATTAGAGTGAGTGGAAACATGATCACTATCAGGTCACATGATCACTATCAGAGGTCACATGATCATTGCTGTCTGCGGTCATATGAACATAGTCGGGGGCCACATGATCATCACAATCAGGAGTTACAAGATCAATAGTCACATGATCATCACGTTCAGTAGTTTTTTTTTTTTTTTTTTTTTTTTTTTTTTTTTTTTTGTGGCATCAGTTGTCGGATCAATGGAGCACCTAAGGTGGTGATTTTTTTTTCCCCTTTTTTGTCTGTTTCCTAAGGCCGAAATCCAGCTCTTCATTTTTTGGTGCTGCACACCGTCCTGTTCATCAAAAAAAAAAAAAAAAAAAAAAGGGGGGAGGGGGGGGGGGCCCAAAGCAATTTCCGCTACTACCTTTTTTCCCTTTTTTTTTTTTTCCTTTTTCCCCTCTCCAACCAACCCCTTACACACCATGCACAGCATGTATGTTTCCTTACAAATGGACATAGTTTTGCTGATTTTAGCGTTTTGGCGTTTGTTATACAAAGTGTATGGGTTTGTTAGTGTTCTAACGTTCAGTAGTTACATGGTCACCACTCTCAGTGGTCACCTGATCATAACCGTCAGTGGTCACATTATATTCACAGTCAGTGGTCACATGATCATTACAGTCGATGGGCATATGATAATCACTATCACAGGTCACATCGTCTGCAGGACACAGTATATTTCCAATGTGAACACACTGCAACACACACACACACACACACACACACACACACACACACTGTGTGTCTCTAGCCAGCAAATGAAGTGGGTACATGTGTATGTATGTTCGTGTGTGTGCGCATGTGTGTATGCGTATGTGTGGGTATAAGTGTGTATGTTCATACATGCATGCATGTGGGGGTGGGGCTGGGGATGGGAGGACATATGTATAGTAAAAGAGGAAACACAAAAAGAACTAGGACTGAAAATTACGTCAAGTATGACATCATAACATTTTGCGTCACGCTAATGACGTAATACTTTGACGTAGTTACACTAATTACAAGCTGAGGAAAGTCAGAGACCGAAAATTTTGTTGTTGTACAAAAGGCTTGTTAGTTTTTTTCTTTTTCTTTCTCGTATATATATATATATATATATATATATATACGCCAAAGTTTATGTAATGGAAGGAGTGAAATTAAGATACTCGAAGACAGATGAACAACTGTATTGGTGGGCAGCTGTGCTGACAAAGGGAAACCAACTACAGACCAAAAGACAAAAACGTGTGATGCTCGCACTGTATCAGTGGTGATGATTCTTTGTATCTAATATCCTATCTCGGAAAGTAGCATTTATATCACATAGACAACTGATGCAATGTTGGTCCCTAGGAATGAATAGTGCTGATGTATTTTCTTGATACTTGATATGTTGGGTGTTGGAGGCCTTTTTACAAGGCCTGTTCACCACTCCTGTTCAAAACTTGACTTGCGTGCGTGGCATGGGAAAAGCAGTCAGTGATAGCTGCTGGGGTCGAATTTGCTTGGCAGACTTTCCCAATGGGCATCCAGTCTTCCTTTGAAAGCACTAATGCTCGGGGCCGTCACCACATTATCTGGATGACTGTTCCATGTGGACACCACTCTCTGCTCGAAGAAGCTGGAACGCATGTTCAGTCTGCAATGTCTTTTCTCTAGTTTTAGAGAGTTCCCTCTAGTGTTTCTACCTTGGTGGAGCTTGAGCTGTGGTCTGTCTGTGTCATATAAGCCCTGTACAAACTTATAGGTGTCAGTCATGTCGCCTCTGTTTCTGCGGTGTTCCAGGCTAGGCAGTTTTAGTGCTGCTAGGCGCTCTGGATATGATTTTTCTTTCAGGGGGCCAGTGAGTTTTGTTGCTCGCCTTTGAACATCCTCCAGGTCAGCACACAGGTTTTTTTAAATCTTGGCTGCCATACAGCGTGACAATACTCAAGGATCGGCCTCACAAGGGACTTAACGAGTTGGACAAATATTTCTGGTGTAAGGTGATCGAAGGACCTTCTGATGACCCCAAGGATCCTATTAGCCTTTGCCGTTGCTTGTGCCACGTGGTTCTTGAAACTAAGGTCCTTGTCCACCAACACTCCCAAGTCTCGCTCTTCTTCACCGTCTTCAGTCTGACAGTGCAATCCTCACCCTGAGAGTTTTTGCTGTTCATACAGTATGCTGCCTCTGTTTGGGGTTACCAAGCCTAATCACACTGCATTTTTTAGGGTGGAACTTTAATTGCCAATCGGTTGACCACTTCTGAGTCGGTTGAGATCATCTTGAAGAGTTTCCTGTGCATCACTGTTGTCGTTTCGGGCAAAGATTTTTGTATCGTCAGCAAAAAGCTCACCATGACTCCGGATGTGTTGGGGCAAATCGTTGATGTACAACAGAAAAAGAACAGGCCCCAACACACTGCCCTGTGGGATGCCACTGGTCACCTCTGCTTGGCCTGACTTTGTTCCGTTGATATTGACGCACTGCACTCTGTTGGTCAGGAAATCTTGGATCCATTGAAGGACTTTACCCTTTATTCCATGGGCTCTGACTTTAGCTGTCACTCTGCAGTCTTTTCTGCAAGGTTAAAAGAATTTTATTTTTGAGCTTGCAGTAGAAAGCAGAAAATGTACCAGATTCAAAAGCTGTATTATGGAATCAGATACCATCGATTCGGTATTGCGTGACTTCATATAGAACATCACAAAGATGTGGTACGAAGATAAGAGAAACAGAACAGGAAGAGAAAAAAAAAAAAAACATGGGAGAAAGGAATAGCAACGAGAGCTGTCAGCTAAAGGGAAAGCATCCAGCGTGTACCTTCCAGCTGTCATCAGTAAACTGCACGATGTTGTCAGCCATCACTGAGCCTGGCAGCTCCTCTTGGTGCCTCAGCAGGAAGCGTATGCCGTGGCCCTGGAGGCACTGGGGAAGGCGGACACAGGCCATGCGGGCGTCCTCATCAGCATAAGCGATGTAGACATCTTTGCGGAAGTCGTGTCTTCTGGGCATGCGCAGTCGTCGCAGGACGTTCCAGGCGTACTTGAGGCGAGTCCAGTTGCGGGAGATCATGAAGGTCGTCAGCAGACCCAGGATCTGTCAGCACACACAGTGACGTCATTGCTCACAGCGGTTGCTGTCCCTTGTGGCCAAACACTGTGCACTTGGCTGCTAAAACAAACACTTCTTTTTCTGCTAGCAATATGAGTACTGGAAAATTGGAGGGCTGGGTGGCGAATCTGAGGGAAGTAGGTATAGGGAACAGGTCGGGGGGAGGGGGGGGGGGGGGTGGAGGGGATGATCAAATCACTGAAAATTGACGTTGGTTTAATAGGTTCTAATTCTAGAAAATTGAGATATATGATTTTGTCCCACTCCAAAAGAATGATCCCAGAGCAATGCTCTGAGAGAGAGAGAGAGAGAGAGAGAGAGAGAGAGAGAGAGAGAGAGAGAGAGAGAGAGAGGTTAATTGTTCGTCGTTTTCCTGTTTCACTCCTAATCCTTCACCGTGATGAGGACTCCATAGTTAGCTCGTTTAAACTGGCAACATGGGGTAGTTCTGTCAAGATTTGGGTTTATGTGATTCACATCCACATTTGAAATGAAAGCTTCATCTTTCATTGAGCTTGCTGTGAAATGCTCAAATCAACTGAATGGTAATCGGATTAGTTCAGAATTCATCTGTGCATCATAATTTGATATAAGTCCGTCACCAGTTGTGAAAGCAGTCTGGCTCTGGTCAAATGTCGCTTACCTGCACAAAAAAGGCTGCTAATGTCCAGCCAATCAAGCGCTGACCGAGGCACCGTCTTCACAGAAGCTGCCACTCAGACATCAGGCGCTCCGTGTCCGTCAACTCTCCAGTGTCTGCGGTGCAGCTGTACCTACGAGTGCTGTTGCCCTCACCATCCAGCGCCACCTTGATGTCCCATAGCCACTGCAGGAAGTCCAGGTTGGAGCAGGTGCAAGACAGGGGGGTTTCCTTGAAGTTGAAGCCTGGATGGTGATCAAAAGAAAGTTCCAGTATCTGTTTGGAGGAGGCACAGTACAGAGAAACCCTTACCCAAACGGCTGTTATATCTAAATCGAAGAGAAACCCTTACCTAAATAATTGCTGTATCCAAACCACCGCATTAAGTCTACGCAGAAATGAATTTTTATGTGATACCTGTATGCAGGCTACAGAGGGCATTAATCAACAAAATCGTTAGATTCAAACCAATACAGATTCAACAAGACAGGCGATAAGTGCAGAGAAATAAATGCTGTAAAGAAATTGTTTCTTCAAAGAACTGAACATCAATGAATAAAACATGAATATAACACCAGCATTTTTAACTGGACATCACTACAGCAAGTAATGTGATTTGCTCTGGTGTCATATCGTCCTGTACTTATTTGATAACATTGACAAATTTGGCCGTTTCACTAAACATTGCTTGTGTTTTTTTTCCTGGGGTTTCCTTGGATGCTGTGACCGATGACAGCATTTTCTAGTTTGCTCAAGATATTGGGTTGTGAAGAAACCAATATTTGCATTTCTCGGAAATGAAAGGTTCATTAATATTTCAAAATGAACATTTTTTTTCTAAAGCGTAATCCAATTTCTAGCTGAACAGACAGGCGAGAAAGGCTCAGCACTATTCAGCTGACTAGACTTAGTTATCTGATTTGATGTAGTTATCTGACCGGCTACAGTTATCCGACTAGATATAGTTACCAGACTGGGTAGAGTTATCTGGTTGAGCATAGTTATCTGACAGGACACAGTTATCTGACTGAATATAGTTAACTGACTGGATAAAGTTACCTGAATGGATATAGCTGTCTGATCGGATACCGTCATCAGACTGTGACTGGATATAGTCACCTTACAGGATATAGTTACCAGGCTAGAAATAGTCACCAGACAGAATATACTTATCTGATACTAACCTGATCAGATGTCTGACTGGACATAATTACCTGACTGGATATAGTTATCCGACTGGATACGGTTATCTGACTGGATATAGTTATCTGGCTATATATGGTTATCTGGCTGGATATATTTATCTGACTGGTTGACTAGATATAGTTAACCGACTGGATATAGTTATCTGACTGGATATGGTTATCTGACTGGACATAGCTACCTGAATGGACGATAGTTACTCTAATGTATATTATAGTTACTTGACTGGATACAGTTCTTCGACTAGATATAATTACCTGATTGGATGCAGTTATATAACTTCATATAGTTATCTGACTAGAAATAGTTATCTGACTGGATATAGTTACCTGACTGGATATAGTTATCTGGCAGGATATAGTGACCGGACTGTTTATAGTTACCTGAATGGATATAGTTATCTGACTGGAAATAGTTATCTGATTGGATTCAGTTATCAGACTTGGTGAAATTATCTGACTGAAAATAGTCAAGGAAATAGTTATGATTGGATTCAGTTATCAGACTTGGTGAAATCATCTGACTGAAAATAGTTACCAGAATGGATAGTTGTCTGATGGACTATAGTTATCTGAATGGATATGGCTGACTAGAAATAGTTTTCTGACTAGATGTATTTATCCGACTCGTTATAGTTTTCAAACTGGATATAGCTACCTGACTGGAAAGTTATCTGACTGGATATAGTTACCTGGCTAGATATAGTTACCTGACTAAATATAGTTACCAGACTGGGTAGAGTTATCTGGCCGAGTATAGTTATCCGACAGGATACAGTTCTCTGACTGAACATAGTTAACTGACTGGATAAGGTTACCTGAATGGATATAGCTGTCTGATCGGATACCGTCATCTGACTGTGACTGGATATAGTCACCTTACAGGATATAGTCACCTGACTGGGTATTATTATGACTGGCCACTGGTTTCTGACTGACCAGAGCTACATGAATGGATATAGTTACCCGACTAGATACAGTTCTGTCTGGATATTGTGACCTAAGCGGATATAGATACCTTCATGGACATGGTTATCTGACTGGATACAATTACTTGACAAAGTGACCTGGCTAGACATGCTTATCCGACTGAATACAGGTGCCTAATTGGATAGAGTTATCTGACAGAATGCAGTTATCTGACTAGATGTGGCTACCTGACCGGACATAAGTTATCTGATTGGATACAGTTATTTCACTGGATAAAGTTACCTGACTAGATATAGTTACCTGACGGGATATAGTTATCTGACTGGATAAAGTTACCTATAGTTACCTGACTGGATATAGTTACCTGACTAGATACACTTATCTGACTGGATATAGTTACTCGACTGTATTTCATTTACTGACTGGATATAGTTATCTGACTGGATACAGTTATCTGACTGGGTATAGTGATCTCACTGCATGCAATTACCTGTCTGAATATAGTTATCCAAAAGAAAATAGTTATCTGAATGAATAAAAAAAAAGTTACCTGACTGGATATAGTTACTTGACAGAACATTGTTATTTTACCGACCATCGTTAGCCGACTTAATATTATCTGACTGGATATAGATATCTGACTGGATATGTATCTGACTGGATATAGTTATCTGACTGGATATACGTCTGACTAGATATAATTATTTGTCTTGATGTAGCTGACAGCACACAGATCTGAGTGGATCTAGTTATCTGACAGGATATATATCTAACTGGATGTAGTCATCTCATTGATGAAGTTACCTGCCTGGATAACATTATCTGACTTGATATAGATGTCTAACTGAATATAGCTATCTGACAGGATTTCATTATCTATCTGAATACAGTTACCTGAATATAGTTATCTGACGGGATATGATTACCTGTACGAATATAGTTGTCTCACTTGATATAGTAATCTGACTGGATATAGTTACTTGACATGGTACAGTTATTCGACTGAATATAGTTATGTGACTGGATATAGTTATTTGACTGGATACAGTTAGCTGACTGGGTATAGTTAACTGACGGGATAAAACTGCCAATATGAATATAGTTATCTCACTGGATATAGTGATCTGATTGGATACAGTTACCTGACATAAGATAATGTTGCTTATAGCCCAGCCGACCGCGAAGGGCCACATCAGGGCTGTCACCACGTTAAAATCAACTCACAAGTCATTTAAAAAAAAAAAAAAAACCTTTCACACATCTCTTTAAATGACATCTTCTAGAAACGCACCAGAAACTTCGTTAAAAATCTTTCTTCCGTAAAATCTTAAATCAGATGAAAAATGTTAATCTCTCTCAAAAACCCAAAGATCACGTCAGGCGGGACATCCCTGAACAGGATTTTCATGGACTCTGCTGTAAAATGTTTGTGTCTCACATCGTGCAAGTCCCAACACTCTAAAAGAATATGTTTCATTGTGAGTGGCACATGACATGGAATGCATCACGGAGCTTCTTCACTCTTTAAAAGGTATGAATGGGTAAAATACGAATGGCCGGTGTGCAGCCGGCACAGAACTGTTTCTTCTTTACGACCACCAGACGTAGATGGGAGGAACCCCTTAAGGTTTGGACGGATCTGAAAGAGTTTGTTATCCGTCTGCGTATTCCAGTCCTCCTGCCAGAGGTCTCTCACATAATCGTTAATTTTGGGTTTCAGATCTGAGCAGGGGATATAAATGTTGGACAATTTCTCTCTTGTGGCATTCTTGGCTAAACGATCAACCATTTCGTTCCCTCCGATGCCAACATGACCAGGAACCCAAGCCAGAATAATGTAACCATCCGCTTTCAACTTGGTAAAAAGTTCAAAGAAGTGTAAAAGTTCTGGATGCTGAAGGTTGCGGCCAGCTATGGCCTCCAAAGCTGACAGCGAATCCGACAGAACCAGAAAGTCCCTCTTCGTAGATTGAGATTATCCTCAGCGCCAGAACCAGAGCAGTAAGTTCAGCAGAATAGACAGAAGCATCTGGTGGTATATGTTCTAACAGTATCTGAGAAGGAACACCAGGGCAATAGGCTGCACAGGCCACTCCATCCTCAGACTTGGAACCGTCTGTGAAAATTTTCTGATAAGATTGGAATTTTGAACAGAGGTCAGCATACAATGCCTTGTATGCCAGAGAGCTGGTAGACTTTACGAAAAGCTGCAAGATCAAAACGAATCTCTGGTGTGAAAAAGGTCCACGGAGGCTGATCTGGAAACTTGGAAAAATCGGACACAACTCCTAGGTCTAGACCTGCATTCCGCACGTGAGGCTGCATACTTAGACCAAACGGCGGAATACAGTTAGGGTTGTTTTCGAATTTGCTTTGAAACTGGGGGTCAAAGACACAGTCATAGGCAGGATTCTCCGGTTCCGAGAACAGTCTGATATAGTAATTCAGAGACATTTTCAGGCTGCGGTTGGACAGTGAGGGTTCACCTGCCTCTGCGTACAGGCTGTACACAGGGGTGGTGCGGAATGCTCCAAGACAGAGACGAAGCCCTTGATGGTGAATAGGATCCAAGAGTTTCAGATAAGAGGGTCTTGCAGAGCCGTACACAGCACAACCATAGTCCAGTTTGGAACGGACCAAGGCTCTGTAGAGGTGCAGCAAAGTTTTCTTATCAGCGCCCCAGTCAGTGTGTGCTATGACCCGCAGAATATTCAGAGCTTTCTGGCAAGAAGTTTTGAGACTTTTAATGTGGCTGAGAAAGTTGAGTTTTTGGTTAAAAAAAAAATAAATAACTCCTAGGAATTTGGCTTCTTTTACAGCTGGAATGGCGGACTTGTCCAGATGAATTTCAGGATCAGCAAAAAATTGACGAAAATTGTGAAAATGGATTGACTGAGTTTTGGTACGTGAGAAGGTAAACCCGTTTTCCTCGGCCCACTGTTGGATCTTGTTGACACAAAGTTGGAGTCGACGCTGTACGCTGGCGTAAGAAGCTCCAACCGCATACAGAGCAAAATCGTCAACGAACAGAGAGGACTCAGAGCCCTGGCTTACCGATTTGACAATGTCGTTGATTTTAATGCTGAAAAGGGCAGGAAAAAGGATGCTCCCCTGAGGTACACCCAACTCCTGCCCATGGATGTCAGAGTGTGGTGCCAACACGCACTTGGAACTGTCGATCAGCCAGAAAGTTTTGAATAAACAGAGGCAGGTGACCACAAAAACCAAGTTTGAGCAGGTCCATAAGGATTCCTGATTTCCATGTGGTATCGTACGCTTTTTCTAGGTCAAAAAAGATAGCGACCACATGCTGCTTATTGACAAAGGCGTTGCGGATGCTGGTTTCCAGACGGATTAAATGGTCAACTGTCGAGTGGTACTTCCGGAAACCGCACTGTTCACTGGCTAAAAGGCCATCGGTTTCCAGCTTCCACATCAGACGGGAGTTGACCATCTTTTCCATCAGCTTACAGAGGCAGCTAGTCAGAGCTATTGGACAATAGTTTGAAGGGTTGGTAAGGTCCTTTCCAGGCTTAGGTATTGGAATGATCAGGGCTTTCCGCCAGAAGGGCGGAAAGCACCCTGTGGTCCAGATATGGTTATAGACTTTGAGAAGAGTCTGGAGACAGCTTTCTGGAAGATGTTTCAAAACCTGATAATGAATGTCATCCAGACCAGGGGCAGAATCAGTGCAGGTTTGCAAAGCTAATTTTAGTTCTGTGATTGAAAAAGGAAGATTGTAGGCTTCAGAGTTGTCTGATGTGAAACTGTATGAAGATTTCTCTCTGATTTGTTTGTTTCTTAAAAAGGTTGCAGATCTATTTGAAGATGAGTTCTGTTGGATGGTGGAGGCCAACAGATTGGCAACAGCTTGTTTGTCAGTGATCAGAGCATCGGCAAGTTTCAGGTGATGAATGGAGGGGTTGGAGTTCTTCCCTTTGATTTTTCTGATGATGTTCCAAACTTTTTTCTTTGAAGTTTTAGATGTCAGCCCGGAGCAGAAGTTTCTCCAAGACTGACGTTTACTGATTTTGAAAGTGTGTCTCGATTTGGCACGGAGTTTCTGATGGGCTCGAGCGTTGTGACCTGAAGGTCGTTGGTATACCCGACGCTGAACCCGTTTGCGTACTTTTGAAATTTGTTGGCAGTCAGAATTAAACCAGGGTGTTTTGGGCAGTTGGAATTTGTCAGAAGACATTGGAATACATGTTTTAGCACAGTTTATCACAGTATTGGTCAGAGATTCTGCTTGGTCTGGACTCTGAAGAAAATCAATGTCCTGGAATTCTTTTGAAATATTGGTTGCAAAAAGATTCCAGTTTGCCTTCTTATAATTATGATGTTGTGAGACAGACGTTTTCAGTTAATACGGGTTTTAAAAGAACAGAGAAATGGTCACTTCCGTGCAGATCGTCATGGACAGACCACTCATAGTCCAGGACCAGCGAGGGGTTTGCCGTCCTAACGGTAAATACCCAACACCAGCTCAAAATTACGGTGTACCTCGCTCCACCCTACGTAATGGGGAACAGGGGAAATTTACCCGGACGCAAAGAAAAAAGAAAACCCACTCTGACAGGCCAACAGCGAGATCGCACGGGACTCTAAAGGTCTGAACTAAACAGTCACACTAATCTGAACCCGGAATACTTTTTCGCTACGGGAGTCAAAGCATGCCAACAGCCTGTCCTCAGGCTATGAAAGTGAAAAGTCCCAACAAGAGAGAAAGAGCGACAAGTAGTCCCCGACGCAAATATCACTTTGAGATAGCCCTATCCAGTGCCAAGGAAATAAAAAAAAACAACACTGAATATGAGACCTGTAGATGGTCCCTTCTGCTTGCGCGGCAACCATGGCACTGAAGGCACTCCCTAACACGAACAACTGACCACACAGGGCCTACCAAACATGTGCCAGTAAAACTCCAGCAGAGCTCTCAACAATCCTCTAACCAATGAAGGTCAGGTCAATAGTAAGGGACTAAACAGACCCCTTGCATCAGAAACTCAACATAGAGTAAAATCTCGAGCAAGCCAAGGAAGGCTATTTTACGATCGGCGAATGACCACACTATTCTACCCCAAAATCCCAGAAATGCGGAAGCAATCACTGCCAACGAAGGCCCCAATTCTCGAAACAATACACGGTTTCCTGAACACACTAATAAAACGCCCCCACTCAAAGTAGTTCTTTCACAGAATAGATCGAACGCACACGTCGCTACACGGTAGGCGGCTCCCTAATTGACTAGGTTAGTTCGGACCTGGAATCGGGTGCACAGAAAACGGTCGATTTCCCTATAAACCTTCAAACAACTGGCGAAAGTACGTGTCTGAACAGTATCAAAATACGGCAAAACACGGCCTTTGGTTCGGCAAACAACGCGCAAGAGGTCATGGCAAGTGTGCGGATTATGGTCGGACTAACAACGCACAAGCCAGGCTACGGCGCCGTAAACGATGAAAACCGAATGGCCAAGGCCCAGGATGCCAGGAGAGAAACGCAAGGCGGTGTTTCCTGATTTCTAAGTCCGATCGAACGACGTGTCCGGATGGTTAACTTACGGCCTAGCCCGGCAAAATCTTCGGGACAGTTACGGAAACGCACGTCCTATGACTCGACAAACTCGGCAGCGGCCTTACCGTAAACAAGGTAAGGGAGGTAGAGCACACCCAGGGTAGAATGGGAACACTGGCAGAGGACCAGGCCCCTACTTACACCTTACTGTAAAAGATCCTGTCTGGCAAAGCCAACCAACTCACAGATCTCACGCACTCACTAATACACAGATCTTTTTATTGCCCTAACAGACATCCATACTGGTGCACACACACACACACACACACACACGCGCGCTACCTCGTGTGGGCTAAAGAAAATGAAGTTCCCTAACATCAACGAACTAACACGAGGGATACAACTACTGTAGGTGAGTGTAATCGAGACAGCAAGAGACAGCCTAAGCAATACAGGATAGCCCCGTTACCGATTATTCAAAGAACCCTGTCTCCTAGTGTATCAATCAACCAATACAAAATATTACATAAGTTTCCTAAACAAACTACTACGGAATCGCGACGCAGACGACCGAACGCCCCACACTGAACCGCGATAACCAATGGGATGGTCGAAGAAGAGGGACACCAATCTCCTACCTAGCTCACCTTCATACTTTTAAAGTTGTCTGGGGTACAGCCAAATCTGCCAACTGTCGACCAACCGACACAAGCGCTGGTATCGGCGAGCTGAAAGAGAAATCTACGCACTAGTCCCCCAGAATCAAGACCACCCCGTACACCAAAACAGAACCAACTACCTACTTATACTAATAATAGACGGAAAGTGGTATACTCGGCATGGACGGAAAAGAACACGCAACTAACACTACGTAATCCGGCTGAACGCAAGGCGGCAGACGAGTGCGGACCTGTCACAGGCAGGCACTCCCCATACCCCACCAACAGTCCAGGTGCCGAACGCTCCTCAGTAGGCCCCCTTCCACTCTAGGGCCTAACCCAACCAACCTCCCGCAGCTAGATTAACAGAAAGATAGAGAGCTCTCCCCGTGTCCGTCAGCAGTGTGAGGCAACAGTGGAATTATCTGCCCCTCCCCGGCATCTCCACCAAAATTGTCAAAAATGACAGGGTTCAGGAGAGGGGCCAGGCGGGATCCGCGAATCGCCACACACTCACGGACAAACACAAGGAGGCAAAGGTAAACAACTAAGACAACACTTTATTACATATGGACAAGCACCAACAAAACTCAATTACACTCTGTGGGAAAGGGCCATACAGAAGAATAAAAGATGGACAGAAGGAAAAGTAGAGAAGAGGAAAATGGAAGTCGGGAGAAAGTGCCTATAGAGAAATCTGAGCTACCTACACGGGTAAAAAAAAACAAAAAAAAACGCACTCCCAAAAGAAAATATAATCCAAAACAACACCAACCCTTGGGACTTCCCCCACTCTATTACTACCCCTCCTCTATACCCAACCTAAAATGCTACCACCCCACTCAACCCAAAGAAGGTAAGAGGAGGGACATTCCTAGCATAAAGGATCTACTACACAACACGCACACACAACCAATATCAGAGATAAATACGCTGAGTTTTCTTAACTCCCCGTTAAGACTCTCCGACACAGGAGCATGTCCCACATGTTGCATCAGTCACTTCCTTCAAAGGGTAGCGAACCTTGGCCACAAATCCTGAGAGTCGGGTTACAGTACTGTCGTTGCACAAGGGCAAGGGCAGACAGGCCACACTCTCTCCAGCAACAATCACAAGACACAACACGAAGGGACTTGCCGTGGGAGCGGAGGACGAGAGTCCTTGCAGCGCCGCAGAAGCCACGCCGGTGGGGTTCACGGCACGGGGATCCGGCGGGAGCCCTCCAACTGACGGCGATCTCCGTGGCTGACGAAGCCTCGTGCAGGCACCCAGCGGGAGGTGGGGGGGCTCCGATCTCGGCCGGGATGGCGTCAGCGGCCCAGCGCTCCCAGGGCAGGAAGGTGCAGAGAAGGTGGAAGTCGTAGGAAGGTGGAGAAATGGGCAGGTGACCAAAAGGTGGGACGAAGCACCAGAGGTAAGGTGATGAAACAAACTCTGCAAGCCAATCATGGTCTAGATAAAGTTCCGGAATATGGAGCTGTGTGGGGTGTCTTATGCGACTATGCTAGGAGAGGTAAGCACTGTCAAACTCACTCCCTTCTTGTTAACTTGCTCTGCTTTACAGGGAAGAACCCTACTTTGCTATGTGTTAATTGTTCCTTTTTTTTCTCTCATTTCCGGAAGGACGGATTACAGGTTGACAAATCGCTATACACAAGGAAAAACAAATACGCGAGCATGTGATAATATTTGTTTACACAATGTTAACCAGAAATCTCAGAAGGGCTGAAAGCCTACGCCAGTTCCGTGATTCAGCAAACTTCCTGTATCAAAACTCACAGCATCTACAATGCACAAAATTCGCTAATCAACTGTCTCACTAATGATTATCAAAATTTATGCTCATCAGCATAACCATACGACATATACACATCAAAATTGTGCAATAACATAATCCTACCCTGAATCAAACTATTCAACACGTAAAATTCAATACCCTCTCCATGCACACCTCCCTTTCCCCACCCCCACATTTTTACACAGACGAACAGGAACACAACACAGACAAGGAGCAGGGCGATGGAGAGTGCTGATGGGGAAACGCGAGCGCCGCCCAAGAATTCAGTGGGCTCCGCACGCGCCTGGATGCACGCCGCGCGCTCACGACCAAGACTTGACAGAACAAACACGTAGCTGAGATCTGCGACCCCGTAGCAAGCACAAATATACTGTACATAAAAAAAACTACCATGGAAGATTTCGGCTCGACTACAGATTTCACACACGTGTCATCGAACTGCGGGGTATTCACGTAACCGGACCAACTGTGCGGTCACGTCTCTCAGTCAAAAACGAAAAGGGCGGGGGGGGGGGGGGGGGGGGGGGGGGGGACCTTTACATTGACTATGGCTTGATACCAAGCCGTACTGTGATGGAACCAAGACCACTTTGGTCACCAGAACTCTCAAAATAAGCGGACTTACAATTCACAATAACTGGGGTTTTGAAAGAATAACGCGCATTTTATGATATGAAACTGTACACGCCCAATCATCTGCTAAGGGCTGTGACCAGAACCTCAAATTTCCAGACTTCCGACGAAAAATACACATTCTAAACCAACAGCAAACCATACGGAACAATACTATACCAGCAGTTTGTGAGCGGGATGGAGAGGGAACGGTGGGACACCCAGTGTCTCCTGTCTCGACCCAGGCGAAGGGCAGGCAGGCCGGCACCAAAACGTACGTCACAACGAAGTGACCTGGAACTCTTCAGGATCCCCACCGAAGGGGCTCGCCAAACCAGGAATGGTTTCAAGAAGCTTGTCTAGACTGAGGATCGTGTTCCTCCGAAATCCTTTCCCCCGTGTCTCTCCGACTCCTCAAACCAAACTGAAAACCTACAGCTGAGCAGTTCACACATGCAGTCAGTCATGCAGGGAAGTTGGGAACCCGCACGGACTGCACGTGCAACTGGAAAAAAAACAAAAAAACAGACCCTACCAGTGTGGCAGGAAACTTGATTTCACTCTAAAAAAAACCCGACCCAGTTACACACACACACACACACACAAAAATGGAGACCGTGGAGGGGTGATGAGGGAGGACGGTCCACGGGCGGCTCACGTATGCTAAGAATAGAAGAGTATAGAAGAAAGGAAACACACACACACACCAACACCCACACACCACACACGGAGGAAGCGGGATTGCGAAAAGTACGGTTTCGTACTCCTAAAAGATGGGGCACCCAAAAGGATAGAAGGAAAAAGTTAGTGAAATCAACGATAAACCACTATAAAGAGACCCTGATCCTTAGGAAAGAAAAGGAATATGAAGGAGTACGGAAAGTATAGAACGTATCCAAAAGTGACTAGGGAAATATAAAACCATTAACAGAAGAGAACTCTAGTTTCCCTACGTTGACCTATCAATAAAAGTTCAAGAGCTGAGCCGTCCGTGACAACTAGATATAGTTATCTGGCTGTATATGGTTACCTGACTGGATGTAGTTATCTTCATGGATATAGTTATACGACTGGATACAATTATCTGACTGGTTACATTTATTTGTCTGGATATAGTTATCTGATTGGATATAGTTATCGCACTGGATATGATTGTCTGACGGTATATTGTTACCTGAGTAGACACAGTTATTTGACTTCATACAGTTACCTGACTGGATAGAGTGACCTGATTGGATATAGTTATCTGACTTGACATAGTTATCCGACTTGATACAGTTACCTGACTGGCTAGAGTGACCTGATTGGATATACAGTAAACAAGTTGGGTATTTTTTGCTCCCATAAGAAAACCTAACACAGAGTAACTTTTATTCAAGACTGGCACAGCCTTTTACACTTGAATAAAGTCAGACAAATACATAAACGAACAATCTAATAGTGGGGGAAAAAAACAAGCGCAGGCCAACAACTGAACTATCTTCATAGTAATGACTTGGCAAAGATTTGGACTTAAGGAGGGAGGGGGGGGGGGATTTGAAGATGGAGAAACTGGGAACATGAAATTAAGAAATTATGTTACAGATATGAAAACTCTTCACTAGCTGCATAAGGGAACCATCGCAATCCCTTTTGAAGGCAGATATATTTGTATTGCCTGCTCCTGCACAAGAATAAAACAATGGCCATCATAATACTAGAATAAAACAATGGCCATTTGAATACAAGAACAAAGCAATGGTCATCTAAAATACAGGCCACCTTAATACCATTATAATACAATGGCTATCTGAATACCAAAGTTTAAAAAATGGCCGTCTTAGTATTAGAATAAAACAACTGCCGTCTGAATGCTAGAATAAAGCAATGGCCATCTAAATGACATAATAAAACAATGGCCATTAGAATGTCAGAACAAAACAATGCCCAATATGTTCATATCATTAATCACATTCTGCTGTACACATTAATGTTATCTTTTCATATTCACATGCAGTGTCCTTCCGTTATTCCGTTTGTGAATTCTAAAAGTGTTCACAATTATGTGTTTGCGTAAATGACTGGAGGGACTGTGCGGTTAGTGGGGGTGGGAGGGGAAGGGACTGGCAAGGCGTTTGTGTGTCGATACCTGTGTGTGTTTTTGTGTGAACACGCGCGCGCGTGCATATGTGTGTGTGTGTGTGTGTGTGTGTGTGTGTGTGTGTGTGTGTGTGTGTGTGTGTGTGTGTGAAATTATACTATTCAAACGAAGGTCTTGTTTTCATTTTCATCTACTGCATGTTTATGCAAACCATAACAAGGTCGCAGCCCAATGTTTATAATCCATGCACTGACCACCTCCAAGCCCTGGACTTTAGAATTGCATGACGGTGATTGACAAGGTCAGTTGGGGTCAGCACCATAATTCCCCATACTGGTAAATCCCCAGGTCAATACCCCTCCCCCCTTTTCAGTACACCCCTGCTTGATACTCCCCCTGTCCAATACTCTCCCTGCTTGATATTCCCCTGTCCAACACTCTCCCTGCTTGATATTCCCCCTGTCCAACACTCTCCCTGCTTGATATTCCCCCTGTCCAATACTCTCCCCGTCCAATACTCTCCCTGCTTGATATTCCCCCTGTCCAACACTCTCCCTGCTTGATATTCCCCCTGTCCAATACTCTCCCCGTCCAATACTCTCCCTGCTTGATATCCCCCCTGCCCAATACTCTCCCTGCTTGATATTCCCCCTGTCCAATACTCTCCCTGTCCAATACTGCCCCTGCTTGATACTCCCCCTGTCCAATACTCTCCCTGCTTGATATTCCCCCTGTCCAATACTCTCCCCGTCCAATACTCTCCCTGCTTGATATTCCTCCTGTCCAATACTCTCCCCGTTAATACTCCCCTGCTGGATATTCCCTCTGTCCAATACTCCTCCCCCCCCCTCCCCCCCGCCCGTCCAATACTGCCCCTGCTTGATATTCCCTCTGTCCAATACTCTCCCCGTCCAATACTCTCCCTGCTTGATATTCCCCTGTCCAATACTCTCCCCATCCAATACTCCCCCTACTTGATATTCCCTCTGTCCAATACCCCCCTCCCTCCCCCCCCCCTCCCCGTCCAATACTGCCCCTGCTTGATATTCCCTCTGTCCAATACTCTCCCGTCCAATACTGCCCCTGCTTGATATTCCTTCTGTCCAATAACACCCTCCCCCATCCAATATTCCCCTGCTTGATATTCTCCCTGTCCAATACTCCCCCTGCTTGATATTCCCCCTGTCCAATACTCCCCCGTCCAATACTCCCCCTGCTTGATATTCCCCCTGTCCAATACCCCCCCCCCCTCCAATACTCCCCCTGCTTGATATTTTCCCTGTCCAATACTCCCCCTGCATGTATTTGCTCTGTCCAATACTCCCCCTGCTTGATATTCTCACTGTCCAATACTCCCCCTGCTTGATATTCTCCCTGTCCAATACTCCCCCTGCATGTATTTCCTCTGTCCAATACTCCCCCTGCATGATATTTCCTCTGTCCAATACTCCCCCTGCTTGATATTCTCCCTGTCCAATACTCCCCCTGCATGATATTTCCTCTGTCCAATACTCCCCCTGCATGATATTCTCCCTGTCCAATACTCCCCCTGCATGTATTTCCTCTGTCCAATACTCCCCCTGCTTGATATTCTCACTGTCCAATACTCCCCCTGCTTGATATTCTCCCTGTCCAATACTCCCCCTGCATGTATTTCCTCTGTCCAATACTCCCCCTGCTTGATATTCTCCCTGTCCAATACTCCCCCTGCTTGATATTCCCCCTGTCCAATACTTCCCCTGCTTGATATTCTCCCTGTCCAATAGTCCCCCTGCATGATATTCTCCCTGTCCAATACTCCCCCTGCATGATATTTCCTCTGTCCAATACTCCCCCTGCTTGATATTCTCCCTGTCCAATACTCCCCCTGCTTGATATTCTCTCTGTCCAATATTCCCCCTGCTTGATATTCCCCCTGTCCAATACTGCCCCTGCTTGATATTCCCCCTGTCCAATACTGCCCCTGCTTGATATTCCCCCTGTCCAATACTCCCCCTGCTTGATATTCCCCTGTCCAATACTGCCCCTGCTTGATATTCCCCCTGTCCAATACTCCCCTGCTTGATATTCCCCCTGTCCAATACTGCCCCTGCTTGATATTCCCCTGTCCAATACTCCTCCTGCTTGATATTCCCCCTGTCCAATACTCCCCCTGCTTGATATTCCCCTGTCCAATACTGCCCCTGCTTGATATTCCCCCTGTCCACCACTACCCCAGTCCAATACTCCCCCTGCTTGATACTCCCCCTGCTTGATACTCCCCCTTCCTGCCTACAGCATGTGTGTGTGTTTGTGTGTGCGCGGGCGCGTGCATGGTCTTTAGCTGTGGTATGGGAAAGATTTCCTTTCGCATACCCCACCCCACCTTCTCCCCAAGACCAAGAGCTCTTTTTTTTCTATTCAGGGTGTGTTAGTATCGAGCAGGGGAAAAATCGAGCAACGACAAGGAGGGGGTGCATTGAGCAGGAGGAATGTCGAGAATGGGGGGGGGGGGGGGGCGGGGAGGGGGGGGGGGTTATTAAGATGGGGGAATATCAAGCGGAGGAGAATGGAGGAATGTTGAACGGAGGGGAAAGGGGTGGGGAGGGTATCAATACGCTCCAGTGCTGTCTCGCGGCCGAGTCCAATCAAAAGTCCAAAGGCGGACATTCACACGGTTTTTTGTTTGTTTGTTTGTTTGTTTTCTTTCTTTTTTTTTTTTTTCTTTTTTCCTTTTTTTTTAAATTTTAATTTCATTTTCTTTGTTTGTTGTTAACAGTATACACTGAAAAACATGTGAGAAAGTGTTACCGAAATGTTGGTCACACAGAATAATGTCAACACAACTAACTCGATCAAGAACTGTCCCGTTGGTTTGTTCTTAAATGGTTCATTTCTCTGCGGTGCACTGAGACGAAGAAATATGAACCGTTTAAGAACACACAGAAGGGATCACATTTGATCAAGAGCGGCCCTAGTGTCCCTGCTTGCGTTTAAAAACTAACTTCATTTTCTATTCAGAATAAAAACAGCGTATACAACCTCTCTCTCTCTCTCTCTCTCTCTCTCTCTCTCTCTCTCTGTGTGTGTGTGTGTGTGTGTGTGTGTGGTGTGTGTGTGTGTGTGTGTGTGTGTGTGTTGTGGTATGTGTGTGCGTGTATGTGTGTGTGTGAGAGAGAGAAAGTGTGTGTGTGTGTGTGTGTGTGTGTGTGTGTGTGTGTGTGTGTGTGTGTGTGTGTGAGAGAGAGAGAGAGAGAGAGAGAGAGAGAGAGAGAGAGAGAGAATCTTGGCCTTCGCTCATAATTCGTTTTGCCTAAAATATTTATCTGCTCCAATTGCAGTACCTGCTCTCGCTCTCTCTCTCTCTCTCTCTCTCTCTCTCTCACACACACACACACACACACACACACACAACACACACACACACACACACACGCACACACACACACGCCCACACACACACGCCCACACCACACACACACACACACACACACACACACACACACACACACACACAATGACAGTATTTAGAACTGTGATGTTGGTGGATTCTAAATCGGTTTTATGTTCACTGAACTCCTTCAGTACCGATACACGGCCTGACCTTATGTACGAAATTTATTATTTATTACATTGCTTGTCGGCTAAAGGCACAGTCATTGAGTTCTGTTGGGTGCCTTCGCACTGTAACATAAATGGAAACGAAATGGCCGAGAGAGCTGCTAAAAGAGGCGCAAAAGGTTTAGAGAAGACTGTAGATATGACACTTCCTTTGTCACTCCATGAAAATTACAGGCTGCTAGAAACAACAGCATGGAAAAAATTTAGCAGACGTCCTGATAAAAAGACTCTAACACAAAATACAGCTGCAGTTCCGTTGGAAATTGTATCGAGAAAGTTGTCAAATGCACCGTTATATTATTCTAGCCTTGTAACTTCCCTTTTTTCCGCCTAAAAATTAATGCTTTAAAAACAAAATTCTCCAAAAATGTATATTGCCTGTGTGGTGCACAAATCACAGTTAATCACATTTTATTCCATTGTAAAAGTCTCCGATGTTTTCTACCTGATTCAGTCACAGCAAAGAATGTTTCGGAAGAAAACATAGATGATTTATTATATGACACAAAGGTTTTACTACAAATTGCTGAATCCCTAATTCACACCCCCATCAGGTCATTCCTGTAGATTTTTATTTTTATTTCATTTTTTTTCTTCCAATGTAGATTAGTGGTGAGGGACACATCCACACGCCCACGTTTCTGTATTTTGCATTTTGTTTGTTATATGTATCTTTAACATTTCCTCTTTACTGTTTATGCAGTGTTCACAGTTTTCATTACCTCACACATTTACACTCTCACACACTCGCACACACTCACAGACAGAATGCACTCACTCACGCATACTTTGGTCTAATATCACTTATGGTGAAAAGACGTAAAAAACAAAGAACGAACGAACGAACACACACACACGTACACAAAATCGTTTCTCTCTCTCTCTTTCATTGCTGACAAATCTGTCTTTTGAACTTCTTCAGTATGCTTTACGTACTTCTTTTTCATGTTGTGAACCCCAAATCGAGGCGAGGACTGGATGTGAAATAGTACATTAGTGTTTATCTATCACACTCGTCAGAGAATTGTGTCCTCTCTCTCTCTCTCTCTCTCTCTCTCTCTCTCTCTCACTCTCTCTCTCTCTCTCTCTCTCTCTCTCTCTCTCTCTCTCTCTCTCCATACGCGCCACAATACTTACAATCAAACCAATATGTCGACTCGACGATAAAGTGAGAGAATTTCCTCTGGATCCAAAGCGCATGAACTTGCATCTAATCAACAAACTGATCTGGCACAGAAGATGACCAACCTACCTGTACACGGCACAGTGTTGTACTAACTGAACAGGTAACACACGCAGCTGTTAAAAGGAGCGTGTCCTCAGAAACATTGTTCAACAGTCATGGAGCTTCTAATCAACAAACTGATCTGGCACAGAAGACGACCGACCAACCTACCTGTACACGGCACAGTTTTGCACTATCTGAACAGGTAACACGCGCAGCTGTTAAAAGGAGCGTGTCCTCGGATTCATGGTGCAAGCATAGCCAGCCTGTAACCCCCCATCCCCACCCCTCCCACCTCAACCCGGACGAGGAAGTCGAGATCAAGTTGCAGTAAAACCAGTTTAGGGGAACTTTCAAAGGCAGTGTGGTCAAAGTTCAGGCTGACGGTCGGGTTTCACATCGTAACTTAGCCATTTGAATGGGGTGCACATCTTCCTGCCTCTCCGAACCTTCCTGTTTTCGAATGAGAATGAGATTGTCTTGGGATTTAAGGTTAATCCATTAGTTCCGCGCCAGGTTTCGTTGAGGATAGATGGAAAATAAGTGTAACTTGAGGAAACCTTGTTGCACTGCGCCATGGGTTGGCCTGTTGCATACAGATTTGGAACTGAAGAATAAAAAAAAAAATAGTAAGCATACAAAGAAACAAAGCCGACAGATAAATGGGCAGGGAAGAGAATGGATGGGGTGGAGATGTCATGTTGAATGTGTTGGCATATGAGAACTGAAAAGAAGACATTCAAACCCACTCAGGAAGGGAAAGATTCTCCCTTCAGAGTGGCTGGTAAACAAGACAGCGTTTTGAAGAATTTGGCAGTTTCTGGAAACTCCTTATATCACACATGAAGACTTCTACAGTGTTAACCTTAATTCAAGTTTGTCAGACGTGCATAGGGCTTCCTTGGAGATTGGTACGGATTGACTGAAAAGATTGTGGTATATTTATGGACTATAGTGAATAAGCACTGGCACTGAGCTCAGCTGCTTCTTCATAGTCTGGAGCGCCGTCTCTTGCTGTTCATCACAAGTCCAGGAGATGTCTTTTTTCATATTTTGTGTGTGTGTGTGTGTGTGTGTGTGTGTGTGTGTGTGTGTGTGTGTGTGTACATACATACATATATACTACTAAAAACAATTGAAGTACCACCCTAATTTTTGTATGCAATTTTTAAAAAGCTCTGATAAACCAATTAATATTGATAATTGAATAAACTCTGCTGGATAAGCTTACCCGGTTCTCAAATACTACTCCTCGTGCATTTTTGTTATGTTAAAGTCGGTCAGCAGTTATCTACCGCGTCGCATCTGAGGCAAAAAAATCCCGAGAAATTATCGAACTTGTGTCGCTCCCAGATTTTGACACAGACACAGCAAGAAAAAAAAATGTGATGCACGTGAAAGCAAGGTCTTTTCTGAGCAGAATTGCAATCAGTTAGCACATTTGACGGGTATAAAAAGTCGCGAAATTTAGGAAGATTTAACCATGCCTGCGAGACAACGACTAAGCAACACCGACAGAGGAAGAGCGATAGCATGGTACCAAGAAGGTATTGGCTTGAGGGAGATTGGTCGACGGCTTGGAGTGAGTCACCCAGTCATTCTGAGGCTCAGAGACCGTTGGCTTAACACTGGAAGTGTTGAAGAACAGCAGGGACGTGGACGGACGAGAAGCACCTCCAGACAGCAGGATCGGTTCATTGTTATCGCTTGTCTGAGAGACCGTTCAGCCAGTGCCACAGTACTCCGAGACCAGCTACGACAAGCCAGCAACGTCAACGTCAGTACCCAGACAGTTCGGAACCGGCTCCACGACGCCAACTTGAGGTCAAGGTACCCAGCAGTGAGATCAATACTGACCCCAGCGCATCGAGCTCATCGTCGGGCCTGGGCAGCATGTCATAGAAGGTGGACAAGAGCTGAATGGGCAACAGTACTCTTCACAGACGAGTCAAGGTTCACCCTCAGGTTCAACGACGGGCGGGTTCGCGTCTGGCGACGTCCTGGAGAACGCTACGTTGACGCTGCCGTCAGGGAGCATGACCGCTATGGAGGTGGGTCCGTGATGGTGTGGGGTGGGTTCAGCCTACGTCACAGGACCCCCCTACACCGTGTTGAAGGCCGCCTGACCGGTGCCACCTTCCGCGACACCATCATCCGCCCCCTTGTGATGCCCGCCCTGAGGGCAGTTGGCCAGGGCGCCCAGTTCCAGGACGACAACGCGCCGTGCCACCGCGCCGCCATCGTGAATCAGTTCCTACAAGGGCAGCAGGTGACAAGAATGGACTGGCCTGCCAGGTCACCAGAT
Organism: Conus canariensis; assembly: GCA_033310375.1. Lineage (NCBI taxonomy): Eukaryota > Metazoa > Mollusca > Gastropoda > Neogastropoda > Conidae > Conus > Conus canariensis. The sequence continues at coordinate 20,866,564 of CM065727.1, forward strand.
TTGAACCCCATAGAGCATCTGTGGGACGTGCTGGGGAGGCGAGTGCGGGCCCACAACCCTCCAGCAGACACCGTGGACCAGCTGTTTCAGTTGCTGGAGCAGGAGTGGCAGGCGATCCCCCAGGACACTCTCCGCCGCCTGGTGCACTCCATGAGACGTCGATGTGACGCTTGTTTGAACGCGAACGGTGGTCATACCCGTTATTAACATCATGACATCTACCATAGACTCTTGTTACTTTTCATTTTGGGGGTATGCCTCTTTAATCAAGTGTAAAACAAAGATAATTTTTTGTCACGGTGTTTGAATAAATTTGAATGGATTGAGGAATAATAAAAATAAAATATTCAATCATTAAATTATTTCAGCTTTGTTTTCTTTCGAATGACAGCAGTTTTCCTAAGTGGTACTTCAATTGTTTTGAGTAGTGTATATATATATATATATATATATCACTGAGCACATGAAGACAATCCTTGCTCGCCATGGAATCCCTGAGACAGTCAATTCAGACAATGGGCCACCATTCATCACAAGAGATTTTGTGAAGTTTTCAACTTCATATGGCTTCACTCATCTGAAAGGCAGTCCCAGACATCCACAAGGAAATGGAAAGCTGAGACAGCTGTCAAAACTATCAAAATGCTTCTGAGCAAAGCTGATGACGCCTACATAGCTCTCTTGAACTACTGTTCGACACCACTGCAACATGGATCCAGTCCAGCTGAGTTACTAATGGAAAGAGAACTTCATACGAAAGTACCAACCCTGTCAGCACATCTGCAGCCAAAAGGAGGGGATCTTCCATAGTTTCAGAAGAAAGACTAGTACCTGAAGCAGAAACAAAAAGAAAACTTCGACAGACGTCATCGAGCGAGACCACTGACACCACTTCACCATGCGGAACCTGTGTGGATAAAGACACCAGTGGATGCTGAAGCCACAGCGGTGAGCCAGTCACCGATGCCTTCAACACAAAACTGCAGATCCTACATCGTGCAGACACGGATGGGGAAGCAGAGAAGAAATAGACATCACCTTCGACGCCGATGAACAACAACCGACAAGGATGACAAGCCACCAGAAGCTGCATCAACAGTTCCCTGTCATCTGACCCAAAGACAGGCGGACGATTTTGTGCAGTCAGATACTGACCCTGACCAACGAGACATGTGTGAAAACACTTCGAACCAAACAGTTACCACAACGAAAAGTGGTCGTCGTGCGAAAATTCCATAGAAATTTAATTTGTAGACTGTGCTGACTTTAAGAAAAAGAAAAGGCATGAGATTACCATTAAACATACAATGCACTCACCAGGGATAAATTCACACCGTCCGGAAGAGGAACATTAATCCGATTGATTGACAGATTGTTTTCAAAGACTGTTTTCAAACCTCAGTAAGGGGGATGTATTGTAATGTGTCGTCTGCTAAGACTTATCAAAATCAGCCTCGTTCTTGCATTAATATTATTAGCCAATCGGAAGACATTGTCGATATTGACCAATCGAAATGTACCCTTCATTCGATGCGACCTAACTCATCATCAACGTCTGCTATTAACTACCTCAACCCACGAATCGTAAATATAATAAACCTTATTCAGCCAATCCTACAGAGGGGGTTGGGGGGGGGGGGGGGGGGGTCGGGGGGGGGGGGGGTTTAAAGCCAGATAAAAAGTCAGAGAGAGAGAGAGAGAGGATGGTGACAGCTGTCAATTGTCACGCCATAAAGCCACGATCCTTTCCTAACAGAGTTCATTGCATACTCTTTGTTAGGATCACCATGACCATATAGGGTGGGGTGGGGGTGGGGTTAAGCCAGGTAAAGAGTCACAGAGAGAGAGAGAGAGAGAGAGAGAGAGAGATGGTGACGGCTGTCACTTGTCACGCCATAAAGCCACGATCCTTTCCTAACAGAGTTCATTGCATACTCTTTGTTAGGATCACCACGACCATATGGGTGTCCCAATTGGAAATTATCTTAGTCTTACAGTATTCAGCCTCCAGTGACTTTGAGCCCATGGCCAAATGCTCTGTCAGAAACCTCACGTTTAAGACTTGCTTTCTGAAGTGGCACGATAATGGTTCATCCACTCTATCCACATGCTCTTCTTTCCTTACTGCATCGCTAAGCCTGAAGAGCAGCCTCTACCTAACCATATGTTTACTGCTGGCCCTTTCATCATCCAATCCCAGGCCTCGACCATCAATTTATTTTTTTTCCAGAGAACAGATATACGGTGTCATCTTTTCCCCCTGTGCGATCCATCTAGCGCTAGATCTTATCAATATACTGCCTTCCGCTTTCTTTTTACGCAATGGTTCAAGTTCACCATTTCTTTTGCTTCAATAATTTCAGATGTTCATCCCTTTTACAATTAATTTTCTTCAAATGTTGCATATCTTTAATGCAGGTGTCTCCCTGCCGTTTTACCAAACTTAAGCCTGAAGTAAACAATTGAATGGTCTGTTCTGTAATCTGGTAAATGTCTGTCTTATCTGTACATCAATTTAAGTAATCATATAGCAGGAAAAAAAATCAAGTCTGCTTTGCTTGAGCGGATTGGGTTTTCTCCAAATGAAGCGCTTTGCATGATGGTTTCTATCTTGTCAAATGTCTGTCAATTTTAGCTCTAACATCATTGCTTCTACTTGTTCCTTTGCTTTAGGCTTATTTATTTGCTTGTAAATGTAATAGTCCATACTTGGATCGTAACATATGTAGATAAATAGAAATGTACAAGGAAAGGTTAAATTGTGAAGAAGAAAGAGAAAATCATATCTTACTTAAGTTGACTGCCCTCCGCTCCCTGTATAGATGTCAGACATGTAAATAAGAAAAGACATGGAAGCCAAAAAAAAAAAAACAAACCAACAACAAAAACCATCGTGAGTACAAATCTCTAGTTCAGAGTCACCGGTTCATAAATTACAGACAAAACCTTTTGAATACGTGATAATAACTGTCAGAGACAAAAAATTTTGAATACGTGATAATAACTGTCAGATGGCAAATTCTTTTGCTTTTAGTTAGATGTATTTCAATGACGATTCCTACAAAGACCTGTCTTGGGATAAGATTCTGTCAACTGGCTGTCCAATCCATCTGCATACAACGGTGATTATCAAGGCATGGTCAGGAGGATTTGAAAGGCTAGAAATAAGGGCAACATCCACATCTACACCTCGGAACCCCTCCGCCCGAAGTACAGAAAAGCAACTCACTCCAACCCGCCATGTACCCGTGGGTATGCCACCTTCAGAAAACTGCCCCTCCGCACCCCTACGCAGACTAGCACACGGGGGCAAACGCAAACGCTGCCGAAATGCGTCTTGAGAACAATCCTTTGGTATTCTTTTTTTTTTTTTCATACATGGATAAAGATAGCAGAAAGGGGGTGAAACATACTTTAGTAGAGGGTAGGGGTCAGGGGGAGCGGACAAAGGGGATGAAGAGGAGGTGGGGTAAGGGTAGAGGGAGGGAGTGAAGGACTAGGAGAGGGGGGTGGGAAAGGATCGTGTGATGAGTACTGAAAGGAAAAAGAAAAGAGCAGTGAAGAGAAGGCAGAGAGAGGTGGACAACAAGGGTTAATAGGAAAATACTGAGAGAAAGACAAAATGAGTAAATGATTTTTTTTTTAAATATCATTCAAAATGGCAGTTAAAGACGATGATGATAAAAAAAACAAAAAAAAAAAAACACTCTGATATCCACATTCACATCCTCTAGACTGCGTAACTGAACGCCGGTGCCATGGGAGCGCGAAACGTGTACACCGATGCCACACAACAAACTACCTTCCTGCTCTACTCGGAAAAGCACAGTCATAGATCACCGAGTCTTTTGACACCCCCACACTCCTCACCGGCACTAATCCCTTTCGTGGCCACAGACAATGCCATGGCTGAGCGACAAGGAAGTTGACAAGTTCAAGTAGAGAGAGAGAGAGAGAGAGAGAGAGAGGAGAGAGAGAGAGAGAGAGAGAGAGAGAGAGAGAGAGAGAGTGAGTGAGAGAGAAGCCCTGGGCAGATCAAGGGCTGGGGAAGGGTGGAGGGCGAGTTGGGGTGGGGGTGGGTGCAATCCATAATGATTCATGACGGTTTGATCGGGCTACATGATTTTGTGTGTAAAATCAGACAATTTAATTATCTCCCCAATTCTCCTATAAAACCAATAAGGAAATAGCCACACACAAAATGTCCTATTCATTCAGACAGTCAAAATCTACGCAATATCTCACGTATGGATGAATAATTGGACGGGGGAAAAAAAAAAGAAGAAAAACAAAAACGAGAAGGAACAGAAACCAGAGAGAGAGACAGACAGACAGACAGACAGACAGACAGAGAGAGAGGGCAAAAGAGAAGGGAGAGGAAGGAGGTGAATGGAGGGAGAGAGAGGGGGGGGGGAGGGTTACATACAAAAACCTACTTTATGCATGCGGTCAAAATGTACACATCTCACATACGCATGACTAATTGAACGAGAAGAAAAGAGAAGGAAATAGAGAGAGGTGCATATACATGCATGCAAGCACATACGCACACGCACACACAAACACACGCACGCACGCACGCACGCTTGTACACACACACACACACACACACACACACACACACACAAACGCAGACACACACGCAGACACACACACACACACACACACACACACACACACACACACACACACACAAACGAACACACACGCACGCACGCTCGTACACACACACACACACACACACACACACACAACACCGTATTTACCAATGCGTACTTACATACATCCTCCCCATCCACTTCCTCCCTTCCATTTCCCTTCCTCTCCTCCACACCTCCTCCCCTCCCCCTCCTTCCGTACTACCGCTCCTTTTTGAGAGAGGGAGTTGTGTTATGTGGTGTATGACAGCAGGGGGAGGTAATGGGTGGTGGTGGTGGGGGGGGGGGGGGGGAATAAGATATTATGACAACTGTACGCTGTGTTGACAATGAGCTTCTGATATCTCCCCCTCCTCCCCTCCCTCCCTCTTCCTCCTCTCCACCTGACCCGTCTGACCTGCGACTGCTTCTGTCATTTAATAACTGTAGAAAAAATAGGTCCGGGGTTTTGTGGGGCACACTAAATACTCTTTTCCGCCGCCATTCCTCCTTTCTTCACTTTTGTTTATTTCTTATAGTTTGCTGTATGATAGGGATTTGCTGTCCCTCCTTTCCCCTCCCTCGTCCCCCCACCTACACCCCTTCCACTTTCTCCCCTCCCTCCATCCCCCCTCACACACACACACACACACACACACAGATGGATGGACACACAGGTACATGAACTAACCAGCCTCAGCCTTGCGAAACTGGCGGGCAGGTTTGCTTCGTTTGTTTTTTTATTTCTCTCTCTCTCTCTCTCTCTCTCTCTCTCTCTCTCTCTCTCTCTCTCTCTTCTTTTTCGTTTTGTTTCTCTTTTTTTTTCTTCTTTCCTTTATCTATCTGTCTTCTTTCCTTTTATCGTTTTCATTCTGTACTGTGAGTGAGTGAGTGGGTGAGAGAGAGAGAATGTGTGTGTTTGTTGGGGGGAGGGGGGGGGGGCGTGTGTGTATATAAGGGCTGTTTCTTTTTCGTTTTTCTTTCATCCCTTGTTGAAGTCGACCTCCCCCAATCCCAAGGCTTTCATGCAGTACCAAGGGGACGAATGGCTGTTGGGTTAAACAGTCGTATGCAGTCTGGCCCTAGGACGGCACCAGACTGACGGACTTCATTATGTGCGTGCGTTCCCTACATGTATGGACATCCATTGCCCTTCCCTGACACGTGGCTCTGTCAGGGTGACCGCTTATGACCCATCAACACTAAGAATACCTTTTTGTGGGTTCTCAAAATACTTTGTCTCGTTTGCACCTCGGGGATCTTCGGGTGCAGGCTTTGGGACTTAAAACTGGGTCCCCTCAAAACAATAGTCGGCGTAGCAAAAGAGGTGGGAGAAGAAGAAAGGTAGGTTGGAATATAACAAAAGCTGAAAGACTCTCCAAGAAATATTTCAGGATTTGTACTTGCAAGTGCTGCAGCGCCAGAAAGAAGATCTCAGCAATTGAAAAAAAACTAGCTTGTGACTTTGATGTTCTGTGTCTACAAGAGACTAGAAGTGCCGCCCACAGACTATTACATTTGGATGACTTCAAACTCTTTCAAAAGCATGATGGACGAGGACTAGCTATGATATAAAAAAAAAAACTTTGAAAAACAAACTGTCCAGAATAGACTTGGAAAAATGGTGTAGCGGCACACATGAACTAATGGGTGTGAGGCTGGAAAGACCTGATGGTAATCAGAAAAATCTTGTACTCATCAGTTCATACACACATCCATGTACCCACACATCAAAAACGAACTGGACCTGTCTGGAGGAAACAGAACATGAATTTGGAGACCCTGTTATACTACGTGGAGACCTCAATGCACGCTCAAATTTGTGGGATCAGCATGGTACTTATCCTCAAGGAATTGCACTGGCAGTGATGTTGGATGAAGTACTTCTTAGTGCACTGGCATAATCATCCCCAACACATACAGGGAGGCAGGGTGACACTGACAGTGTCACCGACTTTGCACTCATTGGACCAAAATTCGCAGCAGGCATGAGTGCAGAAGCACTTCTTTATCATGGAAGTGACCATTTCCCTGCTGTATTCAGTTTAGAGAAACCATCAAAAGTTACATAAACGAAACAAAGGAACCCTTTTCAATATAACAACAATGAAGGGAAAATCATAAGAGCCTTAAGGGAGAAGATGCAAAAGAAACAATACTACTGCCAAACAAAGCGTTCAACCCCTTTGGTAGAATATGGACACGGAAACAGCCTGGAAAAAAAACGCTAGGCTGTAAGAATTTGGCTGAGAGAAAGAAGAAAACTGCCGTGATCTAGCTATTAAAACAGACATGAATTTTTAAAAAATGAACTATTCGAAAGAGTAGCTGAAGAAGCAAAGGAAACTAAGTGGCAACAATTTTGTCTGTCATTTTATTATGACGCAACACTCACCCAGTTCTTGCAGTTTTATAATCGCATGGAAGGAAAACACAAAACAAATGCAACCCAAGATATTTTAGACACTGATGGGACCACAAAACTCAAAACAAATGTGGAGGAAAAGAAGAAATATTTGACCAAGTTAAACCAACACCTAACTCGGATTGGCAATAATGATGAAATTACAGCATCCCAATTGGATGACGCAATAGCTAGATGCACTAAGGATAGTGCTCCAGGTCCAGAAAAAGTATGGTATGCAGATATCAAACAGCTCTCAGAAGAGGACAGAGCTCAATTCTTCAGTCTCTACAAGGAGAATTCCGATAAAAGCTATGTCCCAGAAGACTGGACATACAACTACCTGAGCTTTACAAAAACCAAGAAACGATCATCATGGGCTAAATGGCTACCGCATACTCACTATGTAAAATATAGTAGGAAAGCTCATGGAATAAACCATAGCAAGAAAACTCGCAAGAGACCTTGAAATCCAGCAAATACTCAAAGAGGCGACAGAACAGGTAAAAGTACATGGGGAAAATGCGCCCCCTTTTGCCTATGAAGTATACGAAGGATTCCAAAGAAAGGAAGAAACACTGGCTGTTGCAATAGACCTGGAAGATGCATACAACAAAGTCCAGTTCTCGCTTCTCATGGAACTTCTCCTTGACTATGGAGTCAGCAAAACACTTACACGATGGACAGCAGCATCACTTCAGGAGCGAACCGTCATCCTACGATTTGGAAATTGGACGTCTGAGCCTCAGAAACTTTCTACGGGATTAAGATTGTTAAAATGTTTTCATTTTCTTATTCTATTTTCATTATCATTATTTTTTTAAATTTTTCTTTCAAAATAAAAATATTCATTGTTATTATATATATATATATATATTGTGTGTGTGTGTGTGTGTGTGTGTGTGTGTGTGTGTGTGTGTGTGTGTGTGTGTGTGTGTTAAAACAAGTATTAAAAAGGAATATTAAAATTCTCTACAAATTTGTTTCAAGCTTTCTGGCTCTCTTCAGGATTTAGAATCGTTTTAGGCTGTTCAACCATATTGATCTCTCTCTCTCTCTCTCTCTCTCTCTCTCTCTCTCTTATATATATATATATATATATATATATATATATATATATATTTCTGTATCATGCTTTTATTATCAGTACCATTATTACCATTACCTTCACTATAGTTGTTAGCATAATCATCATTTATACGATTGTTAGTATTGGTACTACCATCACTACCATTAATATTACCATCGCCACTAAGACTGTTGCCACGGCAACCATGCTGTTTAAGAATCCTCTAACCCACTCTCCTTTCTCCCACACTACAACTGCTATACCATATTACCACCAAAAGTGGTAGTAATCCTGTCTTTCCTTATTTTTCAATATTTTGATCATCATCATTACCATCATTAGTATTCCTATCAGTAATATAATTATCATCATTACTACCTTGACTAACACATTATCTCCCTTCTGACAGCCTCGTTTTCATTCAACGCCTATCTTGCGCAGAAGTGATTGAAGGTAAGTGATTGCTCGTTCATTTTCGTTGTAATAATTGTTTTGTTTCTTGCCTGAAGAAGACCTAAGAGGTCGAAATGCGTCGTGTTTTGTCTTGTGATTCGTTTGTCCACGGTTTTTTTTTTCTTCTTCTTTTCTTTGGCGGTTTGCTAACATTTATTTAAGATTTGTTTAGATTTCCGCCTGCAGTCATCTCACATTGCAACTAGATTTTCCATACATAAAGCTAAAATCAAACTCGTTTCACAGTTCTGTGAGACATTAGACGCTTAATTGTTAAGATCACCAGACAAAAGAACATAATAGTCGTGTGCTGAGACTTGCCTGGAGCATGATCAAGCAATTTTCTAGCATACATATGCCATTAGGATCAACATCTGTAAATGTCTAATGGGGGTGCATTAGCACATACATCAAATCAATGTCTTTCAGAACACCAAATAAACGTTTATCAATTACAAAAGGCAAATATATTCCAACGTCAACTTTTAACCGATAAATGTAAAGACAAAGATTTTGCTGATTAACAGAAAAACACCACCCGAGGGCCTCCCCGAACCCAGCAGTTTTGTGGTAGGCTGACAGAAAACACAGTGGCCAGGAAAACAATATCACTTGCATTCTGAACAACAGTTTCCACTAAACAGACAAAAATCAAAGAAAAAAAACAAATGAAAGAAAATGGGAATCAGAGAGTTTGGACTGCAGACTATCAGTATTCTATTGCATGAAAGAAAAAGAAAAAAGGTATGTGCATATTATTTACATCCCTACTAGGGCCAGCTGTCTAGGCTAAAACACTACAACTGTCACTAATATCATCATTGTCGGGCACAAAAGCACCGAACACAGATTCCTCATCAAAGATATGAAACAACATCGTTTCCTCGAGTAATATTTCAGAGTAACAATGGCCATGGATGGGGATGAACAACGAGTGTTGCATCAAAACCTAATCTCTCATCATAGGTCAAGGTCGTGTGAGCTCACGATGGTTCTGAATTTCATCTGTGACAAAAAAAAAGTTTAAATTCACAAGTTAAAGTCCATTTTTCTGAGTGAAAAGCATCCTAAAATTTTTTTTTACTAAATGTACTTCATAAACTACATAAAAACTTTTTGGAAACTTTTTTTTGGAAAAAATTGATTGCTGTATGGAAATTAGGGTTTGGGGGACCTTTGAGTTCGCTAAACACAGAATGCATGTACCGTAATGGCGATCGTGTCGCATGATGCACCTCGTAGCTGTCTTAACCACAGTTTTAATCAGTTCCGCTCATTTCACTTGTTCTTACATTAACATTTACTGGCTAACGGTGCGTGAGGTAAGTTTTCTTTTTCTTTTTCTTTATCACTTCACAGTGTAGAGATACATTTTCGTTACTTGTTGTTGTTGTTGTTTTGTAATTAAGGACATGCCTCGAAAGGAAGGCTAGGGGGTAGGTTTCCCCAAAGGCCTAATCAGAAAAGCCCTTCAAAAAACGGAGGTGGAGAAAGAAATGATAGTATTGACAGAAGTGGAGGGTGAGGAAATAGTGTGAACAAGAGAACTGAATTCATCAGTGCTGAGAGTAGCTCAAGGAAATTTTTCTTGTGCCTGAAATGCTCTGACGAGGTGGGCGAGAACAGGTTCGACAATGCGGTTGAATGTCGTGACTGCAAGCAGTGGGCTCCGAAGGACTGCACGGACCTGACCCAGTCAGAGTTCAGGCAGGTTGGCAGAAAGCCTTCCATGCAGCGGGTTTGCCCAGATTGTTTATCAGGGGAGAAGGAGAAGAAGGGTCCATTGGAAGCAAAAATTGACTTGCTTTTCAAAATGTTTATGGCGGTGGACGAAAGGCTAAAAAATATACAGTCAGCTACAGGGGCCAGTTTGGAGGAGAAGATAGAAGAAATAGTGGATAAGAAGCTTGCAGAAAAGCTCCAGGAGAAGGAAGATAAGGAGAAAAGATAAATGAATTTGATTTTTGTTGGTCTGGCAGAGACGGGATGAAGATGTGAGGAAAGTAGAGAAGATAATTAAGAATATTTGCCCAGAGTTGGAGGATAAGATGAATTGAGGAACCTGTGAGACTAGGGAAAGTTGGGAGGACAACGCCTAGACTCCTTAAAGTAAAACTCAAATCCATGCAAGCAAAAAAAGAGATCCTTAGGAATGCGTCTAAGGTAAATCAAGATGTGAAAGACCCCCAAAATCGGATTTTTATTAATCCAGACTATACACCTGCAGAACGAGTAAAGCAGAAAGAACTTAGGGCAGAATTGAAGAGGCTAAAGGAGGCTGGACAATATGACTGGAAGATTAGAGGGGACAAACTGGTCAAGGGAAAGCCGCCACTAGCTGGTCTGTCTGGCAAGTCTGGCCAGCACTGATTAATTCCAAGACATACCAAACACAATGTAGATAATGTACATAGTTGTAATATTGATGCTTTGAAAGAATGTAACTCATTCATACAAATGCTGATGGATTGTTAAATAAAAAGAAAGAACTACAAAGTCTTATAGATGAACAGAAACCGGACATTATCGCCATAACTGAATTTTGTTCCAAAAGACATGCAGATTTAAACATTCCAGAATATGATATTCCATCTGATACTATTTTTACAAACGCAGAACCAAAACGTGGAGTACTATTTTACGTAAGGTCAAGTTTAAATGCAAAATGTGCTCCACTAATAAAAACTAAATTTGAAGAAAGCATCTGGATTTGTTTTAAAAATGTTGAGGGTATCAGTACCCTTCCGGGCTGCATTTATAAAAGCCCTAACACAACTGTGGAGAACGAAGAGGAATTACTGAAATTGTTAAATAATAAGCACATTTCTACTTTTGATCAAATTTGTATTGTAGAAGATTTTGACTACCCGAACATAGATTGGAAGGAAAATTTGGGAGGGGAAAAAGAAAATAGATTTACTGACAACTTAAATTATGCTTATTTGTTACAGATGGTAGATAAACCAACAAGGGGTAGAGATGGGCAAAAGTCCAACATTCTTTCTTTAGTTTTTGTAAATGATGAAAGAATCATTTCTGACATTAAACACCATTGTCCACTGCGGAAAAGTGGCCATGAAGTATTAATATTCTAATTATACATAAATATGAATACATTCAAAAGTGAAGACTTTTACAAATTCAATTTTAATAAAGGTAATTATAATCAGATGAGAGAGGACTTCAGTCACGAAGACTGGTCAGTCCTAGACAAGTTGAATGTAGATCAATCATGGGATGTAATTAAAGAAAAAATAATTATAGGTATGGAACAGAATATAGCTAAGTCAAGGTTACTCGTAAAATGAAAACTAAACCCTTTTGGTTAAATAAGTTAATGAGGACTATAAAAAAAATACAATGCATACAAAATATTTATGATTTTTAAACAGGGCAAGGATTATATAGACCACACGCAGAAATGAAACACAAATGTAACAAGGAAACTAGGGATGCTAAAAACAGCATGAAAAGAACATTGCAAAAAATTGTAAAGTAAACCCCAAGAGATTCTGGAAATATGTACACACTAAAACAAAAAGTAAAACAGGTGTCAGCCCTTTAAATAAAGAAGATGGTACTACTGATGACACAGACTTGGATAAAGCAAATACCCTAAACAACTACTTCTGTAATGTTTTCACACAAGAAAACTTGGACAATTTGTCACAGTCAAATCCTGTTTCTTGGTCTAATGGAAAAACAGTAATAAACATAGCTGTTACCCCAGAAGCCATTGAAAAGAAGTTGCTTGAACTCAGAGTTAACAAGGCTCAAGGCCCAGATGGAGTTTCAGCTAGAGTCTTGAAAGAACTGAGTAAATAAATATCATTACCATTAAGTATATTATTTGATAAATCAATGGATGTAGGTTCCATTCCCAAGGAATGGAAAAGAGCACATGTAACTGCAATATTTAAAAAAAAAGGGACAAGGAGTGATCCTGGCAATTATAGACCTGTAAGTTTGACTTCAACAACATGTAAAGTTTTTGAATCAGTTATAAGAGATGTTATTGTAGACCTCGTGACCATAAATAACTTGTTTTCTGATTGTCAGCATGGTTTCAGAAAACATAGATCGTGTGTAACTCAGCTTTTACAAGTAATGGAAGACTTCACTTTATTATTAGACAAAAATCACAATATTGATGTAACATGTCTAGATTTTCGTAAAGCTTTTGACTCTGTTCCACACGAGAGACTACTAAGTAAACTAGAAAATCATGGCATAATTGGTAATGTACTGGTTTGGATTTTTAAAGGGAAGGACACAAAAAGTAAGGGTTGGAAATACATTCTGTGAAAATATAAATGTACTTAGCGGGATACCACAAGGCAGCATATTAGGTCCAGTACTATTTACAACATTTGTAAATGATTTACCAGAGTTAATAGCCAGTAATTGTAAAATATTTGCAGATGACGCCAAGATTTATAACATATCTGAGAATAATAAAGCGTTACAAAAAGATTTAGATAGGTCAATTAAGTGGTCAGAAACCTGGAATTTACATTTCAACACTACTAAATGCAAAGTTATGCATATAGGCAGAACCAACCCACATACTGATTACAGTATGAAAACGAAAGGTGGAGATACTATATTGTCTAAATGCTGAGAAGAGAAAGACTTAGGAATAATTTTTGATGGAGCTTTAACTTTTGACCAACATATTCAGAATGCAACAAAGAATGCTAATAAAATGTTTGGCATAATTAAAAGAACATTTTCATTTCTAGACAAAGATACATTTATATATTTATATAAGGCACTAGTAAGATCTGATCTTGAGTATGGCAGTATAATTTGGTATCCATATTTGAAAAGGCAATCTGCCCTAATTGAAAAGGTACAGAGAAGAGCCACCAAGTTCGTACATGGCATACAGAATGTGTGTTATAGAGACAGATTGAAGCACTTCAATATCCCCTCATTGAAAGCTAGAAGAGTTAGAGGAGACTTAATTCAAGCTTTTAAGATTTGTAATACTGTTGATAACATAAGTATGCAAGATTTCTTTAAATTAACAAATTATACCCTTACTAGAAATAGAACTAGTAAAATCTTTATTGAATACAGTCGTACCAACAAAAGAAAATTCTGTTTTAGTAACCGTGTTGCACCTCTATGGAATATGTTGCCCACTAACATTAAATGTGCACAAGATACTAACACCTTCAAAGACCCAATTGACAAATGGCAGTACTTCGTTGATATAAAATATAATTATGACGATTAAAACCGTCACTAAAGACTTCTTCAAATTTGTAGGTCAGCCGTCATAGTTGACTATTATTGACCTAGCGATCACAAATGACCTTATATGACCTATATCATTTTTTTTTCATCAAATGATGGGACAATGAAAAGCCTAGATGGCTATGTGTTTAACACAAGTCCCTATATCCTGAATCCAGAATCTGAAAGTTAAAACACTCTTCACTGTCAACGCAACCTGCTGAACTATTCGCTGGTCAAAGTGAGCTTTGTTTGGAATTAAATTACCGCTGTTAGTACAGAGGGGAAAGGCAGAAGTAGCAGATACAGAGGATGACACGGCGCATTCATAACACTCACTACATAATGTGTCAAACATGTCAAAACTCAGCTTACTTACATCCTTACCATACTTTGTTGATACACCATAATACACTTTTTCTTCTTGCATATTGTCTGTTATAGATTGTAAACTCGCCAGGGACATCATGGACTGATGATCTATTGATTGTTGCATGCAAACCAAGCGGCCACAGATTTCCACCATCAGTAGACAGAAAACACTTCTGACCATCAACAATCAAATGATAATCACGCACACTTCTCCGTGTTCCTTTGTTCATTCACAGACCTAGAGGGTTTTTTCCCCTCACGGCCATAGGGTAGTCTTCTCCAATGAAAATATATTGATCCCTTGGAGTTTCTTCTAAGATTTCCAAATGACCACCTTATCTTTGTAGGATGTGCGACATGCAGTCACGGGTGAGTTCGGTTTAGCATTGAGGCAGTGGACATGGTCAAATTCAACACTGGCGCAATCCTAATGTACTAGGCACCAAGCCTTTCAGCTTAGTCTCCCGATGGCAGTGTGGCCAGCCCATAGAACAGTATGTTGTTCGTCTTTGAGCGTACCTTTAAATTATTCACCTTTCTTTTCATCCGTCCCAACCTTTTCCCCAAGAACACTCTTCTTTTCTTCCAGTGATCTGTTCTCTGCGCTTAGCATCCCGATATTTTCGCTCAACCCATCCAGCTGAAGATTATCCAAACTGCACGCTCACAGACTGCACTTCCCCTTTCCCACCATCGAGCTTACCGTTCATGTAGGTGTGTGTCCATCTCACTCAAGGTCGGTTCAGGCGATGACTCAGCAGAAGGCAGGGAGGTTCGCTTAGTGCTGTCGTCACTCTTGCCACCCTCAGCCACACGCTGAGACAACCTGGTGGTCTGCTTCGTTTTCCGAGATGACTTGCTTTCCACACCACCACAGCACAACAGGAGAATGCTCCTCCAAAACGTTTAGCAGAGAATGACACCAACAAGAAAGCTATGGTAACGGCCGCACACAGTTTAAAGTCGTGTAGAAAGCACGGCGCTCTCTCAGTTAGACAGTTTATAAACACAAGCAAGAATGCGGCACAGCTGGCACTGAAATATGTTGACGCGGTCGGCTTTGTTGGTAAAACATGCAGCGATACTGCAGTAACAGAAGAAAACTAACAGGAGTGAAACCATTATCATTCCCTTGCTAAGCCTAGTCTGTGCGGACAAAGTTCAAGCTCTTCTGGCGAACACGTGCAGGACGGACAGTCGCTGGAAAAAACGAACTAACAAAAAAAAAATCACGTCTTACCTTGACAAGTTCTCAGCACACACTACAGAGAGAGAGAGAGAGAGAGAGAGGGTGGGTGGGGGTAGGAGTGTTGCCCGTTCCAGTCCAATGGTTTGAAATTAATGTAACAGGTGGAGGGGGGGGAAGGAGTCAAGGATGTTGAAAACGGTGGGAGGGGGGTTCACTAGGAGAAAAGAAAAACTGAGAAGAAGAAAGAAAAAAGGGGGGGGGGGGGGGGGGGGGGGGGGGGGGGAGGAAGAGGGAAGGGAATTACCTTTTTCACTCCTGTCTTTTCCAATACTTTTGAGTTGTCACTGCTTGTATTTTAAAGAAGAAGAAAAAAGACGGAAGGGGAGGGGGGATTTGGTTCAGGGCAGAAAACCAGACAGATCAAGAAAAACAAATTATAGTTCTTTCATCATAGCTTCTTTGAACTGACAAATCTTGTGCCTATGTTTATGGGTTTAATAGACATCAGAGGCACGAATGATTGTACAGTTCATACACACCGACCCATGCGTACTCATACCCACAAGCACGTGAGCACGCGCGCGCGCGCACATCCACACACACACACACACACACACACATACACACACACACGCGCGCGCGCACGCACACACACACACACACACACACACACACACACACACACACACACAAGAGTCAAGAGTTTTTCAATGATACTAATCCATGGCATAAGACATCAAATCGTGTCCACATCACACCCAAACTCCAGCCAGATCGTTTTTGCTGGTTTTGATTTTTACCAGCACCCTTTCCATTATGATAATGGACCAGGTAAGCAAGTGAGTGCGGCCGAAAAGCCCAGGCAACATGCAAGGCCCAGATACCAGTATCCCAGTGGCTTTCATGACTGGAGGGGTGTGTGGTACACCAGCTGGGACTATCCATAAAATGCCCTGTGTTTGCAACATACAGCTGTGCAATGAGTGTGTGTGTGTGTGTGTGTGTGTGTGTGTGTGTGTGTGTGTGTGTGTGTGTGTGCGTGCGTGCGTGCGTGTGCATGTGTGTGCATGTGTGTGTTGTGTGTGTGTGTGTGTGTGTGTGTGCGCGCGCGCGCGCATGCATGCAGTGGAACGTTATGAAGCATGTGTGCATTTGTGTGTATTTGGTGTGAGCTGAGAGTTTGTAGGGTGTGTGTGTGCGTGTGTGTGTGTGTGTGTGTGTGTGTGTGTGTGTGTGTGTGTGTGTGTGTGTGTGTGTGTGTGCGCGTGCGTGCGTGTGTGCGCGCGCGCGCACGTGTGCGTGTGTGTGTGTGTGTGTGTGTGTGTGTGTTGTGTGTGTGTGTGTGTGAAAGAGATAGAGAGAGGGTACAGCTCTTATATGTTGTGAAGATTTATTGAAAATGCTACTATCATTATATTTGATTTCTCATATATCCAAGGCGAAAAATGCACGTCGTTTTGGTCAATCAATGCTTTGTGAGACACAACATCCCTCTGGAATATTATCTTGTTTGACAGCCGGAGAACTTATTATTGTACAGCTAGTCTGCTGAACAGACACATTTTTGTATTGTTGCATTTCTGGTTGTTTACTTTTCCTTCAAATTTTTCACATTTTTGTTTGGCTTGTTTATGTCATGAAATGCTCTTTGTCAGAATAACTATGTTCATGAATAGATCTTCCTATATCATCCATGATCTTACCAACTGTATTTATAAGTCATATCTTTGTGACAGTAATGCTATGAAAATTGACAGGAAGGAGTACAATCTGCATAACTACAGTTATGCCCGTAAATTCAGTTTATTATGGAGCTAGATCCAAACAGCCGCTTCATAGTGTTCCAGTGGAATGCGAGGTCTATTTCCACTAACCTGTTATCTTTTGAAAGTCATGTTCTGGAGAAAGGCTATAGTGTTTTAGCGCCCCAGTCATTGAATGTGGAAAAGAAAAGGCTTCCCAATCTTAAGAATTATTACTACCCACCTCTTTACAGTGTCAGTGAGGTAAATAAAAAGGTGCAAACTGCTATCTATATTAGGCTTGACCTTGAGTTTACAAATATTAGCCCAATTCCAGTGCCCGTAGATAAACAAGATGTGTTTGCTACAGGTGCTGTCATCAAAGTAAATAAGGAATCAGTTTATAATGTTCTTTCTGTGTACTATCCTAATGGATTTTACAAAGAGGAAGTGGATTATTATGGGTGATTTTAATGTTCATGCGCCCTTTTGGGACGCAAGTTGTAATAAAGTGACATCAAACATATTTGTTGAAAATATTGTTGAGTCGAATCTAATTTTATTAAACGACGGTAGAATTACGAGAATTCCTGATGTAGTTACTCACAAGTCTAGTGCAATATATCTATCGCTTGTTTCCCCAAACATAGCAGTAAACTATAACTGGTCCACAGTAGAAGATTGTTTAGGGAGTGACCATCTTCCCATTACAATACTTTTTAATCAAAATATATTTGATGAACCGTCTACCACTGAATGCAAAATTCCAATATTTAACTATAAATTGGCCGACTGGGAAGCCTTTCAAACTTTTCTTCTGTCGCAAAATACATCACCAATTGAGGATGACGATCTAGATATATTTTATGCTAATTTTTCAAAAGTAGTATTATTAGCAGCTGAAAAGACTACCCCAAAACATAAATACAAAAAGACTGGAAAATATGTAGGCAACGTATGGTGGACAGAAGAATGTAGACTCAATGTACAGTCAAAGCGAAAAAGCTACAAAACATGGATAAGAAATAAGTCAGAAGAAAACTTTGTAATCATGAAACAAGAAAAGAATAAATGTTCTAAAATTATTGGTCAAGCAAAAAAAAAAGCACTGGATTGAGTTTTGCGAAACCGAAGTATCGGAATCAAAAGATCTATTTAAAGTTTGGAAAAAAGTCCAAGAAATGAAAAATTGCTATAGAAGTCAGTCATACCCTATAAAGCTACAAAATGATTTTCCCTTTGCTTTGGATAAAGCTGAAGCTTTTTCTGGTTTATTTTCAGCTTGTAGTCTGTCTAAAAATCTTCAGCCAGAAAGCCGTCGTCACAGAAACAATGAGGAACAAAAAGATGATTACATGGCTCCTCCACAAGAAAACGAACACTTCCTAAACTCACCTTCACTGTTGTTAGAATTAACAGAAGCATTAGATTCTATCCCTTTACATGATTCAGCTGTTGGCCTTGATGGAGTGTCCTATCAACTCATCAGACATTTACCTTCTTCATGGAAAGTATTACTGCATTCATTATTCCAAAAATGTTGGATTAATGGCAATATTCCAAGAATCTGGAAAAGTTCGGTAGTAGTTCCAGTACTCAAGGAAGGTAGACCGAGGACATCTTTACATAGTTACAGACCCATAGCTCTAACATCTCATGCTGTTAAACTTTTAGAAAAAAATATTCAAAAACGACTCTTGTATTACTGTGAAAAAAATTGTGTGATTCCTGTTCAGCAAGCAGGCTTTCGAAAAGGTCGTTGTACCACAGACCATTTAGTAAAACTGACCAGTCACATTCGAAAACAATTTTCCCGCAGAAAAAGTACTTTGGCTACATTTTTTTATGTAAAAAAAGCCTGTGACTGCGTATGGCACGCAAGGCTACTTTTCAAATTAAAAAATGTTGGTATTTCTGGGAGAATGTTTGATTACATTAAAAGCTTCCTAACAGAAAGAAGCATATGTACACGGATTGGAAGAACTTATTAATCCTTTAGGAATGTAGATATGGGTATTCCTCATGGATCAGTTATTGCTCCCATGTTGTTTACAATCCTAATCCACGATCTTCCCAAATCTATGTCAAAAGCCACACATGTAGTACAATATGCAGATGATATCACTATTTGGATTAACTGTACATTAAGGAAACATTCCAATAAAAGAACAATAAACTTTGTGCAGAAATTGTACCAAAAGGAGTTGGATAAATTATCTATGTATATGAAGAACAACGCATTAGAACTATCTGGAGAAAAAAACATGTCTTATGTTGTTTAACAATGGTGAGAACCCAAAGATACTACCCTCGCTTTTGCTAGATGGTCAGATTCTAGAATATAAACAAAAAGTTAAATTTCTGGGGGTATTTTTAACCCCTAAGCTGAACTGGAAAACACATATTGAAAATTTGATCGATAAAACAAGAAAAAGATTAAACGTTCTTAAAATAATTTGCTGTCAACCACGGGATCAGGACTGTCATACCCTTTTACATCTATACATCTCTTTAGTCCGATCGAAATTGACATATGGGCAGGAAGTATATTTCTCTTTTAAAGAGATTGCAAAGCTTGGATGGTAAGGCCATGAAATTAGCTCTGGGAGTTCCAGTTCATACAAACACTTATAAATGTTATAAAGAAACAAATATATTACCACTTAATGAGAAACGAATCCTGGATGTGTCCAAGTATATTGTCAGAAGTCTTTCTGTCGAAAATTCAGTTACTGAAGAAATACTGATGGATTCCAGTAAAGATTTTCCTAGGAGTTCTAAAAACATAACATATATATCCAATCAATTACAAACTACACATCTGACTTTATGTCACATTGTAATATTGATATCACTGCTGTACCAAAATTTGCTAAATGCTTCTTTTGATTACATATACACTATGTTAAAGAAAAGTGATAATGTAAATATTTTAACAACTGAAGTTCGTGAACATTTAGAAAACAGTTATCCAAATCATGTAAAAGTGTTTACAGATGGGTCGGTAATGGAATCCTCTGACAGTGGTTCTGGCTTTGTAATACCAACTTTAAATGTCAGGAAATCATATCATTTAGGGAAGGGGTTTTCAATTTATACTTCAGAATTATATGCAATACTTAAGGCTTTGATGTACATACATGATACACCAATTGCTTTATATAAAATCTTACTGTGTGTTGATTCCAAATCTGTTTTACAATCACTAGAGTGTTGGGACTGCAAAGCTAGAAAAGATTTGCTTTTTGAAATAAAACATTTACTGCATTGTTTCATAACTCTATGTATAAGAATTGATTTTTGTTGGGTCCCATCTCACTGTGGTATAAAGTGGAATAAAATAGCAGACAGTCTTGCAACAGAAGGAGCAAATAGAAACGCTGAAAATTTATCGAAAAATCCCTTAGATTTATCCTCTTGTGAATTAATCCAAATTATGAAGAAGTATATACATAAGCAGAATTTTAGTCAGAACATGGCTACTTTACCATTATGCCCAAGGCACATTGTCAGATTCATTCATAAATTAAGGCTGAATACTTGGAACACTAAATATTCTCATGGTATTATTTGTGTCTGCAGAGAAAACATTTCTGTGCGTCATCTTTTGTTTGAATGCTCAGTGTTGACCTCGCTCTATCAGGAGAAAGGTATTGAGATGAATAACTTTGATAATGTCAATACTGTCTTATATGGGTCATGTGTTGCTGAAATTGCCATGGTTATTTTGCAGTCACAGGTTGCAAAATTTTTGTGAAGATCACAACTTTGTGTACCACTAGGATATTTCACTTATGTAAATATGCACATATCAGATGTGGCTTTGCATGTAGTAGATAAGTTGAGTGTGAAGGTTTTTCCTTTTTTTTAAACTAGTGTCTAATATCATCTGGCGATGAAAAGACATTAAATAAACCACTGAACTGAACTGAACTGAACTGAACCGTCCCCACCCCCTCCCATCCTGCTGTTGACCAACGCACACCAAGGCCAAAGGTCACTCCAGGATGGCTCTGGCCAGCCGATTCCACACCGGGTGCTGCACAGGAGCGTCTCTGGGCACGTGGAACACGTGACGCTCGGAGTAGCGCCGTAGCAGCCTCTCCAGCGAGGCCATGGGCGGCAGGTGGCGGGGGTCTTCCAGGAAGACGACCAGGACGCGGTGGGGAAGGGTGTCGGTGATGCTGCGCTGGGCCTGGTGAACCGTGAAGCCACATGACCAGTCGTCCTCAGCAAAGGCCCGCGTCACCAGCAGCAACACCTGCAAACCGTCACCATCAGTGGTCACGTTGTTATCACTGTTAGTGGTCACATGGTCATCACTGTCAGTGGTCACATGATCATCACTATCAGTGGTCACATGATCATCACTGTTAGTGGTCACATGATCATCACAGTCAGTGGTCCCATGATCATCACAATCGTAGGTAACATGACCATCACCGTCAGTGGTCACATGATCATCACCATCAGTGGTCACATGATCATTAGAGTGAGTGGAAACATGATCATCACAGTTGGTGGTCACATGATCATCACTATCAGAGGTCACATGATCATTGCTGTCTGCGGTCATATGATCATCACAGTCGGGGGTCACATGATCATCACAGTTAGGAGTTACAAGATCAATAGTCACATGATCATCACGTTCAGTAGTTACATGGTCATCACTCTCAGTGGTCGCCTGAGCATAACCGTCAGTGGTCACATTATATTCAGTCAGTGGTCACATGATCATTACGGTCAATGGGCATAATTATGATCATCACTATCACAGGTCAAATGGCCTACAGGACACAGTATATGTTCAATGTGGACACACACACACACACACACACACACACACACACACACACACACACACGCACGCACGCACGCACGCACGCACGCACACACATTATGTATTCATAATGGAAGGAGTGAAATTAAGATACTCGAAGACAGATGAACAACTGTATTGATGGGCAGCTGTGCAGACAAAGGGAAACCAACTACAGACCAAAAGACAAACAAACGTGTGATGCTCGCACTGTATCAACGGTGATGATTCTTTATATCTAATATTCTATCTCGGAAAGTGGCATTTATATGACATAGACAATCGACGCAATGTTGGTCCCTAAGAATAAACAGTGCTGATGTATTTTCTGCAAGGTTTTAAAAGAATTTCCGATTTCTGAGCTCGCAGCAGAAAGCAGAAAATGTACCAGATTTTTTTTTTCAAAAGTTGTATTATGAAATCAGATACCATCAATTCAGTATTGCATGACTTCTGATAGAACATCACAAAAATGTGGTACGAAGATAATCAAGAGAAACAGAACAACAGGAAGAGAAAAAAAAACATGGGAGAAAGGAACAGCAACGAGAGCTGTCAGCTAAGGGGAAAGCATCCAGCGTGTACCTTCCAGCTGTCATCAGTAAACTGCACGATGTTGTCAGCCATCACTGAGCCTGGCAGCTCCTCTTGGTGCCTCAGCAGGAAGCGTATGCCGTGGCCCTGGAGGCACTGGGGAAGGCGGACACAGGCCATGCGGGCGTCCTCATCGGCATAAGCGATGTAGACATCTTTGCGGAAGTCGTGTCTTGTGGGCATGCGCAGTCGTCGCAGGACGTTCCAGGCGTACTTGAGGTGAGTCCAGCTGCGGGAGATCATGAAGGTCGTCAGCAGACCCAGGATCTGTCAGCACACACAGTGACGTCATTGCTCACAGCGGTTGCTGTCCCTTGAGGCCAAACACTGTGCACTTGGCTGCTAAAACAAACGTTTCTTTTTCTGCTAGCAATATGAGTATTGGAAAGTTGGAGGGATGGGTGGCGAATCTGAGGAAAGTAGGTATAGGGAACAGGTCGGGGGGAGGGGGGGGGGGGGTGAGGAGGGGATGATCAAATCACTGAAAATTGACGTGGGTATAATACGTTCTGATTCTAGAAAATTGCGATATATGATTTGTCATACTCCAAAAGAATGATCCCAGAGCAATGCTCTGACAGAGAGAGAGAGAGAGAGAGAGAGAGAGAGAGAGAGAGAGAGGGGGGGGGTAATTGCTTGTCATTTTCCTACTTCACTCCGAATCCTTCACCGGGATGAGGACTCCATAGTTAGCTTGTTTAAACAGGCAACATGGGGTAGATCTGTCAAGATTTGGATTTATGTGATTCACATCCACATTTGACATGGAAACTCATCTTTCATTGGGCTTGCTGCTTTGGGGTTGCTGTGAAATGCTCAAATCAACCGAATGGAAATCGGATTAGATCAGAATTCATCTGTGCATCATGATTTGATATAAGTCCGTCACCAGTTGTGAAAGCAGTCTGGCTCTGGTCAAATGTCTCTTACCTGCACTAAAAAGGCTGCTAATGTCCAGCCAAACACGCGCTGACCAAGACACGGTCTCCACAGAAACTGCCACTCAGACATCAGGTGCTCCGTGTCCGTCAACTCTCCAGTGTCTGCGGTGCAGTTGTACCTACGAGTGCTGTTGCCCTCACCATCCAGCGCCACCTTGGTGTCCCACAACCACTGCAGGAAGTCCAGGTTGGAGCAGGTACAAGACAGGGGGTTTCCTTGAAGTTGAAGCCTGGATGGTGATCAAAAGAAAGTTCCAGTATCTGTTTGGAGGAGGCACAGTACAGAGAAACCCTTACCCAAATAATTGCTGTATCCAAACCACTGCATTAAGTCTACGCAGAAATGAATTTTTATGTGATACCTGTATGCAGGCTACAGAGGGCATTAATCAACAAAATCGTTAGATTCAAACCAATACAGATTCAACAAGACAGGCGATAAGTGCGCAGAAATAAATGCTGTAAAGAAATTGTTTCTTTAAAGAACTTAACATCAATGAATGAAGCGGCATGAATGTAACATCAACATTTTTTAACTGGACATCACAACAGCAAGTAATGTGATTTGCTCTGGTGTCATATCGTCCTGTATCTTATTTGGAAACATTGACGAATTTGGCGGTTTCACTAAACATTGCTCGTGTTTAATTTTTCCTGGGGTTTCTTTGGATGCTATGACTGCTGACAGCATTTTCTAGTTTGCTCAAGATATTGGGCTGTGAAGAAACCAATATTTGTATTGTTTGGAAATGAAAGGTTCATTAACAATATTTCAAAATGAGCATTTCTTTTTTTCTAAGGCATAAACCAATTTCTAGCTGAAGAGACAGGCGAGAAAGGATCAGCACTATTTAGCTGACTAGACTTAGTTATCTGACTTGATGTAGTTATCTGACCGGATACAGTTATCTGACTGGATATAATTATAGGATATTGCTACCAGGTTGGATAGTTACCAGACTGGACATAGTTACCAGACTTAGATATAGTTATTAGACTGAATATACTTATCTGACACTAATCTGACCAGATATCTGACTGGACATAATTACCTGACTGGATATAGTTATCTGACTGGATATGATTATCTGACTGGACATGGTTATCTGGCTGGATATGGTTATCTGGCTGGATATAGTTATCTGACTGGATATAGTTATCTGACTGGATATTGTTATCTGACTGGACATGGTTATCTGGCTGGATATGGTTATCTGGCTGGATATAGTTATCTGACTGGATATAGTTATCTGACTGGATACTGTTCTCCGACTTCATTCGTTATCTGACTAGACGTAGTCATCTGACTAGAAGTAGTTATCTGACTAGAAGTAGTTATCTGACAGGATATAATGACCTGACTGGATATAATTATCTGGCCAGATATAGTGACCGGCTGTTTATAGTTACCTGAATGGATATAGTTATCTGACTGGACATAGTTATTTGACTGGATTCAGTTATCAGACTTGGTGTGATTATCTGACTAAAAATAGTTATCCGAATGGATAGTTATCTGATGGGATATAGTTACCTGAATGGATATGGCTGTTTGACTGGAAATAGTTTTCTGACTAGATGTACTTATCTGACTCGTTATAGTTTTCAAACTGGATATAGCTACCTGGCTGGAACGTTATCTGACTGGATATCGTTACCTGACTAGATATAGTTACCAGACTGGGTAGAGTTATCTGGCTGTGTATAGTTATCCGACAAGATACAGTTATCTGACTGAATATAGTTAGCTGACTGGATAAAGTTACCTGAATGGATATAGCTGTCTGATCGGATTCAATCGTCTGACTGTGACTGGATATAGTCACCTGACAGGATATAATTACCCAACTGGATATAATTATTTGACTGGCCATTGCTTTCTGACTGACCATAGCTACGTGAATGGATATAGTTACCCGACTAGATATAGTTATCTGACTGGATATTGTGACCTAAGTGGATATAGATACCTTAACGGATATGGTTATCTGACTGGATACAATTACTTGACTAGACATGCTTATCCGACTGAATACGGGTACCTAATTGGATATAGTTATGTGACAGAATGCAGTTATCTGACTAGACGTGGTTACCTGACTGGACATACGTTATCTGACTGGATACAGTTATTTCATTGTATAAAGTTACCTGACTAGATACAGTTATTTGACAGGATACAGTTACCTGACTGGATACAGTTATTTCATTGTATAAAGTTACCTGACTAGATATAGTTATCTGACAGGATACAGTTATCTGACTGGATACAGTTATCTGGCTGGATGTAGTTACCTGGCTTGATAAAGTTAGCGTAATGAATATAGTTATGTGAGTGGATATAGTTATCTGGTTGGATATAATTATCTGACTGGATATAGTTACCTGACTGGATATAGTTACCTGACTAGATATACTTATCTGACTGGATATAGTTACTTGACTGTATTTAATTTACTAACTGGATATAGTTATCTGACTGGATACAGTTATCTGACTGGGTATAGTGATCTCACTGCATACAATTACCTGCCTGAATATAGTTATCCAAAAGAAAATAGTTATGTCAATGGATGTAGTTATCTGACTGGATGTAGTTATCTGACTGAATTTTAAAAAAGTTACCTGACTGGATACAGTTATCTGGTTGCATGTGGTTACCTGACTGGATATGGTTATCGTCGTGGATATAGTTATCTGTCTGGATATAGTTTTTGCACTGGATATGATTGTCTGACGGGATATTGTTACCTGAGCAGACACCGTTATCTGACTTCATACAGTTACCTGACTGGCTGGAGTGACCTGATTGCATATAGTTATCTGACTGGACATAGTTATCTGACTTGATACACTTATCTGACTTGACATAGTTATCTGACTGGACATTGTTATCTGACTTGATACAGTTACCTGACTGGATAGAGTTACCTGAGTAGATATAGTTATCTGACTGGATATAGTTATCTGACTTGATACAGTTACCTGACTGGATAGAGTTACCCGAGTAGATATAGTTAACTGACTGGACATAGTTATCTGACTTGACATAGTTATCCGACTTGATACAATTACTTCACTGGATAGACTTACCTGAGTAGATATAGTTATCTGACTGGACATAGTTATCTGACGACATAATTATCTGACTTGACATAGTTATCTGACTTGACATAGTTATCTGACTGGACATAGTTACCTGACTGGATAGAGTTACCTGACTGGACATAGTTATCTGACTGGACATAGTTATCTGACTGGACATATTTATCTGACTTGACATAGTTATCTGACTTGATACAGTTACCTGGCTGGATAGAGTTACCTGAGTAGATATAGTTATCTGACTTGACATAGTTATCTGACTTGATACAGTTACCTGACTGGATAGAGTTACCTGAGTAGATATAGTTAACTGACTGAGTATAGTGACCTAGCTGGATTTAGTTACCTGACCGGACGGCGAGATGCCAGCGTATCTAACGATGACCGTTCTGATGAGGTCAGTGAGGTGATGTCGTTGAAGGACAGGTCAAGGACGGTCAAGTTGGGGTGAAGGTCGACGTTAACGGGCAGGGACTGAAAACTGTTGTAAGACAGGAGAAGGGTCTGCAGGTGCTCTTGACGTGGCAGACTGCCCCCTTCTATTTCCAGCAACCAGTTCCGAGACAGGTCCAAAGTCTCCAGCCTGGTCAGCCCCTTCAGCAAGCGATGTCCTCGTGTCCGCATGGTTGACACTGTCAAGTGGGAGTTGGACAGATATAAATGTTTCAACGACGGAAGATGGTCGAACAAGTTGTCACTGATTTTGTCACAGTAGTTGCCACTGAGGTCTAAAGTTTCCAGCTGATCCAGTCCAACGATGGTGGTCAGACAATGGGAGAAAGCGCCATAGGACAGGTCCAGGATCTGAATATCTGCCGCAGGCTGAAACTGAATGACTGATGGCGGAGGATTGAAAAACGAGAATGCTGATGAACAATTCATGTATCTTAAGCGGGGTGGCATAGGAATGGCGGGCCAGTGTGACTTGTCTGGGCTTTCATGCCCACGATTCTCACACTTCGAAGCATCACTCAAGATACACGCTGAGTTCTTTAGAGAGTACACTTTCTGTTCTTGAAAAAGAAAAGTTGTCAGATTTCTGTATAGAGAAAGCATGTAGAACAGTGCAAATGCGTCCCCCGTGATGTGGTTTTCCGAGATATCTATGTGTTCGATACATCTGGCAAACTCGGTGTCTGACGTGAGAAGTACTGCGTTTGCTGCCCATCGCTGTAAATGACTCATGGATAGGATGAAGCGACGAACGCAAATATGTGTGAGGTACTTTGTGTTTTCGCGGTCTATTGTGTAGTAGAGTGGCAGAGATCTGCCAATATGTCCCATATAGATTTCTTCCATAGTTTGTCCTTGCAGACCATACAAAGATAAGAGCGCGGTCTTGGGCTTCAGATATCCGTTATTGCCAAGATTCAGGTACTTCAGCTGCGGTAAGTCACAAAAAGCACATCTGTCCACTGACACTAGTTTGCAAGATTGGGCCACAATGGTCCGCAGTGAGGAGTTCTTAAATCCAAAGAATGTGTTGTTACTGAATAGGTGAGCCTGACAATTATAACGAAGATCCAGAGTGTCAATTGCGGACATTTGGGAAAAATCTGAACCAAAGTAAAGATGAAAAAACGAGTCGATGGACAGGTATTTCACGGACACCAGATCGTTGAACACACCCTCTGGGTAACCATCTGAACTGTCATCAGTGTTGTCAACGAGTGAAAATACCTCTACAGACTTTAGTGGAGCAAACACCCCTTGTGGCAAGGACGTGTGTTGGAACTGTAAGTGGTTCCGGTCCAGGGTGATTTTTGTCAACAGGTTCAGCCCTACAAAAGCCAGAGGCTCCAGCCGAGTCAAGCGGTTGTCACCGACAGTGAGGTACGTGAGACTGATCAGGTCAGCGAAGGTGTTGTTGTCTAACGTCTCTAAACGGTTGTGACTCAGGTCTAGAGACGTCAGATGTTTCAGTCCCCGGAAGGCTCCTGCAGAAAGTGACGTCAGATTGTTATTTTGCAGATTCAGGGTCCGCAGGTGAGAAAGTCCAAAGAAGGCGTCATCTGCCAGCCACGTCAGATGGTTGTGGTGAAGGAGCAGGGTGTTTAACGCTGACAGGTTCCCAAAGGAGTCTTCCCCGACAACCTTCAGCAGATTATAGCTCACATCTAGGCTCTGCATCTTCTCTGCTCTTCGAAAGATGATCTGGTTCAGTTCTGTGATTGCGTTGTGACTGACATCCAAGTGCTGTACATGGGACAGAAACTCCAAGGGAAGGTCCGGTAGCGAGGTCAGCTGGCTTTGTGTCCAGTCCAGCCACACCACATCGTCAGGGGACAGGTCAGGTAAGGAGGCCTGAGAACCCTGTGTACAGTGCACGTGCATCCCGTCAGAACAAGAGCTGACAGAGCAGGCCCTGGTCATGAAGGGGGTGACACAGCACAGCAGGAGGACAGGCAGCGTGTGGAAAGGCATGGTGATGCCCTGCAGCAGACTGCTGTGCCAGACACTGGGCAGACTACCACCCAGGATGGGTCAGATCGGAGAGGTCACTATCTGCCGACAACGTCATGGAAAATCACTTGTAGCGAAACGACAATGATCATTTAGCAAAGATGTTATGTCCCGTATTTACCATTAAAAAGGTTTGTACTTTGCATTTCAGTTTTCATCCTGCTGCACTTTTTGAGTATGGGAGCAAATCCATCTGCATGTTGAGAAACTGTGCTCTGAATTCTAACCTAAATCCTAAGGCAAACCTCTGTATTCACGAGAAAATCATGAGCCGCTTGGCACTGCAAGTTTATCGACATCATTACTCAATACAGTAACTCGGAAACGTGAAAGACCTCTGAATTCTAGAATAAAACAGTGGCAGTCTCAATACAAGAATAAAACAATGGCCATCATAATACTAGAATAAAACAATGTCCATTTGAATACAAGAACAAAGCAATGGTCATCTAAAATACAGGCCACCTTAATACCAGAATAATACAATGGCTATCTGAATACCAAAGTAAAAAAAATGGCCGTCTTAGTATTAGTAGAGTAGAAAGAAACTCGTGGAGAGCGTGGCAGCAGAGAGTCCTCAGAAGAGAAGCCCCCTTCAAGCAAGTGTTTCGGCCCTTATCTCCTGACACTCTAGGGGGGTTGGGCCACACCCGGTTCATGACTCCGGATGTCCCTCTGCTGCCCCTTTTTTTCCCATCTTGGGACGAGCCATGGCTGGGATTCGAACCCATGACCCTCTGGACATGCTCATTTTCCACTTAATGACTCGCGCTTTAACCACTGAGCCACAGGGACACCTGATATTTGTAGGGAAATTAAGCCTTATGAAGTTCACTTTTGTTCCTCCTTGACCAGATCCAGCTTGAACACCTCTCTGCCGCTTCTGCCATTGCTTTCAGGGCTCTGGTTTTTTCCTTCCCTGCAACTGAGAGCTGTTTCATGAGGCTGTATGCAGACGTTCCTACAAACCCCCTAGCTCCAATTTCTGCAGTGAGGACTTTGACCTGATAGCCTTCTCTCCTCAGGCTGTTTGCCAGATCAGCATACTTTTCAGTCTTGTAGATTTGAGCTGCCTCCATTCTGTTCTCATATGGCACCGTGAGCTCGATCATGATCAGCTGCTTGGTTGACTTAGAGTGGACTACTATGTCTGGTCTCATGCCACTCTTGCTGATGATCTCTGGGTGACTCTTCCATTCTGGGAGGTCTGCAGTGCACTCCCAGTCATCTGCCCCGTCCAGCAGACTCTGCCTGCATGTTTCGAGTGGCACTGTTGTTCTTGGCCATGATTTGCTGCCTCCTGCCGTGAAGAATGTTGCGGGTGCTTTTGGAGTCCTGATTTTCCCTTTTGTGGTGTTGGTACTAGCCCAGACTACATGTACAATTTCTTTGAGCACTTGGTTGTGCCTCCATGTGTACCTTCCTTGAGCCAGGGCTACTTTGCATGAGCTTAGGACATGCTCCACTGTTTGTTTTTCATGGCAGAGGGGGCATGCAGGATCGTCTGTTTTCCCCCACTTCACCAGGTTTGCATTTGAGGGCAGAAGGTCATATGCAGATCTGAGAATGAAGCTGATCCTGAGAGGGGCCATGTGCCAAATGTCATTCCAAGTGAGACTTCTTTGGAGTGCATTCTCCCACGTTGTCCATTGCCCTTGCTGGCTCTGCTGGACTGCTTTTTGGAGTCTTTTTTGGTCTTCTTCTTTTCTCATCTCCTGAATCATCATGTCTCTTTTGGCTTTTCCTTTGGCCTTTGACCACCATTCAGTTTTGGTCACCCCCAGTCCCTGTCTGTTGGTCTGTGTGTGTCCTGTTATTTCTCTGATCTTGAGACTTTCTTTTGCAGAATCCATCGCCTCTTGAACTTTCCATTTTCTGCCTGTCTTCAGCTGGGGCTTAATTGCTTCTACCACCTTGTCTCCTGAGTCCTCCAGCATGCTTTGAAGTCTGATCTTCCCTGCTTTGTATTCCTCCAGGATGGATTTCAGGGGTAGTTTCAGCTTTGCTTGGCGACAGTACAGCGCTATGTCAGTCAGACAGGGTGGGACACCAAGCCATTTCCTTGTGAACTTGTTGATTTTGGCTTCCATTGCCTCCACTATGCTGGTGCAGATGTCGTATATCATCAGAGGCCATAGCAGCTTTGGTATCAGCATGAACTGCAGACACCAGACCTTGTATTTGCCAGGGAGCCCACACTGGTCAATGGTCTCCAAGCCTTCCTCCGCCATCTGCTTGGTTTCTTTTGCTCTTTGTGTGTCTTTCAGCGTATCATCATACCATCTTCCAAGGCTCTTGACTGGTTCTTCTGTGACTGTTGGAATGGCCTGGTTGGCAACACTGAAGACCACAGATCCGGCCACTTTTCCTTTCCTCAGTGAGAGACTCCGTGATTTCTTTGGCTTGAACTTCATTCTGGATGAGGCAACTATGTCGTCCAGCCTCTCCAGCACATGACGTGTCTCGTCTTCTCTGGATGAAATCACTGTAGTGTCATCCATGAAGGCCTTGAGAGGAGGCATCTTGTATCCATCGCCAAGGTCTGTTTGTCTCGCGTTGTTTGTTGCTGCTTTCAAGATGAGTTCCATTGCCAGCACGAACAGTATTGGGGAAATTGCACAGCCCATTGCAATACCCACTTCCAAGTTGGTCCAGTCTGTTGTGTACGCCTTGGTAGAGAACCGCATTGAGAAGCCATTGAAGTACTTCTTGAGCATGTCGCGGATGTTCTTTGGCACATGGTACATCTCAAGAGCCAACTGTATCATCTCATGGGGCACAGATCCATATGCGTTTGCCAGATCAAGCCACACTACGTCCAGGTCTCTCTTTTCTGTTTCTGCTTTTTGGATTGCGTCCCAGATCATTGTGGCGTGTTCTACACAGCCCGCCACGCCTGGGATGCCACCTTTCTGGACTGACACATCCAAGTACTTGTTTTCCATGAGGTACTTGGTCAGCCTTGCTGCCATGACAGAGAAGAAGATTTTCCCTTCGACGTTCAGTAGTGATATTGGCCTGAACTGGCTAATGTCACTTGAGTTTTGCTCTTTGGGGATGTACACACCATCTGCCGTCATCCACTGGCCGCTGATCTTCTGGTTTCTCCAAGCCGATCGCAGCAGCCTGTGGAGCCACTCCAGCACCTTGGGACATTTCTTGTAAAGCTGGTAAGGTATTCCGTTTGGCCCTGGTGATGATTTGGCTCTGGCTTTGTCGACCACCTTCTTGATTTCCGCCAACGTTGGAGGCTTGCCATTGAACTGTTCCTCAGGGTTGGTTGGCCACACCAGACCTTGAATGTCGAGTGGTGCTTTGCTCTGTGGGTCAGAGTATGTTTTCCTCAGATGCTGCTCAAGAACTCCTTTGTCCACACTTAGGGTCCCAGATTTTGGCTGCTCAAACAGTGTTCTGGCAAACTGGAAGGGGTCTCTGAAGAAGCGCTCTTGTGTCTTCTTCTTTTTGCTCTTCCTCTTCCTCGCAGATTCCGCTTTGCTGAGGGCACTGTGTTTTTCTTTCAGGTCTTTCCACAGTTTTTCCAAGTCTTGTTTTTCAGCTGGCAGTGCGGTCTTCATTTGCATCTTGAGGTTTTTCTTTTGGACCCTGATCTTGTCCATCTTTTCTTGGCGTCTGGATTTCTTTGGAGGTGTTTTCTCTTTGGGTAGTTTTGCTCCATAGGCGTCTCTACATGTGGCATACACAATGTCCCCATATGTGGCTAGTTTGTGTTCCAGGGTGCTTTTCCCTATCAGTGCATCGAGTCTTTGGACGATTTTTGCATCCAGTTTCTCCCAATCTTCAGTTTCGTTTGCTCGTGGCAGGTTGAGTTTCAGGCGCCTGGCATCGAGGGCCTGTGCAAATTCCTCATCCGAACCAACAGCGTGGATGTCCTTGGCACTGTGGTTTAAATCCTGGCCTTGGTCTTCCGACGTCTTATCTGCTGATGCAGTGCGCTGCTGCTCATTCAGATGAGTCTTCACACATCCCATCTTTGTTCTGTGGATCTTCATGCCACGGGTGGTAGCGAAACGCTTTCCACAGACACATGGATATTAGAATAAAACAAATGCCGTCTGAATGCTAGAATAAAGCAATGGCCATCTAAATGACATAATAAAACAATGGCCATTAGAATGTCAGAACAAAACAATGCCCAATATGTTCATATCATTAATCACATTCTGCTGTACACATTAATGTTATCTTTTCATATTCACATGCAGTGTCCTTCCGTTATTCCGTTTGTGAATTCTAAAAGTGTTCACAATTATGTGTTTGCATAAATGACTGGAGGGACTGTGCGGTTAGTGGGGGTGGGAGGGGAAGGGACTGGCAAGGCGTTTGTGTGTCGATAAATCTGTGTGTTTTTGTGTGAACGCCGCGCGCGCGCGGCAAGCGCGCGCGGCGCGCGTGCGGTGTGTGTGTGTGTGTGTGTGTGTGTGTGTGTGTGTGTGTGTGTGTGTGTGTGGTGTGCGTGCGTGCGTGCGTGCGTGCGTGCGCGCGTGCGTGCGTGCGTGCGTGTGTGAAATTATACTATTCAAACGAAGGTCTTATTTTCATTTTCATCTACTGCATGTTTCCGCAAACCATAACAAGGTCGCAGCTCCACTGATTTATAATCCTCTGACCACCTCCAAGCCCTGGACTTAGGAACTGCATGACGGTGATTGACAAGGTCAGTTGGGGTCAG
>CM065727.1:20907785-20910285 GCA_033310375.1 Conus canariensis
GTCAGCAAATCTGCAGCCAAAAGGAGATCTTCCACAGTTTCAGAAGAAAGACTGGTACCTGAAGCAGAAACAAAAAGAAAACTTCGACAAACGTCATCGAGCGAGACCACTGACACCACTTAACTATGCAGAACCTGTGTGGATCAAGACACCAGTGGATGCTGAAGCCACAGCGGTGAGCCAGTCACCGATGCCTTCAACACAGAACTGCAGATCCTACATCGTGCATACAGGATGGGGAAGCAGAGAAGAAATATACATCACCTTCGACGCCGAGATGAACAACAACCGACAAGGATGATAAGCCATCAGAAGCTGCATCAACAGTTCCCTGTCATCTGACCCAAAGACAGACGGACGATTTTGTGAGTCAGATACTGACCCTGACCAACGAGACATGTGTGAAAACACTTCTTCGAACCAAACAGTTACCACAACGAAAAGTGGTCGTCGTGTGACAGTTCCATAGAAATTAAATTTGTAGACTGTGTTGACTTTAATAAAAAGAAAAGGCATGAGATTAACATTAAACATACAATGCACTCACCAGGGATAAATTCACACCGTCCGGAAGAGGAACATTAATCCGACTGATTGACAGATTGTTGTCAAAGATTATTTTCAAACCTCAGTAAGGGGGATGTAGTGTTATGTGTCGTCTGCTAAGTTTAAACAAAGCCTCGTTCTGGCATTAATATTATTAGCCAATCGAAAGACATTGCGATATTGACCAATCGAAATGTACCCTTCATTCGGTGCGATCTAACTCATTATCAACGTCTGCTAGTAACTAACCTCAACCCACAAATCGTAAATATAATAAACCACATTCAACCAATCCTAGGGGGGAGGGTGGGGGGGGGGGGGGGTAAAGCCAGGCAAAGAGTCAGACAGAGAAGGAGGATGGTGACGGCTGTCCTTTCTTTCTTTCTGCATACGCAGGCTGATACTCCTGCGGCCACTCCCTGTATAGACCGGCAAGGATTAATGCTATCTACCCAACAAAGGAGTGGAGTTTTGTGTGTATGACCGTTTTTTTATCCTGTCATTAAAGCAGCCATACTCCAGCTTCGGGGAAGACGGCTGTCAATTGCCATAAAGCCACAGTCCTTTCCTAACAGAGTTCATCGCATACTCTTTGTTAGGATCACCACGACCATGCGGGTGTCCCAGTTGGAACTTATCCTAGTCTTACAGTATTCAGCCTCCAGTGACGTTGAGC
Source organism: Conus canariensis (assembly GCA_033310375.1). NCBI lineage: Eukaryota > Metazoa > Mollusca > Gastropoda > Neogastropoda > Conidae > Conus > Conus canariensis. The sequence goes on from CM065727.1 coordinate 20,909,008, forward strand.
CCATGGCCAAATGCTCTGTCAGAAACCTCATGCTTAAGATTTGCTTTCTGAAATGGCACGATAATGGTTCATCCACTCTGTCCACATGCTCTTCTTTCCTAACTAAATCGCTGAGCCTGAAGAGCAGCCTCTACCTAACCATATGTTTACTGCTGGCCCTTTCGTCATCCAATCCCAGGCCTCGACGATCAAAGATGGAGCAGGTTGACTGGTCTGTCAGGGCACTGAGGGAGGATCTTCAGAGGACAGACTCCTGTGGCACGCATGTGTGACAGCCTGGGCGCTGCCATTAAACCCCAGAGGATAAGCGTCTAACTTAGGCAGGTGATTCCACAGGCTCATGTCATGGTTAAAAACTGCTAACTATCAAGGAACATGAAATCCACAATCTCTCCACCAGTTGCGCCCTCTGGTGGAATATCGTGATCGCCAACATACGTAAGGTAGCAGGCTGGAGATCACAACCAACCTTTGGCAGGTTTTACCATGGGATAGCCAGATCTATAATTGTATTCAGAAAAGGCGGATTTCTGGGAGAGAAAGAAAAATGGAAATATGGTGATAAACATATAAGGGTCGTCAACAGTTATAAATATTTAGGGCTACATTTTACAAGAAAGCTTTCACTAACGTATGCGGTGGAAGAGCTGGCCGCTAAAGCAAAAATTAAAACAACACAGCTCCTTAGATGCCTTTGGAAATTAGGAGATATTTCGAGAAATGTGTTCTTTAAGATGTATGACGCTCAGATTGCTCCCATTTTACTGTACGGGTCTGAGGTCTAGGGCTACCAACAGCTTGATGTACTTGAGAAGACACATATGTTTGCCTGGAAACGTTATTTGAACGTAAGTAAGCAAACGCCAAATAAAATGGTGCTGGGAGACCTCGGCCGATATCCAATGTATGTTTTAGCGGCTGAAAGGGGTATTCAATACTGGCTAAGAGTTTATAATCTGGCAGAAGAAAGACTACCCAGGAAAGCCTATAGTATGCTAAACCACCTTCAAGAATTGTGTAAAAAAAAAAAATTGGCGTTTTACGTGAGACAGTTATTATTTGTAAATGGATTTGGAGATGTTTGGTTGCAACAGAGTGTTGGCGATATGAACAATTTCATTCCTGTTTTTAGACAGAGACTCGCTGATCAGTATGCAGAAACTTGGCATGATAAACTTGAATCAGCAGAACGTTTTGAACTGTATTCTAGCTTTAAGCAGTTCCTACAAGCAGAACATTATTTGGATTCCGAGATATCACAGTGTCAGAAAGAAGCAT
>CM065727.1:20917785-20977785 GCA_033310375.1 Conus canariensis
ATGTCCAGTCAGATAACTATATCCAGTCAGATAAGTCTATCCAAACAGGTAACTATATTTTGTGGGGTAACTATATTCAGTCAGATTACTATAACCAGTCAGGTAACTATACCCAGTCAGTATCCAGTCGGGTAGCTATATCCAGTCAGATGACTATATCCAGCCAAGTAACTATATCAAGTCAGGTAACTATATTCAGTGAGGTAACTATATCCACTCAGATTACTGTAACAAATCAGGTCACTATATCCAACCAGGTAACTATATCCAGCCAGGTAACTATATTCAGTCAGTTAACTATATCCAGTCAGGTAACTATATCCAGTCAGATGAATATATTCAGTCAGGTAACTATATCCAGTCAGTTAAATATATCCAGTCAGATGAATATATTCAGTCAGTAAACTATATCCAGTCAGTTAACTATATCCAATCAGATAAATATATTCAGTCAGGTAACTATAACCAGTCAGGTAGCTGTATCCAGTCAGGTAACTATATCCAGCCAGGTAACTATATTCAGTCAGGTAACTATATCCAGCCAGGTAACTATATTCAGTCAGTGAACTATAACCAGTCAGGTAGCTATATCCAGCCAGGTAACTATATTCAGTCAGGTAACTATATCCAGCCAGGTAACTATATTCAGTCAGTGAACTATAACCAGTCAGGTAGCTGTATCCAGCCAGGTAACTGTAACCAGTCAGATAACCATATCCAGTCAGATAACTATATCCAGTCAGATACCTATATCCACTCAGGCAACTATATCCAGTCCGGTATATATAGTTAGTCCGATCACTATATCTAGCCAGATAAACATATCCAGTCAAGTGACTATGTCCAGTCAGCTAGCTAGATCCAGTAAGGTTACCGTGTAAAGTAAGATCACTTACAATATCCATCCAGATAGCTCCATCCAATCAGGTAAGTATATAGTCAGTCAGGTTACTATAGTCAATCTTATCACTATATCTAGTCAAGTACCCATGTCCAGTCAGATAACTATAGTCAGTCAGGTTACTATAGTCAGTCTTATCATTATATCCAGTCAAGTACCCATGTCCAGTCAGATTACTATAGTCAGTCAGGTTACTATAGTCAGTCTTATCATTATATCCAGTCAAGTACCCATGTCCAGTCAGATAACTATAGTCAGTCAGGTTACTATAGTCAGTCTTATCATTATATCTAGTCAAGTACCCATGTCTAGTCAGATAACTTTTGTCAGTCAGATAACATTAGTCAGTCAGGTTACTGTAGTCAGTCTTATCACTATATCCAGTCAAGTACCCATGTCCAGTCAGATTACTATAGTCAGTCAGGTTACTATAGTCAGTCTTATCACTATATCTAGTCAAGTACCCATGTCCAGTCAGATAACTATAGTCAGTCAGGTTACTATAGTTAGTCTTATCACTATATCCAGTCAAGTACCCATGTCCAGTCAGATAACTATAGTCAGTCAGATTACTATAGTCAGTCTTATCACTATATCCTGTCAAGTACCCATGTCCAGTCAGATAACTATAGTCAGTCAGGTTACTATAGTCAATCTTATCACTATATCCAGTCAAGTACCCATGTCCAGTCAGATTACTATAGTCAGTCAGATTACTATAGTCAGTCAGATTACTATAGTCAGTCTTATCACTATGTCCAGTCAAGTATCCATGTCCAGTCAGATTACTATAGTCAGTCAGATTACTGTAGTCAGTCAGATTACTATAGTCAGTCAGATTACTATAGTCAGTCTTATCACTATATCCAGTCAAGTACCCATGTCCAGTCAGATATTATAGTCAGTCAGGTTACTGTAGTCAATCAGATAACTATAGTCAGTCAGGTTACTATAGTCAGTCAGATAACTATATAGTCAGTCAGATCACTGTATCCAGTCAGAGAACCATATTCAGTCAGGTAACTGGTGCTGAACTTTTGTCATCAGTCTGTACGGCTAGAAATGGGATTATAGTGTAGAACAAATAACCACTCGTTCATCAGCCGTCGTGGCGAAGTGGTTAGCGTCGCAGACTCATGGGTGGGAGGTCGTGGGATCGATTCACATCAGCGTCATGTGGATTTTTTTTTCTGCCCCGACCAGCTCCTACCCAGAGTTGAGTTTGCTACGAGCTCAGATATATTATGAAAGTAAGCGTAGAATACAACAGCCCTGTCCTGCAGTCTCAGACCGGAAAGGAAATCCGTAGCATCATCTTCATCATCCTCATTCTCATCGATCAGCATTGAAAAAAAAACAAAAAAACTCAAATTCTGTGGCCCTTCATGCCCTGCTCCTATGGTGACCTCAGTTTCGATGTCTTCTGCACGTCTGTGGCCTTGGTTTAAATCCGTCGGGGTCACTGGTCTTGGCAAAGTCATGGGGGCTGTCGTCGAATGGATGTGGTGGCGCCCTCTGGAGGGAGAGCTCATTCCTACTGGCTCTGCGACTGAGCAGTTATTGTCATAAGTAGGTGGCTTAGTAGGTAGTGTCCTGCGTATGTTGGATCAAAACAGGCACTATTGAACACCACCGAAGTGACTCAGCAGCAGTGACAGTATCTCCTCCGTTGGGTTGCCTCTTGACGACTTGACACTGACTGCTCCCTGTTGGGTTGCCAACGCCGAGACTGTGGCGGGCCGTGCCGGGCTGTAGCTGGGGGGGGGGGGGGGGGGGGGGGGGGTACTGAATGAGCGGCGTGGCTGCACTGCCACTGATGTGGCACAGAAGATGGGACAGCCAAACTGCATATATGTATATATCTGCTTATTCATGAACGTCCTTCACGAAACACTCACTTCCAAGAGGTGCTTAACATCACGTTCTACACAGCCCATCGCTTGCTTTAACTTAAAAACGCATTTAGCGTCCATAACCTTCAAGGAAAGTCCGGAAAAGGTCAAACAAAAAGCAGCGTTTCGTGACACGGCCAGATTGACCCATATTTCTGAATGAGTGACAGGGAAGACATGACTCCGAAACGAATCACAATTACTTACTGGTCTGATGTCAGTTACCAATGTTGATGTTCTGTCTGTCCATGCAGCTTCGGTCCCTGTTCTTTTAGTTCATTGATTAAATCAGTTTCATTTTCGCAGTCATTTCATACTGTCATACTGAATCTGTGTTGATTTGAAAAGGGTTGTTTTTTTTTTTTTTTTTTTTTTTTTTTTAAGAATTCCCTCTATGGCATAAAAACAGTTGTCCACCACCACCATCACCCACCAACCCTCTCTTCTGAATTCTCTCCGTGGTATAAAAACCATTGCTGTACACACACACACACACACACACACACACACACACACACACACACACACACACACACACACACACCATCCCCACACGAATTCCCCATACAGCATAGAAATAAGTATCCCCCCCCCCCACCCATCACCACCACCCTCCCCCACTCAAAAAAAAAGGGGGGGTTTTTGTCATCGAGTGTTTAAAACGGCGTTTAAGATACTACAATCATTTTGGTTCTGTGTTCTCTATACGATAGTTCCGCTTCCAGACACAGAGATGGAACTTTTCTTGTGTTGATCACCATCCAGGCTTCGACTTCAAGGAAACCCCCTGTCTTGCACCTGCTCCAACCTGGACTTCCTGCAGTGGCTATGGGACACCAAGGTGGCGCTGGATGGTGAGGGCAACAGCACTCGTAGGTACAGCTGCACCGCAGACACTGGAGAGTTGACGGACACGGAGCGCCTGATGTCCGAGTGGAAGTTTCTATGGAGACGGTGTATTGGTGTGCACGTGTTTGGCTGGACATTAGCAGCGTTCCTTGTGCAGGTGAGAAACAATTGGATTACATTTTTAAGCCAGTACAGGTAACTTTATGTTTTTAAAATGTATTTGACTGAGAAACTGCAGCAGAAAATAAGTCCAATCTAATCCGATTTTCGCCGTAGGTAATCTGAACAATTCAAAGACAAGTCAGTTCCATTGACACTTACATTTCCATTTCAAACGCAAAATTCGATTCATCTAAATCGAAATCTGTCGTTAGATCTCCTCCATGTTGCCTGTTTAAACTAGCTAAGTAACCTCATCAAGTAAATAATAAACAAGTACGGTAATTCTTGCTCCAATGGTGAAAGAAGTAGACGCCCGTTACGGCCAAACGAATGCTGCTTAAGACACTGAATCGCCTAAGAGAAGTGACGACACAGAGCACACAGAACGAACAGGAAGACATCCCCATAACGGGACGCTCCAAGCTTGCCCATAATAATTATACCCTATACCTGACACTTCTGCTCAGCAACAACAACTGGAGACACGAGCAAACACAAATTAACGTTTATTCAAGACTGGCACAACAGCCTTTTCGATCTTGAATATAGTCAAACAAACACACGGACAGAGGGTGACAAATACCGTTAACCTCGGTTTGATTGCTATGAAAGGAAGTCCTAAATGACGCTCCTATGGGCGTGCATTTTTTTTCCTCATGGGAGCAAGAGCTACCCTATTTGTTTGTTATTTACTGTTTACTGTTCCCTGTCCCATTTCAGATAATTTCATCAAGGCTGAGCAGGATGAGAGAAATAAGTTTTAAAAAAAAAACATGACTAATTATTTATATGAAATTTTGATTTAACACCAGTCTGTCTGGCTGGCTGGCTGGCTGGCTGGCTGGCTATCTCTGTCTCTCTCTCTCTCTCTCTCTCTATCTATCTATCTATCTATCTATCTATTTATCTATCTGTGTGTGTGTTATGATTGCTTTGGAATTAAATTTTTTTTTTCCTTTTTTTTTTATAATTTGGTGGGGATTGCAGAGGGAGGGAAGGGAGGGGGGGGTGGGGGGGGGCAAATTATACATGTCAGTTTTGTAGCATCAGAGCGTATCATGCCAATGTGAATGCAGGTGATCAGAGCTCCTAAATACACCTCAACCCCTTGCCCACAAATTCACTTAACCGTCCGCCAAGATTCAAGTGTTCATCCTATGGTATCAGAAATTAAAAAACAAACAAACAAACAAACAAACCGTTGGACTATTTCAGGGGTGAAATATCGTGTTTTGCCCAAGAGACACTAACCGCTGTGAGCAATGACGTCACTGTGTGTGCTGACAGATCCTGGGTCTGCTGACGACCTTCATGATCTCCCGCAGCTGGACTCACCTCAAGTACGTCTGGAACGTCCTGCGACGACTGCGCATGCCCAGAAGACACGACTTCCGCAAAGATGTCTACATCGCTTATGCCGATGAGGACGCCCGCATGGCCTGTGTCCGCCTTCCCCAGTGCCTCCAGGGCCACGGCATACGCTTCTTGCTGAGGCACCAAGAGGAGCTGCCAGGCTCAGTGATGGCTGACAACATCGTGCAGTTTACTGATGACAGCTGGAAGGTACACGCTGGATGGTTTTCCTTTGGTTGACGACTATCGTTCCTTTTCTCGTCATTCCCTGTTTTTCTGTTCCGTCAAAGGTTTCGTTGTGGTGTCCAATCCAAAGACATGTTACTGTCAGCAGACGGTATTTTATTCCCGTTGTTTGGTTTGTTTTGTATGTTTTGTTGGTTGTTAATCTTTTTGCTGTAAGCACAAATTCAGGAACGTAAATTAGTATTAATAATGCCTTAGTGACCAACACTCCACCAATTTTCTATGGATTATAAATTCCATCCTCAGGGATAAGACATCAGACATATGGAATTATCAGCATTGATACTGTGCAAGAATCACACGTTTGTTGGTCTGTTGGTCTGTCTGCTTCTCGACTGTCCATCCGTACTATACCGTCCATCTGTTGATCTATCTACCTGTGAGTATCTGGCTACGGAATGGATGAGTTTTACGTCCTCACAGCATGAGCTTTTAGGGGCAGGTTTGTCGCCGCAGCAAGCTGCAGCATGGAGTTGTAGGCTGGCAGGTTTGGTCGGGGTTGGTGTTTGCGGTCGGGAGGAGGAACCCGGGGTAGACGGCGTCGTCAGGCAGGAGCCTGGGTGAAGTTCTTCTTTCGCAGACAGTCGGTGTTTTCCTTCTTCATGGGAGGTCGCGTTGATGAAATCGTTAGGACCGTTGGGCGGTCGTCTGCAGGTTGTTCGTTGGTGATGGTCGATCCAGTTCTTGTCGTCGTCGTCGTGGCGTTTCCTCCAAAGCCGTCGTCAGGGCTACCGGGCGGCCGTCTTCATGCTGAATGGCGACGTTCCTGTGCCGCGAGAGGCCGACTCAGATGTACGGGACACAAGTCGCCGAGCCGCTGCATGTAGATCCATGTCCACTCTGCGCCCATGGGGGACGTTCCCACCCTCCCCTAACCCAAAAGGGAGGGCCCTACTGGTCGTGCAGGCCACTGGTGAAGTCGCAGAGTGGCAGCGCCTCGTCGTCAAACTGCCCCACACAGCCTCGAGAGCCGTCCCCCGGCAACACAGGCTGGTCCCGTCGTCACTACTGGTGCAAGGAAGGTGGTCAGTGCCGCCCCACGCCTGTCTGTCACCTAGGCGTCTTCTGCCGGTGATTCCACCTCCCAGCAGGAATGAGTAGCTGCAACAGCGGGGCCGCCACTGCTGCTGGATCTGGCTGCTTTCCCCCTGTGTTTGTATACTCGCCTTCACGTGCAGTAGGAGACAGTTTGTACATTGCAGTGGGCCACTTTAGATTTGGATCATGCTATAACCCGCAGACCATGTGACTTGTGACAGTCATGTGACCACTGGCTGTGAGGATCATGTAACTCCTGACTGTGATGATCATGTAACTCCTGACTGTGATGATCATGTAACTCCTGACTGTGATGATCATGTAACACCTGACTGTGATGATCATGTAACTCCTGACTGTAATGATCATACAACCACTATGATGATTATGTCACCCTTGACCATGATGATCGTTGACCCTGGACTGTGATGATTATGTGACCTCCGACTGATTATAATATCACGAATGACCGATGATCGCGTGACCCCTGACAGTCATGATGATCATGTGACTGGCGACTGTGATAATCATGTCACCAATGACTAAGATGACCATGTGACCATTCACAGTGATGATCATATTACTATTGTGATGATAATATGACCGATGATCGTGAAGATCATAAGATCACTGTGATGATCGCGTGACCACTGACTGTGATGATCATATGACTATTGTGATGATAAAATGACCAATGACTGTGAAGATCATGTGATCACTGTTATGATCATGGGACTACTCACTTTAATAATCATGTAATCTGTGAGTGTGACGGTCATATGACCCTATGACGATCATGACACCCGTTGACTGTCATTATCATGTGACCAGTAACTGATTATCATGTGATCACCGACAGAGACGATCACCTGACCAAAAGCAGTGATGATCACATGACCACTGACGGTAATGATCACGTGACCATTAGCAGAGATGTTCACGTGACCACTGACAACGATGATCACATGACCAGTAGCGGTGATGATCACATGACCAATGACTGTGATGATCATGTAACCTCCGATTGTGATGACCATGTGTCCAATGATGGTGATGACCATGTGACCACTGACAGTGATAATCACGTGACCACTGACGGTGACGGTTTGCAGGTGTTGCTGCTGGTGACGCGGGCCTTTGCTGAGGACGACTGGTCATGCGGCTTCACGGTTCACCAAGCCCAGCGCAGCATCACCGACACCCTTCCCCACCGCGTCCTGGTCGTCTTCCTGGAGGACCCCCGCTACCTGCCGCCCATGGCCTCGCTGGAGAAGCTGCTACGGCGCTACTCCGAGAGTCATGTGTTCCACGTGCCCAGAGACGCTCCTGTGCAGCACCCGGTGTGGGATCGGCTGGCCAGAGCCATCCTGGAGTGACCTTTGGCCGTGATGTGTGTTGGTCAACAGCAGGAAGGGGACGGGAGAGGGGGGGGGGAGTGGTGGGGGTAGGTGAGTGTAAATTGAAAGTCCGTTTGGGGTTGTTCAATAGTTGGTTTTTTTCTGGACATGAACCAGCAATGTTAATAATGTTGCATGCGTTCATAATTGATATGCATCGGTGGTAAACTTGCGCGTGAGGTGTGGTCCCACAATACAAGGCAAGTCGGGTTTGTCAGTGATGGTCTTATCAAACAAGACAAGTTGAATAATACGCTCTTGTGAGACAAGTTAGATGTGCTCGTGTACGGCAAATGATGTCAAATATGGTTTTATGAGGCAAGGGAAGTCGGGCATGCTTTCATGAGACGAGGCAAGTTGGATCTCTCTCTCTCTCTATATACACACACACACACACACACACACACACACACACACACACACACACACACACACACACACACACATATATATATATATATAGTCATGCGGTGGTAGAGAAGTAAAAGTAACTAATTCTTACAAATATAAATATTTAGGAATGCTGTTCACAACAAAGCTGAGTTTGAATTTTGCCGTATCAGAGACCTGTAGAAAAGACAGAAAAAGGGGTCACAGAAATTTTAACAGCGTTACGTAAACTCAATGTTATTGATTCTCGTGTATTCTGGAAACCTTTTGATGCCAAAATCGAACTAGTTATTACACATAGTGCTGAAATATGTGGTCCTCATGATAAAGATTTGTTTAAGTACATACATTTGCAATCAAACTCTTTTAAAATGTTCTGCTGCATACTTCAAATTCAGTAATGCACAAAACTGACGATGTTATCAAACGAATATGAACACTCGGGGAAAGAACACTGGGTATATCATACAAAGAAGATCTTAACTCGGCATGGATTTCGGATTGTGTGGATGTGCCAGGAAGCTGGACGTGAAGACGCATTTATTTTCTTTTAATTTAAAGACATGATAATACCCTCTTATAGACAAAACTGGCACTCTGAAATGGGAAGTACAGAAAAAGATGATCGGTTCTATAGCTTTAAAATCCTATTTGAAACAGAGAAATATATTTCGACAATAACGGAGGTGGGACAGAATTTGTCTTGCCAGATTGAGATTAAGAACTCGGCTTAAATGCCTATCAAACATGGTTCCATACTGAATCATTCTTATCGTCACATTGTGCATCATGTGGTTTTGTTTTGTTTTTTAGTGAGGATGAGACGCATGCTTTGTTTCATTGTAAAGAATACATTATTATTTATGGAAAAAATTTTTTTTTTTTAAAGAATATTGCTATTTTGAGGACACAATTAGAGTGCTAAAACTGAACTACGACGATGACTCTGTGAAATCTCTTGCAAGGTATACTGCAGACGCATGAAACATTCAAAATAACAATAACTCAAACCCAGGTGGTCGGTATATTCAGGCTTATGGTGTTTGGAATAGTAGCATTGTTTCAATTCATGTTTGTTGTGCGTTTACTGTTTAGGTTATTTGCTTTTTGCTTTGCTTCCCCCATGTCATCAAGGCTGTATAGCTAATGACATTAAACATGTTCAGTGCTAAGTGTTCAGTGTTCAGTGTTCTCTCTCTCTCTCTCTCTCTCTCTCTCTCTCTCTCTCTCTCTCTCTCTCTCTCTCTCTCTCTCTCTCTCCTTCTTCTTCTTCTTCTTCTTCTTCTCTTTGTTGTAACAAACAGAATGAACGTGTCAGTACACCAAACATTAGCGCATCAATTGACCCAGACGTTCTGTATTACATACCAAATTGTGAAATTTCACATGAGAATGTCTATCGGTAATAGAGCATACAGATTTGCATGAAGAATGAGAGTTGATAAGGCAAGGAAAAAAAAAACAAAACAAAAAAACCAGAAACAAAGGAAAGAAAGTAAAAAAAAAAAAAAAGAAAAAGAAAACTGGAAAACAAAATAAGGGGGATATAGGACCCACAAGAAAAATGAGGACACAGTTAGAGTGCTAAGAATTGAACCACGACGATGACTCGGTGAACTCTCTTGCAAGATATAGGCCTACTGCAGACACGTGGGACATTCGACAAAAGAATCACTCAAACCCAGGCGATTAAAAGAATTTTAAAGGAGACGGTAAGACATTTTAGTTTTGATTGTTCATGCATTGCGAATTCTTGAAGGTGCATTATTCTGGATGGTCGGTATTCAGGCTTATGGTTTTTGGAATTGAAGCATTGTTTTAATTCATGTTGGTTGTGGATTTACTGTTTAGGTTATTTGCTTTTTGCTTTGCTTACCCCATGTCATCAAGGCTGTATGACTAATGACATTAAAAATGTTCAGTGCTTAGTGTTCAGTGTTCTCTGTCTCTCTGTCTCTGTCTCTGTCTCTCTCTCTCTCTCTCTCTCTCTCTCTCTCTCCTTCTGTCTGTCTTCTTCTTCTTCTTCTTCTTCTTCTTCTTCTTCTTCTTCTTCTTCTTCTTCTTCTTCTTCTTCTTCTTCTTCTTCTTCTCTTTGTTGTAACAAACAGAATGAATGTGTCAGTACACCAAACATTAGCGCATCAATAGACCCAGACGTTCTGTATTACATACCAAATTGTGAAATTTCACATGAGAATGTCTATCGGTAATAGAGCATACAGATTTGCATGAAGAATGAGAATTGATAAGGCAAACAAAGAGAAAACAGGAAAGAAAAGAAAACAGAAGCAAAAGGAAAGAAAGTAAAAAAAATTAAAAAAAGAAAGAAAAATGAAAAAAATAAGGGGGACAGAGGGCCCACAAGAAAGAAAGAGAGAAAGAAAAAGGACTGGAAATGTGGGAAAAGTTTGAGGTCGGAGGACAAAAACAAAAACAAAACCTTGTTAGGACGAGCGTGTTAGATAACCATGGTTCCCAGAGCCAGTGCAAGTCATTTAACAGCATCGACCATAAGTATCCCCAATTAGTGCTGGTTTCCAGCTGACTCAGACTGACTGCTCTGCATTGAGGTGATATAATGGGAAGCATTGCCTTCAGTCATTATCATCCTGCGCAGTATACTGGACAGCATTGCCTTCAGTCCTTATCCTGCGCAGTGTACTGGGGAGCATTGCCTTCAGTCATTATTATCCTGCGCAGTGTACTGGGGAGCATTGCCTTCAGTCATTATTATCCTGCGCAGTGTACTGGGGAGCATTGCCTTCAGTCATTATTATCCTGCGCAGTGTACTGGGGAGCATTGCCTTCAGTCATTATTATCCTGCGCAGTGTACTGGGGAGCATTGCCTGTAGTCCTTATCCTGCACAGGGTATTGGGGAGCATTGCCTTCAGTGCCTATCCTGCGCAGTGTAGAGGGGAGCATACCTTTAGTCCTTATCCTGCGCAGTGTGCTGTTGAGCATCGACTTTGGTCATTATTATCCTGCGCAGTGCACTGGGGAGCATTGCCTTCAGTGCCTATCCTGTGCAGTGTAGAGGGGAGCACTGACTTCAGTCATTATCATCCTGCGCAGTGCAGTGCGGGGAGCATTGTTTTCAGTCCTTTTCCTGCGCAGTGTAGTGGTGTGGTGTGGGGGGGGGGGGGGGCATTGCCTTCAACTATTATTATCGTGTACAGTACATTGGGCAGCATTGCCTTCAGCCATTGTTATCGTGCGCAGTGCGGTGTTAGGTGGGAACGGACTTCAACCAACGTTATCCTGCGCAGTGCGGTGTTAGTGGGAATGGACTTCAACCAATGTTATCCTGCGCAGTGCCGTGTTAGGTGGGAACGGACTTCAACCAATGCTATCCCGCGCAGTGCAGTGTTGAGTGATATTTGCCATCAGTTTTTGTTATCCTGCGCAGTGTACTGGGGAGCATTGACTTTGGTCATTATTATCCTGCGCAGTGCACCGAGGGGCATTGCCTTCAGTGCCTATCCTGCGCAGTGTAGAGGGGAGCATTGACTTCAGTCATTATTATTCTGCGCAGTGCACTGGGGAGCATTGCCTTCAGTGCCTATCCTGCGCAGTGTAGAGGGGGAGCATTGACTTCAGTCATTATTATCCTGCGCAGTGCAGTGCGGGGAGCATTATCTTCAGTCCTTTTCCTGCGCAGTGTAGTGGGGGGGGGGGGGGGGAGCATTGCCTTCAATCATTATTATCGTGTACAGTACATTGGGCAGCATTGCCTTCAGCCATTGTTATCGTGCGCAGTGCGGTGTTAGGTGGGAACGGACTTCAACCAATGTTATCCTGCGCAGTGCAGTGTTGAGTGATGTCTGCCATCAATTTTCGTTATCCTGCGCAGAGGACTGTTAGATGGGGACTGCCTTCAGCCATTACTATCCTTTGAAGTTTAGTGAGGAAGATAGTTTTTAGCCCTTGACATCCTGCACAGTACAGTTTTAGGAGCTGTCCGCCTTCGGCCTTTCTTATCCTACGCGATGTAATGTTGAAAGGGGACTGTCTTAAGCTAATGTTATCAAGTGCGACGTAGTTTTAGTTATTAATTTTACCTTCAATCTTTGGCATTCTGCGCAGTGCTGTGAGGTGGACAGCTTTCAGTCGTTTGGTATCCTGCGCAGAGCAACTTTAGATTGAGTCTGCCTTCAGCGTTTATTATCCTGCGCAGTGGAATGTTAGGTGGGGGACTGACATCAGCCAGGGTTATCCTGAGGTGTGCAGTGTTAGGTGAAGTGCGTTTTCAGCCATTATTATCTTGCACAGTGCAATGTTACTTTGTGCTGACAGTTACTGTTATCCTCCTGCTCAGTGCAATACTAGATATAGTCAGTAGCTACTTAGACAAGAGTCAGAATCTCTCTATAGATAATCAAAATATATGTGTGTGTGTGTGTGTGTGTGTGTGTGTGTGTGTGTGTGTGTGTGTGTGTGTGTGTTTATGCGTGTGTGTGTGTGTGTGTGTGTGTGTGCGCGCGCGCGCGCGTCCATATGCATGTAAGTGTATATTGTATGTCCTGTTACATTACACTGGATGCTCTTGGTCCAGCCGCTGCCTTCATCGAAGTCCTAGCTCCCTGGATCAGATGGATACTTCAGCTTCACTACACACACACACACACACACACACACACACACACACACACACACACACACACACACACGCACGCACGCACGCATTCGCATACACATACATACGCGTACACACACACACACACACACACACACACACACACACACATACACACACACACATGCACGCATGCATGCAAGCACGCACGCACGCACACAAACACCTGTCACTTTGCCAACTCCATGCCAGGGCCTTTAAGGAGAACCTATATGCCACAGCTATCGAAGACAAACAAACAAACGAAAACAAAAACGATAGATAAAAAAAGAAACTTCCAAGAATGTATGCGGTAAACAAAAACTCTTCTGGAGCACACAGAAAAGGACCTACAGATCACTTACAGTCTTACCAAAATAAAAAAAATAAAAAATCCACCCTTCGAGAAATATCCTCAAAATTCCCTGTCATGAAAGCGCCTGTGCATGTAGTCAACACACGATAGGGATGCTATCGCTGGACTCCAATTTTTGAGAAAAAGCTAACAGATCGCCCAGATCGCCCATTGCAAGCACTTTAGACATCTAGTGTTTCGCCTAAACTGGGGCCACTGGTCGGCATCAATCGTCGCTGGTTACACACTTCCAACTGGCCACAAATCAGGGAATAAGAGTAGACTTTTTTTTTCATCGAATTCCGTTGTTGTTGTTTTTTCCCGACAATTTCAGCAACGAGGCCTGCAGAAATTATTCTTGGGTATTCTTCTTCTTCTACGTACGCAGGCTGATACTCCTGCGGACACTCCCTGTATAGACAAGCAGGTATTAATCCCATCTGCTCTGCAAAGGGAGTGGAGTTTTGTGTGTATGATCGTTTTTTATCCCGCCATTAAGGCAGCCATACTCCATGTTCGGGGAAGGTGCATGCTACGTGTAACGTGTCATCCTTACCAACAGTCAAACTGGCCTTCTCTTCCGAAAGTTGGTGATGGGATTTGACGTGTGTGCAAGATGTTGTGGGTGCGTTCACACACGGAACCTCGGTTTATAGTCTCATTCGAAGGACTGTATGGGAAATGGAGTCAGAACCAATGTTAACTCCGAGGGAAAAATCCCCCTGTACCGAAACGGCCCGGCGGAGATTCGAACCCGCAACCCTTGGATTAAGAGTCCGGCGCTCTACCAACTGAGCTATTCCGGCCCCCATTCCTGGGTATGATTTTGGCAGGGTCCAAGCAGGGTGGTAATAAACGGACAGCAGACAGAACTGATGAAGGACCGTGTCCTATTTGGCAGGGTCCAAGCAGGGTGGTAATAAACGGACAGCAGACAGAACTGATGAAGGACCGTGTCCTATTTGGCAGGGTCCAAGCAGGGCGGTAATAAACGGACAGCAGACAGAACTGATGAAGGACCGTGTCCTATTTGGCAGGGTCCAAGCAGGGTGGTAATAAACGGACAGCAGACAGAACTGATGAAGGACCGTGTCCTATTTGGCAGGGTCCAAGCAGGGCGGTAATAAACGGACAGCAGACAGAACTGATGAAGAACCGTGTCCTGTTTGGCAGGGTCCAAGCAGGGCGGTAATAAACGGACAGCAGACAGAACTGATGAAGAACCGTGTCCTGTTTGGCAGGGTCCAAGCAGGGCGGTAATAAACGGACAGCAGACAGAACTGATGAAGGACCGTGTCCTGTCCACTGGTACACTTGTGCACAGGGTGTTCGCAGCTCACTGCAGCCACCACAGGCTTCCCACACTTTCAAGCAAATTTTTTTTTAAATCGTTCGTTTGATTTCGGTGCTACTACTGACTGAACCGAACTCAAGGATGAAGAAAAAGACATTGTCCATGACCGAAATTGGGCGCCGGGCAAATAATGATGTGTGCCAAAGAAATAAAGAGACAACAAATTACTTCTCACAGAATGCAGGGGAGATTATCTTTAGTTTTTAAAATTACTGATAGTGTTGTTGCTTTTTAAATTTAAATCAAACAATAATGTGCTAAAACGCCCAACTTCGCCTTTGATTAATACATTGAACCAAAGTAACAAAACTCCTTCTTCAAGGAACTGAACCATCATGTGTTGATCTAAATCTCAAAGTGCTGAGGTCTGTAATGGTACCAAAAAAAAAAAAAAAAAAAAAAAAAAAAATCAAAACCTCACAATGAAACTTCGATAAAACAAAAGAGATTCTGTTCTGTTAGCAGACGGACAGACAGACAGACGCTAATGCTGGTAGCGAACTGTAACACTTTTTTTCACTTCCCTGTCCCGCCTACATGCGTAATGTAAACACCTGTCCCGCCTACATGCGTAATGTAAACACCCTAATAACATACAACAGTACAGAGCCGCATAGAACATCTGTATGACAATTAAATCTAACACAGATTACAATAACAATAGAATAATATTATCATGGATCGGTATGGGGTCTTTTTTATTTTTTTATTTTTTTTTTGTTTCGTTTTTGTTTTGCTTTGTTTTGATATTCGATTATTTCGGGACCTAATCTATTTTTAGGAACCCAGGTTAGCATTGATTCTCGACCCAGCATTTGCGGTGTGCGCCCGCAACCGAAGTGACACTTGTTCTTGGGTACACAGATCGTTCACGAGGTTGCAGTCTGTGGACAATGCACGTTGGAGACATTAGTGACCATCTCCTGGCTGTGTACCATCCCAGGCAGCAGGGTTAGATCAGAACCAGTGAATCAAGGGACCCATTCAACCGACACATCAAAAGAACACACAATGAATTGCGTTCCTTCGCTGTTTTCTGTTTCTTTTTCAAATGTGTTCGAAATTCATATGTTCAAAAATGGTGTAGGAATATTGTCTAAAATTAATAATTCGGATGGTGTGTGTGTGTGTTTGTGTGTGTGTGTGTGTGTGTGTGTGTGTGTGTGTGTGTGTGTGTGTGTGTGTGTGTGTTGTGCTTGCTTGTTCTCTCCTCCTACGGTGTTTGATTTTCCGAGCTTTTTTTTTCCACAACAGAACCGTCTATACTTTGCTGACCACAATGAAGCAAAGATGCAGAGGTTTTTCACCTTGCTTTCCCACTGTTCACCTCAGTCGGAGTCCTATTAGTTTGCACAGGTGACTACTTCCTTCCAGACGAGACCACTGCTCAGCTTGGCCAGGCTATCCTCTTCGTAACTTTGAGTGAGAGTTTCTGCTTGTCTGGTGTTTTGGCAAGATCGGCCTATCCATTGCCTTCATGTAGCCACCACGTATGTGTTTCAAACTCGACAGTTTGACACTGTGCGCTGTGAAGTATAGTGAACAGACACCACACCCGTGAACTTGAGGAAGACACACAACCAATCACATCAACAGGAAATGGTGACTGCCTTCAATGGCGCGATGGATTTGGCTGCACACACACACACAAAAAAAAAAAAAAAAGGAGGCGCCAAGACCTTGCTTAAGGAGTCGAATATCTATAGGCAGGCGCAGTTCGATTGTTTTGAAAATTTGTACTGTGTCTGAAATTTGACTTACCTTCTTTTCGTTCATATGGCCATCAAGGTATATGCCAGGTGGTTCCAAGCGGACAGATTAAAATGAAAGGAATGGGACTGTTTGGGGGGAACCAGTCTGCGCAAAGACAGGGTCACGGGTGAGTGAGAAGGCCTGAAATGTGACGACAGTTATGGGGAAGTTCATGTACTTGAAGATTGTGAACAGTGTCTTCGGTGGAAATGAAAAAAAAAAAAAAAAAAAAGTAAAATTATTGGGGTGGGGGTGGGGGTTGTTCATTTAATCAATTATCAGTTGAATACCAAACACAGGCGAAAAGTTATGCCAGTCGAAAACGCTCACGTAAATTATGTATGGTGATTTAGAGCCAAATCCTAATTGTGGTGTGGGGCCTTTCCAAACAGCGAAGGAGGAAGTACTGAACCTACCCGCCCTGCGTCTTTGAAAGAACCAAAAAGACACGGACTTCCTCCTTGTCAGCGGTTTTACCCGGCCGTGCACAAGGAAAGGGATTAAAAGCAGTCACGCATGTTACCCGTTTTCCTTTCTTCTTCGTTTTTCCCCCTTGTTGACATCTTTGTTCCGCCTCACAGCACATCCTTGGCCTCCATTGTGTGTGTGTGTGTGTGTGTGTGTGTGTGTGTGTTGCAATGATGTGCATGCGTGCGTGCGTGCGCTCGAACGCGCATGCGTGGGTGTGTGTGTTGGCAGTAGTAGTTGTAATAGTAGCAGTAGAGTGCACGTGTGTGCACACCTACGCTTGTTTTGTGTGTGTGTGTGTGTGTGTGTGTGTGTGTGTGTGTGTGTGTGTGTGCGGCTGTGTGTGTGTGTGTGTGTGTGTGTATGTGTGTGTGTGTGTGTGTGTGTGTGTGTGACTGGAGGGACAGTTAGTGTAAATGCGAAAAGGGCTACACAGAGAGAGGGAAAGTGAGAAAGAGAAAGAGAGAGGGGCAGACAGACGGACATAGTCAGTAAGACAGACAAGAGGAGGGAGAGTGGAGGGGGTTGGACGGAGACAGAAAGACGGGAGAGGGGTGAGGAGAAAGTGACACATTGTGTACGTGCGATTGTCACGTTTGAAACGCAGCGAGAGAGAGAGCCGGACAGGTGTGTGTTTGTGTGCGATGAAGGGTGTTTTAAAAAAAGGTAGTGCTCTAGAGCACTTGTGTTCATGTCGCAGAATAGCAGACTTGCTGCTTTCAAATCTGTTTTCAACCAGCTTTCTTTCAGATTTTGTACTGTCGGTGGAGAAAAAAGGTCAGGGAGTAGGAATGGCATTCCAAACACTTCCAGCAGCCAAAAAATAGAATAAATAAATACATAAATAAAAGAAAAGAAAGAAAAGGAAAAAAAACAGGAAATCAGCTGAAAAGAGGACACAACTTACACACCTGCCAACTACAATGGGCATTGTGGGGCAATGTACTGCATCTTGGGTGGTGGTGGTCAATTTTACCATGTGTATTTTTCGGGATCCAAAGGGCCGGCCTTCAGTTCCAGAGTGAAGCAGCCTGGCAAGAGGTTTTCTCCATCAAGACAACGTCGGTGCAGACTCAACTGCCCCTGTTGATAGAGGTTTTCTCCATCAGGACAACGTCGGTGCAGACTCAACTGTCCCTGTTGATAGGGGTTTTCTCCATCAGGACAACGTCAGTGCAGACTCAACTGTCCCTGTTGTTGGAGGTTTTCTCCATCAAGACAACTTTGGTGCAGACTCAACTGTCCCTGTTGTTGGAGGCTTTCTCCATCAGGACAACTTCGGTGCAGACTCAACTGTCCATTTTGTTAGAGGTTTTCTCCATCAGGACAACGTCGGTGCAGACTCAACTGTCCCTGTTGTTGGAGGCTTTCTCCATCAGGACAACTTCGGTGCAGACTCAACTGTCCATGTTGTTAGAGGTTTTCTCCATCAAGACAACTTTGGTGCAGACTCAACTGTCCCTGTTGTTGGAGGCTTTCTCCATCAGGACAACTTCGGTGCAGACTCAACTGTCCATGTTGTTAGAGGTTTTCTCCATCAGGACAACTTCGGTGCAGATTCCACTGTCCATGTTGTCAGAGGTTTTCTCCATCAGGACAACTTCGGTGCAGACTCAACTGTCCATGTTGTTAGAGGTTTTTGCCATCTGGTCAACTTCGGTGCAGACTCAACTGTCCATGTTAGAGGTTTTTGCCATCAGGTCACCTTCAGTGCAGACGCAACTGTCCATGTTGTTAGAGGATTTTGCCATCAGGACAACTTCGGTGCAGACTCAACTGTCCCTGTTGTTAGAGGCTTTCTCCATCAGGTCAACTTCAGTGCAGACTCAACTGTCCCCAATAGGAATTAGGTCGTCAATCCCTGCATCCAGCCCCTCCTTCTCTGTCTGCTCTTCCCCCTCCCCTCCTCCTACTCCAACACCCATTAACACAAGACCAACCTGTCAGGCATACACCTAAATCCCAATCTATCCTTTGTAGAAGAGTGGGCCACTCGTTTTCCAAAGAATTGTACATACACGCACACATACACACATACATGCATGCATGCATGCGCATGCACATGTGCACGCACACGACCACATACACAACACATGTACACATGCCCAATCACACACACACATGAAAGTTGCACACTGTTGGTGGTTAAATTCATTTGAATGTATCCACCTTAATGATGTAGTTAACAGTGAAATAAGCACAAATCTCCCCAACAGTGGACATCAACATTCTAGACAAGAAACAAAGAAGTCCTGTAAACACACTTCATATTGCAATGGCTCGTAGTGAATGCTCTGATTCTTCCTTCTCTCTCCTATCTGTACACGTTTCGAATACACACACACACATACACATATATATATATACATCAAATATGTGTCATTCACACACACAGACACACTCTCTCTAAGTACATCTTATATACACACACAAATACACACCAGGTGCCGCACACCTACACTCTAAACACATCTCATACACACATAACATACACCAAACACATATCATACACGCACAGCACACACACATCTGCACACAACACACCTGTACACATCAAACACATATAAACGAGTGCACATATGCGCACGCACACACACACACACACACACATTCACACAAACATACAACCCACAGAGCGTCACGATCAATTTATTCAACAAAGTTGAAGTGGCACCAAAAAAAGGAACAAAAGAAAATAAACTGAATACCACAGAAATAAACAGGCGTCCTCTCTAGGGATCCTCTCCTAAAGAGATCACAATAAATGTAACAGCTCAACAGAACACCACACTCACCACATTTCACCAGGAATGAAGACACGCATCTCATTCTTCACAGTAATCTGAACAGCAGTACAAACCATCACAGCATAACAAGTTCTACAGTGAACAACAACGATCGCAAACTCATCAAGTTTAGCCAGGATCGCAGAAGTGGGTCCAGGGAAACAAGCGTTCACATCACAGAAAAATAACGGTACAAGCTGGTGAAAAATGAGTACCACAAAATCTAACACGACCATGGCTACACGACCATGGCTATGAATGAATCAGTAAATGAAAAAAAAATCGATGCAGTCTTTGTTTCATCAAACTAACTGGTGGACTTGCATGCCAGCTATTCTTTACAGGCTAAACCACATCTATCAAACCAAAGCATGTGGGAGCTTTCCATTTCATTTATTCATTACTAGAGAGATGGATTTAAGTGCTGAGTGATGAAATGTTTGCTTCTCAGAGGTATGGATTACACTACAGGGGGTTGGCTGGCCTAAGGGCTAAGATGTCAGATTTCATACCAGGGTCCAGCTTCATCCACACTGAAAGTGATTCTCTTAAGATCAACACCTGTGTAGACTCCACACACGTGAGATTTTAAATCAAGGTCCTGTACATGAAAGCATGCCTTCATAATTTTGCAGGGGAACTAAATCCTATTTTACATTTGGGACAAGAGTAGTCTACCCTGTGCTGTGGGATGGATGACATGGAAATAAAACATCTGTGCGTGGATGCTGCGTTCAGACATCATTTCCAACTTGGAATGTGGCTACCTTAGTGACAAAATAAAAACGGTCACACACACAAATATCTCACCACGATGAACCTGGAGTTCTATCCAAAGAAGAATAAAAAGAAAAAAAAAAAAAAAAAGAGGCGCGCGAGTTTAACATTTTGCATCGCTTTACCAGTATCAAAATGCCCACTACCAATGTTCATTTTTTTCACAATTTCAATCTTCTGGACAAAGTCTGCAGTCTGTATCTCTAAGGTCTGGTTGACATTGAAATATAACGAGAAAAGAAGCGAAGGGAACAGCCCACTCAAGTAGTCTCAGGCTAGAATAGAACTCCTCTGCATCATCCAGGTCTTCCTCACTGATTATCATGAAAAAGCATTCTGACATTCTACGGCCCTGCATGCGCTGCTCCCCCCAGTTAGTTTGATTCCAGTCTTATTCTCCAACATGGTGAGTTCTGGTTAAAGTTCCCAGTGTTGGCAACTTTGTGAGGCCTGTCACTGCACCCTTAGGGATAGACATTTACTGTCATCAATAGTGGGCCTAGAAGGTGATGCTGTGCTTATGTTGAATTCACAACAGGCATTGGTAATCTCTGTCACTGTCTTCATAAAACAGCATTCAAAACCATGGCCGACACTCAAGCATTTTCAGACTTTGTGATGCAGTCAGACATATTGAAGGCTGCACACTAAGGTGTAACATGACTATAAAGAGTGAGAGTTGTGCCTTGAAAATAACATATGTTCAGATTATTTGTAGAGTGCCCAGAACTTAACAAAAATACATCTGAAACAAAAACTGATCACCAACAGACTGTGAAACAGTTACCAGAATACACTAACTGCTTAAAGACCGTTGCGTCTTTGTACATCAAACTTGTAGGAAGAGGAACAACTGATACATTTCTATCTATCACAAGAATAGGTATCATTGGATACACTTCTATCACATGAACATCATACAATCACAGTAAATACATCTATGACTTCAGACTCTGCAAATACTGAGCATAACGCAGTCAAAATGAAAGATATCTGTATATAACAAACTCGCCTAATAAAAATCTGCAGGGAAAATTGGCAGTTCTGATTAGAATACATGACTCTGAGTCTGGACTATGATGTAAAAAAAAAAAAGAAGAAAAAGTGGACTTTTTCATGTGTGAGGATTGGGAAAAAGTGGGAAGAGTTAGTGTATTTTGAAGTGAATGAATGTAAGAACACGTGAGAGAGAGAGAGAGAGAGAGAGAGAGAGAGAGAGAGAGAGAGAGAGTGTGTGTGTGTGTGTGTGTGTCTGTGTGTGTGCGTGCGTGCGTGTGTGTCAGTGGAAACATGCGAGGGACCACATACACATGCATGCATGTATGTGTGTATGTGTGTGAGTGTGTGAGTAAGAAATCTGGCCTTACAATGGAATGTCTTCAAGTTGTCACCTGTAACAGTGTTAGTCACTCACCAATTTCCCAACCCTGTCCATAGCCTTCACGTCAAGGTGCAGTGAACCATTCACTCAATACCTTCCAAGCCAACACTCCTTCCACACTCAGGCTGCTTTGGCTGGAACACTGTTCTGCTGATGTACCTCTCAGCTCAGGTCAATCCCTGCCCTTTCAATCCCTACTTTTAAGCATATCCCATGTCTTCAACAAGATACTCCACTGAACGTACAGCAGCTCTCGCCTAAATTGAGAATATTATCATTAGAATGGCACACACAAAAAAGCAAACAGATCAAAATTCTAACGCAGATTAATCATTAAAAAAATTCTAAATGCACCATAACGGCAGTATCAGCCTTTCAAATATATTTATGAGCATGTGCATCTAACAAGATATGTGTGTTACAGCTAAATTCATCACACGCACACACACACACGTGCACACACACACACACACACACACACACACACACACACACACACACACACACTCACTTTACAAATGCAGACGTGTACCTATACTGCAAAACACGTACACGCCTTGAATGTGCTCACTCCAGTAGTATTAAAGCCAGCACAGAGCTGTCAGACATCACTTCCTCCTGGCCTAGAGAGTAGCAATGATAACAGTCTTTCAGCTCTGACCTATGAGTTGTTTACACCACACGCAGTGTATTCTCTCTAGCTCATTGTTGTGTTTTCATACATGTACAGTCGACAGACTTTCAACATTTCAGGTTCACTTTTTCTGCTCAGGTAAGTTGACAGCATGGACTCTGCATGAAATGAACATCCAAGAGCAGATACACCTGTTTATGGTGTATGGAGGGGGCAGGAAGATTTTCCTCCCATCGTCTAATTCTCAAAGACCGAGATCTTGTTCGTGTTGATGATAAAGTGGAATATAAATGGAAAGAGACAGAACCACAACTCCCCGGAATTTCCCTTTTTTCATCTCTGTCTCTTATTAGTCGTTTATAACAACTGGCATTTTAACCTCTCCTCTCCTGTCTCCCTCCCTCCACCCACAAGACAGCAGTAGCAGCTGTGTCGCTTCCCTTACTTCCACACCCGCATACCGTCTCTCCTCTGCCTCTCACTCCATCACCAACCTCCACAACTTTGCTTTGAGTGGTCTCTCTCTCTTTCTTCCCACACAGCTAAAGCCATGAGCAATCTAAGCCAGTACTGGATGGCACAATACCTTTTGAACCACCTTGACTTAAAACCAAATGCATCTGTGGAATCATAATAGTTCTAATAATCAATCATTGCTAGTTACTCTATTTTGGGGAGAGTTAATGCTTGGAATGCTGAATTCTGCCCTGAGCTGGATGTAGAGGATCAGTTAAACTTAATTGCAGGCCTATGTGCCTCACTTTTGATGTACTTCATGCTGAGAAATTCCACTATATGAACACAGCTCAAATTTGTTTCCATTGAAGTATAAGGCAGAGTTCATATCAAGAAATGTGATTGGCTGGATTCTGTGAACTTCCGTCTGTCTACTATGAATAAAGATGGCCATTCACCTGTAGTGTTTACTTGGCACCACATGTGCTAAACCATGAGGCCACAGAGAGGTAAAAAAAAGAGAAATAATGAATGCAGCTTCCATCTTTGAAGGTGTTCTACCATGTCACACCGTGTCAAATTATAACAGCTAAATGCACACATTCATACACTCTCATGGACACACACACACACACACACAAACACACACACACAGCATACACACACACACACACACGCACGCACACACAAACACACAGCATACACATACACACACACACACAACACACACACACACACACACACACACACACAAACACACCAGTAAATGATGGACATGGCAGTAAAGCTGTTGGCACAGTAAACTTCATCCAATCCTTCTGGACCTAGGCCTAAAGCTTTCTCTGGGCGTGATAAAGCTGTCCATGAGAACCACATCACAGCAGCATGTGTAAAGCAGCAGACTGCTACATGGGCACTGTCTTCAGCCATGGTGAGGTCCTGACCAAACAATCTTCACTGTAGGCACCACAAGTTTAGTCCTCTGAAGATGGAATATAGCTGTCTCTAAGTGGCAAGCTAATTCCAAAACATCCGAACCACCACGCAATCCTGTGATGCACTGGAAGGACCTGTTTGCTTAGGCAACCTACAGAAACATGAAACAAGGTTGGAAGTCTAGAACCAGCCCATTTATCAACTGATAGAACTCTGCATGTCTGATGAGTTCAAAGGATTCCAGTTTTGTGTTAAAACTAGGCTCCCCTCTCTTCACACCACCTTAGAATTTTCTCCACTCCCTTCAGGATGCCTGTTTCTGCACATGGAGCTCGTCTCTCCTCACACTACCTCGGGAATCTCTCCACTCCTTCCTTCAGGCCGCTCTGGGGCTTGCGCCTCTTTGAATCATCACAAATAAAATGAACTGTTTGCCATTGCTGCTCTATTTTGCTTCATTCTTATTCTTTAGTTTTGTCACCGACTTCAGTTTCAGTTCAATTTTCCCCACTGTTTTTAGTGCATTCTTTTCCTTTTTAAAACAATGTTGAGGACAGGGATGCAACTTCTTTTTCACTCACATACTTTTGTTTTCATTTGCTGATAACAAATAACTCTCTCTGTCTTTTTTAATTCTGACTAGATTAGAACCCCAGCAACAGTTTTCTGTCTCGCTGGGTACTGTGACCACAGGTAACATTCATCCTTGTTCCCATCACAGTCGGAGATCTGGGTGGCGGTAGACAAAGTCTCGCAGCCGAGTAGGGGTAGGATGGGATTCCAGGAGTCGTTCAATGTCTTGGAGCTCCTGTTCTCTCACCTGTCAGGTACACATAGGTCAAAAGGTCAATTTCACCCTCGCACACATGTGCAGGTAAACATTAATACCTTGACAGCTTCACACATCCTGGTTTTCTTGTACATGGAAGGGACTATCTTTTTTTTTCATCAACAGATTCCAATGAGTCTTGACTATACTTTCAAGAGATTTCTCCTTTTATTTAAGGTATCATTTAAATAGTGGTGGTGTTGTTTTTTTACTTTATTTAGACTCCTTTCCTAATTTGTATTAGAAATGTTCAAAACAAATCTTAATAAATCACAGGTATGTATGCTTCAGAACAAGCAGACCGTGGTAAGGACTGGTAAATATATATATATATATACGTATGTTTGTGTGTGTGTGTGTGTGTGTGTGTGTGTGTGTGTGTGTGTGTGTGTGTGTGTGTGTGTGTGTGTGTGTGCGTGCGCAAGTGCTTGTGTGTGTACCTGTCTTTAGAGTTCTTTTTAACACAGGAGGTAAGAGAGGTGTACTTCTTTCAGAATTCTTTTCAACACAGGAGAAAGCAATCCATTTATCATCATGAGGGAGCTATCCATTCATTCTTCTCACCAGTCAAAGGAGAAAGCAATCCATCTACTATCAGGACGGAGGAGTAAGCCAGGTGTGCTTACCTTCAGAGTTCTTTTCAACATAGGAGAAAACAATCCATCCACCACTTGGAGGGAGAGTTGAGACAGGTGTGCTTACCTTCAGAGTTCTTTTCAACTGAGGAGAAAACAATCCATCCACCATTGGCAGGGAGGTGTAAGACAGGTGTGCTTACCTTCAGAGTCCTTTTCAACTGAGGAGAAAACAATCCATCCACCATTGGCAGGGAGGTGTAAGACAGGTGTGCTTACCTTCAGAGTTCTTTTCAACAGAGGAGAAAACAATCCATCCACCATTGGCAGGGAGGAGTAAGACAGGTGTGCTTACCTTCAGAGTTCTTTTCAATGGAGGAGAAAACAATCCATCCACCACTTGGAGGGAGAGTTAAGACAGGTGTGCTTACCTTCAGAGTTCTTTTTAACAGAGGAGAAAACAATCCATCCACCACTTGGAGGGAGAGTTAAGACAGGTGTGCTTACCTTCAGAGTTCTTTTCAACAGAGGAGAAAGCAATCCATCCACCATTGGCAGGGAGGTGTAAGACAGGTGTGCTTACCTTCAGAGTTCTTTTCAACAGAGGAGAAAACAATCCATCCACCATTGGCAGGGAGGTGTAAGACAGGTGTGCTTACCTTCAGAGTTCTTTTCAACTGAGGAGAAAACAATCCATCCACCATTGGCAGGGAGGTGTAAGACAGGTGTGCTTACCTTCAGAGTTCTTTTCAACAGAGGAGAAAACAATCCATCCACCACTTGGAGGGAGAGTTAAGACAGGTGTGCTTACCTTCAGAGTTCTTTTCAACAGAGGAGAAAGCAATCCATCCACCATTGGCAGGGAGGTGTAAGACAGGTGTGCTTACCTTCAGAGTTCTTTTCAACAGAGGAGAAAACAATCCATCCACCATTGGCAGGGAGGTGTAAGAGAGGTGTGCTTACCTTCAGAGTTCTTTTCAACTGAGGAGAAAACAATCCATCCACCATTGGCAGGGAGGTGTAAGACAGGTGTGCTTACCTTCAGAGTTCTTTTCAACGGAGGAGAAAACAATCCATCCACCATTGGCAGGGAGGAGTAAGACAGGTGTGCTTACCTTCAGAGTTCTTTTCAACAGAGGAGAAAACAATCCATTCACCACTAGGAGGGAGAGTTAAGACAGGTATGCTTACCTTCAGAGTTCTTTTCAACAGAGGAGAAAACAATCCATCCACCACTTGGAGGGAGAGTTAAGACAGGTGTGCTTACCTTCAGAGTTCTTTTCAACAGAGGAGAAAACAATCCATCCACCACTTGGAGGGAGAGTTAAGACAGGTGTGCTTACCTTCAGAGTTCTTTTCAACAGAGGAGAAAACAATCCATCCACCACTTGGAGGGAGAGTTAAGACAGGTGTGCTTACCTTCAGAGTTCTTTTCAACGGAGGAGAAAACAATCCATCCACCACTGGCAGGGAAGAGTAAGACAGGTGTGCCTACCTTCAGAGTTCTTTTCAACGGAGGAGAAAACAATCCATCCACCTTTAGCAGGGAGGTGTAAGACAGGTGTGCCTACCTTCAGAGTTCTTTTCAAGGCCAGCAACTTCCTCAACTTCGCCACGTTGGCATCAGTCTTGCCATCTGCAGCCCCCATAATGCTGCTCAGATGCCGGGTGCGCCTCTTGCGGCGGTCCACCCCATCGATGGTTAGGTCCTGGCTGTGTATGGCTCGCAGAACAGTGTGAAGGTCATCGCCGCTCGTCTCTGAAAGGCCAAGTTATCTCCCTTCATCTCCCATCATCCAAGGATCTTGCTTGTATGTGTTATATGTATGTGTTATATGTATGTGTTATATGTATGTGTTATATAAGGACAGTAACTTGAAAATACCTGCACAAATTCTATTTCATCATTGATCATTCATTTAATCATTTGTAAATCTAGCTTTAACACACCAAAGCACTGATGTTATGAACCAAAATGAAGTCCTATTCACCAGGACAATACACAGGATGTGAGTTGTGCATGCATGCACATGACTGTGAGTATCTGTAAGTGTGTGCCAAAAGATATCTGTGTACGTGTGTGCATGTACCTCCATGTTTGATATATATGGTGTGTGTGTGTGTGTGTGTGTGTGTGTGTGCGTGTGTGCACGCATGTGCATATGTGTGGGTTTGCATCCATGTCAAACTGTGCACATGCATCTTAAATGTCTACAAGTCTGCGTATATGTACAAGCACCTGTTTGTGTGTGTGTGTGTGTGTGTGTGTGTGTGTGTGTGTGTGTGTGTGTGTGTGTGTGTGTGTGTGTGTTGTGTGTGTGTGTGTGTGATGTGTGTGTGTGTGTGTGTGTGTGTGTGTGTGTGAGAGAGAGAGAGAGAGAGAGAGAGAGAGAGAGAGAGAGAAAGAGACAGAATGTGTGTCTGTATGTGTGTGTGAATGTGTGTGTGTGTAAATGACTCTGTGTGTGTGTGTGTGTGTGTGTGTGTGTTGTATGTGTGTATTTGTGTATGTGTATTTGTGTGTGTGTATTTGTGTATATGTGTGTGTGTGTGTGTGTGTGTGGTGTGTGTGTGTGTGTGTGTGTGTGTGTGTGTGTGTGTGTGGCGTGTGTGTGTGTGGCGTGTGTGTGGGTAAGCATGTGCACGCAAAGAAAGCAAGCAAGAGTGTCTAGCACGACAGCTGAGGTTTCTCCCACAATTTCCTTTCCCCCCAGCACATCCCATTTCCACTTTGACCTCACCTTTCACACTAGCGGCAGCGGCCTTCTGTCCATGGACTCCACTCTCCATCAGACTCCCTGACCCTTGACCTCTGGCAGGGACCCGAGGGTCACTCGGCACAGCAACCATCCCCCTCCTGAGTATGGGGGGAGATGGGGAGGTGGTGGAGGAAAAGTGCTCCATGGAGAGAAGGGAGGGGGTGCTGCCCGCAAGCAACACTGGCGTCTCCTCAGGGTCCTCATCGCTCTCGCTGTAATACATATCTGAAACCACAGGCATAGGCTGTGAAAGTGTTCATGAATGTTACTCTCACCTTTGATGAAATCACAGGCACAGGGTATAGCATTGTTAATGTATGTCATTCTCACCATTATACAGATATGAAACTGCTGGTATGTGATGGTGTTAATGAACGTCACCCTCACCTTTGTACATGCATGAAACCACAGGCATTGAGCATGACATTGTTAATGTATATCATTCTCACCATTACACAAATATCAAACTGCTGGTACAGGTTGTAATGATGTTACATGTCACTCTCACCAACATGGTTGTTTAAAACACAGGCACAGGCTGTAATGTTGTTACAAAAAGTTGTTTTCACTATCATACATGTTTGAAACGCAGGTACAGGCTGTGATGATGTTAATGGGTGGAGCTCTCACTGAAATACAAGTCTAAAACCAAAGGCACAGGCCGTGATGTTGTTAACGTGTGTCGCTCTCACTGCAGTTATGTCTGAAACCACAGGCACAGGCTGTGATGTTTCAAAGCATTGCTTTCAATATAATATGTCCAAAACCATAGGCACAGTCTGTGATGTTTCTGAATTGTGTCACTCTCAATGTAATATGATTGAAACCACACGCAGAGTTTGTAATGTTTCTGTGTGTTGCTCTCACTATAATGCATCTACCCCCCCTATGCACAAGCTGAAATGTTTCTGCATGTCTTTTTCACTGTATTACATCTGAAATCACAGGCACACATTGTGATATTTCTGTGTAGCTTTGACTGAAATATAAATATGAAACCACAAGTACTGGCTGTCACGCTGTTGTTACACATTTGAAATCACAGGCACAGGTTGAAACGCTTATACATGTGCCAGTCTTACTGTTATACTGGTCTGAAGCCACAGGCACAGGCAGTGATGTTGTTAATGATTTGTATCCTAGCCCACATGCTGCGATGTTGTTCATAACAAGTATTGCTCTCAATGTAGTGCAGGCCTGAAGCCACATTCACAGACTGTGACGTTGTTAAATCAATACTGCCCATTATTAACACATGTTAAAAGCCACAGGCACACACTATTATGTTGTTAATATCATGCATCCCTGACATGTCCAAAGCCACAGGCACAGGCTGTTATGTTGTTAATATTATGCAACACAAACATGTCCAAAGCCATAGGCACAGGCTGTTATGTTGTTAATAGTATGCAACACAAACATGTCAAAAGCCATAGGCACAGGCTGTTATGTTATTAACGACTTCTCACACACACTGTAACACTGGGACAGGTTTAAAAGCGAAAAAAATCTTTCATTTTCAAACTGTCAGCATTACTCAGAAACTGACAAGTCTGAATGAAATGTTCCCTAAAACATCCATACAACGCTGTTCAAAATCAAAACAAATGACAATGAGAAACACAGCCTGAATGAAATCTGCCCTACATGCCTATATTCTGCGGTCAGCCTAGTTTGTGGTCCAACTTAATGCCTACAACCTGAACAGTAGCTGATCAAAACCCAGCTAAAAGTAACCCCTTTCCCCATAAATTTGTTCCCATCGGAAATCAACCAAAAAGCAGTTTGTGTGTGTGAATATGTGCACTGGAGTTTTCGCACACGACAGACATCAAACAAACGTTGTAATCAAATCACAGAGTGTAATCACTGTACAGAAGAGGAAACATTTGTTGACACTACACAAAGGCTTTGGTACCCAATCCAAAAAAACAAACAAACATGTATGAGCAACATTTTTCCTGGGTGCTAAAAAAATGACAATAAAAGAAGCCCACTAATCAAATCTAGACAACTAGTGGATAATGATTTACAATAAGGGTCAAAGGTGACTGAAATGATAATTCAGAAAAGGTGAAAGGCGGAGCCGACAGAAAGAATTGAGGCAGAAAGTGAGTCACAGAAAAGAGGAAACTGAGCACATAGTTTCCACAGGGTGGGGATGGTATTTCTGGCGAAAGAGGGGCCCTGACATCCCCACAGCGGTCAGTTCCGGTCACTCACTGCAGGGCACTTCCAGGTGCTGGCACCGTGGCTCCGGTCGGGCGAAGCTGCCTATATTCGTCACGGTGCTGGTGTTAAAACTGATGGCAGCCAGCCCCATTTTGTTCATCCACCTGGACATCACATACATGACACTCTCATGGTCTACATCCGTATGAAGACCACACACATGACACTGTCTGTGTCTACATCCATATGAAGACCACATACATGACACTGTCTATGTCTACATCCATATGAAGACCACACAGGTGACACTGTCTGTGTCTACATCCACATGAACATCACACATGACACTGTCTATGTCTACATCCATATGAAGACCACACAGGTGACACTGTCTGTGTCTACATCCACATGAAAATCACACATGACACTGTCTATGTCTACATCCATATGAAGACCACACAGGTGACACTGTCTGTGTCTACATCCACATGAAAATCACACATGACACTGTCTATGTCTACATCCATATGAAGACCACACAGGTGACACTGTCTGTGTCTACATCCACATGAACATCACACATGACACTGTCTATGTCTACATCCATATGAAGACCACACAGGTGACACTGTCTGTGTCTACATCCACATGAAAATCACACATGACACTGTCTATGTCTACATCCATATGAAGACCACACAGGTGACACTGTCTGTGTCTACATCCACATGAACATCACACATGACACTGTCTATGTCTACATCCATATGAAGACCACACAGGTGACACTGTCTGTGTCTACATTCATATGAAGACCACACAGGTGACACTGCCTGTGCCTACATCCACATGAACACCACACACATAGCAATGACCGTGTCTACATTCACATGAACACCACACACATGACAATGCCTGTGTCTACATCCACATGAACACCACACACATGACAATGCCTGTGTCTAAATCCACATGAACACCACACACATAACAATGACTGTGTCTACATTTGCTTGAACACCACACACATGACAATGCCTACGTCTACATCAACACAAATACCACACATACATCACTGCATATGTCATCATCCATGTCAGACAGGACCATACCTGGCCGTCTTTACATCAACCCGCTTTGATACTTCATCCCAGTGACATTTGGTTCTGTCTCTATCCACACAGACCATCAGACAGCGCTACAGCAGGCCTTGTTTACAGCATCCAACTCCGACGACACTTCACCACAACCACACCCAGTTCTGTCTTGCATCATGCCAATCCCCTTCATCGTTTCAGAGCACACTATGCACAAATAGGCGGCACTATTTCACAAGTCACAAGTTGTTTATTTTGTCCATGAAGGAAAATTATTTTGTGGTGACACATTGCAATATCTCATCATGAAATACAACGTAAAATACAATATAATAAAATAAAATTAATAAGCTTGAAATTAAACATCAACACTCACCCCTTATTTACTTATCTACACATCACAATCCATCTTCTATTCACACACACACACACGCATAAACACAAACGTACAGACAGACAGACAGACACACACACACACACACACACACACACACACACACACACACACACACACACACCAAACACTATTTGTCAGAACAAATCTTCACTGTATCAAACATGGTTACACAGATCATCCAGTCCGCTGTCCGCCATATTGAAACCTTCCTCTACAGCAGTTCAGATGGTGCGTGTTGCACTGACTTCTGAAGGTTGTATGGTCAGCTACGGTTGAGAATTCACCAGCAAAAACTTCTGTTCATACATTTTCTTAGACTTGATGGAAGTTTCAGAATGAGCAAGTTTCACTCTGGATGGTTGCCCTTGGCCTGCCGCCGCCCGGAACAAGCAGACGAGAAGGCAAAAACGATCAACGCCTAACCTTTAGGCTGTTGCACCTTCTCACCGACTACTGATCACTGTTGAGTAGAACAGTCACAGTCAGACAACCACACTATGGTGCAAAAGAATCAGAAAACAGCTCATTCAGACTGTGAACGATCAAACAACAGCTCATTCAGACTGTGAATGATCAAACAACAGCTCTTTCAGACTGTAAACGATCAAACATCAGCTCTTTCAGACTGTAAACGATCTAACACCAGCTCTTTCAGACTGTAAACGATCAAACAACAGCTCTTTCAGACTGTAAACGAACAAACAACAGCTCATTCATACCGTAAACAATCAAACACCAGCTCATTTACACTGCTGATGATGAAACAACAGCTTGTGTACACTGTAAACGATCAAACAAATGATCAAACTGCAGCTCATTCAGACTGCTGAGTAAAGACTTTCAAACAACACCTCACTTACACTGCTGAGTAAAATGATCAAACAACAGCTCACTCAGACTTTTGAGTAAAACAATGATCCTGCAGCTCATTCTCTCACCACTGAGCAATAATGATGCAAAAGAATGAGCTCACTCAGAGTGCTGAGTAAAATAACCCAAGAACAACTCATGCAGACCCCTCATCACAGCTCACTCACTTGCTCATATCATCTTGCCGTTCTGAGGCGAAGTAGAAGGTAGTACCAGAGTTGTGTATCTTGAAAGCACTGAAACAGAGAAATCTGACCAGTAGACACAGAATCATACGGATGTGTTCACGCCAAGCACAGCAAGCTGTTGTTAAATGCTATCAACAGCTGGCTAGAAATTGTGCACACGTCATTTTCTTCTTTAACACCATGGGTGCTGATGGTACCTATTCACAATGAACATAGACAGTGCTAGCCACCATCAGGCAACAAAACAGCTCTATAGCACGCACACAAAACTGGTGGGTGGTTGATGCAAGGTGGCTGGCTGCAACTGGTTGGATTTAGTGTGAACTTAGCCTGGCTCATGTTGAAAAACCTGAGGTAACAAGCATCGCTGGGCTCTGGTACACTTTCATGTCAGGGCGCACGGAATATCAGAAAACAAAACACAAATATGAATGACAACTTTCCTACCAACTTCCAAGGTAAAGTGAGAATGTTTGGTAATGCAGGATCACACCCTGTCAGGGGCATATATTTGTGGATTTTTTTTTACCCGTAACAGCTGAGAGTGTCATCATTTACTTACTGACTCCAAAACTAACAGCATTCAGTCAAACCTCATCCAGTTAATACTTTCCAGACGGTCGCAGCAGAGCAACGTCGCTTCCCTGCATGCGCGTGCAATGCACGTGCTTACAACCGTTGCAGACGCGCAATTTTTGCACTTTTTAATTTAATTTTACGTCTCCTAATATAAACCTAACAAGCAATTGTTATATATCAACAGAAAGGGTAAAGCGTGAACTTTGTAATGAGCAAAGAATTAAATACGTTGTGGGTAAAATAGCAACGCTACTGTTACAGAAACAACATAAGTAAAACGTAGGAGAACACGATCTTGTTTACATTTGTTTGGCTAGTATGACAACAGCAAATGAGGAAGAAAAGGGGCATAAAACTTCGCTCTTACTTTGAACAGATGCAGAGAAAGCCTGAGGTATTCAATATGTGTAATCCAAGTGAATTCTTTTTTTTGTTTTGTTTTAAAGGAAATTAAATCATTGCACACAGTACATATTTTTCACTGTTTTGGCTTCAGATGATACGACGTATAAAACTATTAAATACACAGAGCAAATAAATCAAGCTCAGATTGTTTTCGATAAACTTGTACACCTTTACCCCCCTCATTTTCTGAACTACTTTGCTGAACCAGTTCTAAAACCACATATCATTCTCGTTCTGCCCGATATGTTGGTGAAGCAGGAAATTCCACACGTGCCTTCTCAGTACCAGATGGGTCTCTTTGTTCAGAATACTCTGGGGTCACAAAGGTCATCACTAGTGCATGTAAACTTACCCTTCCAGTGGCTAGAACCCTGTTCTAAATATTTATGGCAGCTGCATCCCCTAGACAGTAGACCAGAGAACATGGGACTTTTTTTTATAGTTGTGCCGTCACGGATGCACGGCACGTCCGGGCAGTACAGCAGTGCTGCCGTCACCAGGGCACGGCTCGTCATGGACGGGTCCACTGAGTTGCCGTCACTATCCCACAGCATGTCGCGAAAAGGTTAATAGCTGCATCTCTAATAAGAGTATTGCTCCAATGTCCTGACAGCACTGCTGGGTGTCTGTAGGTCCTGGGCCTGGTTGACACCGTGATGTCATTACGAAAAGAAGGCTTGAGTTCAGCCTTGTCATGAAGTCTCAGACCAAACTGGAACTCCTTAGTGCCACCGTTTTCATCCTTAGTATCATCACAGCAAAATCTCACATACTGTGAACACTAACGTGAACATTCCTTCATGGTGACCTCAGTCTGGATGACCGGGTTCTGCTTATTAAGAATTTTTTATGCTTGCAATTTGATAGTGACTGCTGCTGGACAAATATGGGTGAACCCTCGAGAGTGGTACATTCATCCATCCTGACTCTGAGATTTAGCAATTGTCAAAACTTAGTGTTGCCCTGCTACTGAAGGGGGAGAGGAGACTATTGGACTGACTTGACAAAGGCACTGTCTCCTTTCGTGGGTCGCCTCTAGACAACATGATGTGATAGCTCTCAGGACACTGCTGGCTCTGACACTACCACAGGACATGCCAGAGTATAACTGTGCATGGCACAACCACACCAAGCCATGTGGGGGATCTGCCTCTAGATGACATGATGCAATAGCTCTCAGGACACTGCTGGCTCTGACACTACCACAGGACATGCCAGAGTATAACTGTGCATGGCACAACCACACCAAGCCATATGAGGGTTCTGCCCTGACACTACCACAGGACATGCCAGAGGATAGCGTGATAGCTCTCAGGACACTGTTGGCTCTGACACTACCACAGGACATGCCAGAGTATAACTGTGCATGGCACAACCACACCAAGCCATGTGGGGGTTCTGCCTCTGAGAGGTCACAGCAGGTGAGACAGCAGACAATTAAAACAATGATCGCTGGCATGGTTTACTACAAAATGAGCAATAATCAATGAAACATACGTCAGAGAATAAATTTTCAACAGCATGAAAACATCCTATACAGTTTTCAGTTTCAGTTTCAATTTCATCAAGGAGGTTTCCATATATGCTACATCCACATCCGTTAAGCTCTGAGACCACACTGTGCATGATTTAAAGCTGATGGGTAAATGAATTAATATGTAAGATGAGAGAATTTAAGAAAAGGGTCTTGTAGCGACAACTTAGCAGATGTCTGACCTATGCATTACCCCAACATGCGGGTCATACCTTGGGTACTTACTTAACATTAGCTGTGCCATTATTATTATTGTACGTGGGTGTGGTGACTGTACATGTGCATATACATATATGTGTATGCATGGGTGTGTGGGCATGGGCTCATGTTCTATACAACATAGCAGGAGTAGGTAAATTTTTTAAAGAATAACCTAGCCACCTTGCTTGCCGAAAAGAAATCGCAAACCAAGTCTAAGTACCAATATTACTGTAAAGAAAGGAAAGTTGAAGACACTCCATGTGGAATGAACTCCATCTGCAGCAAAAAATTCATTTGATATTTTGTAAACATGTAAACAAATGAGTACATCCACATTGCAAATTATGCCAGTCACCTGGATTCAACGACCATAAGATAAAGATACAGACAGTTTCACATACACACATGAATTTCTGATGCACAAAAGGAATCAAATGGGAATGAAACAGACTGCTATTCACATATCCGATTGTGTGTGTGTGTGTGTGTGTGTGTGTGTGTGTGTGTGTGTGTGTGTGTGTGTGTGCAGACATGTGTGTGTGTGCAGACATGTGTGTGTGTGTGTGTGTGTGTTTGTGTGGTGTGTATGTGTGCGTATACGTGTGTGCGTATACATGTGTGTGTGTATTTGTGTGTGTGTGTGTGTGTGTGTGTTTGTGTGTGTGTGTGTGTGTGTGTGTGTGGCGCGCGCGTGTGTGCGTGCACGAGGTGCATGCATGTGTGCATGCATGCATGCATGCGTCTGTGTGCCTGAACCTGTGCCTGCACGTGTGTGTGTGTGTGTGTGAGTGTGTGTGTGTGTGTGTGTGTGTGTGTGTGTGTGTGTGTGTGTGTGTGTGTGTGTGTGTGTTTGTGTTTGTGTATGTGTGTGTAAGTGTGTGTGTGTGTGTGTACGTACAATCGCGAACGCACACGTATGCATGTGTGTACGTGTGAGTTTTGTACAAGCTTGTACACGAGTGTTCATACTCTGGCTTTTAACATGCATTCACTGTGGCTGACAAGATTCTGACTACATACATACTACGGTATCAACTCCTTACACACCATCCTGAAAAGAGGTCAAGTGCCACTGAACATATTCATCACCTACTGCCAACATTTACTTTTGATAAAGAATTAAACAGATTTCTTTTATTCCTTTTTGTCCTCATTTTCTCTCTCTGTTTCTCTCTGTACGATCATGTATCCATATATGCATACAACTATGGATGACTCATTCAGACTCACATGTGACTTTTCCAACAGTTTGTAAAACTTGAAAATGTTTTCATGTTGTTCTTCTATTTAACTTCACATCTTCAATCATTATGGCCAAACTTAAATGTCTCACCATTTATCAGATATGACACAAATTAGATAATGGTCTAAACCATGTTTCTCATCCAGACTAATCATCAGAATCCCAGAGTCGACCATCACTTGACCTTAGCAGTACTAAAACTTGCAAAAATAGTTGCTTTAGCCCACTTCAAAATAACTACTTCAGCGCTAAATCCTGCCATACATGGAGGTCTGTTCCAGCAGCAATGCACAATGGATCAACAAGGTTGAATCCACTGCAAAAGAAATGGGAAAAAAAATATTTAGCCAGACAAACAAAACCCAATACTTACAACTTTTTGCTTTTCTGTCCTGGGGCAGGAGACACCTGGAAGGCTGGCATGTAGATCACCCCTTCTGCTCTTAACTCCTGGACACAAAGTAAAAGGCACAGAGGGTGTCAGCATTTTATGGATCACCCCTTCTGCTCTTAACTCCTGGACAAAAAGTAAAAGGCACAGAGGGTGTCAGCATTCTATGGATCACCCCTTCTGCTCTTAACTCCTGGTCACAAAGTAAAAGGCAAAGGTGGTTTCACCATTTCATTGATCATCCCTTCTGCTCTGAACTCCGAGACACAAAATAAAAGGCAAAGAAGGTGTTACCATTTTATTGATCATCCCTCCTGCTCTTAACTCCTGGACACAAAATAAAAGGCAAAGGTGGTTTCACCATTTTATTGATTACCCCTTCTGCTCTTACCTCCTGGACACAGAATTAAAAGGCCAAGGTGGCTTCACCCCCTTTTTTAAGATATGTATATCATCCCTTCTGCTGGTAACTCCTTGACACAAAATAAAAGGCAAACATGGAGGGGGGCGGATGGGGAGGGGGGGGGAGGGGGGGAAGGGTGGGTGGGTGGGTGGAACACCACAGCATCTATGACAAGCCTCAGCCAGCAGGACAAAAGTTGCAGCTCCAGCACAGCGACCGAAAGAATAACTAGAGACCAAGTAACATCAGAGACGAGAAAACTAAAGGAAAAGTTTCTGCTGTTGAAACTCTTTAACAGAGGAATCATATACAGGCTGGCAGGGGACAAAATGGGCCATGACGAAAACAGCTCTACTGCACATTGCCACATCTCCTCCATCCACCCCCCCTCCCCACCCTCCAATGCCTTCCCCCTGACACCCATCCTCTCAACTCTTTTTCTTTATATTTTTTTTTTCAGCTGATCCTTTTGTTTCTTCAAGGGGCTTGGTTGGTCCACTGGGTAAGACATTAGACTCCTGTTCCAGTCTGGGGGTCAATTCCCAGACGAGATATTATTATTATTGGTGAAAACTCCATCACTTCCTACAGCTTCGAATCAAAGGTACTGTGTGGGTACATATATATGAAACATTTAGCATGCACCTTAAATCCCATTCCACCTTTTGAAGACCAGTAGGCCATTGTGCGCTGTTGGGGTAGACGACTCAAAAACAAAACAATATGCACATTGGTGTCATTAAGACATTGTTAAGACATCATTTTCAAAGATGGAATGTGGCTACCACAATAATGGAATTAACAGCCATCACATATGCAGAACTTTCACCAATGGTTGTTCTAGCTGAGAAATGAAGAGAGAGACTTACTTATTCATGTTGAACCCCTGCATGTAAAGGCATCAGACCATCACCTGGCCCCTTTGAAGGGAGACCTACAGAAGGACCAGGACTAGGAGGCATCAACACTATCTCTGCCCAAACTTCAGAGCAAAGATCAACTCCACCTCCACCCAGACTAAGGACAAGGAACAGAGGTGAGTCAACCTCTGACTCTGAAGACTACACAGCCATACCAGAGACCACAACCAGAGAGTCCCCTCCACACCCGACAGAAAAGAAATCCAACAGCACGCTCTGTAACAACCCACCACTGGGATCTCTGAGGACCACACTGGATTGTTAAAGGAAGCCAGAGTCAGATCTCCTGAAAGACTCAAACAGACATGAACTTTACTGACGAACCTGGCATGTGTATTTGGCTGGTTGTTTGATTCAGCTGCGCACAAAGAACTGATCCCTACTATTGTCCATTTTACATCTCTGAGCAGCCAGCACCCTGCGAAACTGGGCATATTATGTATATTGGGATAACACAAATTTCCGGCAGAATCCAGTAGGAAGAAACTTTCTGCTGTCCGTCTTTGTGACCCAGGAAACTTTCGCAATAGATGGACCTGTCTCGGAGATCCATGTCCTAGGTTTACAGTCTTGCCTGAACAAGTACCAGTTCAGCATGAGGCCTTCTTCATACCCATACGCAGCTCACCTCCTTGTTCTTGTAGTAGTAGAGGTTGTAGCTCTTGAGGACACACCAGCGTTTGTGCCACTGCCGGGACAGGGTTCGATCCTTCTCCTTCTTCTTGTACAGCCATCCCTCACAATCCCCCTGACCCAGGTCTTTACAGGACACACGCCGATCTGAAAGACACATCAATTGTCATCATCATCATCATTATCCCTCACAATCCCCCCGGCCCTGGTCCTTACAGGACACACGCCGATCTGATAGACACATCATCATCATCATCATCCGTCACAATTCTTCTGACTCTGGTCCTTACTGGACCCCCGACCCCCCATCCCTATCCCATCTCCTATCGATTTGATGGACACACTAGACTTGTTCACCCTTTGGAGATCTAAGCCTTATATGGCAAATTGAAAAGTGTTATCTGAGGTTGGAAAGTGTCATCTGAGGTTGAAAAGTGTAATCTGAGGTTGAAATGTGTTCTCTGTGGTCGTAATGTGTTATATGAAGTTGAAATGTGTAATCTGACTTTGAAAAGTGTAATCTGAGATTGAAATGTGTAATCTGATATTGAAAAGTATAGTGTGAGGTTGAAATGTGTTATCTGAAGTTGAAATGTGTAATATGAAGTTGAAACGTGTAATCTGAGGTTGAAATGTGTAATCTTAGAGGACGCTCTGTGAAATGTCTACAGTCCCTCTCAGGGGTGAAACAAACTTGTGATCATACCAGTTCTGAGGAGACTAGAACTGATGAGATCCCCAGAATCAATTCTTGGCACTAACAACTTGGCCACAGTGGCTGGAGAAATGGGATGACAAACCAAGGCTCACCTGCAGCTCGTCTGGTGCTTGACTTGTGTCTCATTCTCACCCACTGGAAACACACACATGTAAAACCAGTCAGGAAATCATTAACACACAGACCTATTGACCAAGGGAGGCATCTACTGGATATTGTGAACACAGGAAGAAGTTTAGTATATCATCCACATTATGTGGCAAAGACAAGGAAGAAAAAACATGACGAACATTCATTCCCGCAGCTGAAAAGATGTTACTTTTTCTAGATCACATTACACTTGAAAATAGGCCTTGTTGTATTGATAGATGTATTGTATTAATTGTAAAAAAAAAGTGTTTCAGATCTTAAATAAATGTTAGCGAACCGCCCAGAGAACGTGGACAAACGAGTCACAAGACGAAACACAACACAATGCTGAACCCTATGAAGTGATCTGAAGCGATCAAAGCTAAGTGAATTTTCGTTGTTTTATTCGTTTATGTCTCACCCGATGAAGACCTAAGAGGTCGAAACGCATTGTGTTTCGTCTTGTGACTCGTTTGTCCACGTTCTCTGGGCGGTTCGCTAACATTTATTTAAGATTTGTTTAGATTTCCGCCTGCAGTCGTCTCGCTTTGCAATTAGTTTCAGATCTTGCCAATCTCTCTAACACACACACACACACACACACACACACACACACACACACACACACACACACACACACACACCAACACCAACACACACCACACCAACACACACACACACACACACACACACACACACACACACACACACACCAACATACACACACACACATACATTATCTCTCTCTCTTTCTCTCTCTCACAGACACAGAATCCTTCTCTGTCAGTGTTTCTCTCCTCTATCCCACACACACATATAAACACATACTCTCGCTCTCTCTCTTTCTCTGTCTCACACATGCACACACACACACACACTCTCGCTCTCTCTCTCTTTCTCTGTCTCACACATGCACACACACACACACATACACAAAGAATCTCTCTCATACACACACACACACTCTCTCTCGCTCTCTCTCTCTTTCTCTGTCTCACACATGCACACACACACACACATACACAAAGAATCTCTCTCACACACACACACACACACACTCGCTCTCTCTCTCTTTCTCTGTCTCATACACACAACACACACACACACACACACACACACACATACACAAAGAATCTCTCTCATACACACACACACAGGATCTCTCTCTCTCTCACACACACACACACACACACACACACACACACACACACACACACACTTCCCTTCCTTTCCTTCTGCCTCCTCCCTGGCCCATCAAACCAGACTGACAGCATCACAAGCATCCTCACAGAGGAAAGACCGCAGCCGACCAGCAGGACAGACAGAAGAACCATCCAACAACAGACCCAAAGAACCCACCTCAGTGCTACCAGACACCGATTTCTCCCCTAGGGACAGCTGGGTCCTGCCTCCCACCGCCCCGTGAGTGGAGCTATTGGAAAAACAAAACATGCCATTGGGCGAATTGCGGACCACTGACATGCCTGATGTATGCTTGTTTAATGATTTAATTGTCAAAGCTTTTTTCGCGTGGTGCATTGTTTTTCCTGGGACTAGTTTCTTTGCCAAAGGTCCTTTCACATCAAGCAACGTGGACCTTGGTTTATCAGAAACTAAATGTGTCATTGGGTGAACTGTGGACCACTCACATGCCTGATGTATGTATGTTTAATGGTTTAATTGTCAAAGCTTTTTTGTGCGGTTGGTTTCTACAAAGCTTTCCCTGGGACTAGTTTGTTTGCCAAGGGTCCTTTCACACCCGGCGATGTGGACCTTGGCTTATCATCTCATCAGACTCACTCCGGCCTCCAGTCACCATCAAGTGAAGAGGGAGAAAACAAAACTCCCAGCCTACAGAAAATCAAGTTGCGGACATGAAATTGGAACTGTGGCCCAGCTCAATGATCTGCTCTGATGGTGCCGCTTTGTTGTCATGACAGCTGGTCAAAGGAGGACATGACCAACGCTTGGGGAGTGAAGGGTTTCCCCAGTCCTCAGTCACGCACAACAGGGCAGAGGGACTGTTGCCAGTCAGGGTTTTCCCAGTCCTCCTGAAGTCACTCACAACAGGGCTGAGGGACTGTCGCCAGTCTGGGGTTTCCCCAGTCCTCCTGAAGTCACTCACAACAGGGCTGAGGGACTGTCGCCAGTCTGGGGTTTCCCCAGTCCTCACACACTCACAACAAGGCAGAGGGACTGTTGCCAGTCAGGGTTTCCCCAGTCCCCAGTCAGGGTTGACCGATTTACTTCCTACTGAGTCATTGAACAACAGGTTCTGTGTGTGTGAAGTATGGAAAAAGGGTATCACGATC
This sequence comes from Conus canariensis, assembly GCA_033310375.1. NCBI lineage: Eukaryota > Metazoa > Mollusca > Gastropoda > Neogastropoda > Conidae > Conus > Conus canariensis. The sequence goes on from CM065727.1 coordinate 20,959,882, forward strand.
ACCACCTTTGTTTTCTGTGCATATCTTCTTGTCAACCCCAGTCACAGTGGACTGGTCAACAGAATCCCGCTAGGCAACATTCCCTTGTTGCTGTTGTATTTTCCTTTTCATGCACACTGCATACAGAACCTCAACTGACTGTCTCCTCTAAAAATCATGACTCAAACCATCGTGGTGGAGAGAAAGGGGAGTTGGGGAGGGAGTGTGGTAGGTGGGTGACTGGTTGGCGGGGAGGGGTGGCGGTGCGCAGAGAAGAGACAGGTGGTGAGGGCTGGGAAGGAGCATGGGGAACCTGACCTCTGTGAGATCTGAACATGGGATCCTCTTGCTTCCATCAACACTTCTTCCACTGGCCCCTACCCCCACCCCACGCCCCCCCCCCCCCACCTCCCTCCTCCCCTTCACTGCCCCTTTGGTGACATAGGATATGACAGCTCACACAGCTCCCTACTCTGAAAGCACATTGAATTCAATTAACCTAGATGCTGACTTACAGGTGAACAGAGCAGCCAGTAAATGGCCTGATGAACATTGTGTTGAAAGAGCTGGAGAAGCATTGTTTCAAACAGCTGATGTCAAGATGTCCTAGAACAACAGTTCACCTTTCTACAGTCGACCACCATGTACTCTGTGCATACGAACACTTGTGAACAAACCCTGGGCAGATCACTGAACAGTTTCTTTCTTTCTTCGTCATTCTCCCCCCCCCCCCCTCCCCCTCTCTTCTTTCCCCACTGTTTCTATCTGTCTACCTCTGTTTTGCCTAACAGCCCTGTCTCTTTACCACCCCCCCCCCCCCCCCTACTCCCTCCTTCACCTTTTCAGGGGATATCATGGGCTGTTTGAGGACAAACCATCTCGCTGTCTTCAGGAAGTTTTGTGCTGGTCACTTCCTTTTTTTTCGGTAACCCTCTCTGACTCAGCCTTTCCAGAAAAAAAAACTTGGGGTCTTTCTTTCCTGTCAACTACTGTTTCTCTGCCTTTGTGGCCCATTGTCCTCTCTCTAGGAAGTATTCATGTTCTGCTTTCCTCTGGTCACACTTCACAACAAGCCAGATTCTTTGTTGTGATGTGGTGACTCAAAGACGACACGGTGCACACTCTCCAAAGTGGACACCACCTGTGCATTTTGTTGCTGCATTGAAATATAACGGTATAATAAAACATCGGGCATCATCCGTGACCCATAGTGAACATACCTACAAATTTTCATAAAGATTGGCCAAGTACTTTCTGAGATATTCTATAAAGAAGAAAAACTGTTATGGGCTGTTATAGCCATTAGTAACGGACATAATGGTAAAATAAAACATTGGGCATCATCCGTGACCCATAATGAACATACCTACAAATCTTCAGAAAGATCGGCCCAGTGGTTTGTCTGGAGTGAGTGGAACACATTTTGACCATGGACGGACAGACAGACAGACAGACAGACAGACACACAGACAGCATTTCTTCATTCCCATTCTAAAGTACTCTCTGTTCTATAAGAACTGGGGTACAAAAACTGTGAGTGTGATTACTGCGCACACAGAGATACACAGACAGACAGACAGACAGAGACATAGACAGACAGCAGACAGACACACACACACACACACACACACACACACATACACACACACACACATTCACTCTGTCCATCTCACCACAATGACATAGGCTCAGCTCACTACAGTGACCCTAGAGGTCTGAGTGTGTTTCACCTGAGGTCCTCTGAAGAACTGGTCTCTTTGGTCTGTGGGGAAAACTCCACGTGCTTCTTTACTTTAACTGCGTCCACCACAGGTGGCTCTGTTGGGACTGCATCCTCCTTGGGTGCCTCAACTTTGGGAGATCCACCTTTGGGTATATCATCGCTTGCTTTCATTGCATAGGGAGAGGGAGCCTGGAAATAATCATGTCACAGCGCATATATCATAGGTCCTATATGACATGATTCTGCTTTCCCCCCCTGTCTATTGACACTACAATGACTGGATTATCTTAGTTCCTGTGAGTTGATTTTAACATGGTGACAGCCCTGATGTGGCCCTTTGTGGTCGGCTGGGCTATAAGCAACATTATCTTATCTTAGTTCATAAAATCATACAATTTTGTTGTGTTTTTCTGCTAACGGGCACGTTACAACTGTATGTCATACACAGTTCATACATCACATGACTTTGTTGGGGTTTTGTTTCTATGGGCCATTTCAACAGTGTACCATATTTCTTACATAACATGATTTTACAAGGTTCTTTTCTCCTGCCTGTTGACATATGCATTACAATGTATACCATAGTTCTTTCATAACATGTTTTTGTTGTGATTTTTCCCCCATGTCTATTGACATATTACAACAGAATACCAAAGTAAATAAATGGTATTTTTCCCTGATTTGTGTATGTGTGTGTGTGTGTGGGGGGGGGGGGGGGGGGGGGTCTGCTGAAAGATGGATCTACACATTCTCAAGCACCATCATGGAGGGGTGGAGAGTGAAGGTGGAGGTGGGGGCGCATATAGGGGGAGGGAGGGGAGGGGGGATAGAGTCCAGGTGGGCATTAGATGAATGGTGTGTGTGTGTGTGTGAGTGAGCGTGTGTGTGTGTGTGTGTGTGTGTGTGTGTGTGTGTGTGTGTGTGTGTGTGTGTGTGTGTGAGTGAGCGTGTGTGTGTGTGTGTTGTGTGTGTGTGTGTGTGTGTGTGTGTGTGTGTGTGTGTATGTGTATGTGTGTGTGCCTAAGTAAGAACAGCATTTGTGTATGTGTAGAGTGCGAATGCTTCTGTCCATACCCCCCCCCCCCCCCCCCCCCCCCCCCCATATGATTATATTTCAATAATGAGGGGGAACATCGGAGAACTAACACAGAAATGAAGTGGACTTCCTGAGCTGTGTGTGAAAGGAGGGGGACATCATAAGCATAGGGGTTGCACTGGCAGCCACTTTTCTGGCTCAGCTGGTTGGAGCGTGACTGGGATCACTAGGAATGTAAGGTGATGTTTGTACATGGAGGTTAGGCAGGTATGCCTGTGCTGGGTCTCCAATGGGGGGGAGGGGGGGGGGGGGCTATGTCAGCTGGGACAGCAAGTTCTGAGATCTTGAGGTCTGGCGGGAATGCTGGCATGCCTGACATGTTTCTGGACTTCTCTCTGTGGAGTGGATGCTGGTGTTGGTGTGGGGATCTCAAACTGGGCTTCTCTCTATGGAGTGGATGCTGGTGTTGGTGTGGGGATCTCAAACTGGGCTTCTCTCTATGGAGTGGATGCTGGTGTTTGTGTGGGGATCTCAAACTGGGCTTGCACATTCCAGCAAGGATGGAACGAGGGCCATATACAGCTGTTCTTTGGCTTTCTTGCTGCCGGTCTTGGGCTTTCTAGGAATACTGAACATTTTGGGGAGATGGCACTTTTTTTCTTTTGCAGCAGACAACGCATTTCCAAAGGTATGTCTCGATTTATGTGTGCGTGAATGTGTGTGTGTATGTGACTATTGTGAGTGAGTTTTTGTGTGTGTGTGTGTGTGTGTGTGTGTGTGTGTGTGTGTGTGTGTGTGTGTGTGTGTGTGGTGAGTGAGTGAGTGAGTGAGTGAGTGAGTGAGTGAGTGGTGTGTGTGTGTGTGTGTGTGTGTGTGTGTGTGTGTGTTGTGTGTGTGTGTGTGTGTGTGTGCGCGCGCGTGTCCGCACATGCTTGTGCATGTGTTTATGTTCTTGAAAGAGAAAGAAAGTGCACTTTTGCTAGTTCCGCAACTGTTTCATGTACAAAAAAATTATCAGATACATTTCAGTGATATCCTGCAAAGCCGTTTTAAAAATTATTTACAGAGCTTTAAAGAAAAAAACAACAGAAATTTACACGCAGACACACACACATACACACACACACACATAGAGAAAAGCAGTGGACACACATGCAAGGAATGCACTGTACCCACACACTGAAGGGAACAAACAAACAATGACAAGAAAGGAAGATGACAAAATAGTCACACTGCACCTGCTAAGCGACAACAGCAAAACAGCTCTTCTTCACTGGCTTCATAACAATGTTGACAGAATTCAGCGAATCATGTAACCCGACACATAGGTTTACAATCCATAAGTAAAAGAGCCAGAAACAAATGTCTTTCCTGGTAAAATCCATTCCATCCTCTTTAACACAAACAAGATTTAAGTTATCCATGAAGATTAAATACCAGGCAGGAAATGTTTTCACATTTATGTGACCCTAAGAGTTTTTCCCTTTTGCACCATAAATAATAGCATTCTCTGATTGGTGCTCTTTAACTTAATGACCACATCTCACTTTCTGAGTTCAGCTGAACGCCTTTCATGATCAGCAAGGCAGCTGGCCAAATAACAATGATCACAGCTTCAAGGATAGAAGGTGGGAAAAGTTGACAAGTGTCCACTTAAAAAGAACAAGGAAGGAGACAGAGCTCAGAGAGGTAGAGACAGGGAGGATGGGGGGGGGGGGGGGGGAGGAGGAGGAAGGTGGGGAAGATTGAGGATGGAAAATATTGATCCAGGACAGCAGGAAGAAAGGTGGAGACTGGAGGATTGTGAGGAAGGGTGGGAGCAGGGGGAAAGGTATGGGGTGGGAGGGTTGAAAGACAAGGGATAGAGAAGGGAAAGGTTTGGAATGGGAGAGAGTGGGAAGCTGGGGGAGGGGGGAAGGTCCAGGTGAGGATGATGGGAAGTAGGAAGGAGATGACAAGAACTGTGGGGGAAAGATGAATGAGAGAGAGTGAGAGAGAGAGTGGGGGGGGGGGGGGAGAGGATAGGGAGGACGGGAGGTGGGGGGGGGGGGAGGTGAATGGAAAATGATAGGTGGGAAGAAGAAAGAACAAAGAAGGGGATGGAGGGAAGACAAGAGGTGGACAAGAGGGTGTGGGGTTAATGATGAGGAAAGGGGGTGGGAATTGGAGGGAGAAGACAAGAGGGAGGGAGGGTGCAGCAGAGAAAGGGAAGGAGAGGAGTGGATCAACGAACAGACTGTGAAAAGAGAGGGAGGGGGCAGGGAAAGGAGGGAGGGCGCAGGGGAAGGAGGAAGGGGAGTGGGACTGGGAAGTGAAGGGAAAAGGAGAGATGGGGGATGGGAGGTGGGGGAAAGGGAGATTCATTGTGACAGAGGTGGGAACACAAAACACTGGACAGCATGGAGGGGAGACAGCAAAGTCACAGGGGAAGGGGGACCGGAGGAGGGGAAGAGTCACAGTATGACAGATAAAGAGAGGGTGGAGGGAGGGAAGAGAGAGACACTTAAATGGAGAAGATAAGGTAGAGGAAGACACAGGCAGGAGCAATGGAGAAGGATGGTGTGTTTGTGTGTGTGATGTGTGTGTGTGTGTGTGTGTGTGTGTGTGTGTGTGTGTGTGTGTGTGTGTGTGTGTGAAGGATGGTGTGTGTGTGTGTGTGTGTGTGTGTGTGTGTGTGTGTGTGTGTGTGTGTGTGTGTGTGTGTGTGAGTGAGTGAGTGCTGACATTTAATGAGCCGGACCGGATGGCCAACCATGCTCCTAGACTGGGAGGTTGGGGTTGACAGACATTTTAACAGAGAGCATGACCAGCTGGTCATAAACTACATCTTTGGATGTGAAAATGGGCTTGCTCAAAGCAGAAGTAAATGAAGTCTGGAGTTACTCAAGGCAGTGGCCCAGTGTTTGGTGATGAACAAAGAAGCCTGAAGCTCTCTCACATGTACGATTCACTGGACAAATGCACGTCCTGTGCTGTCCTAACAGCAGTGTGTGTACACTGTACAGAATCTCTAATACCCTGGACAATTTTCAGGGTGCCAGCTAGGTGACTGGAACCCGTATACTGAATTCATCCAACACATTTTTAGGAGCAGATGGCAAGTTGGTGAGTGCTAAATCTTGGCCCCGACAACTCCAAACAGAAACGGAAGCATTAGAGTTTTATAATTACTATCAATTTCTTATTTCTTTACACTTCAGAGCCTCACACACACACACACACACACACACACACACACACACACACACACACACACACAAACAGGAAAAGTAGGTATACCAATGGACTTTGACCAAAACGTTACCCTCTAACTACAGAGCACATACTGTGTATATTAGGATGCAAATCTTGTATCATGATTTGAAATGTCTGTTATGGAAAATATAAAAGTAACGTATCTTACTCTGACATTTTTCATAATGGACACTTCACATCATAATACACGAGCTGCATCTGAAAAGATGCAGGTTCAAACTGGAAGTACACACGTCGTCATGACACACTTCAGCTCTTGATCTACATTCACTCTGCAAATCAATCTTTAACTCTTTCATGACGCCCTGCCAACCAACAGGCTGTAGTGTTACTCTCTGCTCACAGTATACCGCCCAGCTCTGGGCTCCGCTGTCTGCTGGCACAACAACACTTGAAAAACCTTATCTTGAGGGGGGGGGGGGGGGGGGGGGGGAGGGTAATCAATAACTAACTTTAGGCACCTGACATTGAATCCATCTCTAAAAAAACTGACAATTATCAAACTAACACAGACATTTCTAGGGAAAATGATAGCAAATTTCAAACCATGTTATGTCAGCAATGGTTGCACGACCATGCACAGCCTGGTTCTGCAGTGTACGCAGAGAAAGCGTGAAATCATGAGGGTTGAGAAGTAGTTTCGAAACAAAGTTTTCCACTACTATGGATGTAGTTGTTCCATTTCTGCAGTCTGCAGTCAATGTGAATGTTGACTAGGCTGTGTTGTCAATCCATTCCTATTCCCAGCCCCTTTGTTCAGCTGTGTACCCCCTCAACCATTCTGACACTAGGAAATGCATTTTATACATTTCTTTTTACCACTTTGAATTCCAGTAACACTATCACATATATTTCACAGCATGATCTAATTCTGTCCATGTGTAATGACTGAGGTTTATTTCACAAATTACACACACGAGATACAAAAACAAAATGATGCAAGACAACACTGTGTGAGAGAGAGTATGCATAGATGTGTGTGTGTGTGTGTGTGTGTGTGTGTGTGTGTGTGTGTGTGTGTGTGTGTGTGTGTGTGTGTGTGAGTGGGTGTGTGTAGGTGTATCTGAGAGTGAGAGAAAAAGAGAGAGAGAGAGTGTATGTGTGTGTGTGTGTGTGTGTGTGTGTGTGTGTGTGTGTGTGTGTGTGTGTGTGTGTGTGTGTGAGTGAGTGTGTGTGTGTAGGTGTATCTGAGAGAGAGAGAGAAAAAGAGAGAGACAGAGGGAGGAGAGAGAAGGAGAAAGAATTTTTTAAGCGCCAAAAGCTGGCTTTCCTGACAGATCATCAAAGAACTACTCAGTAGTCTACTGTTACCCTAAGAATCATTTTACACCAGCCGCTGTGGCGAAGTGGTTAGCGTCGCGGACTCCCGGCTGGGAGGTCGTGGGTTCGAATCCCATCAGAGTCATGTGGGTTTTTCTGCCTCGACCGGCTCCTACCCAGAGTTGAGTTTGCTGCCGACTCAGTTGGGAAGACTGGGACAACACAGTCGAGTTTCATCGACTTAATGGATGCGTTTCTGAGAGTGTTGCTCAAATTTCCTGACCAACACTGCAGGTGCCTGTATCTCGCGGGCCTGGTTGATGCCGGGATATATTATGAAAGGAAGCGTAGAGTACAGCCCTGTCATGTAGTCTCAGACGAAATGGAAATCCGTAGCATCATCTTAATCATCCTCATTCTCATCGATCAGCATTAAAAAAAAAAATGTCTCAAATTCTGTGGCCCTTCATGCCCTGCTCTCATGGTGACCTCAGTTTCGATGTCCTCTCTACGTCTGTGGCCTTGGTTTGGTTCCGTCGGGGTCACCGGTATCGGCGAGTCCATGGGGGCTGTCGTTGGACGGACGTGGTGGCGCCCTCCGGAGGGATAGCTCACTCATGCCGGCTCCGCGACTAAGCAATTATTGTCGTCAGTAGGGGGCTTAGTAGGTGGTGTCCTGCGTATGTTAGATCAGAACAGGCACCACTGAACACCACCGAAGTGACTCGGCAGCAGTGCAGTGTCTCCTCCGGTGGGTTGCCTCTTGACGACTTGACATTGACTGCTCCCTGTGGATTGCCGGTGCCGGGGCTGCGGCGGGGCCGACCGGGCTGTGGCTGTGGACGGGATGTCGGAATGAGCGGCGTGGGTGCACTGCCTCTGAGGTGGCACAGAGGTTGGGACAGCAAAAAAAAAAAAAAAAAAAAAAAAAAAAAATCATTTTACACCGTCTATAATCATCATGTCTCCATGGCCATCAATAATCTAAGGATGTGTACATCATCATCATGACACATCCAACTCAATCCACGGTAAAAATTCAGGTAAAAATCAACAGCCACCAGCTTTGAGATAATTCACAAACTAAAAAGAAAGAGATACAAAAATATTCTATAGCCAAAGCTGTCAGAAATGATCATCTTAGGGGAATGCGTGTGCATGCGTGCGTGCGTGCGTGCGCGTGTGTGCATTGTCTGACCGTTACTTTACCTCTGTGGCCAGCTTGGTGACCCTGATGAGCTGAGGCATGCTACTGTCCTCTACTTCCGTGGCCACCTCTGAATGCACAACCCGAGAGCCCTCACTGGCTGCCTCCACTGCCACAGGGGTGTCCGGAGTCACTGTATAGCTCTGGGACTTGGAGTCACTGACCTCCGAGGGGGCACTGATGCAGTCTTTGACACTTTTGTCAACATCTAAATCTGACGCGCTCTCTGTACGATTGCCAGTGTTATCTGCCAGGGATGGTTCTTGATGAGGAATTCTCCGGGAAGAGTCTGCAGTGGATCGTGCCTCGACATTCCTCATCACCTCGGCCACGTGGTTTACCTCATCTGCAGGTTCACTCACACGGGAGTTGTTCTCCCCCTCCCTGATGGCACTACTCTGCTTCACACTGTTGCCGACTGGACTTGTGCCTCTGCCACCATCTCTCACTATTTCTGTCTTTTCCCCTTTCCCCATCACTGTGTGTGTCTTTTGGCCACTGTCACACGCGGCGCTCGTCTTTCTCTCACACTCACTGGAGATCTTCCCAGACCTGCTCTCGGTGCTGTTTTTCTTCTCTTTCTCGGTCTTTTTACTACTGTCACCACTTGTCTTTTTACCACTGTCACTGGCTGGTTTGCTTTTGTTGCTAGCCTTGTGGCTGCTGTCTCTGGTAAACATCGAAGTGAATGACCTCTTCCGTGGCGCTGCTGGCGACCTGGCGTTGGAGGAGGAATGTTTCTTGTTGGCGTTGTGCTGTTCTGCAGGACCGTGAGCCACGTTTGGTGAGCTGGTCGGCGAGCTGGTCCTGGGCAAGGACTCTGGGGCCTTCAGTTTCCCAGCGGTGTCTGTCCCCCTCAGTTTGGGGGCGGTGTGAGGCGAGTTGATGAGGGTGGAGGAGGAGGTGGTGGAGGAGACGGAAGAGGAGGAGGAAGAGGTTCTCCGGAGGGGCGATTTGGAAGGGGGAGTGGGGTCCGCTGTGGGCTCCAACAGGATGGGCGTGGGTCGGGTTACCCGGAACTGTTGATGTTCCTTCTCTGGCGATGGTTTCTTGGAGGTCTGCTGGTCTTTGTCTGGTGAGAACAGTCAGCGAGTTTGGTTTTTCTCGTCACATGTGTGACAGGCAACATATATACCTCTGTATGTATCTATCTATCTGTCTACATATTTACGTATGTACTTCTATCGATATCTATCTATATATCTGCTCATTTTCACATACGTGCCACTGCATACTCATTCTCTCAGCTTACAGTTTATGAATTTGGCTATATACAGGTAGGTATGTAGCCTAAAAGGTAAACATTAGAAGTAAAGTAATACAAAAAGCAAAAAGATGTACATGTGTCATACACACACACACAAACACACACACACACACACAAACACAAACACCCCAAAACCCCTGAAATGAAACCTGCCCAAGACCACCCCACCATCACACAACCAGACGAAGCCCCACCACATCACATCCCTACACACATTCACACACACACACACATTCACACACACACACACACATTCACACACACATCACACACATTCACACACACAATTTCACACACACACAACACACATACAAACTCTCACACACACACACACACACATGCACACTACACACACACACACACACACACACACACACACACACACACACACACTACACACACACACACAACACACATACAAACTCACACACACACACACACACACACACCACACACACACACACACACCACACACTACACACACACACCCAAAAACCCTGAAACGAAACCTGCCCAAGACCACCCCACCATCACATAACCAGACGAAGCGCCACACCACATCACATCCTTACTCACCTTCCTTGTCAGAGGAAAACACAGAATCTTCCATCTCTGACTCGGAGGGACCTTTCTGACCGCTGCTGCTCTCGCTGCTGGTCTTCCGCCACACGGCCTCCCCCTTTGGCAGTCCCTCCTCTTCCCCTGCTCCAACCCTGCTCTTCAGGTTGTTCTCAGAGGCAGTCAGCACAGCCAGTGTGGCTTCACGATGAACTTTGTTCAGGGCCTGCACAGACAGAGAAGAGAAAGGGAGCTGCTGAATGTTACAGCTCTGAGACTCACACCCCTGTCCTCTGGCTTCACAGCTGGGGGGGCTGACCAGTTAGGGCATCCTACCCGAGCTGGCCAAAATTGGATCGTGTGGATCCATATCAAATGGTCCTGAGAAGGAACTGAGGAAAAAGGAATGGAAAGGTGACTGCCACAAGGAGTAGACGACCAGCGATAACGAACACTAACAAACCACCATGGGGGACAGCAGCACCAAAATCTACACAGACTAAAGTCTGAGAAACCTTGTCCTTAAGGGCCTCAGGCCGATAGGACATAAATCTCTCCCTCAACGTCAATGTTACAGTTTCACTGACCTCCGTCATCCTCCTGGAGTCTGCGTTGATGGGCCAGAGGATACCTGGAACAGCTGGGTTTTAGACTGAAAGAGAAAGAGACTGCAGCCTTTCAGAGAAGTCCCAAACACAACTCAACACACAAAACAGACTGCAAAGTAATGCTTATTCAGTACTCATAACAAAAGAGACAAGTGAATTTTCGACAAACACGTCTTCTTCAGGAAGTCATAAACAACCGGCAAAAAAATGTACAAAACAACAATGCCCAGACTTCAGCCAGTGTGAGAAGGCACCTGTGAACTGGAAGCATTTTGCATACATGCACATACACACACACACACACACACCACACCACAGCAGCACACATGCACGCACGCATGCACACACACCACACACACACACACACACACACACACACACACACACACACACACACCACACACACACACACACGCATACACTCACACACAGACACACACACACACACACACACGACGTTCTGCTCTGCTGGCGATAAGACGTGTTTGCACGAGCTGTGAGGAAACCTGTATTTTCCTTTTCAAGCTGAACTGATTTAGCAAATGTCTTGTTCAGTGGAGTGCTACCGCGCATCAGTGGGATCGTTTGCTTTTGTGTTGGCAAAGATTCTGTATCTGAAAGCAAAGAAAGCAAGAGAAAGACCTAGAAAACTTCGCAGCACAACAGCAGCCATGAAGTTCACCTTGCTGTGTATTATCACGGCTCTGCTTCTCCGGTCAGGCATCGAACCGAATCCTGGGCCCCCCAAACATGACAAAACGAAACAGGCCAGACTGAACAGCAGCAACCTCAACATCACCGAAGAACCCGCAAGCAGCAAACAAGAGTCTATTGCTGATGTTATGAACGTGCTGAAAGACATGTCATTCCAAATGAAGAAATTGGACAGCAAAATTGACTTACTGAATGACAAAATGCAAAGACAGCTGGACTCTGTGATGGAAGAGAACAATCAACTTAAAGACAAAGTTCAACGGCTGGAAGACAAACTGGACGATTTAGAGGGCAGGAGTAGGCGTAGCAACCTGCTTTTTCATGGAATTCCGTCTCCAGAAGATCACACTGAAACTTGGGCTGACTGTGAGGAGGCTGTGAAGAAAGTCATCAAAGACAAGATGGGGATCGAAGAAGATGTCGAAATCGACCGTGCACACCATCTCCGAGGTGGCAAGACACCGCAACCCATCATTGCCTCCTTCAGTCGCTTTAAGCATAAGGACAAGGTTCTGTCAGAACGCCGCAAACTGAAAGGTACTGATGTGTTTGTATCTGAAGACTTCACTCCCCGTGTTCATGAGAAACGCCGCCAACTGCTCCCCTTTCTGAAGGACGCAAAAAACGCAAACAAAAAGGCCTTCCTCCGATTTGACTCGCTCGTCATTGAAGGTAAGAGCTACTGGTACAACAATGGCACCAAGCACCTTGAGGAGCGCCGCAGTGCAAGATGAGAGGCAGGCCGGCATCGCGAACATGGAGCAAGAAGGAGGATTTCCGTACCTCCCCCCCACCCTGCCGATCAAGCTACGACACAACAGGACTTTAGACCTATGATTCCCGTACCTCACCCCCCAACTACACCTAGCAACGATCAGAGAAGTAACACAAGAAACAAACGGTATGAGGATGTATGTAATGGAAACATTTCTCAGAATGAAAAGAGTGAAGATAATGATTTCGATTCTATGCCTCAATCAAGCCATTGTATGAGTAAAAATAGCTGTTTGTTCAATGTGATGGTTTGGAATATTCAAGGGTTAAAGAACAAGCTTACGAACTTTTCCTTTCAAAGATATTGTGAACAGTTTCAAATTTTTGCTTTTTCCGAATGCTGGTCTTGTAAACAAGAGGATATTGAAAAAGCTTTTCCCAACTTCACAGTTTTCTTCTCACCCCGCTCTCAGCGCATAAAAGGGGGTGTAGCTGTCTGTGTGAGAAAGACGATTTCTGGATATGTCAAACACTTAATGACATCAGCGGAAGAATGCATTTTTCTAAGATTGTATAAACAAGTTCTGAATTATTCTTTTGACGTGATTTTTGGCTTTGTGTATGTAGCCCCTGAGAACTCGGTCATTTATAGTGAAGACAACCCCAGTGGTATTGATATATTAGCTAACAACATAACCGATGTCATGCGTGAATATCCTGACTTGCCCTTTGTATTATGTGGAGATTTCAACGCCCGTACTGGTGAGTTACAAGACATTGATTTTGTCCATGAAAATAGACACGCACACCCGTTAAATGAAATTGATGAATTATTGAATGATATGCCTCAAATTGAATGGAAATCAAAAGACCATGCTGTAAATAACTTTGGCCGAAAGCTCATTGACCTTTTAAAAGAAAACAACATGTTTATTGTAAATGGGAGAACAGAGCAAGACAAACAGGGCGAGATTACTTGTACAGCTAACAGAGGGATGAGTGTCCTCGATTATTTCATTTGTTCCCAAGCAATGTATGACTTTATTTCTGACATGTTTGTCGCAGACAGATCTGAATCTGACCATTTTCCTATTGTTTTGTTTCTCAATGATAATACGCGTGAAAGCTACAAAGAAACTGAAGACGAGAATAGCGTTAGTATGGAATACAAGTTACATTTTAAAGTAAGAAGTCAAAGTTTAGAAGCCTTTACTGATTATCTTCAAACCAACGTAATCCATGAGCTAGCAAACTTCTTTGAAGCATTAACTCAAAATGTTGATGAAAGCACAGAATATGTTGTCAGTCTAATGCAAAAAGCAGCTGAACAAATGCAATCAAGACCAAAAAAGCAATGTTCGTACAATCAATCACCTTGGTGGGACATGGATTGTGAGAAAGCTAAACTAGAAAAATACATGTATCTACGTATATTCAGACAAACGGATGACAGGAAGGACTTAGAAAGCTATCTTGATCACAAAAAAGCATTCAAGTTGCTTTGTAAATCGAAAAAAGATGAAAGAGACAAACGTATCATAGATGAATTAAACGAAGCATGCGCAGACCCAAACTCTAAATCATAATCATTTTGGCAAAAAATAAAGTCTCTTACAGCCAGCAATTCAAAAAGTTCAAATACGATTACACCAAACAAATGGTATGAATATTTCAAAAACTTACTGTCACTTGAACAAAATGTACTTGATGAAGATTTTGAACAAGAAATTTCTGGTACATTACAGGATCACTGTTCTGAAACTTGTGAAGAGTGTCATAACTTTGATCATGATAATGAAATATCAGAAACTGAGATATTCAAAGCAATTAATGCAATGATGAAGGGTAAAGCTGCCGGGCCAGATGGTTTGCCCACTGACCTGTTCCATGCAGGAGCAAACGTACTCATTAAGTTTCTACACCCCTTGTTCAATAAAGTGTTTAGTAGCGGAACGTACCGAAAAAGCTGGACAAAAGCAGTAATCTTTCCCTTACATAAAAAGGGTGATCGAGGTTGTGTTGATAACTACAGAAGTATTTCTTTGCTGAATGTGCTTAGTAAAATATATAATACAGTGATTAATAACAGATTGACTCAATATTGTAATGAACATGAAACTATCCCTGAAGCCCAAGCAGGCTTCCGGAAAGGCTATAGTACAATAGACAACATATTTTCTCTCCAATCTCTCGTGCAGAAATACTTAAGCAAACAAGGCGGACGATTTTATTCACTATTTGTAGACTTTTCAAAAGCATTTGACTGTGTAAATAGAAGTAAACTTCTTTACATTCTGCTGTCCAGAGGGATCCATAGTAAACTGTTTGGCACAATTCAAGGTATGTATAAGAGTGTGATGGCAGCTGTGTGTGTTGGAGATAAGATTACAGAATATTTTGAGTGCTTATCTGGTGTTAGGCAAGGCTGTGTTTTGAGTCCCCTTTTGTTTTCTATATTTCTATCTGAACTTCAGACAGAGTTAATTGGTTGTGGTGCACGAGGCATTAGTATACTGGGAGATCCGTTGGGTATTCTCCTCCTTATGTACGCTGATGACATTGCAATTGTTGCTGACACTGTTCTAGACCTACAGAAGAAGATCGACTGTCTAGAAAAATATTGTAAAAAATGGGGTCTGAAGGTAAACATGGATAAGACTAAAGCAGTTGTATTCAAAAATGGAGGATTTAACAAAAAAAGTGAAAAATGGAATCTAAACGATGCAGAGATAAAGGTTGAATCTTGCTATAATTATCTGGGGGTCATTTTTTCATCTACTTTGAAATGGACTAAGAATGTAGAAGCTCTTTCTGGTAAAGCCCTTAGAGCTTTAGCAGGCATAAAAAGGTTATATTTCAGATTTAAAGCACTCCCAGTGGACATGGTTTTCAAAATATTTGATACAAAAATTAAGCCCATTCTATTATATGGATCGGAAATTTGGGGATTTCAGAAATATGATGCTATAGAAAAAGTGCAAGTTAAGATATGTAAAATGATACTCGGTGTAGGTAGGGATGTGAAAAATGATGTAGCTTTAGGTGAATGTGGAAGATTTCCTATCTTGATTGATACTCAAACTCGTCTCATCAAATACTGGTGCAGACTCATTAACATGCCAAACAACAGATACCCCAAACAGTGTTATGATATGCTGCATGCACATGACGCAGCTGGCAGAAAGAATTGGGCATCAGAAATCAGACTTCTGCTATGCAAGTGTGGATTTGGTCAGGTCTGGGCTCTGCAAAACCCTGGAAATAGTAAATTCTTTCTAGAAGAGTTTAGGAATAGGCTGAAAGATATGTCACAACAAATTTGGCATGATTCCATATCTCATGAAGAGGATTACAGTCTATATCAACCAGAAATCATTAGAGCTAACTACATTACATGTTTAGATTTAGTAGCTCATAGAAGAGCCATTTGCTTGCTAAGAAGTAACAGATTACATCTAAATGGTGTTCCACATTTTGGTTGTTTAAGAAACGATCCTGAATGCAAACAATGCAGTGGAAATCACGTTGAAGACATTGTACATTTTCTTTTTGTTTGCCCAAAGTACTTGCATCTAAGAAATAAATACCTCCCTGTGTATTATTGTCGCTTTCCTAACACACTAAAAGTTCAATTGCTATGTAGAAACCTTAAAGGAAATCTTGCATTCAAAACTGCTATGTATATTGTAGAAAGTTTGAAAATAAGATGCTGAAAATACAGGATATTGTATATTATGCGCTATTTAACACGGAATGTTGTCCAAAATTCTGCTGCGATTGGATGTAAACCTCCTTGTCAATATGGGCCAAATGGCCTGCAAAGACTGAATAAAATTTATTGTTATTGTTATTGTTGTTATTGTTGTTATTGTATTGTTATTGTTATTGTTACACACACACACACACTCACACGCACATACACACACACCACTGCTACTATTGATCAATGTACAAATGATGGACTTCAATAAAAACTGTGTAATTCACTGCCGGTTGTTGCTGACACTCACAGAACATCATGATGGCCTTAGTCTGTCCTAATCCCTAAATCTTTTAATCAAATCTTGAAACTCTGATTTCGGGTTTTAGAAATCATATCTTAAACCAGAGCAATTCCTACAAAAAAAAAAACCCAAAAAATCAGGTAAGACGGTAGTTATGCTGCTTCTGTTCAGAGTGATGAATAAGATATCAGAAGTCCTTAAGTCTACAGCCGGCACTACAAAAGCAGTCATTCCTGAAATTATCAAGAATAGTCTGTAATTCCATGAAATGTGAAGACCATACTTACAACCAGACCCACATCCGTTTTGAAATGAGACATGTTTTGATCCCAGTCATCAACCGTCCAGCAAATTTTACTAACACCTCATCTGAAGAATGTGTTTCAGAAAATACTCAAATTCAGGCTAGCTTCAATGTACACTTTTGTCTTTCCTCTCTCTCTCTCTCTCTCTCTCTCTCACACACACACACATACACACACACACACACAACATACACACACATACACACACACATACACACACACACATACACACACACATACACACATACACACACACACACACACACACACACATACACACACACACACACACACACACACACACACTGATTCAAACACCGGCAATCCACACAACAAAGTACCATGCACACACCACTAAGCACAAGGGTGGATAACCAAAGTACTTCACTGGCTGTCAACCCACTGAGAGTCAATCCCTTTGAACAATCAACTATGTGTGAGGAAAACGATGGCCTATGACACTAGACAGCAATAGCATCCCTGCATAAATACATGAACAATGAGTGGATCAGTCAAAAAACATCAATGCGCAGTACTCCTATCTTTTTCCTGCTTTGCACTGTCGTTCGTTCACTTTCCTTGTATCGTATCAGTTTCTTCTTCATCCATGACTGCTTACTTAAGCCATGTTTTCACTCAACCGCGTAGCACAATAATAATCTTATCTATATATAAAGCACCTGGCCTTAGGTTCAAGGTGTACACTGCACTCAGACGTGAGGACTGAATTTACTAGAAATGTCCATATCATCAGCAATGCACAGCACAGGTATACACAGGTACCCCAGTAAACAGACATTCAAAGCTTCCATGTTACATGCAAACAGCCATCATAAATGTACACAAAAAGACAGAAATTGCATCAATATTCCTTACGGTGAAGTTCTGCTATGATGTGGAAGGGAAGGACAAGAGCACGGAGGGGAAGGGATGAGAAGAAGTAATGTAAATCCTGTAATGCTATTATGAAATAAATATGTGAGCTTTCAAGTTCAGTTGCTGTGTGGGTTAGACAATTTCAAACTTCTTTGCAAAATCATACAGCATGTCACCAGAGCTACTTTCATACTCTGATCTTCTGTCCCCATTCCTATTCTTCTTCATAGAAAGTTCAGACAGGGACAATGGTGACTTTCATGAGGGCTGCCACTGGTCGCAAAGATCTTGTCTTGGGGCGGTGTGTTTGTGGGCATCTTGCCACGCTTTCATTCTGGAAGCATGGACAGGTTTGCAGGGCATGATCTCCCGTCACTGTGGCTGTACCATTTAAGCAC
>CM065727.1:20987785-20990285 GCA_033310375.1 Conus canariensis
CAAAAGAAGTAATCCACACAGCACTTAGGTCATCCCCCGAAACAACAGCCACACACCACAGTGTAGGAGACAGAGGTGTCAGGCTTCTGGCCCAACAATCAGTGCACAAACTCAGCAGGCTACTCCAGTGAATTTTTTACTGCTTCCCCTGCACTGTCCTTGAGAACCTTCAGTTAAACCACACAGCATTCCCACTGTCACACACACACACACACTTGACTGACCACAGTGTTAAACGAGGCTTCCTGACAGGATGAATCAACTCCTGTCTGCACGTAAGGCTCAGTGGATCTGATCTTCTTCACTGAACACATTACTTTCTCTATAAAGCTGAACCATTTCAACTGACGCTGACACAAGACACTGAACTGCCCACGGAGAGGAGAGTGTGACTTTCTTTCTTTTCCTTTTTTTTTTCTTTTTTCAAAATCCTAGGCTGTGAGGGAGACACAAGAAAGGGGACAGCTTGCTTTGCGTCAGGGGCACTTCCTGGTTGTGTAGCTGTGACCGTCACCCATTGATCATAGTACTGTGTATGTGTGTGTGTGTGTGTGTGTGTGTCTGTGACTCTGTGTGTGTGTGTGTGTGTCTGTGTGACTGTGACTCTGTGAGTGTGTGCGTGTGTGTGTGGTGTGTGTGTGTGTGTGTGTGTGTGTGTGTGTTTGTAAAAGGCAAACAGTGAGGTGATCAGGTACCGTAATCCATGTCTCAATCAAATGGGGCAATTTGAAAAACGGGGTGAAATTTTGTCGCCTAACTATTTTTACATGTTGAATGGTGTTCAGGAATGCAGTATTGAGGTGCTGCATTCAAAGTCTCACTCACCTCAGTCTGCCTTGGCCTAAGGCTGTGTCAGGCCAATTGACATAGGCTAGAACACTGAGGCTACATCAAAATGTTGTTATGCTCTGTATAACTATGGGGGGATTGTCTTCAGTTGTGACAAGCTCCTAGCATAACATTATCAGTCTCCCAAATCCCCCGAAGTCAGAGGGTGGCTGCCCATGTGGCAGGGTAATCAAAAATGGTCACACACATAATGTTCTCATCCCCAGCTGATGCATTTGTACCATAGTGTTCAAATACTTCAGCTGTTTGGATGATCCCTGGAGTCTTTTAGCCAGGGTACAACAACAACAACTCACCTCAGTTTTACCAACATCGTCCAAATTCACACACACAAACACACTTACACTCCCATCGCCCCATTCTGTTCAGACGCGGATTCCCCTCTCATCTCACTGTTTGCATTTTACAAACTCGCGATGCCCTGACCACCTCACTGTTTGCCTTTTACAAACTCATACTGACTTGAGGGTGAATACTCTCCATAGTATGGCTCAGAGAGCCACCCGAAGTACCACCACATTGTTGCGACATTTCACCCCATTTTTCACATCACCCCACTTGTGCCATTTCAAAAGAATGTGTGTGTGTGTGTGTGTGTGTGTGTGTGTGTGTGTGTGTGGTGGCGTGTATATGTGTGTGTGTGTGTGTGTGTGTGTGTGAGTGTGTGTGGTGTGATGTAATGGGATATGTGTGTGTGTGTGTGTGTGTGTGTACATGTGTGTGTGTGTGTGTGTGTGTTTGTGTGTGTGTGTGTACATGTGTGTGTGTGTGAGTGTGTGGTGTGTGTGTGTGTGTGTGTGTGTATGTGTGTGTGTGTGTATGTGTGTGTGTGTGTGTGGCGTGAGTGTGTGTGTGTGTGTGAATGTGTGTGTGTGTGTGTGTGTGTGTGTGTGTGTGTGTGTGTGTGCGCACGTGCATGTATATGTGTCTCTATCTCTGAATGCATGTGTGTGTGTGTGTGTGTGTGTGTGTGTGTGTGTGTGTGTGTGTGTGTGTGTGTGCATGTGTGCGTGCGTGCGTGCGTGTGCACGCTTGCTCGCATCTTTCTCTCTCTCTCATTCTCACTCTCTTTCTCTCTCTCCTTATCTGTCTTTCTCTGTTTGTGTGTATGTGAGTGAGTGTGTGTGTGCGTGTGTGTGTGTGAGTGTGAGTGTGAGTGTGTGTGTGTGTGTGTGTGTGTCTGAGGGTGTGTGTGGATGCATGCATGTGTGTGTGTGTGTGTGTGTGCGCATACATGTGTGTGTGTGTGTGTGTGTGTGTGTGTGTGTGTGTGTGTGTGTGTGTGTGTGTGTGTGCATACATGTGTGTGCATACATGTGTGGATGTATGTGTGTGTGTGTGTTCACATGCATGTGTATGTGTCTCTCTGTCTCTGTCTCTCTCACTCTCCTTCTCTCTGAGCCTGTGTGTGTGTGTGTGTGTGTGTGTGTGTGTGTGTGTGTGTGTGTGTGTGTGTGTGTTGTTGTGTGTGTGTGTGTGTGTGTGTGTGTGTTGTGTGTGTGTGTGTGTGTGTGTGTGTATGTGTGTGTGTGTGTGTGAGTATGTGCGTGTATGTGTGTTTGCGTTTCTTTGAATTTAATGTCTATTCATGTTATGTAATCTTAGAGAACACAAAAACAAAAAAAAAGCAGAAGACGCAACAATTTAAACA
>CM065727.1:20995285-21020285 GCA_033310375.1 Conus canariensis
TGTGTGTGTTGTGTGTGTGTGAGTGTGTGTGTGTGAGTGTGTGTGTGAGTGTGTGTATGTATGTATGTGTGTGTGGGGCGGGGGGAGAGAGAGAGAGACAGAGAGTGTGTGTGTGTGTGTGTGTGTGTGTGTGTGTGTGTGTGTGTGTGTGTGTGTGTGTACGTCTGTGTACGTGTGTGTGTGTTTGGGCGTGCACACACACACACATGCATGCATACAGGAAACTTTTACACTGGTATTCCTTTTTTTCCCCACATCATTGCTGTAATTCTGTATGCCTCAACGTCTCTCATTCCAATTCTTTCAGTCTCCCTCTCTCATTCTTTTTTTAGCTGTGTGTGTGTGTATGTGTGTGTGTGTGTGTGTGTGTGTGTGTGTGTGTGTGTGTGTGTGTGTGTGTGTGTGTGTGTGTGGTGCGTGTGTGCGTGCATGCGTGCGTACGTGCGTGTGTGTGTGTGCGTGTGCATGTGTGTGTTCGTGTGTTCGTGTGTGTGTGTGTGTGTGTGTGTGTGTGTGTGTGTGTGTGTGTGTGCTGGCTCACCTTTTGTGTCCACCCAAAACATCACCGCCACACCACGCCACTCACTCCCGCTCCCTGAACACAGCCACTGTCAGACCTGTTCTGTTACAGCCCCAGCACTCCGCATAGAACAGTCACTATCGAGTCACCTTGAGGCAACCCACAGTAGAGGACACTGCACCGATGTTGAGTCACTCTGGTGGTGCTCAGTGATGTTGATTCTGATCCAACCTATGCAGGACACCACCTACACAGCTCCTTTCCCCTCCCCCTCTAATGACAGATGACAACTGCCTAGTTTTGAAGCCAATGTGAGGGACCCTCCCGATCCACAGGGCATTACTATGCCCATTAATTAAGTTTCCAAGAACCTACCAATGCGGAAGACCTTGACACAAATTCATCACAGGAATAGGCAGATGCTTTTTTTTTTAGATGCCACAATATTACATGTTTCCAGCCATCCTCATTATGAATGCAAATCAAACAGGGAATTCAAAGATCATGGTCACAACATGGTAAAATACAGAAACCTTCTTGCAGGCAGAACAGGGCTTAAGTCTTTAGCTGAATATAATCAAAATTGGAACTTTGGTTCTCCCAGGTGAAAGCCAAGATTTATACGAAGTCCAAGGACACAACACTAAGTCTGACAAAGAACACATCCTATTTGAGGGTATGGCTTTGGTAGCTCTTTCCTCCCCTGTATTCATTGTGACAAATTCACTAGGCCTCTAATCTTGGTCCTGAGAGCCTTGACCTCATTTTGCTACAAGCAGCACTTGAGCGGGACTTACCTTTGGATGACATAAACTGAGCTTGCATAGGACATTGTCAAGGAAATTAGAAAGAAGTCTTACTTATCAAAACAAACCACACACTGTAGGCTTTTTTTCCCAGACCCAGGGGGCAAGCACACCAAGTGCCCTGGCAAAACTACCAGTCCTGCCCATCATGTGGTGACAATTTTACATTCTACAAAGTACTAAATAACCAAAAAACAGGAACACAATACAGACAGCCTTAGCTCATACTATGCAAACAATCTTGGCCAAATTCTATTTCCGTCTGACAATTTGTCATTGTCTGCCATTCTATCAGCAATTGGCCAAAACTAGACAACCTGTGCACTCATTTCTGATTGGCCAACACCTTATGATACTACCAATCACTTGGCACAGAAAGTTATAATGTTAACAACATAAAAAGTAACCTAAAAATGATAGTTACGAGATGCAAAATCTCCTTATGTCGCAAAGATTCTCCCAAATCAGCAAAACAACACCGAGTTTTTATTTCTCCGCAGTAAGTGTTGGAAAAATATTGCTCTTGCTTTGAGGGCAGGACGCAGCAATCATCACATGCCAAACAAAAAGCGGTCCTCTGCCCCGGGCAGTCAGACGGCCATTACTGTCCCACCATGCCACACCACACTGTGCACCAGAACACACCAGACACCATCACACCAGCACCTGTGTTGAGATGGTAACATTCACGTTTTCCTTCCACTGCATACCAGAGCACATAAGACAACACTACACAAAAACCCGTAATGAATTGGTATTATAAATATTCCCCTTTGACTACATGACAAAACACACCAGACACCATCACACCAAAACCCACAATCGGTTTGTAACCAAGATATCCCACTTTGACTTTCCACCAGAATACATCAGAGACAGTCACACCAGAACTCGACAATGAGCTGTAACAAATATGTTCCCCTTTGACTGTCTACCTGAACAATGCCACAACAAAATCTATATTGAACTGGAAACATAGATATCCCCCTTCCACTGTGAACCAGAACACATCAGCCAACGCCCTAAAAAACAACAACCATCAGTTGGTAACATAGACATCCCCTTTTGACTGCAACAAAATGCGTCAGAAACTGTCACACCAAACCCACAGTGAGTTAATAGCATAGATATCCTTCTTCGACTATCCACCATTACACATCAGACTATCCACAGTTACACATCAGACATGAAGAACAGGCTATCTGGTTAATATTTCACATCACACATTGCAGTACAGGATTTTTTTTTTTTTTTAATCTCAAATTACTCGCTTTAATGCTGCAGTAGAAGTTTTCCATCAAACATCTCCTATCATACACACACACACACACACACACACACACACACACACACACACACAAATATTGTTGTAGAGTTTTCCATCATACATTTCACATCATACTCACACGGTGATAGGGAGACTTTCCATCAGACATTTAACATCATACACTCACATGCTGGAACTTAGGCAATCTACCACTCACATCGCACACTCATATGCTGCAAGTGAGACAATCTACTACTCACATCACACACTCACATGCTACAGCTGAGGCAATCTACCACGAACATCACACACTCATATGCTACAGCTGAGGCAATTTAACACTCACATCACACACTCACATGCTACAGCTGAGGCAATCTACCATTCACATTACACACTCACATGCTACATTTGAGCAATCTACCATTCACATCACACATTCACATGTTGCGGATAAGGCTTTCTGCCAAACACTTCACCTCACACACTCCCATACTGTAGAAGATGATTTCTATCATACACTTCATGTAACACACTCCCATACTATAGAAGATGATTTCTATCACACACTTCACATCACACACTCCTATACTATAGTAGATGCTTTTTACCAAACGCTTGACAACACTTGTGGCGCTGAGATTTAATACTTGCAAACACATCAGTGCTGCCTAAAAACTGCATCAAGTGAATTCAGTTATGGTTCCAGTTGCCTGGATGGAGACCTTAAGATTTTACAAGGCGGGTGAGAGGAAGTCCGTGGAAGGAGGGAGTGGAGGGTTGCCATGGGAACTGATTGAAGCAATACAGCACACAGACAGACACAGACATACACAAACACACACTCGCACTTGCACACACACACACACACACACACACACACACACACACACACACACACACACACACACACGCACACATATATACAGACACACACATATACAGACACACACACATCTGCCCAATGAATCCAACAAGCGAATGTGCCTTTGTCAGCATCAAGCACTGTGTGTATGCGTGTGTGTGTGTGTGTGTGTGTGTGTGTGTGTGTGTGTGTGTGTGTGTGTGTGTTGTGTGTGTGTGTGTGTGTGTGTGTGTGTGTGTGTGTGTGTGTGTGTGTGTATGTGTGGATGTGTGCGTGTGTGTGTGCATGTGTGTGTGTGTGTGGGGGGGAAGGGGTTGAGTGTTGATGTATATATAAATATATATACGTGAGTGTTGATGTATATATAAATACACATACTAACACAGGCTTTCATGTAACAATTTATAATGTCTTTTTGTAATGTCTCATGTACTTGTGAAATGATATGGAGCAGAAGAAAAATTTCCAATGGACAATAAAGTTGATTGAACTGAATTGAATTGAAGTCATCTCAAAACGCTGGGCCTGAGCCATAAGTTACCCCAGACTTTCTTTTGTGTTGCTTTAGGCACGCCAATTTTCACAGCCAGACGTAGGATTTTATGAGCAACATTTCCAAGCTAAGAAAGCAAAAACAAAGGAAAGAAAGAAATAAAGGAACAAGGAAGTAAGAGACAGAATTAAAAGAGAGACAGAGATAGACAGAAGAAGAGAAACTGCCAGGATGACAGAGAACAGAAACATAGAAGAAGAGAATATGATCGGCTGGTATACCAGCTGAGCAAAAGGAGATGTACTGTAACCCATTACCAAAAGTGAGCTAAACGTTACAGACAACAGGATGGACTATCAAAAAAACAAAAACTGTTGGGCTACCCCATCTTGCCAGGTCAATGTCCAGCTGGCTCTTTGATCAGTCTAGCTAAATGTAATGTAATGTAAAAGGATATTTACAGAGCGCTTTACCTCACAAGAGCCCAAAGCGCATATTACAGAAAAACATGATGAAATACTAATTCTAATTCAAAGCACACACACACACTCACACACACACACACACACACACACACACACACACACACACACACACACACATACACATGCGCGCGCACGCGCGCACACACACACGCCACATGGACACACACACACACACACACACACACACACGAAAAACTCACACACCCAAACAGACACACGAGCGCATCAACACCAGCAACCATGCGCACAGTGATAAGTGGATACCGTTAATCAGTCTGAGGGAAAAGATGTGTCTTTAGGGAGGTTTTAAAGTCTCTAAAGAGTCCGTGTTACGCAGAGAGGAAGGCAGACCATTCCACAGAGCAGGTGCCTGGTAAGAGAAAGATCGTTGGCCTGAAGTTTTCAAGCGAGCGGAGGGAAGCCAAAGCAGACGAGAATCAGTGGATGAGCGTAAGTTGCGAGATGGAACATAGAGATGGAGGAGGTCAGAGAGGCAGGAGGGAGCCAGATTATTCAGTGATTTGAAAACCTGGTGGAGAACTTTAAAATCAATGCGAGACTGAATTGGGAGCCAGTGTAAGGATGACAGAATTGGTGATATGTGATCAGATCTAGAGGAGCGGGAGATCAGACGGGCTGACTGGATGACAGACACGTTCTATATCAAAAACATGATTACACCGAAACACACTCACTAAATGACACAGAATTTTCCCATCAAACACATTAAATCAGCTCACACTCACTTGGTGATGTACACACTCTCCCCGGCGGCTGACACCACCACAAACTCCTGCAGTGAGGGACGCCCCTGCTTTAAGGCCTCTCCCTCCCGCGAGCGCCGCTTCTTCAGCGACTTGGGCAGGGTGACAGCCTGCTGCGCGTGTTTGGCGGCCAGCTTTTTGTGGTTCTGCATGGCACCCAAAGGGTTAACGTGGCGTGGCCGCTTCTTCAGCAAGAGGGTCACCTCCTTGGGCTTGTCCTTGAGGATCTTGACCAGCTCCTTCAGCTGCCAGCCTAGCTGGTGACACAGAGATGGAGGCATCACGGAAGATGGGCAATGCTGTCACAAAGGGAAATGTCACAATACTGGCAATCTTCCAAAACATCCTCCCAGCAGACACCATTGGACATGACTAGGTTATGGTAAGAGATCTGAAATCTATTCAAACCTTAGTCTTGATGGTTCACACCATCTAATTCTCCTATAGTGCAAGCTTATTAAATATGACAGGATTCATTAGCAAGTGGGTGGTCACAAGTCATGGTGATGCATTTATCAAATGTGATTTTGGACTCATTAGCAAGTGGGTGGTCACAAGTCATGGTGATGCATTTATCAAATGTGATTTTGGACTCATTAGCAAGTGGGTGGTTACAAGTCATGGTGATGCACTTATCAAATGTGATTTTGGACTCATTAGCAAGTGGGTGGTCACAAGTCATGGTGATGCACTTATCAAATGTGATTTTGGACTCATTAGCAAGTGGGTGGTCACAAGTCATGTGACACTGACCACAGTCTGTCCGTTGACCTGTAACACCTCGTCTCCTTTCTCGATCTTGCTGCACATGTCGGCCGGTGACTGAAACAGATCCCAGACAAGGGATCTTAGACATCCATGTCACAAAAATATGACATTCACTGTCAATCTTATGCATCCAAGTCAAAAACACAACAAAACATCCACTTTCCATATCATTTCAGCCTTCAGGATCTTTCCTTGCTAGCCATTGATCAGCATTTCAATAATTTTATTGACCAGATTAAAAAAATTTAAGACACCACCCCAAAAATGTTACTTGCCTAACAGCACAAAATATGAGCTACAAAATCAGAAAATGTGTTTCAAACTTTAAAACTGCACAGGTATAATGTGAAAAAGGACAAAGACAGAAGCAGCAGACAGAACACTACCACCCTTCCTTCTCTACACCCCCCCCCTCCCCCCACCCATTACATTAATAAC
Organism: Conus canariensis; assembly: GCA_033310375.1. Taxonomy (NCBI): domain Eukaryota; kingdom Metazoa; phylum Mollusca; class Gastropoda; order Neogastropoda; family Conidae; genus Conus; species Conus canariensis. The sequence goes on from CM065727.1 coordinate 21,001,692, forward strand.
AAATTATATGAAAATAAAACAGACACTACAATTTTTTTCTTCAAGAATTTTGTTCCAATGAAATGTAAAAGAAAATTCTTTGTTTTTAAGGCCAAAGGTGCCAGAAATGTTTTACTATCCACATAATATTGTAAAGTTGGATGATTGGATAAAAAAAAACATGAGATGATGTTTTAGCAAAGAGTGGCATATCATATTTTCATTTTCACTTGACTTTGGAACTGAAGTTTTATTTTTACTCATCAATTTTTTTTTCCTCACCATGTCAAATAAAATACTAGCCACTTTCAAGGCTGCATGTAACATAAGCTATATCATAAACATAACATCAGACCAACTGTCCTCATACATTCATGTCAGACATATAATATCTACTATCCATCTCACACATCCGCATATTAAACATAACATGTCGCATGAACTGTCTATTGCATACATCCATATCACAGACACAACACATCCCATCTACTGTCAGTCTCACACATTCATTTCACAAGCATAACATCATACAAAACTGTCCATCTCAAACATCCATATCACAAACATAACGTATCATATCAAATGTCCATCTCATACATCCATACCACAGATACAACACATCACATTAACGGTTCATTTAACAAAAATAACATATCACATCAACCATGACATCAACGGTTCATTTAACAAAAATAACACATCACATCAACTGTTCATATCACAAACATGTCACATTAACTGTCCATCTCAAACATCCATATCACAAACATAACACATCAACTGTTCATATCACAGAAATAAGTCACCACATCAGCTGTCCGTCTCATACATCCACATCACAAACATAACACAGCACATCAACTATCAATCGCACATACCCAAATATCACATAAAATAGCACATCACATCTATTGTCCATCTCACACACCCATAAATGAACAAACAGAACACATCACATAAACTGGAATATAGAGGTTCTCAGTTTCAATTTGCTTCTTTTTTTCCAAACTTGCTACCTGAAAGAACAGTTGTGTTAGCCCACTTTCTTCAACTCACAAACACTCTGAATCACACAATTCGCCTCTGCAGAAGTCCAGTGATATAGTCACTCACGCTGGCTCAGAAAAGTAGCTGTTATAATAACAATCAGTATACAGTATGGGGCTCACTAGGTGGTCCCCCTGCTCATGTTTGATCAGACAAGGCTGCAGTGAACTGTCCTCCATGTTGATACTGACAGCATCATGTGGAATGCTGGCTCTGGGACTATGACAGAAATAATCTGGGGTACAACGCCACTAAAAGGTTCAGAAGGAAAAAGGGAGCTGTGGTTTGCACACACACTTGCACGTGCATGCACACACACACTCGCTCGCGCGCTTGCATGCGCACATACAACACACACACATGCGCGCAGACGCACACACACACATGCACACGCACACACGCACAAACACATGCACACACTACACACACACACGCACGCATACACACTCACACACACACACACACACACACACACACACACACACACACGCACACACTAAATCCTCTATGTACAAATTTCCTAACACATAATACTGCTGCCCGTATATACAACTGCCGTAAGTCTGAAATCCAAATTTTACAGGAGACAAAAAAAACTGATTATTTATCCCCACAAGATGAGTTATGGTACAAGTATTTTGATTACAGCATGTTTGTTTTAAGGATAATGTGATTGGGACTTGGCTACGTTATGCTCCTTGGCCTGCTCTTATGGTATACCAAAAATCTCAAAAATGCAAAAAGTTCAAGTCACGGCAGTTGTTTTTCTGGGCAGCAATATGTAACATATACAGAGACCAGAGAAAAAACAACAACAACAACACAGATATACATCAGAAAAAAATGTGAGCCAGTGCAAGAGTGAGAGAGGCGAAAAAACAGGCAGAGAAAAAGAAACTCACTAAATCTTTTATGCTGCTGATTCCATGGATTCCATTGTAAGCAGACTGGATGTTCATACCCTGTCAAAGTAAACAAAACAGGATAAAATGGCAAATATGGATTATTTCTAAATTCAGTCAACTGAACTTGAGTAATTCTATGGGACTATCAATATTCTTTCCAAGCTGCCAGACTTTAGGAGTCAACTTTTGGGAACCAGGGAACGGATAGCATAGAGTGAGGTGAACAGGGGGCAGTTTAGCTTTTGACTGGGAGTATTTTACCTTATTACCTAAAACAAACAGGAATGCAGCTTTTGAAAGAAAAATGCATTTCCCACTCCATCTACCACTTACATTAATTTGATTTTTGTTTCTGCAATGTACTTTATCACCCTTATTTAAAAATTACACCTCACTGCCCATCCCACCTCCAAACCTCCAACCCAACAACTTTCAGAATTTTTTTAAATTTTGGATATTCTTTTTCTTTCTTCTTTTTTTTTTGTTTCTTACCAATCTAATGACTTCAAGAAAGATTTCTAAAATAGAGCAATTCCAGAAAAAATTCTGAAGGATTGGCAGCCATGGTTTTACTATGTTGTCTAAAACTGCACATTAAAAACAAATAATAATGAATAATAGCATAAGGCTGCAACTGAGCAGACCTGTTTACTGTCCACTTTGGATGTAATAAATTACACTTTCAAAGGCTCCATTCCACCATTACTCCTGCTTACACTACATTCCACTGTACAAATCACCCAAATTACACTTTTGAAAAACACGTTTCTGTTTCTCCACAGACACTGCCACATACAAAGAAATTTCATGTCCTTTCTGAGAATAGCACTGTCCCTGATCCATTGAGAGATAAGGAAAGTTCATCCGTCCTCTGTTTGGCATGTGGCAACATCATAGTCAGTGACTGCATAAAACTGCGAAAACCCTATATCTTCCCATAACCAAACACTAGTTTCAGTGTAATAAACCTCACTCAACCCTTTGATTTAGCATCTTATGTCTTCTTGTGATATCTCACATCTCAATCCATTCATGTGACTCCAGACAGAAAAATTAAAAAGGTCTGAAACATCCTAACTGGCTATTCTGTTTTGCATGTTGAGAAATAGTGATATAAACTGGTGGAAAATGAGAAGCAGGGTAAGAAATACATGGGAAGCGATAAAGCAGAGAAATGAGAAGCAGATGAAGAAATGAGTAAGAAATGAAAAGCAGAGAAAGAAATGTAGATGAGATGTGAGTAAAGAAGATACAGAAATCAGTAAGAAATGAAAAAGAGAGAAAGAAATGAGTAAGAAATGAAAAAGGGAGAAAGAAATGAGTAAGAAATGAAAAGCAGAGAAAGAAATGAGTAAGAAATGAAAAGCAGAGAAAGAAACGTAGATGAGATGTGAGTAAAGAAGATACAGAAATCAGTAAGAAATGAAAAAGAGAGAAAGAAATGAGTAAGAAATGAAAAGCAGAGAAAGAAATGAGTAAGAAATGAAAAGCAGAGAAAGAAACGTAGATGAGATGTGAGTAAAGAAGATACAGAAATCAGTAAGAAATGAAAAAGAGAGAAAGAAATGAGTAAGAAATGAAAAGCAGAGAAAGAAATGAGTAAGAAATGAAAAGCAGAGAAAGAAATGTAGATGAGATGTGAGTAAAGAAGATACAGAAATCAGTAAGAAATGAAAAAGAGAGAAAGAAATGAGTAAGAAATGAAAAAGGGAGAAAGAAATGAGTAAGAAATGAAAAGCAGAGAAAGAAATGAGTAAGAAATGAAAAGCAGAGAAAGAAACGTAGATGAGATGTGAGTAAAGAAGATACAGAAATCAGTAAGAAATGAAAAAGAGAGAAAGAAATGAGTAAGAAATGAAAAGCAGAGAAAGAAATGAGTAAGAAATGAAAAGCAGAGAAAGAAATGTAGATGAGATGTGAGTAAAGAAGATACAGAAATCAGTAAGAAATGAAAAAGAGAGAAAGAAATGAGTAAGAAATGAAAAGCAGAGAAAGAAATGAGTAAGAAATGAAAAGCAGAGAAAGAAATGTAGATGAGATGTGAGTAAAGAAGATACAGAAATCAGTAAGAAATGAAAAAGAGAGAAAGAAATGAGTAAGAAATGAAAAAGGGAGAAAGAAATGAGTAAGAAATGAAAAGCAGAGAAAGAAATGAGTAAGAAATGAAAAGCAGAGAAAGAAACGAAGATGAGATGTGGGTAACGAAGCAGAGTATCTCACCCACATTCCAGACATTTACTGACCAGCTCTTCTCCTTGCTTCTTGCGGATGGTGGCTTGCTCCAGAGCGGCCGGCTGAATGACCAAGGGATCCTTGGTGTTCTGAACGAGCCCCTCACAGTACTCTATAAGCGTGCCACACTGGAACAGGCAAACGAGCTACATGCAGAAGAATGACCACAGTTTCTTCAAGTCTTTCAATGAGCAACACACAATATACAGATGGACTGCCCGAGTCTCGCAATGATATGGGTCTTGTTCAGGTGAACGTTTCAGAGGCATATGGTGCTCAGAACAAGCCCAAACAGTCACACTAGACTTACACTGAAGCAGCAGGTGGGCTGTATTCAGCTGAAGGAGAGAAGGGATGCTCTTTACCATGTTTTTGTTTTTCGTTCTTTATCAACTAACTTTGTTTTTTACGATAGCACATCAGCAACTACCAAATAAACATTTTAGACATATGGAAATAGGTGTCCTGTTTTCAACAAATTGCAAAGGTAAACTTACAGTTCCAAACTGCATCCAATTCTTTAATTAAAATCTAGAACTAGTTCCAAAGTGAGACGACTGCAGGCAGAAATCTAAACAAATCTTAAATAAATGTTAGCGAACCGCCCAGAGAAACGTGGACAAAGGAGTCACAAGACAAAACACAACGCGTTTCGACCTCTTAGGTCTTCCTCAGGTGAGAAAACAAACGAATAAAACAACGAAAATTCACTTAGCTTTGATCGCTTCAGATCGCTTCAGAGTTCAGCGCAAGGAAGATCACTTCAGAGTTCAGCGCAAGGAAGAAGGCCTTCTTCCTTGCGCTGAACTCTGAAGCGATCTGAAGCGATCAAAGCTAAGTGAATTTTCGTTGTTTTATTCGTTTGTTTCTCACCTGAGGAAGACCTAAGAGGTCGAAACGCGTTGTGTTTTGTCTTGTGACTCATTTGTCCACGTTTCCCTGGGCGGTTCGCTAACATTTATTTAAGATTTGTTAAAATCTAGAAGTAGATGTTATATGCTAAGTATATGTCACTGTGAGTGTTGTTGTTTATAACCTAGCCATGTGGTCATTGCGCTTGTTTCTAGAAATCTGGAACTGCTGTGTGTAATGGATACTGACACCTGTCTTCGTCTCACATACTGCCAAAGAAGTGTAAAAGTCATTTCAAACCCACCTGTGCCAGTCTGTACTGCTTTCTGACCCATTGCTAGTGATTCAGCACTAACTGGATCACTAAATTGCCCTCAGATGTTACATGGAGAGTCTATGAAATCCACAAACAATTCAAAACCCACTGGTACAGTCAACACTGCTTCCTGGGCTTTTGCTGGTGATTCAGCAGTAATGGGCCACCAAATAGTTCATAATTATGTTAAACTGACAGTCCTCTATAAATGTGACACGATATCACACTTGATAAAGGTGGGGGAAAAAAGAGGGGGTGGGGGGTGGGGGTGGGGGTTTAAACTGTGAAGGGACTTTGAACATGCCCTTCACTATGCCTTAATGAAACATTTCATTCACTACATTCACCATGTTCTGATCAGCGATTAGAAGGGTTTTAGCATTCTGAACAAGCCCTTCATAGAGCCATATTACAACATGACATAGATTATGTTCAAAACATTGACTGGATGGGAGTTTAGCACTTTAGACATGCTCTTCATTGTACCATATTACAACATGACATTATGTTCAAAACATTGACTGCATGGGAGTTTAGCACTTTAGACATGCTCTTCATTGTGCCATATTGCAACATTACATAGATTATGTTTAAAACATTAACTAGATGGGTGTTTAGCACTTTAGACATGCTCTTTATGGCCATACTGAAACATAACAAACACCATGTTCACGTTGGTGACTAGAAAGCTGCACAAGCCTTTCAACACCAAACTGAAACATTAGATATGCTGTGTCCAGAGCAATGAAAAGTGAGTATCTGGCAACGTGATGAAAAATATTGTGTTGCTGCTACTAATGCTTTCCTTATGGAGAGGTTCTGGACTGCCCAAATCAACACTTGAGTTTCTAAAACAGTACGTTCCTGATCATAATAAAGAAAAGTAAAGTTAAGTAAGTGAACGTCACAATCATTACCGTGGTAATCTGCTGACGCAGACTTACCGATTTCTTGATGGCCCCCTCAGGGTCCACACACGCTGATTCTCTCTGTGTGACGGTCACCAACTCCAGGCCCAGTTTGACCACGGAGTTGCGCAGGCGGCATATGTCATAGATCCCTTCAAACGGAGCCCTGTATTTCAAAATATGGTCTGGTTTATATGCACATCCTGACATGCCTTGTCTGAATTACAGTTATAGGGTTGTGTGAAATATACACGCAGACTAACACAACTATAAACTGTCCAAATTATATGTAGACTAACACAACTATAAACTGTCCAAATTATATGTAAAGTCAAACACTAATATAAATTATGTGAATTATAGGTGCAGGCACACACAACTGTAATGGATCCTCAAGCATAGGCTCAAAGATTGTCCCCTACATTTTATACTGTTTGAATAATGCTTTTAGTCTTTCAGCAACTTTTTTCCTCTCCACACTTTTGTTTTGTTCCATTTTACTACCCTTCGCTGGCTGCTTTGAGGGTGCTGTTGGATTCTTTTTTGAACCCTTGGTGGTGAGAACACCACAGAATTATGGACTGTGGTGTGTCTCTATTTGACACCAAGAGCACAGACACAATCAGCCGTGTCTCCCTGATGAGTCCGATCCAGCGGACGAAAGGCCTAGGAGCAGGCATTACGAATAAATGTGCCTTTGAGAGGGATTACGATGGTTCCCTCAGGCAGCTAGCGAAGGGCTTCTCATATTTATAATATATTCCCCCGATTTCTTCAATTTTTATTTTTATTTTTTATTATTATCATAAAGTTCAAATCTTTGCCAAGTCATTACTATAACGACTGAAGAATTGTTAGCCTGCACTTGTTTTCCCCCACTACTTAATTGTTCAGCACAACTGTAAATTGTCTGAAAGACTTACACAAGCAAACATAGCTATAAATTGTGTGAATTACATGTAACGCCAGATACCATTATAATTTCTTTTTGGTTTTGATTAAAAGCACAGGCAAACACTGCAATAAACTGTCAGAATTATTTACAAAGGCAATGCAGCAATAAACTGTCTGAATTATATGCACTGGAAAAGACTGTTACAGATGACAGAACAGATTTTTGCTATAGCCACATATTTTTAAGTAGTAACTTTAAATTTGAGCTTCACAAATGTAGTGATACATGGTCCAACAAGCAGACATATGTTTTTCATGCTGAAGGTCACGCTGGAGAGAGAGGCTTTTGTGAATATCTGCACATCGCAACTTCCACAGTCAAACAGCATGACACCCATCAAACCTTACTTTCACTGCAGCTTCAATTTTCAACACTCGATACTTTTTTTTCTTACATCACAAAATTTAGTTTTTAGAAACATGTACACATTGAAACATTCAGACACAAATGGCATGACACCCATCAACCAACATTTTGAGAGCTGCTTAAACTCATAACACTGGGTGTGTTTGTTTCTTCCTGTTGTTACACAGTGTTGTAGCTTAATAACTTAATCGCTGTGTTCATGTTGCAGATGAAACACTGATCAATGAATACACTATACCACAGAGACTCCACAGGGGAACAAGAAAGAAACCAAGACAAAGAAAGTAAGAATGAAAGAAAGAAATACAGATACAGTGCCAACAATTTCATGTTCAGGTGGGGAGGACTCATGTTCAGCTGATAGCACATTTACATTCTGACAAATCATCATGAAGAGACAGCAACACTATGGACGTATTCCCTACTTGCTTCAGTAAACCTGTCAGGCACTAAGTCCACTATCAGCTCAGTATACAGGCTGGGGGGAAAAGGTCAACTATCCCACATCAATAGTCTGACCCATCAATAAAACCATTGTCCTGCCAGGCTCAGTGGAAAATTGTAGTGACTGTATCAATGTCTTCAAATTCAATATTGGTTGTGTGCTATAAAACCTTCATGATGGTTCATGTTCCTCGCAGATGACAAAATAGAGCACAGCTGGACTGGTCAAAACTGGAAAACCAAAACAAAGCTTGTCTAACGTACCAAAGAAATGCATTGCATGAGAACTGATATCCCTTTCCACTCATCTTACGTAGTCACTGTCAACATCAATGAAAAGCAAAAGCCCTCTGTTCTTTCTTCTTATTAAACCACGAAGAAGTGCCTGTATTCCTATCCCAGCCCAAAAACCTTGACCAAGAGTCACGTGGACCCCAGTCTGACCTGTCAAGCCAAGACACCAGGTTCTTGAGGGTGGTCAGCAGATCGGCCACATACGACAGTACAGTGACGGACAGGCGTCGGCGGTGCAGCTCTCCATAGCGCAGGTTGGCACGATTCTGGTCGTTCTCCCCCTGACGCATCTGGATCTCGGCCACCACATTGCGAGCCTTGCAGCCCAGCTGAAGAGCCATGGACTGGAGGTTCTCCGTGTCCAGCGTGTAGCGCTGCCCCACACATGATAACAACATCAGGGCAAAGTATTTTCCTCTGACTTAACAGGCAGTGGGCCTAAACATCTTTGTGGTGTCAGCATTAGATTAGTGTTTAGTACATGCTGGATCTTGGAGAGTACATTTTCCTGCCTATGATGTCAGTGTTTGATACAAGACCCAGAGGTTTACATTTCACTATCACTGTATTTCATACAAGCTGGACCATGAGATCTACATCAAATTGTTTGTGATGTCAGTGTGTGATATAACCTGGACAGGAGGGCCTACATCAACGTGTTTGTGATGTCAATCTGTGACATAAGTTTGACATTATGACTTACATCAACCTGTTTGTGATGTCAACATGTGACATCAGTTGGACACTCAGGCCTACATCAAACTGTGATGTCAACAGTGACATCAGTTGGACACTAAGGCCTACATCAAACTGTGATGTCAATAGGTGACATCAGTTGGACACTAAGGCCTACATCAAACTGTTTGTGATGTCAATATGTGACATCAGTTGGACACTAACGCCTACATCAAACTGTTTGTGATGTCAATATGTGACATCAGTTGGGCACTCAGGCCTACATCAAACTGTTTGTGATGTCAATATGTGACATCAGTTGGACACTAAGGCCTACATCAAACTGTGATGTCAATAGGTGACATCAGTTGGACACTAAGGCCTACATCAAACTGTTGTGATGTCAATATGTGACATCAGTTGGACACTAACGCCTACATCAAACTGTTTGTGATGTCAATATGTGACATCAGTTGGGCACTCAGGCCTACATCAAACTGTTTGTGATGTCAATATGTGACATCAGTTGGACACTAAGGCCTACATCAAACTGTGATGTCAATATGTGACATCAGTTGGGCACTCAGGCCTACATCAAACTGTTTGTGATGTCAAATAGTGACATCAGTTGGACACTAAGGCCTACATCAAACTGTTTGTGATGTCAATATGTGACATCAGTTGGGCACTAACGCCTACATCAAACTGTGATGTCAATATGTGACATCAGTTGGGCACTCAGGCCTACATCAAACTGTTTGTGATGTCAATATGTGACATCAGTTGGACACTAAGGCCTACATCAAACTGTTTGTGATGTCAATATGTGACATCAGTTGGGCACTAAGGCCTACATCAAACTGTTTGTGATGTCAATATGTGACATCAGTTGGACACTAAGGCCTACATCAAACTGTGATGTCAATATGTGACATCAGTTGGACACTCAGGCCTACATCAAACTGTTTGTGATGTCAATATGTGACATCAGTTGGACACTAAGGCCTACATCAAACTGTTTGTGATGTCAATATGTGACATCAGTTGGACACTAAGGCCTACATCAAACTGTTTGTGATGTCAATATGTGACATCAGTTGGACACTAACGCCTACATCAAACTGTGATGTCAATATGTGACATCAGTTGGGCACTCAGGCCTACATCAAACTGTTTGTGATGTCAATATGTGACATCAGTTGGACACTAAGGCCTACATCAAACTGTTTGTGATGTCAATATGTGACATCAGTTGGGCACTAACGCCTACATCAAACTGTGATGTCAGCATGTCACAAGCTGGAAAGTAAGACCTACATCAAACTGTTTGCGATGCCAGTGTGTGATATAAGATGGACACTGCTGCCAACATCAAACTGTGCAGTGTCATGCAAGGTTCAGCCATGATAAGCTCCAAGCACATAAGGCTCACAATTCCCATCGCTAAGCCATTACTTTCATTAATCAATCTTTCTACTTCTGGAGGGCAACAACCAAAAATCGTTTGGGAATTTCTCTACCAAACATAACAGTCTTAGTCAACCTGAAAGAGTATGAGCTTAAGGAGACAGACTGCGGCTAACTTTTAAGCTGGTTTGATCTTGACGGTCATACACAGCATTCTTTCACACTCTGAAAAATGCTGTCAGTGTTCATCTGGATAAGGCAAAAAACAAACAAACAAACAAACAAACAAACGCTCTGTGTGCTAGGAATTCTCATGACCTTCACACAGCAGCTCAGGAAAGTGGAGAAAAGCCAGAATTAACCAGTGGTTTTCTAAACAACCGAGAATTCAATGGACCCCATCCCATCTGTTGTCAGTGAAGGAGGTTAACCCTTTGACTGCCAGAACATTTTCCGCTTGCACAGCTCCCAGTTCATGAACTGATGAGCTTATTTCAGGCGTTACGACTTGAAAATACCCTCTATACATTTTCCACCTGCGTTACTTTCACCTTTTATCACAAGTCATTTGGAAGGGAAGGGGACAAGGAGGAAAAAGAAGGGAGGAGGGGGGGGGGGGGGGTCCCTAATCTTGGTACCCTTTAAAAATCAATGGTGAGTGTAAAAATACCCTATATAATGTCCAACAAAGGATGTAATCACTTCTTATAATCAACTGAATCTGGAGCCCTGGCTTATGACATTGTCACTGCATGCCAGCAGGCTATTTTCATTAATTCAGTATATATAGAAACATATCTAATTTTAGCCTATGGTCGGAAAAGAGAGTAATGTAACAGAATATGCTGTGGCAGTCACAAACTTCGGTACGGAATACAGAATAATGTGCATGTATGTGTTTGTTTATGCATGTGTGTGCATTTGTGTGTGTGTGTGGTGTGTGTGTGTGTGTGTGTGTGTGTGTGTGTGTGTGTGTGTGTGTGTATGTGAGTGTATTTTGCTCTCTGTGTGTGAGCTTTCTTTGCTGTGTGTGTGTGTGTGTGTGTGGTGTGTGTGTGTGTGTGTGTGTGTGTGTGTGTGTGTGCGTGTGTGCGCGTGTGTGTGTGTGTGTGTGTGTGTGTGTGTGTGTGTGTGCGCGCGCACGAGTGAGTGAGTTGCTCTAAGTGTATGCAAATGCAAAAGTTCCATAGGCTCCATCAATGGCAGTTTGTTGCCAGTTTATTCATTCATTTCATCATCGCCATCATTACAACCATCGTCACAATGCATTTGATTATGGTTATCTTAACAGATTATGCAGTATCAGCTTGACATGACTACCTTAGCAGTCACTATCATCATCATCATCATCATCATCAACATCATCACCATACATTCTTTTACCAAGGCATGCAGGAAATGGCCTTCAATACACAACAACCTCCTAATAACCAAGTTTGTCAATAATCATCTGATCCCCCATCCCATACCTCCTTTCCACTTTTACATAATCTAGAGGATGTTAATCCCCTACATCCCCTGCTTTTACAAACATCATGTCCCCCTTCCCCTTTCAAGCTTTTAGAAAGCAGTTGCCCTGACTGTGAGTTTTAAATTAGATGCTGACTCTCAAAAAACTGAAGTCACAAAATCATGATGACTCTCAGAATTTTATATCTGGTAGGAAAACTGCAAATAATCATCATCACCATCGTCATAAACATCATCATTATTAAGTATTTTTCCCAGATAAAATAGAATATCAATCAACAGCTTCCAGCAACTAGTTCTCAATGACCTGCCTTGTTGAAGACCTATCCTCATCTTCCTTGTCACCATCATTATAAGAAAAATATAAGATGACTATCACCATCATCCTCATGATCCTCACCAGGGATCGGAGAAGATCCACAGCTTCCAGCACCAGTTCTTGATGACCCAGTTTCTTGATGCCCATCTTCTCCAGGTCAGAATGGTTCAGCATCAGCAGCCTCCGCCCGTCCACCTCATTGATCTTGAACAGTGGCACATACTGAGCCACAGACTCATCTAGTCCTGGCACGCACACACACGCACACACACACACACACACACACATATACACACACACACGTAGGTGTATTAACATTTCTGAACTACTGTGGTCAGGAAAGAAATCAAACGAACTTAACTGAATGTACAGTATGCATGTTGTAAATATGTTAGGCTGTTTTATGCATGATCTTTTTTTTTTACACATGATCATTATTTCTTTTTTTATTTCATTACAATATTTTGTTTTCCGATATTACTGGGTCTCCATCTAATGTATTTTAAACAGCACCTTTACTTCCAGTTCCCAGTTTTAAAAGATAATCGTAAAGCTACCTCGACATCATAGTTTCTGAGGTTAACATCACTAGCATAATTTGTTGAGAGGGTGCAGGTACGGTACTGGTGGGAATGAAGGTCGGAGTATCGAGGTGGATGAAGGTGGGGATGAAAGTATGAGAAGGACAGAGATGGAGGATAACCTCCATCTGCAGTTTTTTGTTTCTTTGTATGCCTTTTCTCTTTGTATGTTTGTTTTTACTTTCACCTTCTATTAAGAAAAAAAAATGGTAGGCAATTTAAATGCACACTATGTGAGAAATGCACTGTAATTTACATTGCGCCAGAAATGTCAATGGCATTAAGTGCACTGATCAGGAATTCAGGGAGAATCTGATAGCACTGGCCAACTTCTTTGACCTTTCACTGTATTGGCATTTGGCCCGATCAGTATCGTTGATTATTAAACAATGTGGTTTTAAAGTCCTGCTGAAATACATTCAGAATCCCTCTGTAAATGATGACAGTTAATGAAGTGTTTTGCTTGACATCAAACATATTTTTGGGGAGAAAAAAAAAAACTCTTTATATGATCATCCAAGTTATACTATAAGTCCAATTAATAATCTGTAGAACAATTATCTCTGCTTTCCATTTTTCAGTTATACATAAAAACTAATCTTATGAGCTGCTAAAATTGGATTTTTGTTTGTTTGTTTGTTTGTTTTTTTCAAATCTTCCCTCTTCTCCCCCATACACAGTAATGTGGTAATTGTAATACTTACCTTGCAGCCAGTTTGCTACTTCTTGTGGTGCCCAGTTTTCAAACTGTATGTGCTGTGCTTGGTATGATGCCATTGTCAGTTGTGACTGAATACAAGATCGTGTACGACTTCGCACTCTCAATCTGATAAACCCGCCGTTAGTGTCACAGAGTGTGTTGTGAGGCAGTCACCTGAGTGTAGCAGCAACATCGATCTGGTCACTCATCATCAAGGTACACAGTATCGAGTACTGGAGATGCGAGGTTAGCATATTTCGGTTTCTTTTGGCGCATTTCACGATCACACTTGCATGGGCATCGCTGACATTAGAATCGCCACCTATGCACTGTCTAAATAATGCGTTCGTGACCTTTTCAGTAGCCTTGCAGGCATTATGATAAATTATGTTGCTGATGCTGTCGAAAGCATCGATAATTTCTCGTCTGCTTCCGGATTCAAGGGCAAGCAATCTTAACCCTTTTCCTTTGAATCACAGAAATATTTGGCTAAAAGCCTTTTGCCCTCGTATTAGTGTCTATTTATGTGCTTTTGGATCACTATATAGTGATCTGTCCCATGGTTCAATCAGGCATAGTGTATAGTACATTTATCACCGTCTCAATAAAGATTTAAATCAATGGAAAATTGAAAAGCGTGTGTGTGTGTGTGTGTGTGTGTTGCATGAGTGTGTGCGTGTGTGTGTTGATGGGAACGGGAAGGTAGTGTGTTGTATTGAACCGATAGATCGATGGTGCGATCAAAGGCAAACATCTGCAGTGATCTAAAGTACAAAGAACAGGCCCACCACTTGACTTGGTGGATTTTGAACATTTTTTTTTTAAAATGAATCCCGAAGTTAAAGTTTTGTCATGTGCCTATGTTTATCCTATGATTGACCTGATAATATTTTGTACATACATGGTAAGACCCGCCAAAAATCGAGAACTTGGGGCTTGATGCTTGACAGACTTGTGAGATGTGTTGCCCGTCCTTACCACATTGCATCATATAGGGCATTAAATCCTGCGAATCTGTGCGGTAGTATTCATATGACGCAAGGTCAAGGCCAGCATTTCAGGTTTCAGGCCCTCACTAGGCCACTTGTGTTAATTTTCAGAGCGAAGCGAAGAGAATCCTTGCAGATATCTTGGGAGACCATCCCGCCTGGCTGACTTAAAAAAAAAAAAAAAAAAGAAAGAAGAAGAAGAAGAAAAAAAGAAAGAAAGAAAGGGGAAAAAAAAAAAGAAAGAAAAGGAAGAAAGAAAAAAAAAAGAAGTCAAGTGATGTAGAAACGTGAGTTTGTCACCAGCTTTGAGAAAGCTCCTGCTGGACAGAAAAAAATGGACGATGGGCTAAACGTTAGCCGTAATTATTTACTTTACAAATGAAAGATGCTTTCCCGTTACTTGTGTTTTCATTTTTATTTTTGTTTCTTTGTGTTAAGAAAGCAAACTTTGAGTCTTTTCTTTCAAATATTATGTGATATCAGAGAAGGATGCCCGTTTTCCCCTCTTGCTTTCTACTGGCAGTAGAATTGCTTGCCATCCACATTGAGAATAGCTCTACCGAGGGCATTCATTAAAGCACCTACTTTTAATGGTGCATACCAAGTCAATCTGAAACTAAAACAAATGGTAGATGATACAACCTTATTCCTTAAAAGAAAAAAAAGGAGATATGCTCATATCTCCAGAAATATTGAACACATTTGAAAGATTTTCTGGTCCTACACTAAAAACACATAAACCAAAGGCTCAGAAAATGGGCAGGCAGGATGCTGATGAAGATATTCCGCTTAAGGCCGTAAACAAAACAAGAATTTTGAAGTTTTTACTTCAATTCAAACAGAAGAACAAAACAAACTGAAGATAATTGGATACCCAGATTAGATTAAATGTATGTTTTAATCAAAGAATGGGGCAAGCGTGATTTAGGTGTCCAGGGCAAAGTAGTCGTATTAGCCAGTTAATACATGTAATGCAATCTATTGGTCTTCCACAAAATGTTATGTCCAAAATAAATACAATGTTATATCAGTTCCTTTGGCAGAAAAAAAGCACAGAGCAATAGAAAAGCATTTAAGAAAATGAAAGAAAGAAAGAAAGGTAATGGAAGCTGATTTTGAAGGTGGAGCAAAAACGAGGATAAACATGATCGATCTTCAAAAATGTCTCAATTCGCAATGGGTAGGAAAACATTTCGAAGCAGTTCAGCAACAAAACTGGAGACTAATGCCCAAATGGCGCCCAGAAAAAAAACCCTCCCAAATCTCTCTATACCTATATTCTTTGGAATAATCCTGTTCCGGTCTAAAGTGATCAGGTTTGGAGGGATTTCTTCTCATTTCTGTTCATATTCATAGGGAGAGGGTTGCTGGGAGGGAAGGTGCACAGATCTCTCCGTTCAGAGCATGGGTAAACCATTGACTTCCGGGAATAGGCCGGAGGACGTCCGGGAAAGACCGGAGGACACTGGGAAAGACCAGAACCAAGGGCTCTGTGGGCTGGCTCCCCACATTGCCTTAAACATGTGGCTACTAAGAATAAAAGGAAAAGATGCTCCCAGGATTCACCGAAAGGGGGAGAGAATGATGAATCCATCGGTGCTCAACCAATCATGACTGCAAATCCCAAACGGACTATGAACATGGACCAAATGGAATATCCATGTGTCTGTGGAAAGCGTTTCGCTACCACCCGTGGCATGAAGATCCACAGAACAAAGATGGGATGTGTGAAGACTCATCTGAATGAGCAGCAGCGCACTGCATCAGCAGATAAGACGTCGGAAGACCAAGGCCAGGATTTAAACCACAGTGCCAAGGACATCCACGCTGTTGGTTCGGATGAGGAATTTGCACAGGCCCTCGATGCCAGGCGCCTGAAACTCAACCTGCCACGAGCAAACGAAACTGAAGATTGGGAGAAACTGGATGCAAAAATCGTCCAAAGACTCGATGCACTGATAGGGAAAAGCACCCTGGAACACAAACTAGCCACATATGGGGACATTGTGTATACCACATGTAGAGACGCCTATGGAGCAAAACTACCCAAAGAGAAAACACCTCCAAAGAAATCCAGACGCCAAGAAAAGATGGACAAGATCAGGGTCCAAAAGAAAAACCTCAAGATGCAAATGAAGACCGCACTGCCAGCTGAAAAACAAGGCTTGGAAAAACTGTGGAAAGACCTGAAAGAAAAACACAGCGCCCTCAGCAAAGCGGAATCTGCGAGGAAGAGGAAGAGCAAAAAGAAGAAGACACAAGAGCGCTTCTTCAGAGACCCCTTCCAGTTTGCCAGAACACTGTTTGAGCAGCCAAAATCTGGGACCCTAAGTGTGGACAAAGGAGTTCTTGAGCAGCATCTGAGGAAAACATACTCTGACCCACAGAGCAAAGCACCACTCGACATTCAAGGTCTGGTGTGGCCAACCAACCCTGAGGAACAGTTCAATGGCAAGCCTCCAACGTTGGCGGAAATCAAGAAGGTGGTCGACAAAGCCAGAGCCAAATCATCACCAGGGCCAAACGGAATACCTTACCAGCTTTACAAGAAATGTCCCAAGGTGCTGGAGTGGCTCCACAGGCTGCTGCGATCGGCTTGGAGAAACCAGAAAATCAGCGGCCAGTGGATGACGGCAGATGGTGTGTACATCCCCAAAGAGCAAAACTCAAGTGACATCAGCCAGTTCAGGCCAATATCACTACTGAACGTCGAAGGGAAAATCTTCTTCTCTGTCATGGCAGCAAGGCTGACCAAGTACCTGATGGAAAACAAGTACTTGGATGTGTCAGTCCAGAAAGGTGGCATCCCAGGCGTGGCTGGCTGTGTAGAACACGCCACAATGATCTGGGACGCAATCCAAAAAGCAAAAACAGAAAAGAGAGACCTGGACGTAGTGTGGCTTGATCTGGCAAACGCATATGGATCTGTGCCTCATGAGATGATACAGTTGGCTCTTGAGATGTACCATGTGCCAAAGAACATCCGCGACATGCTCAAGAAGTACTTCAATGGCTTCTCAATGCGGTTCTCTACCAAGGAGTACACAACAGACTGGATCAACTTGGAAGTGGGTATTGCAATGGGCTGTGCAATTTCCCCAATACTGTTCGTGCTGGCAATGGAACTCATCTTGAAAGCAGCAACAAACAACGCGAGACAAACAGACCTTGGCGATGGATACAAGATGCCTCCTCTCAAGGCCTTCATGGATGACACTACAGTGATTTCATCCAGAGAAGACGAGACACGTCATGTGCTGGAGAGGCTGGACGACATAGTTGCCTCATCCAGAATGAAGTTCAAGCCAAAGAAATCACGGAGTCTCTCACTGAGGAAAGGAAAAGTGGCCGGGTCTGTGGTCTTCAGTGTTGCCAACCAGGCCATTCCAACAGTCACAGAAGAACCAGTCAAGAGCCTTGGAAGATGGTATGATGATACGCTGAAAGACACACAAAGAGCAAAAGAAACCAAGCAGATGGCGGAGGAAGGCTTGGAGACCATTGACCAGTGTGGGCTCCCTGGCAAATACAAGGTCTGGTGTCTGCAGTTCATGCTGATACCAAAGCTCCTATGGCCTCTTATGATATACGACATCTGCACCAGCATAGTGGAGGCAATGGAAGCCAAAATCAACAAGTTCACAAGGAAATGGCTTGGTGTCCCACCCTGTCTGACTGACATAGCACTGTACTGTCGCCAAGCAAAGCTGAAACTACCACTGAAATCCATCCTGGAGGAATACAAAGCAGGGAAGCTGATTTTATTTTTCATGATTCAACCGTGAACGGCGAGAGCACGTTTCCAAAGTCTGTCATGCATGCCATGTGGTCTTCAAATTAGATGCCAGTTTGTTTTCCTTTGGTGTTCGTTTGGATAAGCAGGTCTAGGTAAAAGGCAAGACGAGGGGTACCCGTTAGAGTGGTGAATTCATGGTCAAGGTATGCTGTACGCAGAGAACCAGTAGATTGCGGTTGGATCGTCGGATGATATTGCCGGTTCAGATGGTGACGACCTCTGGCAGGGATGATAGTATTAAAGGTCAGCTTGGCATTTTGGATGTTTGTTTACTGTTCTTGGACACAAAGTTCATTCAGTCTCCTTTCAGAATGGAACCTGAATTCGCCCCAATATAAATGGTGACATGTTTGAGGTTT
>CM065727.1:21027785-21062785 GCA_033310375.1 Conus canariensis
GACACACACACACACACACACACACACACACACACACATGCACAGAGTACACCTTTTTGTATCTTTCTGTCTGTCTCGTCTCTTCTCAATATACACACTTCCAGAAACTGGGTTTATCAACTTTTAAAATTCATTTTTATGAATGTTATAATTTGTGGAAATAAGGCAAGGTTGTTGAGACTGAAGCCCATCTTTTGAGCAAACCTAGGATGTTCCATAATGACTTAAAAAACATTTTTTCTGACATTTAAACAAATAAAACTATTGTGGCATCTAGTTGTGAAAAGTTGGCCTTTACGATAAACACACACACACACACACACACACACACACACACACACACACACACACTCACACCCACCCACCCACCCACCCACCCTGTAAAGCTTATTCTTTAACCCTCAATACGTTGGTTGGTAAAGAACACTATACTCACACACACACACATACACACACACATACACACACACACACACACACACACACACACACACACACACACACACACACGAGAGGTCAGTTATCAATTATGCACAGTCTGTTAAATTTTTAGGAGTAATCCTTACATCAAAATTGTCATGGAAAGAGCATTTAGAATACGTAATGATGAAAGCTAAAAAGAGTCTGAACTTCCTAAAAATTGTCAGCAAACAGCAGTGGGGACAAGACATTTCCACTCTTATACATCTAGTAACAGCACTTATTCGTTCAAAGTTAACATATGCCCAAGAGGTATTCTTCTCTGCCCCAAAATACCTTTAAAAAAAATGCAAAGTATAGACAGTAAAGCCTATAAACTTGCCATTGGAGTTCCAGTATATACATCTTCATTAAAAACATATGCTGAAATTGGTATATTACCTTTTGAAGAAAATATGAAACTTCCATCATCTAAATATGTCCTAAGGAGTACATCAGTTCCAAATTCAAATTATGATGAAGTGTGCGTAAAATCAGATACGGATTTTCCCAAAAGAGCAAAGTCGGTTGCCTCTTTAGAAACAATAGGCACTTTCACTTATGACATTTTTCAAGAGTCAGGAATCAATAAGAAAGATATATCATCTCGTGTACTCTTCACTGCAGTCCCTAAATGGGAACTACTATCAGCCTATTTCGATATTAATTATATCTACAAATATAAAGAAAAATAATGGTCCCACTTTATCTGCTTCTGTAAAAGCTCATATTTTTGAGCACTACCCGGACCATCTAAAAATTTACACTGATGGCTCTAAGCTAGATAATGACATGGTTGGAGCTGCATTTGTAATCCCAGCTTTAAAAGCAGAAAAGGCTTACCATCTTGGAAAACATTTTTCAATATTTACAGCAGAACTTATTGCTATTTTGATGGGTTTGAATTTTCTGCTTGATCTTCCTTTTAGTCTAGTTCAGGTATTATTTTTGGTTGATTCTAAATCTGTTTTAGATGCGCTACAGTCTTATAATCTAAAAGTAAGAGGTGATATTATTGCAGGAATTTGTCGTACAATCCATTATTTGTCACTGCGCGGAACTAGTATCTCATTCTCTTGGGTTCCATCACATTGTAATATTTTTGGTAATGAATGGGCGGACAGAACAGCTAAAAAAGGTGCAATGAACATTAAAAATTCTGTATGTGTTAAAATTCCTTTATCTTTATCTGAAAGTTATTCCTTAATAACGAAAACTTGTTGGAATCATGTGAAGGAACTATTAGGAGGATCTTTTGTAAATTTCACTGAAAAGAGGAATATTTTCAAAGTCAAACATATACATTCCTGCAATGGTGAGCTCATGTGTGAAAACCGAACACTGTCATCTCTGGTGTACAGATTCAGACTGAATGCTCTCAGATGCAAATTCAACAGTCATGTTAAGTGCGTCTGCGGTGAGGAAATAACACCTGTCCATGTTATTCTACATTGTCAGCATTTGAAATCATTTTTACCCACTTCGATTTGTGATTCAACGGTTTCAGATTCATCTTTTAAGAATATTTTATTGAACGATTTGCTTATGCTGGATGTTGTTAAAGGCTTAAAACGGAGCTCAGTTGGCTCATTGATTTAATGTTTACAAATGTTTTGAGTATGTTATTGTTGTTAAGATTTCATTTTTGAAGGGAAATGGTAAGGAGGTTCAGAGATAGGAAGACGGGAGTTTTTTTGTTTTTTTTTCCCGTCTAATATCACAGCATTGTGAAAAGACGTTAAAGAAAAGAACGAACACACACACACACACACACACACACACACACACACACTTACACACACACACACACACACACACACACACACACACACACACTTATATATATATATATATATCACTGATATGGGGGGAACAAAAACATGATTTTGAAGAAGAAGCAGAAAGAAACTCGTGGAGAGCGTGGCAGCAGAGAGTCCTCAGAAGAGAAGCCCCCTTCAAGCGTTTCGGCCCTTATCTCCTGACACTCTAGGGGGGTTGGGCCACACCCGGTTCATGACTCCGGATGTCCCTCTGCTGCCCCTTTTTTTCCCATCTTGGGACGAGCCATGGCTGGGATTCGAACCCATGACCCTCTGGACATGCTCATTTTCCACTTAATGACTTGCACTTTAACCACTGAGCCACAGGGACACCTGATATTTGTAGGAAATTTAAGCCTTATGAAGTTCACTTTTGTTCCTCCTCGACCAGATCCAGCTTGAACACCTCTCTGCCGCTTCTGCCATTGCTTTCAGGGCTCTGGTTTTTTCCTTCCCTGCAACTGAGAGCTGTTTCATGAGGCTGTATGCAGACGTTCCTACAAACCCCCTAGCTCCAATTTCTGCAGTGAGGACTTTGACCTGATAGCCTTCTCTCCTCAGGCTGTTTGCCAGATCAGCATACTTTTCAGTCTTGTAGATTTGAGCTGCCTCCATTCTGTTCTCATATGGCACCGTGAGCTCGATCATGATCAGCTGCTTGGTTGACTGAGAGTGGACTACTATGTCTGGTCTCATGCCACTCTTGCTGATGATCTCTGGGTGACTCTTCCATTCTGGGAGGTCTGCAGTGCACTCCCAGTCATCTGCCCCATCCAGCAGACTTTGCCTGCATGTTCCGAGTGGCACTGTTGTTCTTGGCCATGATTTGCCGCCTCCTGCCGTGAAGAATGTTGCGGGTGCTTTAGGAGTCCTGATTTTCCCTTTTGTGGTGTTGGTACTAGCCCAGACTACTTGTACAATCTCTTTGAGCACTTGGTTGTGCCTCCATGTGTACCTTCCTTGAGCCAGGGCTACTTTACATGAGCTTAGGACATGCTCCACTGTTTGTTTTTCATGGCAGAGGGGGCATGCAGGATCGTCTGTTTTTCCCCACTTCACCAGGTTTGCATTTGAGGGCAGAAGGTCATATGCAGATCTGAGAATGAAGCTGATCCTGAGAGGGGCCATGTGCCAAATGTCATTCCAAGTGAGACTTCTTTGGAGTGCATTCTCCCACGTTGTCCATTGCCCTTGCTGGCTCTGCTGGACTGCTTTTTGGAGTCTTTTTTGGTCTTCTTCTTTTCTCATCTCCTGAATCATCATGTCTCTTTTGGCTTTTCCTTTGGCCTTTGACCACCATTCAGTTTTGGTCATCCCCAGTCCTTGTCTATTGGTCTGTGTGTATCCTGTTATTTCTCTGATCTTGAGACTTTCTTTTGCAGAATCCATCGCCTCTTGAACTTTCCATTTTCTGCCTGTCTTCAGCTGGGGCTTGATTGCTTCTACCACCTTGTCTTCTGAGTCCTCCAGCATGCTTTGAAGTCTGATCTTTCCTGCTTTGTATTCTTCCAGGATGGATTTCAGTGGTAGTTTCAGCTTTGCTTGGCGACAGTGCAGCGCTATGTCAGTCAGACAGGGTGGGACACCAAGCCATTTCCTTGTGAACTTGTTGATTTTGGCTTCCATTGCCTCGACTATGCTGGTGCAGATGTCGTATATCATCAGAGGCCATAGGAGCTTTGGTATCAGCATGAACTGCAGACATGAGACCTTGTATTTGCCAGGGAGCCCACACTGGTCAATGGTCTCCAAGCCTTCTTCCGACATCTGTTTGGTTTCTTTTGCTCTTTGTGTGTCTTTCAGCGTATCATCATACCATCTTTCAAGGCTCTTGACTGGCTCTTCTGTGACTGTTGGAATGGCCAGGTTGGCAACACTGAAGACCACAGATTCGGCCACTTTTCCTTTCCTCAGTGAGAGACTCCGTGATTTCTTTGGCTTGAACTTCATTCTGGATGAGGCAACTATGTCGTCCAGCCTTTCCAGCACATGATGTGTCTCGTCTTCTCTGGATGAAATCACTGTAGTGTCATCCATGAAGGCCTTGAGAGGGGGCATCTTGTATCCATCGCCAAGGTCTGTTTGTCTTGCGTTGCTTGTTGCTGCTTTCAAGATGACTTCCATTGCCAACACGAACAGTATTGGGGAAATTGCACAGCCAATTGCAATGCCCACTTCCAAGTTGATCCAATCTGTTGTGTACTCCTTGGTAGAGAACCGCATTGAGAAGCCGTTGAAGTACTTCTTGAGCATGTCGCAGATGTTCTTTGGCACATGGTACATCTCAAGAGCCAACTGTATCATCTCATGGGGTACAGATCCATATGCGTTTGCCAGATCAAGCCACACTACGTCCAGGTCTCTCTTTTCTGTTTTTGCTCTTTGGATTGCGTCCCAGATCATTGTGGCATGTTCTACACAGCCAGCTACGCCTGGGATGCCACCTTTCTGGACTGACACATCCAAGTACTTGTTTTCCATGAGGTACTTGGTCAGCCTTGCTGCCATGACAGAGAAGAAGATTTTCCCTTCGACGTTCAGTAGTGATATTGGCCTGAACTGGCTGATGTCACTTGAGTTTTGCTCCTTGGGGATGTACACACCATCTGCTGTCATCCACTGACCGCTGATCTTCTGGTTTCTCCAAGCTGATCGCAGCAGCCTGTGGAGCCACTCCAGCACCTTGGGACATTTCCTGTACAGCTGGTAAGGTATTCCGTTTGGCCCTGGTGATGATTTGGCTCTGGCTTTGTCGACCACCTTCTTGATTTCCGCCAACGTTGGAGGCTTGTCATTGAACTGTTCCTCAGGGTTGGTTGGCCACACCAGACCTTGAATGTCGAGTGGTGCTTTGCTCTGTGAGTCTAAGGGTGCTTTTCCCTATCAGTGCATCGAGTCTTTGGACGATTTTTGCATCCATTTTCTCCCAATCTTCAGTTTCGTTTGCTCGTGGCAGGTTGAGTTTCAGGCGCCTGGCATCGAGGGCCTGTGCAAATTCCTCATCCAAACCAACAGCGTGGATGTCCTTGGCACTGTGGTTTAAATCCTGGCCTTGGTCTTCCGACGTCTTATCTGCTGATGCAGTGCGCTGCTGCTCATTCAGATGAGTCTTCACACATCCCATCTTTGTTCTGTGGATCTTCATGCCACGGGTGGTAGCAAAACGCTTTCCACAGACACATGGATATTCCATTTGGTCCATGTTCATAGTCCGTTTGGGATTTGCAGTCGTGATTGGTTGAGCACCGATGGATTCATCATTCTCTCCCCCTTTCGGTGAATCCTGGGAGCATCTTTTCTTTTTGTACTTAGTAGCCACATATTGAAGGCAAAGTGGGGAGCCAGCCCACAGAGCCCTTGGTTCTGGTCTTTCCCAGTGTCCTCCGGTCTTTGATAAAGGCTTTTTTTTTTGTAATCTACAAGTTTCATCAATCTGAATATTTATACTCAGCAAGAGCCTGTGTGCTGGCTATTGGCCCAGCAGAGAAGATGAAGAACGTTCAGCCCATTTAAACAGAAAAAAATCCATTTTTTTCCCTTTTTTTTTTTTGTCAACCTACTCTATCCTGAAATAATGTTATTGATAAAGCACTGCCAAAAAAACTTCTATAGACAAACGAATCACAAGACAAAACACAATGTGTTTTGACACCTCAGGTCTTTCTCAGGCAAGATACACAACACTCAGGACATTGAAAATGAATGAGCAATCACTTATCTTCGTCCAATTATCAACATAAACCAAATGTTTTCTTGACGAACCTGGACCAGACCAGATAAAGGGCAGAGTTGGACAGTAATGTTTATGATGAACAAAAAAGAGGAAGAAAGGAGTACCTGTATTTCTTTATATACACAAGAAAGTTTGCTATTAAATAATTCACCAGTTCAGAGGACGTGTTGTGAGTTTTGTATAAGCGCTGTGCAATAAGTGTGACTAGTTTGACTTGTAATTACTGATGAATACGCTTGTCATTAAGGGAGCATACCTCCATCTGGTGGGATTGGAGAGATAGATCAGATCCTGGAAAAACAAAATCATTCCTGCTTATCATGACTGCTTTCACACTGGACAGCATCATTTCATTCATGTGACCCATCTACACCAGTCGACTAAACACAAAGCGTTGTGACTTTCCAACAAAATCCAGACCAGAGATCTTTGTACCACTGGATTATGAAATTTCAGCTGTTTTATTTCAGACCTTTTAAACATTCTTCATCTGAAAATAATTGTCAGGGGTTATTCAAGAAAAAAAAAGTTTCCTTTGAAAGCATTTTAGTGCTGTGGAGGTCTGTTGTTCAAATTATGTTTGAAGTTCCAGGAAATAACCATGTAGATTCGATCAGTTAAAAAAAATTTTTAAAAAAGGCAAAAACAATCAAACAACCAATAACAGCCTCCCCCCCAAAAAAAAAAAGAAAAAAAAAAAAAAAAGAAAAAGAAATGTAGAGCTATAGGGGACATTGTTCCCTGACTTCATCAGGTGGCCCCAGGTGCTACATTTCTCATCCGTGTGGAGTACCTGTCTTCAGGCCTGTGTAGGTGGATAGACAACTCTGAAAAGGATATTACCAAAATAGTGAGAACAGGTGCCTTGGTGATGTCTCTTTGCTGCAGCATGCACAGCTTCTCTCTCCTACTCTCTCTCACTCTCTGTCATGTGTCTCTGTTTTTCTCTCTCTCCCCTCTTCCCTCCCTCCCTCCCTCCCTCTCTCTGCCTGTCTTTCTCTCTCTCCCTTCTCCCCCCCCCCCCCCCCCCCCCTTCCTCCTCTTCCATCTCTCTCTCTTTCTCTCTGTGTATCTCTCGCTCTCTGGCTGTCTGCCTTAGGTAAACTTTTCCATGTGTCACAGACATATGTTTTCTGAAGATACAACTCACATATGCTCACACTTGGTTGTGCGCTGCTTTTGAACGCACATTGTTTGTAATACACATGTACTGTATGTATTTATTTTTGTATTTTACTTCTTTTTTTTGTTAGGGGAGGGAGGTGTTTGAGGTGGAAAGCATGCACTAATGAGAGGTAACTCTTCCTCACCGGCATCACTCTGAGGGCAAGAGTTGCTCCTCTCCTCACAGATCTACTGTTATTTAAGGTTCAGAATTCAAACTGACATTGCATTCAAATGCTAGTGACCAGGAAGTAGGACACTGATCGTTTTTTTAGCCATCATTTAATCAGTATGCAGGTACACATACACACACTTCTCTCTCTCTCTCTCTTTCAACACACACACACACACACACACACACACACACACACACACACACACACACACACACACACACACACACACACTGCAGTGTAGAACCTTTCTTGTCCTCTGGTTAATCAGCAGTCCTGTCCATGATCCCCACATCCAGACACTTCCCAGCATGTGGACCACGCCCCGCCTGACGGGAGCGCTGAGAGCGTTCGGCAACGTGACCGCGGGACAGGGCGCCGTGCTTGATGTGAAGCAGGGGAAGGACCTGGCAGAACGCAAGGCACTAGCACTGAAGGAGCAGAGCAAAAGCTGCGTGTCATGGAAGAAGATCTCTGACGCTGTGCATCATAATGCCGATGCTGGAAAGGCGGAGGTGGAGGACGCTTTGAAACAGCTGACGGCGTCGGCCAAAGCTATTGGTGAGGCTTTGATCTGTACACAAGGGGAAAAAAAAAGAAAAAAACTGTTGTTAACTTTGCTTGCTTATGAGCATGTTCCCACTATTTGCCCACACTGGTGTGTTCTGGATTTAGGCATTTTTTGCTGGTTATACTTATAGGCTGACTTTGACTTTTCACATCTGTAACTCTCAACAGTTTTTTGTCTTCACACACACACACACACACACACACACACACACACACACACACACACACACACACACACACACATATATATATATAAAAGTTTTTGTTGTTTTTGTTTTTTGCATTTTTTGGAGCAACACCTATGCAAAAATAAGAAAATTTCTTAAATATTTTTCTTAATAAATGCATTTGTTTAGGTTTGTTTTAGTAAACTATTCGGCCATTGATAACAAAAATATATGCGTTTTTAGAGTTGATAATTTCCACCAAGAACCTTCCATCACTGGTGATCGAAAATCAAGGGAAAGAACTGCTGGGAGTTAATATTGACTTCACAGTTTGTAGTGCTACCTCCTCGAATTTATAAGGTAAAATGATATTGGCAGTGATTTATCCTGTTTGCTATTTTCAGCTGGTGTGGAATCCTCAGCAGACACGGTGGAAAGCGCGGCAGCCTACCTGTTTGATCTCTTCAGGGCCACTCAGTGTGTGGGGCAGTCGGAGGCGCGGAACCTGCGCACCACGTTTGGCCCCTATCCGGCATCCCATGCCACCAAAGCCTGCCAGACTGTCAACAGAATGGTGTCCTGGCTCTCAGAGAAGGTAGCCTAGATCAGACTTGGAGGTCGTGACCTCTTGTGATGTCCGCGCAGAGCTGTTCGGCCCCCATCCTGCTGTTCTCCTCCCTCCCTCCCTCCTGTCCTGGAATGAATGGTTAGCGTTCTGGGCTCTTAGCACTGCCTCAGGAGTAGAGCGTGTATTATAGGCCTTCAGAATCATTGGAGAGTTGTTTGCATTCAGAGAAATTCTCTGCAAGAAATTGACAGTAATGATGGCGTCTTATCTGTTAAAGGCATCTTACCTGGTTGATTTTTGGCCCTTGGCTTTCTTTGTGAGTGACTTTGTTGTTGATAAACTTGATGTGAAGGGTATAACATACTTCTAGTGGGCTTTGTGACCTCTGCTTACCTCCCCCCTCCCCCTTTTTGTCTCCTTCCAAAACAAAAAAAAAGAAAAAAGAAACAAATGAAAAAATAAACAAACAAAAAATGTTATCACAACATCTGTCATGGAAACTGTAATAAAAGTAAATGCTTCAAGTAAACACTCAGTCCTTTTCAGAAAGATATTTTCCTCATTTGTCCGGCTATATTTATCCCCCCCCCCCCGCTCCCATTCCCCCCTCCCCCTCCCATTAAGAGTTCCATCCTTCAAAGATTTATTGTTTGAGAACATTTTTCTGTTTGTTTAAACTGAATACACTTTCCAAGAAAGACTTCTTGCCTTTAAACACTTGCTTTTTCTGAAAATTGTTCACCATGTCTGTCCTATATTAAGCACCCAACAATGTCTCTCTCCCTCAGAGGACTTGGTATTTTGCTCTTTCCGCCCAGATCAAAATCTAGGTCAGATGCATATGACCACCTGTGCCCTACTGTCGATCTCGGTTCAAATAAAACACATCCACCTGTGAATGCATGATAAATAGTAAGTGAAAGGAGATGATTTTGAAGTTGTTTGATTCTTGTATTATGTGCTGGTTTGGGTGAGTGAAATTTCAATGATTTCATGAGTTTTTTTGTCAGGGCTTCCCCCCCCCCCCCCCCCCCCCCACCGAACACCATGAGCCAGTGAGTAACTTTACAGTGAGGCAAGTGTTAGATGAAATCTTAGTAAACTTAGTGAATAACTATAAATATATAGGTACAAAAGCAAACAAAAACAAACAAAAAAAGACTTGAAATGAGTTTTGGTACGACACAGTAACGTGTTGTTTGCATTTGATGTGAAAATGGTAACACCACCTATCCAAATAAGCAGAGCTGATGTGGTGATGAATAAACTGTTTAACCTCAATTCATGAAGGATTCATGCTTCGCTGGAAAATTGGAACACAATTAAAAATCTAATATATAGATAAAAAAAGGTCAAACTAAAAGGCCTAGTTTCAAAGCGAGGTGACTGAGGGCGGAAATTTTAAGCAAATTTTAAAAAGAAAGGGTATTAGTTCTGCAAGACAGTACAGACAAACAGATTACAGGACAAACAAGTCAGGTTGGGGAGTGTACACAGTCAGCTTTGTCAGGGCTGAAAGAGTTTTGGGCTGTGGAGGGGGTCAGGGAGTGGCTGTGCTGTAACCTGATGTCCGTTGTTCAGACACTACAGGAGCTGAGCACCAGTTCAGATCAGCGCGGGGACGGGGACGGGGCGGAAATGCAGGAGGAGTTTGGCGCAGGCATCAAGTTCTCCATGACCTCATGGCCTCCGGACCAGGACCTCTCCTCCTCCGACTCCGAAGATGAGGTCACGCTGACCAGGGAGATCAGTCTGCGGTACTCGGGGAAGACCGTCGACGAGCAGAAAGCGTGCAGGGAGAAGGAAAGCAGAGTGGCTGATGGGAAGGATTCTGTGGACTCGCTGTGGCTGCAGGCCCAGGTGGGTGAAATGGTGGCCTCACGGCTAACACCATTGCTTTAGGAAGTGAGTTGAGTCCAGTCAGTGTTTGGACAAAACA
This sequence comes from Conus canariensis, assembly GCA_033310375.1. Classification (NCBI taxonomy): domain Eukaryota; kingdom Metazoa; phylum Mollusca; class Gastropoda; order Neogastropoda; family Conidae; genus Conus; species Conus canariensis. The sequence goes on from CM065727.1 coordinate 21,038,379, forward strand.
TGATGTGGCAGGTCGCGTGTGGCCTTAAGGATGGGCCCCTCTAGTGTAGCCTACACAGACCAGTATGTATGCAAGGCATTGTAGGATAGTCAAAATGAAACTGGACATATGTTGATTTTCTCTTCCCACCCTTACCCACCTCCCCCCCATCCTCATTCCCATTCTCCTCATACAGTAACTCATGCAATACTGCCAGTTACCCCCCTTTGTTTTCTGGGAAGGCTGTGTGTTTGTGTAGGCTTACAAAACAACAACAACAAACCTTGCCCTCAATTAACAGCGAATGCCAAGTTCTAAAGCTTGCACAGAGTACTTCCCAGTGAGAGAGTTTGTTTATTTTCACGGAGGGAACTGGGGTACTTTTACAAGACTGCGGAGCCAAACCTAGGTAGTCACAAGATTGCTTCAGCATTCACAAAGAAAATTGAAAAAAAGGCATGGTTACTTCCTGTCCACCATCAGTTGACAGCATGCATGGGGCAAAATATTTCTGCTCTGCGCCATACATTTTTTAAATTTCGGGTTCTTACATGTAGACTTTAGTATGTCATAAGTGTGCAAGGCCAGTCCAGACTCGTGGAGGCTAATACGGAAAGAGTGAAAGTGGTGGTCTGTTTGCTGTTCTTTTGTGTGAGGTAATCAACCCAGCATACTCGTAGCGCATGTTGAACAGTCTACATGCCAACAAGCAGGGCTCCCGTTAATGCGCACTTTGCAAGTCATGACGCGCAAAGTGCTCTTCCGAAATATGCTCTAGGCATCAGTTGACCATTTGAAATTGGAAACACAGCAGTCACCCGAGTTGATCCATTGAAACTCTGCAGTGCATGCAAACACACCAGATGAAAGTTTGCTGTGTGAACCTGCAAATCGTTCATAGGATTTTCTCAGTCGAGGGTTGATTTCTGTTATCCAAATGTATTCATAACTCTTTTAAGTGAAGCTGTAGAAAATGTCCTTGGTGAATTTTGAGCAGTATGCAGATACATCCCACACAAGGCATGAACCAAGCAAGGTGCAGTGGCGACATCGAATACATGACTGAAACGTTAATGAAATGATGGTGTTATAGTAGTAAGCCCAGTGATGACTCTGTGGAAGTCTCTTCCAGGGATTGGATGACCGCTTAAAGACAATAGCCAGCAGGAGCAGTGACTAGTGTTGGCTTTGGTAAAGCTTTGCAAGAAACTGGACATGGATTGGTCAACAGAAACACAATGAGACCAACAAAAAGGGCAGGAAGCTGTAGCAGTTTGAATTTCATTTGCTGTCATCCACAACCACTGGTCCTGGTGGAAGAGAAGGATGGGTGCAGACAATGGTGTTGACTTCATCCACCTGCTCCTGAGGCACCAGCAGACACGTCTTTTTGACTGAGGACCAGCCACTGCAACTCAGCTAGCTCAAAATTGTCCACACTGACCAGTGTCCATGCAGACCCCAGAATGCATCCTTCAAGGGTTGTCCCACCTATGAGGTTTTGCCTCATCAAACCTGGCCAGCAGATACAGAGCTGTTGTTGCAGCTTTGAGGCAGCAGTCACGACCCAGAGGAGACTACAGAAAATGTCATGACAGCTGGACTACAGATCTAATACAATCAGGTCATATTGTCTGTGGAAGAATAATGATTTCAGACTTTGAAGTTTTTTTTTTTTTTTTAGGAAAGGTTATAGAATATATTGTATAGACTGCGGTTCAACTTCACATGGTGTGGCTGTTGTAATATTATTGCAGTTTTATTTTTTGCAGTATTTCATAGGTCATACTATACATTTTAAAAAATATTGGAATCTTTTATTTTCAGGTGAAGAGTTTTTTTGGTGCTGAGGACACCGGTCTTGGTTTGAGTGTGGGAGAACTGTGCACACACATTGTGGATGTGCTGACGTCTTCACGCTCTGACGATGAGCTACAGAATGAGGTATGCAAGAACTGCGGGAAGTGCAATGAGGAAGGATATTTTTGAGGCATGTACATAAGTCTCAGTAAAAGTTGACTATGTAAGTTAACACTGTTTTTGTTCTTCTTTCGATCAGTTGTATGCATAACTGTTTGATTTGCTGCTTTTGAAACATTGTTCTACATGCATCAAATTCAGTTGTGTTTCATCTGTTTCAACCACCAGGTATTTTTCTGCTTGCAGTTCCTTGAATAAAAGTTCATCTGTTCAAACCACTGGTTTTGACTTCTCTCTGAGTTCTTTGAAGTGACTTTAAGCTATTTGAATCACTGGGTTAAATAGCTTTGAGTACAATGAGCTGTGTTTCATCTGTTTGAATCACTGTGTTATGACTGTTTTGGGTTCTTTGAACTGTGTTTCAGTTATTTAAATGTGACTTGGGTTAGAACTGTGTTTTAGGTCTCTGAATTACTGCGTTGTGAGCAGGGTTTTTTTTGTTTTTCTTTTAGTTCTTTTATCTGTGTTATGGCTGTTTGAATCTCATGGTTTTAGTTGTTTTAGCTTTCTGAACTATGTTTGAGCTGTTTGAACCTCTGGGTTTTGATAGTTTTTGAGTTCCTTGAAATGGGCCATGGTCAACTGGGCTGAAAACAACATGAATTGAATTGATTTGAACTGGAGTACACTGAATTACATTTCAGCTGTTTGAAGCTCAGGATTTGGTTCATTTTAAGTTGTTGTAAATGAGTTTCAGCAGTTCAGAGTTCTAGATTCTGATAGTTTTGAGTTTATTGTACCGTTTTTCTGTCAATATCTGGACTGTACTGCTGGCTTTCATCCAACATATTTACAGTTGACCATGACAAAATCAGATTGTCCAGTGAGGTGATCATCCCCTCACCCCCTCATCCAGATTCCTTCTGGAGTCAGCTGCCCTAGTTGATGTGAAACTGCACTCTTGCTACACCCAGGTCCATTTTCATCCACTTTTGGAGTACTAGATCATAGTTTACTAAGCTCCAGAAAAAGGTTGCAAACAGCTAGGTCTCACTGTGTTCCAGCTGTTTGAACTATTGTATTTTGAATTGTTTCGGCTTTTTGTACTGTTGTCATTCCATTTGTTTCAGCTGATTTCAAACATGGTGTTTTGATCTCTTTCTACTGTTTGAATCATTGCATTTTAAATTATGTTTCATCTGTTTGAACTGATGCGTTTTGATCTGTGTTTCAGCTGTGAACTGTTGTGTTTTGATTTGTGTTTTACTGTTTGAACTGTAGGGTTTTGATCTGTGTTTTAACCATTTGAACTATTGTGTTTTGATCTGTGTATTAGCTTGTTTGAACTGTTGAGTTTTGATCTGTTTTTCAGCTTTTCAAACTCAAGGATTTTGAACTTTTTTTCAGCTGTTTGAACTGTTGTGTTTTGATCTGTGTTTCAGCTGTTTGAACTGTTGTGTTTTGATCAATGTGTCAGCTGTTTGAACTGTAGGGTTTTGAATTTTATTTCAGCTGTTTGAACTGCTGGTTTCGACCGCTTTGAGTTATTACAGCTGCTGCTGCAGAACAGGAAAACATTTGTCAAGACCATTGCGCTGGAAGCCACAAGGGAGGCCATACTGCAGGCACCAAGTAAGATAACTTCTGGCAGAGGCCTTGGAGAGGTGTTATATCATTCCAGTTTTTTTCATTGAATCAAACATTTAATAATCGATTTGTTGCTAGACCTGGTGCATTCTCTATTGTTTTTCATTAAAAAAAAAATCGGCTTTCAATTATGTTTGTTTCTCAGTGACAGAAGTTCTCTTACGGATCTTTTGAGACTTTTTGGCACTCTTTTTTGTTTTTTGTTTTTTTGCTGTCCCAACCTCAGCGCTACCTCAGAGGCAGTGCACCCGCTCATTCCGACATCCCATCCACAGCCACAGCCCGGTCGGCCCTGCCGCAGCCCCAGCACCGGCAATCCACAGGGAGCAGTCAATGTCAAGTCGTCAAGAGGCAACCCACCGGAGGAGACACTGCACTGCTGCTGAATCACTTTGGTGATGTTCAGTGAAGCCTGTTCTGATCTAACATATGCAGGACACCACCTACTAAGCCCCCGACTGACAACAATAATTGTTTAGTCACGGAGCCAGCGTGAATGAGCTTTCCCTCCGGAAGGCGCCACCACATCCGTCCAACGACAGCCCCGATGGACTCGCCGATACCGGTGACCCCGACGGAACCAAACCAAGCCACAGACGTGGAGACGACATCGAAATTGAGGTCACCATGAGAGCAGGGCATGAAGGGCCACAGAATTTGAGACATTTTTTTTTATGCTGATCGATGAGAATGAGGATGATTAAGATGATGCTACGGATTTCTTTTTCGGTCTGAGACTACATGACAGGGCTGTACTGTACGTTTCCTTTCATAATATATCCCGGCGTCAGCCAGGCCCGAGAGATACAGGCACCTGCAGTGTTGGTCAGGAAATTTGAGCACCACTCTCAGAAACACATCCATTAAGTGGATGAAACTCGACTGTATGGTCCTAGTCTTCCCAACTGATGCCAATCACTCTGGAGGAGCGTCGGCAAAAACCCACATGACTCTGATGGGATTCGAACCCACGACCTCCCAGCCGGAAGTCGGCGACGCTAACCACTTCGCCATGGCGGCTGGTCTTTTTGGCACGCTTTGCAGTCTATTTCACTCTTGGTTGGTGCTGTTAAATGACCTTGGTTTCTGAAATTTAGGAAATGAAGGGACAACAGGAAATAGTGTGTATGTGTGTGTGTGTGTGTGTTATGGATATAGGGAGGTCATCACATGAGTAGTCATGTGACAAGAGATGGTGACCGTGTCCAGACCATCAAACAACGGAATCAGCAGAGCAAACTGTGCAATTGTCTTGTAGAAGCCTATTTGGAAATGCATGAGCCTCAGCATCCACAGCCTCAGCATCCACACAAAGATCAGGATCTTCAAGAGCTATGTCCTCAGTGTTCTTCTGTATGGGCAGGATTGCTGGGAAACGACCGTCACTAACGAGCAGTGGTAGAGAAAGTTCCAGACCTACTGCATGGGGTGTAGCCTCATAATCATCTGGCCGAACATCTCCAGTGTAGTTTTCCTAAGGAGGACAGGAATGGTGATGAGGCAAGAGACAGTCCAGCCATGTCAATGGGTGGGACACATTTGTGGCGTGCCACCCTATTCCCTGCCCAGAACAGCTCTACCCTTGATTCTCCACGGAACAGAAGGCCAGAGTGGCCCAAAGAACCCTGTGCAGAATGGTGGAGGGAGGTGAAAGGCCAAGGATTGACAAAGGAGATGGTCTCCAGAGCAGCAACCGAGACAGGTGGAGATGCCTTGTCATCGACTCAAGCTCCAGACAGCACAGAGGATGGAGCGATTGTGACTGTTGAGAACTTTTGATACTACCCCTCTGTCTCCCCATCCCCACTTGAATCTTAGATATTGTTGTTTGAACTTTTTTAAAATGGGTCTTGGTTCTTAAAATTGGGTTCATACTCTGTTGGTGCCATTATGATGGTAATATTACAAGAAACCTCAGCTCCAGTCTCCCCTGTCTGCATCATAATGGGGGACTGGACTGACTGAGGTCTTTAGCATGGGAACAACAGTAAGACAACTGATTGCATAGCCTTACATTAGTGACTGTCAAATTGGTGTAAACTGTGGGGCGCCCACTTTACCGTGAATTTGTGGATTGTATTCAAATGTGAAAATATGAAACCTCATGAAAAACATTTTAGCGAAACAAACAGTTCTTAGGGGGAGGGGAGGGGAAAAAAAAAAGATCATTGGAATCGGAGAAGCACTGGCAGTCAGCTCTGACATGATGAGGTAATGATGTATAAATGTCTTGTCAGAATGGGCAGTCGCCATTTTGTTTGCCTAGTTGAAGGCAAAATTGTGTCCTACTCTGATGTTTTACTTTGGCAAGATGCTGCAAATGTGAAAAGGATCGAAAAAAGGTGCACTAACAAGTGGTCATGGTCATGGTAATGGTTGGACTGAAAATCTGATGATAGAACTACTGGATGCTCAGATTTCCATCAGACCGCACCATTTTCAGTACAAATTTCAACAGTTTTCCAGCGGTAGGATAGGGAGGAAAGGGTGGGAGGGGGAGGGGGTATGGTATACCCCTACACCCCTTCTAGAAGTTTAGGGATTTTGTGTTTTCATCGATGGGAGGCCTGACACTGGGAGCCTCTTCATTTTACAACATCCTAGCCTGGAAAGGGTCAAGGAGAACCAGCCTCTGGTGGGACGTCAGTAACCAGTTGAGAGGATAACGGAAATGTTTTACGGAAAAAAACAGAAAGGCTTGAATTGAGGTATCCTTTACTGACAGGCGAATGAATCGAGAAAGGTTAATCCACCATAGAGATAAAATTGTTGGTTGAATGAAATCTTTACAAGGAAGTCAGTCTAGCACAGACAAAGGCAAACATGGGTCCAGAAAGGCAAGTCTCTGTTGGAAGGGAGTATATTGGGGAGTACAGTCTACTATTGTGGTCCAAAAAATCTAGTTTTCGAGGGGATCTTTTTTTGGAGGTCAACTGGATAGGGGTGAACATAGTTCAGAAAAGCCAGTCTGTAAAGAGACGGTGTTGTTACTGAAAGATCTCAACCAGGAGTGTGTTGCTATTGTATCATGTTTGACCATGCTTGGTTGCAGAGGGGAAAAAAGAGGAGCAAAGACCTGCGTATGGATGTCAAGTCACTGTGCAGGTAAGACTGGGCTCTGATGATGAGGTTTGTCAGGGAAGAATGAATTGACGCTGTGTCACTCTGCAGATAAGGTTTGGTTCTGATGATCATGATGATGAGGTGTGTAAGGTAATAATGAATTGGCTCTGTCACTGTTCTGATGGTCATGATGATGAGGTGTATTGGATTAGAACGAATTGACACTGTCACTGTGCAGGTAAGGTTTGGTTCTGATTATCATGATGATGAGGTGTGTTTGGTAAGAATGAATTCTCACTTTGGCTGTCCAAGTAAGGTTTAGTTCTGATGATCATGATAATTAGGTTTGTTATATCAAATTTGAGTAGACACTGTTTACACGCAACTAGATGCAGTTACAATGAACATTTAAGAGAATGTAAAATGTGTTAGAGGGAATGCATTTATTCGAATATAGGTAAAAATCAAAAGCATGAAGATTATTCAAAAGAATAAACAAAGGAACAAGAAAAAAAAACAAAAACAGAGAAAGAATATACATTCATTTACATAATTTTTTTTAAAGTCACGACTTCCATCACAACAGTCACTATAGAGGAAAACAAAACTTTTTTTTTAAAACCTTTTTGGACCCTTGAAACCAAAACCTTGGCCCACAGTTAGAGACACCATTCAGCAGTCTGTTCGACACAATGGGAGAAGCGGACATTTTAGTGTATCATCAGTCATCAGTAGTCTGTTTGACACGGTATTATCAGTCATCAGCAGGCTGAACAGATAGTGAAGAAGTGGACCATTCATGTATTATCAGTCTCAAGCAGGCTGAACAGACAGTGGAAGAAGTGGACCATTCATGTATTATCAGTCATCAAGGCTGAAACAGACAGTGGAAGAAGTGGACCATTCATGTATTATCAGTCGTCAGCAGGCTGAACAGACAGTGGAAGAAGTGGACCATTCATGTATTATCAGTCATCAGCAGGCTGAACAGACAGTGGAAGAAGTGGACCATTCATGTATTATCAGTCATCAGCAGGCTGAACAGACAGTGGAAGAAGTGGACCATTCATGTATTATCAGTCATCAGCAGGCTGAACAGATAGTGGAAGAAGTGGACCATTCATGTATTATCAGTCATCAGCAGGCTGAACAGACAGTGGAAGAAGTGGACCATTCATGTATTATCAGTCATCAGCAGGCTGAACAGACAGTGGAAGAAGTGGACCATTCATGTATTATCAGTCATCAGCAGGCTGAACAGACAGTGGAAGAAGGGGACCATTCATGTATTATCAGTCATCAGCAGGCTGAACAGACAGTGGAAGAAGTGGACCATTCATGTATTATCAGTCATCAGCAGGCTGAACAGACAGTGGAAGAAGTGGACCATTCATGTATTATCAGTCATCAGCAGGCTGAACAGACAGTGGAAGAAGTGGACCATTCATGTATTATCAGTCATCAGCAGGCGAACAGACAGTGGAAGAAGTGGACCTTTCATGTATTATCAGTCATCAGCAGGCAGAACAGACAGTGGAAGAAGTGGACCATTCATGTATTATCAGTCATCAGCAGGCAGAACAGACAGTGGAAGAAGTGGACCACTTTGTGTATCATCAGTCATCAGTAAGACAGAACAGACAGTGGAAGAAGTGGACCACTTTGTGTATCATCCGTCATCAGTAAGACTGAACAGACAGTGGAGGAAGTGGACCACTTTGTGTATCATCCGTCATCAGTAAGACTGAACAGACAGTGGAAGAAGTGGACCACTTTGTGTATCATCAGTCATCAGTAGACAGTAAGAAGAATTCTTCTTAGCAGTCAGCCAATGACAACAGCTTGCATTGTATGGACAGGTAAGCGGGACGATTCCCTGTCAAGACCATTTGGCAGGGTGAAGGGGATGATAGACATGCTGGAGGTAGACTGAAGAAGTCATGGATGATCAACGTAAAGGATAATTACATCTCTAGCCAGTTGCGTATGATTGAGGACAGAGGGCTGTGCAGATTCCAGACTGTGCAGGTGTCCAACAAAGCACCCTCAGGACCATGGGGGAGTAACAAATCAGTGAATGATTCCAGACTTCAGGCATCTGACAAGTCACCTGTGGGACCTTGGGAAAACAGCAAATCAATCAGTAATTCCAAACTATGCAGGTGTCTGACAGAGCACTCAGAACCATGGGACAATAACCATCGGTGAATGTGCAGGAGTCCGACAAGACATCTTCGGGCCATGGGACAATAACAAATCATGAATGATTCCACAGGGTTCATAGGGTCCTTACTGGCCCTTACAGGTCCTTACATTTTGAAACACCTCAAGTAAGGCCTTACAAGTGCTTATATTAGCATCAAGGTCCTTATAAGTCCTTATGACAGCCCACAAAACGTCGATGGCAAAATGCTGGTCAGAAAATCTCGGAAGCAAGTGGTACTTACTCTGAAATCTGCTCGCCAATGGGTTCCGACAAACGGCCCTAGCCTAGCAGATGACTTTCAGCTTGGAAGTATTGATTTTTCTCAAGGTCTCGTCCTAGTTTTGCATAGTCTCGTTTCGCGTGAAGACGCGATACTTACATCCGCCATTTTCCAGTCTTTCTTCTTCTTCTTCTTTCCTTTAGTGCCCACGATCTTGAGGACGATCATTCTGGCACATAAGGCCGTGGGGGTGTTGTAGGCAGTCCATTTGTATGCTCCGATCATTGTGATCACGTTCACTGTGATTCTCATTGTCCATAAACCATAGCCAGTCCGTTACCGTAAGGGACACATGGCATTAGTAAACTGTCACTGTCTTTACTCAAGGCAATCGAAATGCCAGGAAAGTGTGCAATTCAGGATCATTGGGTCAAAGAAAAGCAGTACAAGGACTGGTTGCTGAAGGATCCCAAAAACAAACATTATGCTCAATGTTCTGTGTGTGAAAGATAGCTGCATTTGGCGTCGATGGCACGTAGGGTTGTGCTTGACCATATTCACAATATGGGAGGTGTAGAGGAAGTTGTCATTGACAAAAAACTCCTTGTCTCAGCATCAGGAGCCTGGGGAAGATATGACAGACACCTTGCTGAACAGAGGCAAGAGAAGGAGGCAGCTGTGGAAAAAGAGAAGAGAAAGAGGTTAGGAGAAGAACTGGTCAACCTGAGGAAGAAACATAAATGCACCAGTGATGAGGCATGTCATCTCCTTGAAGAGGCTGACCGTCTAAGCTTCCAGGCTCAGGAGCAGAGAAGTTTCAGTCTGGTTGAACGATCCACCACTCTGCGCTTGTTAGCCAAGGACAGAAAAAATGAAGCAGAGACAGTTCAACAGGACATCACAAGGGTCAAAAAAGAATGAAAAAAATGCTGATTAAGGCCAGTGTGTGTGTGTGTGTGTGTGTGTGTGTGTGTGTGTGCACTTTTTTTCTCTCCAACATCGGGATCTGAAAGTGCCTATGACCACTAATAACAGTTTGGGGTTTTTTTGTTTCTCATTCTCAGTGTCATTTTTTTTTTTTTTACTTATCTCTTTTGTTGTGAAAGACTGACATTCAAGTTTAAGTATCAGCTGTGACTGTCAAGTTAAAGTATCAGCTGGTTTTAGTTTTAGGTGTGAAAAGAGTGGATTGAAGTTGAAGACAAGAGACTCAAGACATTGTTCTTACTGAAGACTGAACAGGGGAACAAACAGTTTTCAGTGTGATTTGATTCTGCAATACAGCAGCCAAGTTGTGTTGGGTGTATGCTGTGTTTGGTGCATTTCCATGAAGAGATATACAAGTACGTTTTGTAATATGTATGCTGCTAATGTTAATGTAGAGGTCCTTACTGATTTAGAAAATGGTCCTTATAGGTCCTTACAAGGTCCTTACTTGGCATAAGCTGAAATCCCTGGGAACCTTGTTCCAGACTGTGCTGTCATCTGACAAAGCACTCAAAAGACCATGGGACAATTACAAATCATGCATGTTTATCAATGAAGAACCAAAGTCTTGATAATGATGAAATACCAGGGTATGTTAGTGTGTGCAAGCATTTGTGCATGTGATCATGTGTATGAGTTCTTATATATTAGCTGATGTTTATGTATCCTACGCTACATACGCAATTTGTTATTGGTGGCCATGCTTGCACTGTACCTACATGTTCATGTATTCCCTGTTCTGTTCGTGGTGATGTTGCAGTCGGCAGAAGAACGGGAGCTGCAGAAACAGATTCGTCGAGAAGAGAAGCGGCAGAATAAGAAGGAGAGCAAGAAAGGGGAGAAAACTGACCTCCGAGCCATGGCCTTTGACCCCGAGGAAATGAAAATGGCAAGGTAAAAAAGAAAAACAGGACAAGGAATAGGTGAAGAGTGTGATGCTGTGATGATCGACAAATGACTGGGTGAAGTATGTTCAATCAGGATGTCCACATTCTTTGGAGAGGTTATTTGCTAGGGGTCCGGAGTGTGCTCAGAGGTGTTTTAGATCCTTAAATTGGATAAAAAGTTCATGTGGTGTGAAAGCCAGTCCACATACACCTTTGGAAAATTGTAGTCATGTTCATTTTGGTGGTGAAAGGGAAAGGAGTTAATCTTTTGATCTCTAGACTTATTTGTAACTTTTGCAACCGTTCTGATTTGATGCATTCTCTCCAATCTGTCATTCTGTAAGTTTTGATTTGCGTTTACCAGTACTTCATTCACTTCTCAGTGAAAATCATGCATCAAAATTATTCCTGAATTTCATGTGTTCCCAGTTTTCCATTTTTCCTCATGATCCATAAACGGTGGCTTTATCTACGATCAGGAGAGAAAGGCTAAAGAAACGTAGGAGCAACATGAGGTGACTATGAGAGAGTTCAGCCGAGGGAAGGACTAGTGTACAAAAGAAGCAGGAAGAGAACTTCAGTCATAAGTGAAAATGGGCATTGCCTCTGGGTGTCAAGCTGTAAACTGTAAGCCTGTGTCAATGTTAGCTCTGAGGGAAAAATCCTTCTGTAACAAAACTACTCAGTTGAGATTTGAACCAGCAACCCCTGGATCCCCAGGTTCATGAGTCTGGTGCTCTACCAACTGAGTCATATGACAGTTGTACAATACACTAGGATGTCATGGCTGCAAAAGAAGGAACCTTTTGAGTAAAAATGGATTGGAAGAGCACTGAGTTGCCTTCTCGGATTGGCTGTTTAAGTTCTAATGGCCAATCGGTGTTTGCTCATGAACAGACATCAGTAGAGATAATTTCAACATGTCTTCAAAGGAGTCCATGGAAAGCTGAGTCAAACTGAATTGACTTTTCAGCCAGTAAGTGTGTATTTTCAAGTTCTTACTTTTAGTTGTTTCAGTTGAATATGGCCCAATGTGCGTTAAATATTTTGACTTAAGCAGCATCAGTGGCCAAAGATTGAATCAAGGGGCCCCGAGTTTGTTTTGAAAAAATGTGATATTAGGTGAATGATGCTGATAGATAAGATAGAGCTCTTTTCTGTTCTGTATCATTTTCAGCACAGATCAGTTTTGTAACGAGTCGGATTGAGCCTGTCATTTTCAAAACTGAGATTTTTCACCAGCAAAGGACCTTTTTTGGCCTGATGCCACAACACTGACTGAAACTTGAGTGCACATTTCTCCTTCTACCCAACATGCACACTCACATGCATAAACAAGCAGACAGACAGACACACACACACATACATACACACACGCACACGCACACACACACACACACACGCACACACACGCACGCACGCACGCACGCACGCACGCACGCACGCACGCACGCACGCACACACGCACACACACACACACACACACACACACACACTCATGCATGCACACTTATTCAAGTTACCCCCCCTTCCCCTAAACACCCCTTTGTGTCATTCTATCTCCCTTCTCCCCTCGTTGTGTGCATCTTTTTGTTTGTATGTTTTGTTATTTTAAAACTGAGATTACAGATTGAGACCAGACATGAAACTGATGATGAACAAACTAAACTCCCACATGTGCTTGCTAGCAATGTGCCTGACGACTACAACTGAAACTTGCTGTGATTAAAGACTACTTCATCATTATGGTGGATATGTTTCCCAATTGCAGTTTGTGGAGAGGAGAGTAAAGGTTGTTTTGGGAAGTGAATCGTTTTGTGGTTGGTCATCTGTCCTTGCAGGGAGTCTGCCTTACGCAACGCCAAGACGAAGCCGTTGCTGACGGGCCGCACCATACAGCCGCAGATGCGAGAGAAGTTTCCCTTTGTGTTTGATCAGTATGAAGAGGCGCGGCAGTCCTCGGCCTTTGTCAGCGGAACCAAGGTTAGAATGAAGGGACTCTTGTCAGAGAGAAACATCCTTTGGTCACTCTTTCCCAGCCCCCCAGCCTTTCCCTCCCACGTACATACACGCACCTCACCCAAATTCCCAACACTGCCCCTGCTGCCCCCACCTCCCAACACCTCCCTTTTCCTTCTCAAAGACTTTCCTTTGAAGTCAGTTTAGTTATAACAACACTTGCGAATGCTTTGAATACCAAAGGAACAGATAACTGATCAATGCAATCTAAATTAACCGCAGTATCTGGTGGGGGAAGAAAGTTCCAGTGGAAGAAGTGACTGAACAGATATGTTGCCCTTGTTTGTGTCTACTTCTCTTTGAATAAAACATGTGTTACTGTTTCTTTGTGCCTAGTTCTTTGTGAGCAAAGGATGTGTTGCCCTTGTTTGTGTCTACTCTGTGAATAAAGGATATGTTGTCCTTGTAGGTGCCTAGTTCTCTGTGAAAGAAGGAAATGTTGCCTTTGTTTGTATCTCGTTTTCCATGAACAATGTGTTGCCCCACTTTTGTGCCTAGTTCTCTTGAACAATGGACGTGTTGTCCTTGTTTGCGTCTAATTCTCTGTGAACAATGGATGTTTTGTTCTTGTTTGCGTCTAATTCTCTGAGAACAAAGGATATGTTATCTTTGTGTGTAGTTCTCTGTGAGCTAAAGATATGCTGCCTTTGTCTGTGTCTACTTCTTTGACTGTAACAAAGGATATGTTCAACCCTCATTAGTGCAGCTCGCTGACAGTTCAGACATCTAAATGTAGGCCGTTACCTGAACTAAACCCATACTGCCAAACTTCCAAAATGGCACCTTAGGAAGTGGATGTCAGGCGACCATAATGAGGGTGATGTTGAAGCTGGATGAACCTTCACCTCCTTGACCTTAGCGCTGGCAGGAAGAAGTTCAGGTGTCCAAGGCACCACATGCGATGTCATCCTTCATGTGGTCATGTGCTTACAGCTGGTGCTGCCCGAGGGGTTTGAGCGCAAGGACAACAAAGAGTATGAGGAGATCAACATCCCGCACCATGACAAGGCCCCCACCACCATTGGACAGGACAGGGTGGCCGTCAACTCTCTGGATGAGGTATGTCGGTATTCACCTCTCCTGCAGTGTTGGCTGGAACAAGGGGTAAATTTTGTCACAAGCACATTATACTTGAAATTTCGATACCAGGGGATAGCTTTTGTGTGGATTAGACTGCAGGTTGTATTGATTTAAGAACTATGTGTGAAATAAGTAGAAAATCTGGATAACCGCATTCCACTTTGCTATTGTTGTGTCAGTCTGCATGTCCGATGGTTCCAGCATGATTTCATGTTCTATCTGTAGGGATTTTTTTTTTCGTTGTGGTTGGTCTCTATGGCAGCGACTGCCGTGGGTGGGTCTGGAGTGTCTTGGTAAATTTGGTGGTGGGTTGTTCATGTTGCACTGAAAGGGAAAGGTTTGTATGACAATGCTCCCCATAGTTTTTTTTTTTTTTTCAGGGAGTAGGTTATTACTTGAAAGTTAAAAAAAAAAGTATTTGGACCTCAGCTTAACCTTTTTAGGGGATATAAAGGCAGCCATTTTAACCAGGTGATGATTGGAACAGCCACAGACGTCCTAGGAATGAGCAGATGGAAATGGAAACTGGGGATCTCCAGCAACATCTTGGAGATGTGTCACTCTAGAAGGACCATAATAAACTCGCTGAAGAAGATTGAGGGGAGGAGAAATAGTATGCTGTAAACAAGAGAATCAGTGAGGAAATGAAGAATGCAAAGGAAACTGGATTGAACGACAGTGCAAAAGAATGTTATGTTTTGACATTATGAATCTGCAGTGCGGCAAAAGATTTTTTTTTTCGATGTGGTTGGACTGGAAAGCAGATAATAAGCCACTTGATGCTCAGGTTTGCTTCAAACTGTGCCACCTTGAAAGCAAATGTGAAATAATTTTTACGGAGGGGAAAGACCAGAAGGCAGAGGGGGGAAGGAAAGGGAGTAGGGGGAGGGGGGGAAGGAGGGGGGAGGGGGCAGTTGGGGGGGGAGGGGGAGATGTGATTTTTCACTTGCCCTCCATGGGAGTCCTGTATTTCAACCAGTTGGAATTGTGATGAAATAAACGCTATTGTGCATGGATGCCTGGTCGTTTGGTTCTAAGTGCTCATCGTACCAGTCTGCAGCCTGCTGATCTTGTGTTCCAACATGATGCAGATTGCTCAGGTGGCCTTCAAGGGCACCAAAGCACTGAACCGTATCCAGTCGGTGGTGTTTGAGGCAGCGTACCGATCCAACCAGAACCTGTTGATCTGCGCACCCACGGGGGCAGGGAAGACCAACATTGCCATGCTGACCATCCTGCACGAGCTGAAACAACATGTGGCGCAGGGCGTCATCAAAAAGGATGAGTTCAAGGTCACTGACTGAGACAGGGAGAGCTAATGTACATGTGTGTGTGTGTGTGTGTGTGTGTGTGTGTGTGTGTGTGTGTGTGTGTGTTTGAGTGTGTTTGAGTGAGAGGAAAAGAGGAGGCGTGCAAGTGAGTGTGTATCAGAGGAATGGTGGCTGTGTGTGTGTGCGTATGTGTGTGTGTGTGTGTGTGTGTGTGTGTGCACATGTGTGTGTGTGTGTGTGTGTGTGCATGTGTGTGTGTGTGTGCATGTGTGTGTGTGTGCGTGTGCGTATATGTATGTGAAGACGTTCATGTGTGTGTGTGTGTGTGTGTGTGTGTGTGTGCATGCATGTGTGTGTGTGTGTGTGTGCATGTGTGTGTGTGTGCGTGTGCGTATATGTATGTGAAGACGTTCATAATGTCTGTTTGAGCTAAGAAATTTAAAATTACCAGCCGCCGTGGCGAAGTGGTCAGCGTCGCGGACTCCCGGCTGGGAGGTCGTGGGTTCGAATCCCATCAGAATCATGTGGGTTTTTCTGCCTCGACCGGCTCCTACCCAGAGTTGAGTTTGCTGCGGACTCAGTTGGGAAGACTGGGACCACACAGTCGAGTTTCATCCACTTAATGGATGCGTTTCTGAGAGTGTTGCTCAAATTTCCTGACCAACACTGCAGGTGCCTGTATCTCTCGGGCCTGGTTGACGCCGGGATATATTATGAAAGGAAGCGTAGAGTACAGCCCTGTCATGTAGTCTCAGACCGAAATGGAAATCCGTAGTATCATCGTAATCATCCTCATTCTCATCGATCAGCATAAAAAAAGTCTCAAATTCTGTGACCCTTCATGCCCTGCTCTCATGGTGACCTCAATTTCGATGTCCTCTACACGTCTGTGGCCTTGGTTTGGTTCCGTCGGGGTCACCGGTATCGGCGAGTCCATGGGGGCTGTCGTTGGACGGACGTGGTGGCGCCCTCCGGAGGGAGAGCTCACTCACGCCGGCTCCGCGACTAAGCAATTATTGTCGTCAGTAGGGGGCTTAGTAGGTGGTGTCCTGCGTATGTTAGATCAGAACAGGCGCCACTGAACACCACCGAAGTGACTCGGCAGCAGTGCAGTGTCTCCTCCGGTGGGTTGCCTCTTGACGACTTGACATTGACTGCTCCCCTGCGGATTGCCGGTGCCGGGGTTGCGGCGGGGCCGACCGGGCTGTGGCTGTGGACGGGGTATCGGAATGAGCGGCGTGGGTGCACTGCCTCTGAGGTGGTGCAGAGGTTGGGACAGCAAAAAAAAAAACAAAAAAAAAAAAAAAAAAAAAAAAAAAAGAAATTTAAAATTTTATACTCTTAAATGTGAAACTGGCATGAACTGATTTTATACAAGCAGGGGAAATTCATGTGGTGACAGAGTGTTTATCCAGTGAAAAACTGACTGGGAAAATGGAGAGAGGTGCTATGCAGACAACAGACAATGTCATAACAACCAGAGCAGAGCATGTAATGTGAAGGAATACCTGTTTCATTGTGTACGTACAGGTAGAGCAGTACAAGTCATGGTGTTTCATTGTGTATGCACAGGTAGAGCAGTACAAGTCATAGTGATGGAATACCTGTTTCATTGTGTATGTACAGGTAGAGCAGTACAAGTCATAGTGTTTCATTGTGTATGTACAGGTAGAGCAGTACAAGTCATAGTGATGGAATACCTGTTTCATTGTGTATGTACAGGTAGAGCAGTACAAGTCATAGTGTTTCATTTTGTATGTACAGGTAGAGCAGTACAAGTGACAGTGAAGGAATACGTGTTTCATTGTGTATGTACAGGTAGAGCAGTACAAGTCATAGTGTTTCATTGTGTATGTACAGGTAGAGCAGTACAAGTCATAGTGAAGGAATACCTGTTTCCAGTGCTTATGTACAGGTAGAGCAGTACGAGTCATAGTGAAGGAATACCTGTTTCATTGTGTATGTACAGGTAATGCAGTACAAATCATAGTGTTTCATTGTGTATGTACAGGTAGAGCAGTACAAGTGATAGTGAGGGAATACCTGTTTCGTTGTGTATGTACAGGTAGAGCAGTACAAGTGATAGTGAAGGAATACCTGTTTTGTTGTGTATGTACAGGTAGAGCAGTACAAGTCATAGTGAAGGAATACCTGTTTCGTTGTGTATGTACAGGTAGAGCAGTACAAGTGACGGTGAAGGAATACCTGTTTCAGATTGTCTATGTGGCGCCGATGAAGGCCTTGGCGGCAGAAATGGTCAGGAACTTTGGGGGACGGCTGGAGGCTCTGGGTATCACTGTGCGTGAGCTGACTGGAGACATGAGCTTGACCAAGCAGGAAATCTTGAAAACACAGGTGTGTGTGTGCGCATGCGTGTGCGTGCGTGTGTGTGTGTATGCATGCGTGCGTGCGTGTGTGCATGTGTGTGTGCATGTGCGCACGTGCGTGCGTGCATGTGTGTGCGTGCGTGCGTGTGTGTGTGTGCACGCGCGCATGTATGTGTATGTGAGAGAGAGAGAGAGAGACATTGAGAGAACCAAATGAATGGAAAACAGGTGGATACTTGACAGACTTGTCTGTAGGGTCAACAGCTACAGGTCATGGCATGATCAGGTCACAGGGTCAAAGTTCTCTTGACTATGACCTGAATGTAGTTTGAATGGAACAAACTATGAGTATCTGACAAACTATGAGTATCTGACTAGGAACTGAATGTAGTTTGAGTGAAACAAACTATGAGTATCTGACAAACTATGAGTATCTGACTATGACCTGAATGTAGTTTGAATGGAACAAACTATGAGTATCTGACAAACTATGAGTATCTGACTATGACCTGAATGTAGTTTGAGTGAAACAAACTATGAGTATCTGACAAACTATGAGTATCTGACTATGACCTGAATGTAGTTTGAATGGAACAAACTATGGGTATCTGACTATGAATTGAATGTAGTTTGAGTGGAACAAACCATGGGCATCTGACTATGACCTGACTGTAGTTTGAGTGGAACAAACTATGAGTATCTGACTATGAACTGAATGTAGTTTGAGTGGAACAAAAGCAGATACCTGACTATGATATGAAAGTAGTGTGGGTGGAACGTTTATGACAGACTGTGACCTGCCTGTCTGTGTGTGTGTGTGTGTGTGTGTGTGTGTGTGTTCCAGATGCTGGTGACGACACCGGAGAAGTGGGACGTGGTGACCCGGAAGAGCACGGGGGATGTGGCACTGGCTCAGCTGGTGCGTCTTCTCATCATCGACGAGGTTCATCTCCTGCACGACGACCGTGGTCCTGTCATTGAGAGTCTGGTGGCTCGTACCATCCGTCAGGTCTCTGAGCTGATTCTGTGTCTTGAAAAAAAAGGAAGTGTAGACCTCACCCTGTTGTGTGTTTATCTAGTCCATGCATGTATGTATGTGTGAGTTTGTTTGTAGCATCTTTGAGGATGCCCGATCAACTCAGTTAGAAGGGCACCAGACTTTGAAAACTGGACATTTTTGCTTACCATTTTAACATTTTGTCACTCTAGTGGAGATACTGTGGTATTCATAGCTGCCAATCACCACAGATTGTCTGTAGTGTACTGCTGAAGTTATTGCCTGTTACAGAGCTATGCAGTTGTTGAAAACAACAAGAGAAATAGGATTTTGAAGTATCGTTTTCACTGCACTGGATGTGAACATGACAGAGCAGTCATCAGTGTAAGGTTTTGAGTTGGCTACATGTAATGCTGACCCATGTAAGGTACAACGGGGTGAAATCAACATCACACATAATTTTTGTCTGTGATTCATCGAGCAGAAACAGAACTTTGTGACCATTTCATTCTAAGGAAAATGTGAAAACGAAAAAACAGTGCTGAGGAAGAGGACTCCTCAACATGACTTTGGACAGTTCAGTGGCTCAAGCACCGCTGAATATGTAACAAAGGGTCAGAAATCTTGTGTGCGCCATGCTGATGCTCTTGCACACACTTCAAACTTCACTGTCAGTGTGTGAGAGGACCATCCAGCTTCATGATTATCGATGTTCTCCACATTTACCTGTAAGAGACGAGTTACCACAGTTACGAACATGACTAATACGGAAATGGATACATTCACAACAATCCACATCTAGTCTTTCACACAAAACGTGGTGTGGTCTAGGGTGTAGATATTAAGAAATATATTTTTTTTGTTGAAGTAGCAGAGTTTTAAAGCTTCGTTTGACTCTTTCAGATGTAAACGCAGTGGTTGCAGAAATGTTACACAAAGACACAAAGTACGGTAGTTAAAAGATGAATGAATGTTGCTTTACATGTGCAATCCTTGACCTGACACCATACCTCATGAATGGTGGCGGTTTGACAGGTGGAGAGTTCCCAGAGCATGATCCGCATCGTTGGTCTGTCAGCCACTCTGCCCAACTACCTGGACGTGGCTCGCTTCCTGAACGTCAACCCCTACGAGGGACTCTTCTTCTTTGATGGCCGCTTCAGACCGGTTCCCCTGGGACAGACGTTCATCGGTAAGAGGCAACTGTTGGTTCGGTGTAGCAAGTGTAACAACCCAACAACTAAAAGCATGGAAACCTTACGTATATTAACACAAGTATGTTTATGCTAAACAACATCATGCTTAAAGCTTTGAAACCTTTTTTTTTTTTTTTAAACTTTGTTAATGTTTAGTTTTTGTCTTACTGAAAACAGATGTTAACTATTGCAGCTGTTATTCTTTTATTAAAGCTAGTTTCTAAAATTGCTGCTATTTTTGAATGAATGAGTAGATCTTTTGTTCAGTTCTATTCACAATTTTCACACTAGACAATTGAAAAGAAAGAATGGAGTTGGGAAGTGCTAGTATTTTGAATGAAGAAGAGATCAAGTTAAAAAAGCTCCTGTTTTTGCTTAATTTCTGCATTGCACTGGGGGGGTGGGGGGGGGGGGGGGTGGCATTCCCTTTGTCCACTTTTATTGCTTTTTCTCAGTGGGAGCCCTGGTATGTATGTGTGCAGGTATCAAAAGCGCAAACTAGATCTACTAGTTACAGTGTGTGTATGTGTGCAGGTATTAAAAGCACCAACAAGATCTAACACGTACAGTGAATGTATGTGTGCAGGTATCAAAAGCACCAAAATGGTCTACCGTGTACAGTGTATGTGTGTGTGCAGGTATCAAAAGCACCAACAAGATCTACTAGTTACAGTGTGTGTATGTGTGCAGGTATTAAAAGCACCAACAAGATCTAACACGTACAGTGAATGTATGTGTGCAGGTATCAAAAGCACCAAAATGGTCTACCGTGTACAGTGTATGTGTGTGTGCAGGTATCAAAAGCACCAACAAGATCTACTAGTTACAGTGTGTGTATGTGTGCAGGTATTAAAAGCACCAACAAGATCTAACACGTACAGTGAATGTATGTGTGCAGGTATCAAAAGCACCAAAATGGTCAACTGTGTACAGTGTATGTGTGTGTGCAGGTATCAAAAGCACCAACAAGATCTACTAGTTACAGTGTGTGTATGTATGCAGGTATTAAAAACATCAACAATATCTACCATATACAATGTGTGTGTGTGTCTGCAGGTATCAAAAGCACCAACAATATCTACCATATACAATGTATGTGTGTGTCTGCAGGTATCAAAAGCACCAACAATATCTACCATATACAATGTGTGTGTGTGTCTGCAGGTATCAAAAGCACCAACAAGGTGTTCCAGCTGAGGGACATGAACCAGGTGTGCTATGACAAGGTGTTGGAGCAGGTCAAGGCAGGCTACCAGGTAGGACTGTGTGAGTGTGTAGACAGGCAGGGTGCTCCCACTTGGTGGGTTCACTTCATGGCAGACCTGTGTAGGGACACTCCGTTACTTCTGGTTAGTGAAGAGGTACAAGAAGAAAAGAAATGTGGCACTGGGATTGGCCAAGCGGTGGGTGTGTTGTGTCCCGCAGCAAATTTGTGCTGGTTGTGCAATGTCTTTATATGATGTTTTGTGTCCTGTTATGATTTTTGTTTGATGTCTGTTGTCTTGTAGCAATCTTTGTGTATTGTGTAATATCCTGTAGCAATCTGTGTCATGCGGTGTCCGGTCACAATCTGCGTGTGCCATGTAGTGTTCTGTGGCAATCTGTGTGTTGTGTCTATAACCATGTGTGTGTTGTGTCTTATAACCATGTGTGTGTTGTGTAGTATGCTGTAACGATCTTTGAGTATTGTGTAGTGTCATGTAGGACATGTGGCAATCTGTTTGTGTTCTATAGTGTCCTGTAACAATCTGTGTGTCTTGTGTATTGTATTGTAGCAATCTTTGGGTATTGTGTAGTGTCCTGTAGCAATCTGTTTGTGTTGTGTATCATCTTTTTGTGATGTTTATGTGCTGTGTAGTGTCCTTTTGCAATTTGCGTGCGCTGTGTACTGTCCTGTTGCAATCTTTTTGTGGTGTCCTGTAGCAATCTGCGTGTGTTGTGTAGTGTCCCGTAGCACCTTCTTTGTTGCAATGTGTTGCAGGTGATGGTGTTTGTTCATGCACGTAATGAGACGGTGCGCACTGCCATGCAGTTCAGAGACTTTGCCAAAAACAACGGCCACATGAAATTCTTTGCTCCCGAACAGGGACCAAGATACGGAGAAGCTGAAAAAAATGTGAGCTCTGTTTGGCGTGTGTGGTGTGTGTGTGTGTGTGTGTGTGTGTGTGTGTGTGTGTGTGTGTGTGTGCGCATGCGTGCATGTGTGCGCGTGTGTGTGTGCATTTGTGTGTGTGTGTGTGTGTCTTTGTGTGTGTGTATGTGTGTGTGTGTGCGTGCATGTGTGTTGGCCTGCATGCGTGCATGCATGCGTTTTCAGTGGAATGAGTGTGGGTAGATCAATCTTGTGTACATGTCACACACACTCCATGGATGAACAGTTTCTACTTTTAATGTGGTTTCAGTCTTTTTTTTTTCTTATGGCATTTGACATTTTGATATTTTCCCACTGAAAAGAGCTGCTCTGTAGTCTCTGCAAAGCCTGCAGAGAGCAAGATGGGGTTCCCTGAATAGTGTGAACAGTGAAAACACCGTGTTGCAGTATGATTGAAGGTACCATGCCTGTTCCCTCCCTGCTGCTTGACACTTGAATCAGCTCACCCACCCCCCTGTCCCACATCCTCACCTCTTCCAAGGTTGTCTTGTTTCCAGACTTATGTGTCTTGCTTTTATCCAAGTATTCACACGCACACATGACTAATGCACACAGACACAAGCATGCACACACACACACACACACACACACGCACATGCACACACACACACACACACGCACACACACACACACACACACACACATGGAAAAATGTAAAATAAACCCTTCCACACCCAAGAAGCACAGTAATAACACAGAGGATGGAGCACTGCACTTTGCTGTATGACTTTTGCCACAACTGATTTCTCCGGGCAATTTGGACTGCTGTCCCTTGGGTAGAGCGTTTTGCCACAGTGCAGCACCACCCATACTTTTCTTCTTTTTTTTCTTTCCTCTGTGTGTGTATGTCCCTTTTTCATTTTGAACAAATTAAGTAGATTTTCCTGTCAAAATTTGCAGTAGGTTCTTGCACGCCTACTAAGATGTCGCTGGTACCATTTCCTCAGATCATGCGCTCACGCAACAAGCAGCTGAAGGAGCTGTTCGCCGACGGCTTCGCCATGCACCACGCCGGCATGCTGCGGCAGGACCGCAACCTGGTGGAGCGATACTTCGCTGAGGGTCACGTCAAGGCGCTGTGCTGCACGGCCACTCTGGCGTGGGGCGTCAACCTGCCCGCTCACGCCGTCATCATCAAGGTAGGTTGGTGGAAAGTGGGGACATGTTACGAGGGCAGCTTTCGTTCCGCATCATCGTTGTCTTTTGTGGTCTGTTGTGTCGCTAGTGGCTGGTTAAGCCATTCCCCCCTTCTTTTTTTATTTGTGATTTTTTGAAATTTTCATTTCAGCTTTTGTTGAGTCATTGCTTTCACTTGTTTGTGTGGATGCCTATAGCCTTGTATGTGTCTTCTCCCCAACACATTCTGATGAGAAAATAGAAATCGCTGTAGGACATGGAAAATAGGGCACTTTCTTCCATTACTACAGATCACTGTGAGCTATGAAAGATAGGGTGGTTTCATCCCAGCTCACTCTGACAAGACAGTACAAACTGCTTTAGGACATGCAACAAAATAGGGCACTTTCACCCTGACACAGTGACAAGACAACATGAATCCCTTTAAGACATGCAAAATAGGGCACGTTACTCAGACTCGGTGACAAGACCATAAATCACCGAAAGATATGCAAAATAGTGCACTTTAACCCTGACGCACAGTGACTAGACAATATGAATCCCATTACAACATGCAAAGTAGTGCATTTTCACTCTGACGTACAGTGACAAGACAATTTAGTTCCTTTAAGGCACGGAAAATGGGACACGTTTACCCTCAACTTACACTCATTAAATCAATACAAATTGCTTTAACACGTATATTTTACCCCAGCTGATATTGACAGTACAAACTGCTTTGAGAGTTGAGGGAACATTGAATTGTGGATCAGCACTCATTACTTGCGGCAGACTCTGTAGGTAAGCATCACCATTGTCAGTGTTCATTGTCAGCAGTGAGGTGAGAGCAAATAGGAAAAATCATCTTAGTGTGCCAGAGGAACAAAGAGGTTCTCGCAGGGGTGCATTTTATGTATGTTTCGTAACGTTAGCTAAACAAAGTGATGCATTTCTGGCACAACTGTGATGTTTGATGTGCTGTAAGCACACATGGGTCTGTCTGCTGTGGAATATGAATATATGCAGTACAGCATTCTGAACATCACCTGGCAGGACAAAGTCCCAAACAACACTGTCATGGAAAGAGCCGGATGCACCAGCATGTACATGCTGCTGAAACAGAGACGTATGCGCTGGCTCGGCTATGTCGTGGGCATGGATGATGAACGGATCCCTAAAGACCTCCTCTATGGAGAACTTGTGCAGGGAAAACGTCCCACAGGCAGACCACAGCTGCGATTCAAAGATGTGTGCAAGAGGGACCTAAAAGCCTTGAACATCGACCAGAACAACTGGGAAGCAACAGCCCTCGAACGGTCAGCCTGGAGACAGACTGTGCA
>CM065727.1:21070285-21105285 GCA_033310375.1 Conus canariensis
ACAGGGTATCTGTGAGCATAATGTCAGCAATGCACAGGGTATCTGTGAGCACAATGTCAGCAATGCACAGGGTATCTGTGAACACAGTGTTAATAAATCACAGGGTATCTGTGAGCATAGTGTCAGCAATGCACAGGGTATCTGTGAGCACAGTGTTAATAAATCACAAGGTATCTGTGAGCACAGTGTCAGCAATGCACAGGGTATCTGTGAGCACAGTGTTAATAAATCACACGGTATCTGTGAGCACAGTGTCAGCAATGCACAGGGTATCTGTGAGCACAGTGTCAGCAATGCACAGGGTATCTGTGAGCACAATGTCAGCAATGCACAGGGTATCTGTGGTATCTGTGAGCACAGTGTCAGCAATGCACAGGGTATCTGTGAACACAATGCCAGCAATGCACAGGGTATCTGTGAGTACAGTATCAGCAATGCACAGGGTATCTGTGAGCACAATGCCAGCAATGCACAGGGTATCTGTGAGCACATTGTCAGCAATGCACAGGGTATCTGTGAGCATAATGTCAGCAATGCACAGGGTATCTGTGAGCACAATGTCAGCAATGCACAGGGTATCTGTGAACACAGTGTTAATAAATCACAGGGTATCTGTGAGCATAGTGTCAGCAATGCACAGGGTATCTGTGAGCACAGTGTTAATAAATCACAAGGTATCTGTGAGCACAGTGTCAGCAATGCACAGGGTATCTGTGAGCACAGTGTTAATAAATCAACACGGTATCTGTGAGCACAGTGTCAGCAATGCACAGGGTATCTGTGAGCACAGTGTCAGCAATGCACAGGGTATCTGTGAGCACAATGTCAGCAATGCACAGGGTATCTGTGGTAATCTGTGAGCACAGTGTCAGCAATGCACAGGGTATCTGTGAACACAATGCCAGCAATGCACAGGGTATCTGTGAGCACAGTGTTAATAAATCACAGGGTATCTGTGAACACAATGTCAGCAATGCACAGGGTATCTGTGAGCACAGTGTCAGCAATGCACAGGGTATCTGTGAGCACAATGCCAGCAATAGCACAGGGTATCTGTGAGCACATTGTCACCAATGCACAGGGTATCTGTGAGCATAGTGTCAGCAATGCACAGGGTATCTGTGAACACAATGTCAGCAATGCACAGGGTATCTGTGAACACAGTGTTAATAAATCACAGGTATCTGTGGAGCACAGTGTCAGCAATGCACAGGGTATCTGTGAGCACAGTGTTAATAAATCACAAGGTATCTGTGAGCACAGTGTCAGCAATGCACAGGGTATCTGTGAGCACAGTGTTAATAAATCACAAGGTATCTGTGAGCACAGTGTCAGCAATGCACAGGGTATCTGTGAGCACAATGTCAGCAATGCACAGGGTATCTGTGAGCACAGTGTTACCAATGCACAGGGTATCTGTGAGCACATGTGTCAGCAATGCACAGGGTATCTGTGAGCACAGTGTCAGCAATGCACAGGGTATCTGTGAGCACAGTATCAGCAATGCACAGGGTATCTGTGAGCACAGTGTCAGCAATGTACAGGGTATCTGTGAGCACAGTATTAGTTCATCACAGGGTATCTGTGAGCACAGTGTTACCAATGCACAGGGTATCTGTGAGCACAGTGTCACCAATGCACAGGGTATCTGTGAGCACAGTATCAGCAGTGCACAGGGTATCTGTGAGCATAGTGTCAGCAATGTACAGGGTATCTGTGAGCACAGTGTCAGCAATGCACAGGGTATCTGTGAGCACAGTGTCAGCAATGCACAGGGTATCTGTGAGCACAGTATCAGCAATGCACAGGGTATCTGTGAGCACAGTGTCAGCAATGTACAGGGTATCTGTGAGCGCAGTCTTAGTTCATCACAGGGTATCTGTGAGCACAGTGTTACCAATGCACAGGGTATCTGTGAACACAGTGTCAGCAGTGCACAGGGTACCTGTGAGCACAGTGTCAGCAATGCACAGGGTATCTGTGAGCACAGTGTCAGCAATGCACAGGGTATATTGTGAGCACAGTGTCAGCAATGCACAGGGTATCTGTGAGCACAGTGTCAGCAATGCACAGGGTATCTGTGAGCGCAGTCTTGTTCATCACAGTGTATCTGTGAGCACAGTGTCAGCAATGCACAGGGTATCTGTGAGCACAGTCTTAGTTCATCACAGGGTGTCTGTTAACACGGTGTTAGCTATGCATACGTTATCTGTGAGCACAGCGTTAGCTATGCACAGGGTATCTATAAGCTTTGCACATTGTATCTGTGAGCACAGAATGAGCTATGCACGGTGAGTCTGTGTGCACAATGTTAGCTGTGCGCAGTGCATCACTATCAGTGAACAGAGTGTTAGCTGCACACTGTGTATCTGTGAGCACAGTGTTAATAAATCACAGTGTATCCATGAGCACAGTGTTAGCTGTGCACAGTGTATCCATGAGCACAGTGTTAGCTATGCACAGTGTATCTATGAGCTGTTCATGGTAAGATGGGCTGTTCTGACGACAAGTGATGATTGCAGAAGTTGCTGCCATTGTGAATCACCTTTGATTTGCCTCTGAACAAAAGAAAAAAGAGGAAACCATATGGAAAAAAAAGATATGAGGAAGCCATACTTTTGGCCTTATCCAATGGGAGCATGCTGTGGCAGGTGACAGTCCATTCAACCAGTTGTGGACAGTTTGGGGCTTACGATAACAGTGGCTTAGAAAGCCGTGTAGACTATACAGGCACATGTGCACCAGCTTCAAAAACAGACACGTTTACAGCAAACTACATCTACTTTTGAATGTTGACATAAAATCTAGTCTGGTTTACATGTAAGTTTTTGTTGTTATAGTGAATGGTTAAAAAAAGTAAACCACTTCAAACTACTGTTTGCGCTTTCAGAAGAAACGTTGGTAGTTATAGAAATGTTATGCTAAAACAGTGGGTAGACTGAAGGTTAAGGGTGGGAAGGTGTAGCGGGGGGTATGGTTATTGAGTGGTTAAACTGTGTTTTTGTCCTGCCAGGTGCGTGAGGATGAGATGGAGGAGCTGGACAGGATGGTTCACAACGGCTGTGAGCTGATCGTGCCAGGGGGCAAGGAGAACACGCACGGCAAGGTCAACATCCTCTTGCAGTCCTACGTCTCTCGCTGCCCTGTCGATGGCTTCTCCCTCGTCTCCGACATGGCTTACGTGGCTCAGGTAAGTTACACCCGTTGTCGCTCTGCCAATCTGTTTTCAGTCGGTCTGTCGTCTGTCACCTCTCAGCGGCATCCATAGCACTATCCCCCTTACCTGTTCCCCCCCCCCCCACACACACACACACGCTCACACAAACCCACACCCAGGGCCATCTTGCTGCAAGCCCAACACCAGCTGTGAAGGGGATGGGTTGGGAGGGGGAGAAGTGGAAGGGGGAGATGGAATGACAAAGATGACGCTGAAGTATGAATACCAACAACACTGGGATTCACCGAGTTCCATATTTTGAACAGAACCATGTGCTTATGGCTGCTCAGTGACGACTTGAGTCTACTGGACGAGAACTCCTCAGTGAGCCCAGTCTTAGCCAGTGTGGCTATCCTCCCATAGTATGCCACTTAGAACAGCACGTACAGTTTTCTGATCTTTCCAATGCCACGGCTGAAACATCAAAATCCAGTAAACTGTCAGCAGCTGGGGGGGGGGGGGGGGGGGGGGGGGGGGGGCACTGGTGGATAGAAAAAAGAATGGGAAAGCACATTGTAAAGACTTAAGTTATCAAAAATTTTGCTTGAAGTTCCAAAACAAATGAAAGGGAAATTACTTGGATTACACAGACAACACAACAAAAGGTAGCAATCAGTTTGAATAAAGTAAGTTTCAAAGTATGATGACTGCAGTCATTAGTGTGTGGGTGTGCTGGCTACAGTAATAACACACTGAATGCCCAAGAGCTTCCACACACTGCTGTCACTTCATGTTGCCCAGAGGAAGCCTTATGTAGTCGGTGGATTACAGTAATAACACACTGAATGCCCAAGAGCTTCCACACACTGCTGTCACTTCATGTTGCCCAGAGGAAGCCTTATGTAGTCAGTGGATTACAGTAATAACACACTGAACGCCCAAGAGCTTCCACACACTGCTGTCACCTCCTGTTGCCCAGAGGAAGCCTTATGTAGTCAGTGGATTACAGTAATAACACACTGAATGCCCAAGACCTACAACACATGGCTATCACTTACTTTCTGTTGGCCTCCTCTGGGTCCCCTGTGATTGGCTGGCTGTATTGATAACACACTGAATGTCTTAGAGCGACAACACACTGCTATCACTCTCTGTTGCCCAGAATGCTGGACGCATCATGCGCGCCTTGTTCGAGATGGCGCTGCGCATGGGGTGGCCAGTGATGGCGGGACGTCTGCTCGAGCAGTGCAAGACAGTGGACAAACGTCTCTGGGGCTTCGAACATCCCCTGCGCCAGTTCCCCATCCTGGGTCCTGAGATTCTGGACAAGCTGGAGCGGCGGCGACTGACAGTCAACAAACTGAGGGAGATGGATTCCAAAGAAATTGGTGAGATTTGTCTCCCCTATCATTGTGTTCCTGCCGTCAGATTGGATGCCGAGGCTCTAGTTTGAAGGTGATTTGTCAGTTTAATATAGCAAAGGAATATGTTTTTAGTTAAAAGAAATGCTGTCTGTGAGAAAGGCAGACCACAGTTTGTTTTGATTATGATCATAGTTAAAATTGAAAATGACGGATTTGACTGTAGAACAAATTTCTTATTTTTTTTCCATGTCGTTGATTGTGGCCAGTGTAGTGGCCTAGTCACCACTACAAGGGTAATGACGGCTCAGCCAGCCATACAGGTTGTGCCTGCACACTGACACTCCCTTACTTCCTCAGGGCAATATGGGAGAGGCCAGACTACTCCCAAAAGATAGGAGTGACCAGAATAGCCAGTAATACACAAGACCTCCACAAAAACAGACATTTACAACAAACAACATCCATTACTAGATTTTTAAACGAACTTTGGCATGATTTATATCAGGCCAGGGAACTCTCCACCTTTCTGTGTTTTTTTCTGTTTTCAGTTTCATTTTGTGCCGGAAAAAAGTTTTCTGATGAAAAAAAAAAAAACCCCACCCTCACACAGAATATAGTGAAATCGGTTATTCTTATTTGCTGTCAGCAGATATTCTCACTTAGTAGACTCCTCAAGTGACGTTTTATGAATTGTTTCAGTGGTCGCCATCCTTTCCAGGGTTGCATACACCTGAGGCTTTATTTGCATCATGTTTTCATTGGTATAAGCTGTAAATTGTCATGATTCTTTCTCGGAGACTTGTTATAAGAATCAATGGGGAAAAAAAAAAATCTTCAAAGTTTTGAAGATCAGAGAAATGATAGAGGAAAAAATTGGCAATCGCATTAGGGAGATAGATACATTTGTTTGACTTGACATGACGTGATTGTGACGATGTCTGGCTCGTGGGAGAGGTGTAAACACAACAGTTTGGATAGGATCATGCCATCCTTGGTCTGTGGAAATGCTGATCAATTTACTAATTTGCAAATGTATAGATATGGAACAGTAAAGAGTATGCATTACTGTGAAAGTAGGATAAAGCTGAGGAATAAAACATTGAACAATTCTGCTCTGATGCTTTCCTTGTCCATTCCACTCACAGGGCTCCCCACATGGGCATTTCTGTGTACTTTTCCAGATAAAAGTCAGATGTTTTTTAAAGAAAAAGATGTGTGTTCATGATTTGGAGTCATTCAGTATGAATACTTAATTCAATGTAGCTAATTTTGAAAAGAAAATGACTTTCTATGGATATAAACACCCTTTCTCCATCGCTTACTTGACAAATGAAATTGATATGAGAATTGGGGGAAAAAAAGGGGCACTGGGAAAACAAGGAGAAACAGTGCACTCACCCACAATCGCCTCAGACTGGTGTGATGAAGCACCAAGTATGGCATGACCAAGTATTTCTATAATGAAAGAGAGCAGAGAGTGAGTCATACTTATCATTCCATCTGGTCAGTGATCGTCACCTTCGCTGTTCTTTGTGCTTGTTGAGGTGTGTTGCTAATGGGTGTTCAGTACGCTGTCAACATTGATTGCCAATAGCAGTGAAAGGGTTAAACATGCAGAATAAATGACTCTTCAGAGATGTTTTTCCAATTGAGCCAGTCTTGCTTTGACTTTAAAGCGTAGCATATTGTATTGATACTTGCATTGTGATTGGTTCAGTTCATGATTTTGTCCTGCATTGTTTGGGACTTTGATGTCATTGCATGTTGCGATCTGGTGGTAGTTGTCTGTAGATCATGTGGGTTCTTGTCTTTTTTGTGTTGTTTATCCTCACGCAAAAATATTGCCTGTACTTTGTAATGCGTGTCCATGGGGTTTGATCTGCGGAGGTTAAAGACTGTGAACTTTCAGGTCACCTGGTGTCACATATCCGCATGGGGTCAGTCATCAAGCGCTGCGTGCACCAGCTGCCAATGCTGGACCTGGAGGCCAACATCCAGCCAATCACACGCACCGTGCTGCGCGTACGGCTGGATATCAAGCCGGAGTTCACCTGGGATGAAAAGGTCAGGGACGTGTCGTAAGGGGAAGGGAAGAGGTGGTGGGAGGGAAGGAGAGGGGAGCAGGGAGTGTGGAAAGGTGTGGTAGGTGCTGAAGTTAGAGCTAGAGGCCAGCATCATCCATCTGACCAGGCACACTGTGTGCTGTGGGTACTAGTAAACATGAAGCCATGGTTCACCTGGGATGAAAAGTTCAGGCCTAGCAGGGGTGTGGAAAAGGTGGGAGTTGATATGATGGTATGGGTTCAGGTGATAGTGAGCGGAGGGGAAACGAAGGGAGTGGGAAAGGTGAGTGGTAAGTGTTTTTTATTCTCTAATCATTCATACTGCTGCCGTCTATCTTTCTTTGACATTTTCTTTCTTATTGATAAGTCATTGTCTGATTTAGAAAGTGGAAAGGTGTGTGTGATGGACAGACCTATTTACCCATACAATTTTGCCATTTTTTGTACACATGTTTGGCACAAATATGTCGAATATGACAAACATTAAAAAAGAAAAGTTACAACAAAATTAGAGTGGTAATTACATATGTGGAGTGTAATTTTTTTCTGTGTGCCAATTTGGTTGGTTTGACCAAAGAGTGACAACTCTTGCTAACTCTTGTGCGCAAAATTGCATCTGGCTGTGTCTGTTTCTTTGGCAACATGTCACTGTCTAGGAACAGTAGTGGGGATTACAGGTCCTGAAATTAAAAACAGAACAAAACAAAACAAACAAAACAAAATGGCGAGAATTTGTGTCAAAGTTTGCTGATGAATTAAGGTATGAAAAGAATTTGTATCATCAGAACATACTTTAGACTGTAGTGACTGTAACTTCAACAGTATCCCTCTACCCACTGCACTTCAGTGTTGTGACAGCCCTGATATGGCCTTTTGCAGTCGGCTGGGTTATGGGCGACATTGCCTTACCTTACCACTGCAGTGTGATCAGTACTGGCTGGGGAAAATGAAAAAAAGGACCCCCAGCCCCCATCCGACTTTGACAAAAATGTGGAAAATGTGCCCCCTCTCCCCATCCCCACTTTCCCAAACTTTTACAAGATTTTGAAAAAAAATATTTGTGGCTTACATACTCTCTGTAGAAAATATGCTCGTTTAGATTCAAAGTACACCTGTAGCAGTTCAAGTCTAAACAGGTCTTGAGCAAGGTGGAGCGTTTTGTAGTTTGAGATACTCCCAGCTGTCCATGTGTTCAAACTGAGGAGGGGAGTGCTGAATGTGTGCAGGTCCACGGGAAGACGGAGGCCTTTTGGATCTGGGTGGAGGACCCTGAGAACAACCACATCTACCACTCTGAGTACTACCTCATGCACAAGAAGCAGGTCAGTGGCAAGGGCCTTCTTTGTCAGCATGTCTGCTTGTCTTCTGTCTTTATTTCCCCATGCATTCTCACTTGAAACCATGGTGCTTCTCTGGGTTTCACTGGCGTTTTCAAGTTGTTTTTTTTTTCTTATCTACCTTTTGGCCAACTCTGGGGAAGGCCCAGTGATGGTGAGGAAAGACTGACCAACCATATGGAAATTCTTGTTGACAACAGGAAAGACTGTAACTCAGCATCTTCTTCAGAGGGCTTGTAATACCATGTGGCGAAAACAACTCATGAAACATGGTTTTGGTTAAGAAAACATGGAAACAGACCAGGTTTGAACTTAAAGATTGCTGCTACGAGTATACTGACTTAAGTCAGTGCTGGGTGATTCTCTGCTGTTACGAGTCATCTTGGAATTTGTCTGGGTTGAGGTAAATATTCTTGGAAGTTTGTGACATTGGAAATCCACATGTCAGGGCCTTGGAAAGTCCTTTAGAATCAGAGTTTTAATCAAGGGTACTTGAATGGTGCTCAGAATGTGTTGTTGGCTTTGTTTTAGTCTTTAAGAAAGTCAAGATAGGCAGGAATGTTTTCAGAACAAGTTGGCACTTCTGAGAAATGCTGTTTTAATGGTAATGATCAGTGTTAGTCACTAATGATTACTTACCTCTCTATAGGTTTAATGGTGATGTGTTCTAGTGCTGTGTGTACTGCATTAGATACAGCCTTTCTCTGTCTGTTTACTGGCCTTGGAAAAGAAAATTGGGGTCTTAGAAAAAAAAAGTCTTTAGAAATTTTTTTAGACTGAACTTTTGACATTTCATTACCCCAACGGCCAAAAGGCTATGAGGCTTTATCTTTTAAATCTTAACCTTTAACCTTAACCCGTAGAGTGCCTTTAAGCCGTCAGCCGACGCCGCATTAAAAATGCTTTCCCAGTGCCTATGGGCCGTCCACTGACGTCATGCATTTTTCTTGAATTTTCATTCGTTACTATTTCTATCAACGGACTTAAATAGAGTGTGCGTAGTAAGCCTTATATGTCTGTAGTATTAAAATGATATGTAAATGACCACACGTGAGGGGAAAGCCCATTTATTCTCATCGCTGACTGGATGACCAGCCAGCACTTCATCTCGCTTGCAAAGATGGCGGCGCAACCTTCGACAAGCGCAGCGACCAAATCAACGTATTTACACAGCTGAGCAGGCTCTGCTAATGATTTTTGACAAAGACAATAATCTTTTATTCAATGACTCACTCGAGCATGAAGGTGAGATATGATAGTGATGGAATTGCCAACCGTATTCGTCAGTTATTGTGTCGGGCTGTGTGACCTCAATGTGTGTTCAGCTGACTGGTTTGCCAGCGTCGAACGAGCTCGCCTAGTGTGTACTCTGCACTGCGTGCCAGTGGTCAGTGACGTGGTAGTCAGCGTGAGAGGGGAGCGCGGCCTGCTCGCGGCGTGGCACAGGGCAGAGGGAAAGGTAGGGGAAGAGGAGCAGTGAAAGAGAGGGTTGAAGTCCAGCAAGGGGGCGTGGTGGGGAGAGGGGGGCGTGGTCGTGGACTGACCTGTCTGCATAGAGTGTGAGCGTCTTGATAGACTTCTAAACTGTTTTACTTTCATTTACAGGTGTAGTGTGACAATACAAACTTTATTTTCAACTTTTTTGCTTTGTGTTCTTGTTTGGATGTGAAGATGTAGTGGTAAATACATATGCTTTTGATCGTGCAAAAAATCTATCCAAATCTAATTGTCTAAATACTTTTTTATTATCAAAATTAAAACAAAAGAAGCCCAGATTCAAAATCTTCATTCAATTTCCTTCAAAAATCATATATATTTCATTGTTATATCTTTTGTAGTTTCTGAGCTAGAATTTTTTGTTAATTATTACCCCCAAATCATTAGATTTCCCTGGCACTGGGAAAGCCTTTGTTTGTAACATTTTCAAGCAGCGAACGGGTTAAGGTTTAGATTTAAGAAAAAAGTATCATTTAAAGTAAAAAGAAGACTTCTTGATCTTTTTGTTTCACTTTATAAAGATGGTTCTTGTTTTTCAATATGAAAATGATTGCACGGTCAGTTTTGATAGTAAATCAACACACATTTCATATGTAAACATACCTCACCCCTCTTTACCCATCTGTGCCTCCTCCCCCCCCCCCCCCCCCCTTGTCTGAAACGAAGTATCACAGGGATAGATATTGTATGCATACCGGTTGATATTGAATTGTAGGAAGAAACTCTAAGGAGAGTCTGACAGCAGAAAGTCTTAAGAGAAGAAACCCTCCTCAGACAAGTGTTTTGGCCCTGAGCTCCTTACAGTCTTTGGGGGCTGAGCCGCATCCAGGTCATGACTCGAAGATGCCCTTCTACTGCCATTGATTTTGAATATATATATACAGGCACTGTCGGAGGAGCCTCAAACGATCGTCTTCACCATCCCCATCTTTGAGCCTCTGCCCACGCAGTACTATGTCCGCGCCATATCTGACCGCTGGATAGGGTCATCGTCGGCGTGCGCCATCTCCTTCCAGCATCTCATCCTGCCGGAGAGACACCCACCCCACACAGGTAGGAAATGGGGCTGAGATACTGATGGCTGGGTCTGTTTGGGGGCATCTGTACTGGGAGGGTTGGGAAGAGTGAGTGAAGCCTTCTGCAGCTGAGGTTTCATGATTGTCGTCTTCATTTTTGTTGTTTTGTTTGTTTGTTTGTTTTAGGCATGAGCTTTCCCACCTGTCTTTTCAGTTTTGTAGCTAAGACTGCATGTTCAAGTAGAGTTGTTGAAAGTTGGAGCTAAGAAGGTGGGGTTTGACCTTGGGACTGTAGCAGTGTGGGTTTGACCAAGGGACTGTAGCAATCTGGGTTTGACCTTGGGACTGTAGCAGTGTGGGTTTGACCTTGGGACTGTAGCAGTGTGGGTTTGACCAAGGGACTGTAGCAGTCTGGGTTTGACCTTGGGACTGTAGCAGTGTGGGTTTGACCTTGGGACTGTAGCAGTGTGGGTTTGACCTTGGGACTGTAGCAGTGTGGGTTTGACCAAGGGACTGTAGCAGTGTGGGTTTGACCTTGGGACTGTAGCAGTGTGGGTTTGACCTTGGGACTATAGCAGTGTGGGTTTGACCTTGGGACTGTAGCAGTGTGGGTTTTGACCTTGGGACTGTAGCAGTCAGGGTTTGACATTGGGACTGTAGCAGTCTGGGTTTGACCTTGGGGCTGCTACAGTAGCTGGACTGGTTTTGGTTTGACCTCGTAGCAGAATCTGATCATAACAAATGTTTGTGATAAGTGAAACGGTAACAATGAAATTATTCTGGGGATGTGGTTATTACATGTCGACATTTGAAACTGAGGGGAGTAAGCTGGTTAAAGGTAAAGGATGTCAGTAGTGTAGCCACCATGTGAAAGATTGGTGTACATGTTTAGATAGCGGTGCTGTGTACGTTGCTTTCATTTTGGGGACATAACTTGTATAGGTAATGACAGCCCTGAAAGGGCCATGACTGGTTGGCTGGCTTAGGATGAATAGACGCTGAAGTGCAGACATCTCTTTGTGTGTGTTTGTGTGTGTGTGAGAGAGAGAGAGGGAGGGAGAGGGGGGGGGGAGGGAGGGAGGATGCAGAGCAATTTTGAATTGACGTGTTGGGTGTGGTGTAAGTCCAGATGGTGCCCCACACTGTTGGCGGCCATGTTATGAGCAGCGTACACTCAGATAGGACACTGCACTGTAGGAAGACATGATGGGAGCAGTGTACACCCAGATAGGGCCCCACACTGTTGGCGGACATGTTGAGAGCAGTGTACACCCAGATAGGGGCCCACACTGTAGGCGGACATGTTGGGAGCAGTGTACACCCAGATAGGGGCCCACACTGTAGGCGGACATGTTGAGAGCAGTGTACACCCAGATAGGGGCCCACACTGTAGGCAGACATGATGGGAGCAGTGTACACCCAGATAGGGGCCCACACTGTAGGCGGACATGTTGGGAGCAGTGTACACCCAGATAGGGGCCCACACTGTAGGCGG
This sequence comes from Conus canariensis, assembly GCA_033310375.1. Taxonomy (NCBI): domain Eukaryota; kingdom Metazoa; phylum Mollusca; class Gastropoda; order Neogastropoda; family Conidae; genus Conus; species Conus canariensis. Next base: position 21,082,215 of record CM065727.1, read on the forward strand.
ACATGTTGAGAGCAGTGTACACCCAGATAGGGGCCCACACTGTAGGCGGACATGTTGGGAGCAGTGTACACCCAGATAGGGGCCCACACTGTAGGCGGACATGTTGGGAGCAGTGTACACCCAGATAGGGCCCACACTGTAGGCGGACATGTTGAGAGCAGTGTACACCCAGATAGGGGCCCACACTGTAGGCAGACATGATGGGAGCAGTGTACACCCAGATAGGGCCCCACACTGTAGGCGGACATGTTGAGAGCAGTGTACACCCAGATAGGGGCCCACACTGTAGGCGGACATGTTGGGAGCAGTGTACACCCAGATAGGGGCCCACACTGTAGGCGGACATGTTGAGAGCAGTGTACACCCAGATAGGGGCCCACACTGTAGGCAGACATGATGGGAGCAGTGTACACCCAGATAGGGCCCCACACTGTAGGCGGACATGTTGAGAGCAGTGTACACCCAGATAGGGGCCCACACTGTAGGAGGACATGTTGGGAGCAGTGTACTCCCAGATAGGGGCCCACACTGTAGGCGGACATGTTGGGAGCAGTGTACTCCCGGATAGGGGCCCACACTGTAGGCGGACATGTTGAGAGCAGTGTACTCCCAGATAGGGGCCCACACTGTAGGCGGACATGTTGGGAGCAGTGTACACCCAGATAGGGCCCCACACTGTAGGCGGACATGTTGGGAGCAGTGTACTCCCAGATAGGGGCCCACACTGTAGGCGGACATGTTGAGAGCAGTGTACACCCAGATAGGGCCCCACGCTGTAGGCGGACATGTTGGGAGCAGTGTACTCCCAGATAGGGCCCCACACTGTAGGCGGACATGTTGGGAGCAGTGTACACCCAGATAGGGCCCCACGCTGTAGGCGGACATGTTGGGAGCAGTGTACACCCAGATAGGGCCCCACACTGTAGGCGGACATGTTGAGAGCAGTGTACTCCCAGGTAGGGGCCCACACTGTAGGCGGACATGTTGGGAGCAGTGTACTCCCAGATAGGGCCCCACACTGTAGGCTGACATGTTGGAAGCAGTGTACACCCAGATAGGGGCCCACACTGTTAGCAGACATGCTGGGAGAGGTTTAAGCCCAGATAGGGCCCCACACTGTTAACAGACGTGTTGGGAGAGGTTTAAGCTCAGATAGGACCGCACACTGTTAACAGACATGTTAGGAGAGGTTTAAGCCCAGATAGGGCCGCACACTGTTAGCAGACATGTTGGGAGATGTTTAAGCCCAGATAGGGCCCCACACTGTTAGCAGACATGTTAGGAGAGGTTTAAGCCCAGACTGGCTCCGCACTGTTAGCAGACATGATGGGAGAGGTTTAAGCCCAGATAGGGCCCCACACTGTTCACAGATATGTTGGGAGAGGTTTAAGCCCAGATAGGGCCCCACACTGTTAGCAGACATGTTGGGAGAGGTTTAAGCCTAGACTGGCTCCGCACTGTTAGCAGACATGATGGGAGAGGTTTAAGCCCAGGTAGGGCTCCGCACTGTTAGCAGACATGTTAGGAGAGGTTTAAGCCCAGACTGGCTCCGCACTGTTAGCAGACATGATGGGAGAGGTTTAAGCCCAGATAGGGCCCCACACTGTTCGCAGACATGTTGGGAGAGGTTTAAGCCCAGATAGGGCTCCGCACTGTTAGCAGACATGTTAGGAGAGGTTTAAGCCCAGATAGGGCCCCACACTGTTTGCAGACATGTTGGGAGAGGTTTAAGCCCAGATAGGGCCCCACACTGTCCGCAGACATGTTAGGAGAGGTTTAAGCCCAGATAGGGCCCCACACTGTTCGCAGACATGTTAGGAGAGGTTTAAGCCCAGGTAGGGCCCCACACTGTTTGCAGACATGTTAGGAGAGGTTTAAGCCCAGATAGGGCCCCACACTGTTCGCAGACATGATGAGAGAGGTTTAAGCCCAGATAGGGCCCCACACTGTTCGCAGACATGTTGGGAGAGGTTTAACCCGAAGAGTGCCTATAAGCCGTCAGCTGACGCCAAAGTAAAAATGCTTTCCCAGTGCCTATGGGCCGTCCACTGACGTCATGCATTTTTCTTGAATTTTCATTCGTTACTATTTCTATTAACGGACTTAAATAGAGTGTGCGTAGTAAGCCTTATATGTCTGTAGTATTAAAATGATATGCAAATGACCACACGTGAGGGGAAAGCCCATTTATTCTCATCACTGACTGGATGACCAGCCAGCACTTCGTCTCGCTTGCAAAGATGGCGGCGCAACCTTTGACAAGGGTAGCGACCAAATCAACGTATTTACACAGCTGAGCAGGCTCTGCTAATCATTTTTGACAAAGACGATAATCTTTTATTCAACAACTTACTCGAGCATGAAGGTGAGATGATGATTGTGATGGAATTGCTGACCGTATTCGTCAGTTACTGAGTCGGGCTGTGTGACCTCAGTGTGTGTTCAGCTGACTGGTTTGCCAGTGTCGAACGAGCTTGCCTTGTGTGTACTCTGCACTGCGTGCCAGTGGCCAGTGATGTGATAGCCAGCGCGAGAGGGGAGCGTGGCCTGCTCGCGGCGTGACATGGGGCAGAAGAGAAGAGGAGGAGTGAAAGAGAGGGTTGAAGTCCAGCACGGGGGCGTGGTGGGGGGAGGGGGGCGTGGTCGTGGACTGACCTGTCTGCATAGAGTGCGAGCGTCTTGACAGACTTCTAAACTGTTTTACTTTCATTTACGTGTGTAGTGTGACAATACAAACTTTATTTTCAACTTTTTTGCTTTGTGTTCTTTTTTGGATGTGAAGCTGTAGTGGTAAATACATATGTTTTTTAATCGTGCAAAAAAAATCTATCCAAATGTAAATGCCTAAATATTTTTTTATTATCAAAATTAAAACAAAAGAAGCCCAGATTCAAAATCTTCATTCAATTTCCTTCAAAAATCATACATATTTCATTGTTATATCTTTTGTAGTTTCTGAGCTAGAATTTTTTGTTAATTATTACCCCCAAATCATTAGATTTCCCTGGCACTGGGAAAGCCTTTGTTTGTAACATTTTCAAGCAGCGAACGGGTTAAGCCCAGACTGGCTCCGCACTGTTAGCAGACATGTTAGGAGAGGTTTAAGCCCAGACTGGCTCCGCACTGTTAGCAGACACGTTGGGAGAGGTTTAAGCCCAGACTGGCTCCGCACTGTTAGCAGACATGATGGGAGGAGTTTAAGCCCAGATAGGGCCCCACACTGTTAGCAGACATGTTAGGAATGGTTTAAGCCCAGACTGGCTCCGCACTGTTAGCAGACATATTAGGAGAGGTTTAAGCCCAGATAGGGCCCCGCACTGTTAGCAGACATGTTGGGAGAGGTTTAAGCCCAGACTGGCTCCGCACTGTTAGCAGACATATTAGGAGAGGTTTAAGCCCAGATAGGGCCCCACACTGTTCGCAGACATGTTTGGAGAGGTTTAAGCCCAGATAGGGCCCCACACTGTTTAGCAGACATGTTGGGAGAGGTTTAAGCCCAGACTGGCCACGCACTGTTAGCAGACATGATGGGAGAGGTTTAAGCCCAGATAGGGCCCCACACTGTTCGCAGACATGTTGGGAGAGGTTTAAGCCCAGATAGGGCCCCACACTGTTAGCAGACATGTTGGGAGAGGTTTAAGCCTAGACTGGCTCCGCACTGTTAGCAGACATGATGGGAGAGGTTTAAGCCCAGGTAGGGCCCCTCACTGTTCGCAGACATGTTGGGAGAGGTTTAAGCCCAGATAGGGCCCCACACTGTTAGCAGACATGTTGGGAGAGGTTTAAGCCCAGATAGGGCCCCACACTGTTAGCAGACATGTTGGGAGATGTTTAAGCCCAGACTGGCTCTGCACTGTTGGCAGACATGTTGGGAGAGGTTTAAGCCCAGACTGGCTCCACACTGTTAGCAGACATGTTGGGAGAGGTTTTCGCCCAGATAGGGCCCCACACTGTTAGCAGACATGATGAGAGAGGTTTAAACCCAGATAGGGCCCCACACTGTTCGCAGACATGTTGGGAGATGTTTAAGCCCAGACTGGCTCCGCACTGTTAGCAGACATGATGGGAGAGGTTTTCGCCCAGATAGGGCCCCACACTGTTAGCAGATATATTGGGAGAGGTTTAAGCCCAGATAGGGCCCCACACTGTTCGCAGACATGTTGGGAGAGGTTTAAGCCCGGACTGGCTCCGCACTGTTAGCAGACATATTGGGAGAGGTTTAACTAAGCCCAGATAGGGCCCCACACTGTTAGCAGACATGTTAGGAATGGTTTAAGCCCAGACTGGCCACGCACTGTTAGCAGACATGTTAGATGTTTAAGTCTAGACTGGCTCCGCACTGTTAGCAGACATGATGGGAGAGGTTTAAGCCCAGATAGGGCCCCACACTGTTAGCAGACATGTTGGGAGAGGTTTAAGCTTGGAAAGGGCCCTGGCGTATCGATGTTTGGAGCAGTTTAAACCCAGAGAACAGCCCCAAGATGTCAGGTGAAGCATGAACTGTGCGCTGTGTCCTCAGAACTGCTCGACCTGCAGCCTCTGCCCGTGACGGCACTGAACGACTTCCGGCTGGAGTCGCTGTACAGCTTCACACACTTCAACCCTGTGCAGACCCAGATCTTCCACACCCTACCACAACGACTGCAATGTGCTGCTGGGGGCGCCCACAGGATCGGGCAAGACTGTCGCTGCCGAGCTGGCCATCTTCAGGGTCTTCCGAGAGTATCCCAAGTTTAAGGTACACAAGCACTGAGTTTACAGGAAACCTGGACCATGTTTAAGATACATTTGCACCAAGCTTTAGATGTGCATGCACTAGATTTAAGTTACTCATGGACTTAGTTTTTAGTAGTGTAAGGCACATGGCTCAGGCTAAGGGCCCTGAATACCAAGTGTTAAGTCAACATTGACAAAGTGCACAGGGATAAGGTATCTGTGAAATTGACAACACTTTTATTTTCATGCATAGTATATGTTTATATTCAGCCCCATGAACACAAGTAACCCAAATCACAGCTTTGATTTCTGTTTTTTTGATCTGTGTCTGATTTTTACTTGAAAACAAGTAAATATATCAATTTTGTGTGTGTGTGTGTGTGTGTGTGTGTGTGTGTGTGTGTGTGTGTGTGTGTGTGTGTTGTGTGTTTTCAATTCAGTCGGCTGTGTATGGATATGATGCTCTATGGCGTGCTTGTGGATGAGATTGAGATGACCCAGTGTGAGGACTGTGTGGGCAGGCGGTGTACATCGCTCCCCTGAAGGCCTTGGTCAGAGAGAGGATGGAAGACTGGAAGGTGCGCATCGAGCAGAAACTGGGCAAGAAGTGAGTGCTGGGGCTGAGGAAGAGGGGAATGTGGGGATCATGGAAGGAGAGAAGGAAAGGAGAGAGGGGGGCAGGGAGATGGGATGGGATGGGTGATGGTGTTGATAGTGGGGGGGGGGGGGGGGGGGTCCTGTGATGGCTGGGAGCTACTTTCTTTTGAAAGATGATGATAGCTATCCTTATATACTGCACATGCACAAATGCAGGCAGCTGTGCATGCATCTGTAGACACAGGTGAGTGCATTCAAACGTACAGATACACACACATGCGTACATATGCCACACACACACACACACACACACACACACACACACACACACACACACACACACCAATTAGCACATACACAACCACACATGCTTACACTCGCATGCTGGCATGCAACAAGTTGTGTGTGCATGCTCAAGCATTCCCCCACACCATACCACTCATACACATTCATACACCAGTGCACTCTCTTTCTCTCTGTTACTTGCTTCTATCCCCATCGCTCCCATCCCCACTCCTATCCATCTCCCACTCCCCATTCCTTTCCCCACTACTGTTTAACACTTCTGATAAACTGTGCACAGAGTGGTGGAATTGACAGGCGACGTGACCCCTGACATGCGGGCGGTGGCCAATGCGGATCTGATCGTGACCACCCCGGAGAAGTGGGATGGGGTCAGTCGTTCCTGGCAGACTCGCAGCTACGTCAAAGCCGTTGCTCTGCTGGTCATTGATGAAATCCACTTACTGGGTCAGTCTTCCATATTTCTTTTTTTCATTGGTTTGGGCAACATACTAAACACACACACGCCCACACTCGCACACATGCACATATGCATGCATGCAGGCACGCACGCATTGTCTCCCAGCTGTGTGATCTATACGTATATTCAGGTACCACTAATGTTTCTGTATTGTCTGCCAACAGTATGATGCAAACATCAAAACAAACATAATTGTGTGAAGTGAGATACCATTGACACATATTCTTGTATTGTACGCTAACACTGATAAACATGTAGTGCAGATATAAATGACCCATGTACCTGTTGAGTGTATGAACACTGTGATAAACGTGTATTGTCAGCTATCTGTGACACATCTAAGTGTGTTAAGCGGTAGCAGTGTGATAAGTATGCGTTTTCAGGTACTGATGAGACACACTCATGTGTTGTGTACTGACACCATGAGAAATGTGTTTTTGCAGGCGATGAAAGAGGGCCGGTACTGGAGGTGATCGTGTCACGAACCAACTTCATCTCTTCCCACACTTCCAAGAAAGTGCGAGTCGTGGGTCTGTCCACCGCTCTGGCCAATGCCCGCGACCTGGCTGACTGGCTCGGCATCCGAGAGGTCGGTTCAGTTCAGTGTTGTCTTTTTTTCAGATTAAGTCATATACTAAAAAAAAAAAAGAGAACAACAAAACAAACAAACAAAAAATGGAAAAGAAAACCAGACACAAAAAACCCTTACAAACCAGGAAGTTCATGCTTTCTTGAATTTGCAACAGTTTACTGTTGCATAAAACATAAAATTTGGTAAATAATATCAAATAACAAGATGTGTTCCTTTTATAGTTTAGTGAGTGGTACATATGGATCTGAACGATCTTTGGGCTCTTTTTGGGTGTTCTGTCTAGATATTCACTTCTTCTGCGTGTGCGTGTGCATGTATGTGTGAGTGTGTGGGCTTGCATGTGTGTATGTATCCGTGTGTGTGTGTGTGTGTGTGTGTGTGTACGTGTGTACGTGTGTACGTGTGTGCGTGCATGTTTAGACAGCAGTGTTTGAACTGTGGTTGGTGATAAGTTTCCCACAATGGTGTGCAGATGGGTTTGTTCAACTTCCGTCCCTCGGTGCGTCCAGTTCCTCTGGAGGTTCACATCAAGGGCTTCCCTGGCCAGCACTACTGTCCTCGTATGGCCACCATGAACAAACCTGCTTTCCAAGGTAAGTTGTCTGTACCATGAACACATGGCCACCATGAACAAACCTGCTTTCCAAGGTAGGTTGTCTGTACCATGAACAAACCTGCTTTCCAAAATAGGTTGTCTGTACCATGAACAAACCTGCTTTCCAAGGTAGGTTGTCTGTACCATGAACACATGGCCACCATGAACAAACCTGCTTTCCAAGGTAGGTTGTCTGTACCATGAACAAACCTGCTTTCCAAGGTAGGTTGTCTGTACCATGAACAAACCTGCTTTCCAAGGTAGGTTGTCTGTACCATGAACAAACCTGCTTTCCAAGGTAGGTTGCCTGTACCATGAACACATGGCCACCATGAACAAACCTGCTTTCCAAGGTAGGTTGTCTGTACCATGAACAAACCTGCTTTCCAAGGTAGGTTGTCTGTACCATGAACACATGGCCACCATGAACAAACCTGCTTTCCAAGGTAGGTTGTCTGTACCATGAACACATGGCCACCATGAACAAACCTGCTTTCCAAGGTAGGTTGTCTGTACCATGAACAAACCTGCTTTCCAAGGTAGGTTGTCTGTACCATGAACACATGGCCACCATGAACAAACCTGCTTTCCAAGGTAGGTTGTCTGTACCATGAACACATGGCCACCATGAACAAACCTGCTTTCCAAGGTAGGTTGTCTGTACCATGAACAAACCTGCTTTCCAAGGTAGGTTGTCTGTACCAAATCTAATAATACAAGAATGAATCAGAAGATGTCGTGAAAAGCATCATATTCCATGTGAACAACATAAAATTGTTGTTGGACAAAAGTTGCACAAAGTGCAAGTATTTGTGGTGGTGCCATGCAGAACACCAGTGAATGACTGATGGAAAACAATTTTTTGTGCTGTTGTGACCAAACTGAGCCCACTAGTATCTGAATCCCAATGTAAGTGTGACTACTCCTACAAACTGAATACTGTATGGTAAAAACAGATTGACCAGTGTGAGCCCACTGAATCTGAAAACAGTATAAGTTTGACAACTCTGAATACCAATACAAGTTTGACAACTCTTTGAAACTGAATGCTGTATGATCATAGTATGTTGACCAGCATGAGCCTGCTGGTATCTGAACTTAGAAGCAAGTTTCAAAACTAGTGAAGTCTTTGAAACTGAATACTGTATTCCATGGTGTGCTCAGAGGCTGGCTTGATAGGTTGATCCTTCGGCACTCTTTAGATATACAAACCTTAATCCTTTCAGAAAATTACATTATGGTTTCATAATAAACCATTCTTTAAACCACTGTTCCATATTACTTTGAAACAATGTAAGTACATTCATGCATATTGTCTGGAGAGTGAAAACCAGTTTAAACAAATAAAGAAATGAGTTAAAAATTAACAGTCCAGTAAAACTATTTTCTGCAGTCTGTTACCAGTGTACTGGCAAACTGTGTCCTTCAGATTTAGAATATTTCCGCTTTTACTCTACCCACTTGATTTTTGGTTTCATTATATGGCGGAGAATATGAATGCTGTGTTTGTATCAATCCAAACACATACTCATGTTTTGTCTTTTGTATGTTTAATGCTCTTGTGCTGTTGAATGTTTCATTTCTGTAAATTTATGGATGATGACAGTCTCAGTTCAAACGGATCTCACTTTCCTTTCACTGATATCAAGATTTTCTATTGATATAAGTAACAAAAGTTGCAATGGAGGATGGGGAGAGAGAGAAGGGGGTGGGGGTCATGGCATTATATTTTCACCATACTGAAGGAAACTCTGACAAACAAGGGAAATAATTGCAGCTTATCAATAATGGAGCAGTAACAGAGTTGCTTCCACTGACATTTGATCACCTTTTAAGGTGAGACCAAGATGGAGCTAGTAATTAGAAATGGCTGCAGCACATCTCCAAAAGTGATAAGCGAAGTAGAATATGTGGTGAAGTTCTGATCTCCATCAAACTTTGCATAGTGATAAAGAAATGTTTCCAACTCTCGACATCAATGGAATTAATGATGACAACTGGACGACTGACTGTATGGCTTACAATATTGTCTGTCCCCTGAACGTTTTAATGGCATGGATGCTGCAGACCAAGTGGCAGAAAACATTATGACCCGATGAAGGTTGAAGTGTTGACAGTATCATAAAAATGCCTGAAAGCCCTGTTGCAATGAATATGGAGTCCCTATGATGTAACTGTATGTGCAATAGTTTCAGCATCTCTGAACAGGTCACTTGATTCTGAGGCCGTTTTGCAAGGGCAGCGTGTCCTCTTTCTGACATATCTATATACATACAACATGTCTGTATCAGCCCATGCCACAACACCTATCTCACTGCACTGCACCACACCTCTCCACACCACTGCACACCGCTTCACACCACAAACACCACACCACTCCACTCTACAGCACTTCACACCACACCATAACACTCCACACTACATCACATCACACCACTCCACTCCACACCACTTCACACCACACCACTCCACTCTACAGCACTTCACACCACAACACTCCACACTACATCACATCACACCACTCCACTCCACACCACTTCACACCACACCACTCCACTCTACAGCACTTCACACCACACCACACCACTCCACACCACACCACTCCACACTTCACACCACACCACAAAACTCCACAACACATCACATCACACCACTTCACACCACACCACTTCACACCACACCACTCCACTCTACAGCACTTCACACCACACCATTCCACACCACTTCACACCACACCACTCCACACTGCAAACACCACTTCACACCACACCACTTCACACCATACCACCCCACACAACTTCATACCACACCACTTCACACCACACCACTTCACACCACTTCACTGCACACCGCAAACACCACTTCACTCCACACCACACCACTTCACACCACACCACTTCACTCCACACCGCAAACACCACTTCACTCCACACCACACCACTTCACACCACACCACTTCACACCACTTCACTCCACACCACAAACACCACTTCACTCCACACCACACCACTCCACTCCACACCACTCCACTCCACACCACTTCACACCACACCACTTCACACCACACCACTCCACACAACTTCACACCACACCACTTCACACCACACCACTTCACACCACTTCACTCCACACCGCAAACGCCACTCCACTCCACACCACTTCACATCACACCACTCCACACCACAAACACCACTCCACACCACAAACGCTTCTCCACGCCACACCACACCACACCACTCCACACCACACCACTCCACACTTCACACCACACCACAAAACTCCACAACACATCACATCACACCACTTCACACCACACCACTTCACACCACACCACTCCACTCTACAGCACTTCACACCACACCATTCCACACCACTTCACACCACACCACTCCACACTGCAAACACCACTTCACACCACACCACTTCACACCACACCACTCCACTCTACAGCACTTCACACCACACCATTCCACACCACTTCACACCACACCACTCCACACTACAAACACCACTTCACACCACACCGCTTCACACCACACCACTCCACACCACTTCACACCACACCACTTCACACCACACCACTTCACTCCACACCGCAAACACCACTTCACTCCACACCACACCACTCCACTCCACACCACTTCACACCACACCACTCCACACCACAAACACCTCTCCACGCCACGCCACTCCACACCACTTCACACCACACCACTTCACTCCACACCGCAAACACCACTTCACACCACACCACTCCACACCACTTCACACCACACCACTCCACACCACAAACACCTGTCCACACCACACCACTTCACACCACACCACTTCACACCACTTCACTCCACACCACTTCACACCACACCACTTCACACCACTTCACTCCACACCGCAAACACCACTTCACACCACACCACTCCACTCCACTTCACACCACACCACTTCACACCACACCACTTCACTCCACACCGCAAACACCACTTCACACCACACCACTCCACACCACTTCACACCACACCACTCCGCTCCACTTCACACCACACCACTCCACACCACTTCACACCACACCACTCCACTCCACTTCACACCACACTACTCCACACCACTTCACACCACACCACTCCACTCCACTTCACACCACACCACTCCACTCCACTTCACACCACACCGCTCCACACCACTTCACACCACACTGCTTCACACCACTTCACACCACACTGCTTTACACCACACCACTTCACACCACACCAATTCACACCACTCCACATCACACCACTCCACACCATAAACACCACTCCACACCACACCACACACACCACACCACACCACACCACTTCACACCACACCACACCACACCACTTCACACCACACCGCTTCACACCACACCACTCCACACCACTTAACACCACACCGCTCCACACCACTTCACACCACACCACTCCACACTGCAAACACCACACTACACTGCGCCATATGACATCACCCTGCGCCATCACTTCAAACTTTCCACTAAGCAGTGATTTCTTGCCATTTCCTTATTGCCATAGGGTTTTATTTTAAACTTCCTTTCTTCCCACCTTTCTTCCTTCAATGTTGTTTGTTTGCGTGTTTGTATCAGTGCTGTTGGATGTGGAACGCATTCAGAGTGATTGTATACAAAACAAGAAGAAATGAATGTGGAACGCATTCAGAATGAAGGTACACAAAACAAGAAGAAATGAATGTGGAATACATTCAGAATGATTGTATACAAAACAAGGACAAATGAATGTTACTCGCTGCCATAGTGAAACAGCAGATTCAGAGAACTGCTTGTTTATCATTGTTTGTTGGCCCCTCTGGGCCTCTGAGGATCATAGTTTTCCATTCTACTTACACAAATCCATCATTATTCATTAAACCAATTACGACACTTTGGAGACAAACACACAACGGGGGGGGGGGTGCAAACATTTGGCAGGCGAACAACTGTGCCCATGTGAAAATGGCCTTGCCAGGGAAGTTGAAGGCACTAAAGTGAAAATATCGAGCTGTTCATGGTATTTTGGGCCCTGAGGTCTTTTTATGGCTGACATGTGTGGCACAGGCTGGATCGTCTTGCAGAATCATTGCACACATGGCTGCTTTTGTAATTTCTTTGTCGAAGGCAAACATTGATCGGTGATGGTCAACGTGGTGGAGGACTCACCAGAGGAGGAGAGGGGAGAGGGGTTGGGGGTAGATGGGGGGGTGGGGTGGGGTTGGGGGGGGGTTGTGAGGCTGGAGATTGAGTAGTAAGCAGGGGGGGGGGAGGGGGGGGGGGCAAGCTGTGGGAGGTGTTGTAATGATTTTCAGGATTGATTCTTTGTGTGTTTGTTTACCTTGACGCTCTCGGTTTCTGATGCTTTACCTGTGTGTGTCTGTCTCTGTATTTCTGTTTGTGTTGTTTATCTTTGTGTGTTTGACTCTGTCTGTTATGCTGTTTCTGTTGCTCAGTAGTTTGTTGTTTTGTGTTTGTGTTGCTTAGCTTTTGTGTGTCTGTGTCGTTCTGATGTGTAGCTTTGTGTGTCCAGTTATTCTATCATTATGTTGATTGTCTTTGTATGTTTGTCTTGATTTTGTGTGTTTGTGACTAAGCACTGTTCGTGTGTTTCTGGTGCATAGCTCTGTGTGTCTTTCTCTGTCTGTCATTCCATGTTTTTGATGTGTAGTTTTGTGTGTCTTGTCTGTTTCAGTCATTTTATGATTATTGCTTAGCTTTATGTGTCTGTATTTCTATGCTGCCTTTGCTTAGCTTTGTGTGTCTGTTACTTTTTGTTGTTTAAATGTCCACACTTCTTAGTTACTGTTGTTTAGCTATTATTGTGTGTTGTGTGTGTGTGTGTGTGTGTGTGTGTGTGTGTGTGTGTGTGTGTGTGTGTGTGTACCTTTGGGTGTCTGTCACTCATTTCTGATGATATCCTTTGTCCTTTTTTTGTCTTTTTCGTGTCTGTCCCTTGGTCTGTCATATGCTGTAACTTGGGTAATCTGGGGTCCGGTGATGAACACTATGGCCGTTCAGTTGAGCATGCGCAGACAGACATGCTGCCATGTACAAGCATGGAGATGTAAGGGTGCACAGGTATGCATGGTCACATGAATGTACACACGCTTACACATACCTGCACGCGCACGCACACACACGCACATACACACTCCGACAGACAGACACACACACATGCGCACATGCACGCGCGCACACACACACACACACACACACACACACACACACACACACACACACACACACACACACACACACACACACTATATATATATATATATATATATATATATTTGCATCTGCACCGTGCATTGCATACTCACATATGTGCTGATGCAGGGACAGGTACTATTCCTGTGTGTGTGTGTGTGTGTGTGTGTGTGTGTGTGTGTGTGTGTGTGTGTGTGTGTGTGTGAGGATGGGTGGGAGGAGGAGGGTCAAGAGGATGATTGACTATGCCGGTATCGGTACAGTCAGTCATCTCCACCACCACCTCTCCACTGCAAGGCCACCAGAACACGGTCTGTAAAGTTATTTGCAGGGAGTCTTTAATGTGAGGTAGATTTAGTCTAGACAAACATGTTTAAGAAAAAAAAACCCCTAAAAGTCTTAAAGGGAGTGAATCATTACTGGAAGCACACACATACCCACAAAGGGGATGGGGGTGGGGGATGAGGGAGGGGGGAAGAAAACAGTATGTAACCCCTTGACTGCTGGCACATGTATCTGGTACATGCCAGTGTTTGTACCTTCAGATGCCCAGAGATTAATCTATAGGTATCAGTTTTATCAGGAGAATTTCTCAGCTGACTGAAAATTGGGAGTGTTCCAACACATTGTAGCTGGTTCGTTTGCATCAGTTATACATGACCAGTGAAGTCCAGCTGCAGCGCAGTGGGGTTTTGTCTCAGTGTATTTTAGAGGGTTGTGTGAATGTTTTTTTTTTTCAATGACTTGTGAGTTGACTTTCAACGTGGTGACAGCCCTGATACGGCCTTTTGCGGCTGGCTGGGCTTTACGCAACATTACCTTACCTTACCTTGCCTTACCTAGGTTAGGATAACAAGAGCGCCACATGAAACGTGAGGCTCACAAATCCGGGGCCTCCCCCTCTTTGTTTTTGGTGCCCATAGACTATTTGCGCCCAGCTTGTGGAAGAGCCTTCCAAGTTCCATGCCCACACCAAACTGATCAGCTTCTGTCAGACACACCACATCCAGTCCTCTTTAGTGTGATATTCGTGGTCATGGTCAACTATGGCAGACGAACAATGCACCTGGTAACTTAGTTTGTGCAGGGATTGAAAGTTAAAGGGAGAGGGGCTTGGGCTCCATCTCTCTACCCTTTGTTTTCATTTTACTCTCAGTCATGCAAGAACAGTGCTGTCACTCACTTTTGCAGACATCAAGTCTCACTCTCCGGACAAACCGGTCCTGATCTTTGTATCGTCCCGGCGTCAGACACGACTGACGGCACTGGATCTGATTGCTTTTCTGGCGGCGGATGAGAACCCCAAGCAGTGGCTGCACATGCCAGAGTCAGAGGTGAGTCCGTTGGTTTGTCTGCTTGTGTGTACTGTACTGTTTGTGTGTCCACTTGTCTGTTTGTCTTGATGACATGTGGAATTCTCTGTGGGGGGAAAGCTGAAGTGGATGTTAGTCTGTTGGCTTGTTTGTTATGCTGCGCTGTTTGGCTGTCTGTTTGTTATGTGGGTGGTCACTGATGTGACCATCTGACTTTTATTCTGGTCAGCTTGATGGTTTGTTCCTCCTGTCTGTCGTGTGTGCTGGGTGAGAATGGCTGGTCAGTGTCTCTGTGTGTGTAATGTGTTTTAAGCTCCTTTTCTTGCGTTTCTGTGTGTCTGTGACTGAGTGGAGCCCTTCATTTTCTTTGATTTATTAGATCTTGTCTGTGAGTCTTTCTCTTCTCTCAGTGTGTGTGCGTGTCTGGGGGTGCATGGGTGCATGCATGTGTACTTGCGTGCATATGTGTGCGCATGCATGTGTGCTTATGAGCATATGTGCAAGCGTTCATAGGCACACTACAGATCTATGCTTCAGTCTATCTTTGGGACTGTCCTGTCTTTTCTGATTGGTTAGTTTTCTGTCTGTCTGCACCCTGGATATCGTCTGTGCTATAACCAAGTCTGTGTGTCATCTTACAGTCTGGTCTGTTGCTTCTGTGCTATAACCAAGTCTGTGTGTCATCTTACAGTCTGGTCTGTTGCTTATGATCAGAACTGCTTGTCATTGCCCTAGCCTGTGCCTGCATTATCTTTATCCTATAGTCTGGTCTGTGTCTGTCATGTGTCTGTCATATGTGCTGGTCTATGTCATGTTGTCTGGTCTGTGTAGCATGGTCTGGTCTATGTCTGTCATATAGCCTGGTGTATGTCTGTCATATAGTCTGGTCTGTGTCATATAGTCTGGTCGATGCCTGTCATATAGCCTGATCTATAAACAGACCTGCTAACCTTTCCATTTTCTGTGAAATTCATCCTGCTGGATCCATGTCATGCCACTGTTCCGCTTGACTCAAAAAAGATTCAACTGACACTGGTGGTTTCGTGATCGCTGAGTTTACATAGCATCCACGTATAGCGAATTTACCATTTCAACTGAAGTTCTGGTCGGCAGTTGCTGTTTATATCATTGTTGCCACCATCTGCAGAAGTGTTGATGTGATTTGGATTATCCTGGCCCAAACAAAAAGAATTTAACAAAAGTTTTGCGTACACAGAAAAATGTCCATGTAGTTAATGAATCCGGTATTAGTATCTTATCATGTTCGATGTACAGTCTGCCTCTTGGATTTTAAAAGTTCGCATGGAGGTTGTCTGGATGACCAGCATTACGGGAACTTGGCTAAAACCAGATTGATTTGGGGTCTCCTGTGGGCCAAGACACCACAAAGGTATTGACAGTCCTGAAATAGGAAGAGGGCCCATGCTTCAAAAGTGAAAAAAAAGTGACAGTTTATTGCAGAAAAGCAAATAAGCCACTTCATTTTCTCTTTGTAGTTAGTACTGTTCAGAGGCCCCATGCTACCATGGGCATTGTCACTAGCCCTGCCAACACTCCAGAAGATTTCTGGAATTTTCCTGTGTTAGAAATCATTCCCGAAATCTGGAATTTCATATGAATATCTAGAATTTCAAAATTTTGTCTGAAATGTGGAATTTGGGGACCATTTTTTTTTCATAGGCCTGATAAAATGTTGCATAAGAAAGCCCAAATGATGTTTGTAAATTTGGCAGTTATATGCCAAAGACAGTGCTTTTTCTTTTTAAACCC
The DNA here is from genome assembly GCA_033310375.1 of Conus canariensis. Taxonomy (NCBI): domain Eukaryota; kingdom Metazoa; phylum Mollusca; class Gastropoda; order Neogastropoda; family Conidae; genus Conus; species Conus canariensis. Next base: position 21,098,793 of record CM065727.1, read on the forward strand.
CACTTTCATCAGCTGAAATGGGGGGGGGGGGGGGGGGGGGGCCATAGGAATGCATTCAGTTGGAAGCCAGACTGCCCCCCTCTTCAGCCCACACCACCCCCTTTCACCGCAGTTTCCGGAATTTTGAGTCCAGAATGCCATGTAATCGTTGATAGTGTAAGAGAGACTGACACAGAAATGAAAAAAAAAATTAAGCAGAAACCAAAACATGAACGCTTGTAAATGTTGAAGAAGACATGTGTTTTGCACTGCAAACAAAAAGGCCTTCAAAAAAAAAAAAAAAAATGGGGGGGGGGGGGGGGGGGTGAGATTCAGTGTATAGATTCCTATCTACCTTCAGCTGTTGTCTGAAAATATTTCTCTCAAGTCTGATAAAGGGGTTGGCAGGTCTCCCAGCCTCCTAGTATGTCATATAGCCTGGTCTGTTTCATGGAGTCTGGTCTTTGTCTTTCATGTAGTCTGGACCATGTCCTAGTCTGGTCTCTGTATGTCGTTTGGTGATCGAAATTGCCAGTGAGATCCTCGGCAAACATCGCCCTGTCAAAAAACATTTGGTCACAGCAAACATTCTTGATTTGTGCAACAAGAGGAGAGAACTGATGAACAAGAAAAATGAAGCAGTATAGAGCAGTTAGCAGGAAAATAAAGGAAAATATGAAGAAGGCAAAAGAGACATAGATAGAAGATTAGTGCCAAGACATTTAGGACAACCTACAAAAGAACAACAGCAGGAAAGATTACCAACTTGTAAAAGACCTGACAACCTCTAAGCAAAGTACAGTTTCCACTATACAGGACAAGTCATGGAAGAGCCTCACAGAAGACCATGCCATTCTCAACTGATGAACATAAGATTGCTCCAAATTATACAGCTTCATCACAACAGGAGACTCACGAGCCCTGAATTCCCCCCCCCAGTAACAGACAGTGACAACTTTCCCATACTACGTGAAGAAGTATGGGCAGCAGTTAAGTCTTTGAAACTGGGAAAATCAGTGGGAGTGGACAACATACCGGCTGTGAAGGAAGGAGGAGATGCCATGATCAGTGCCCTCAGTATTTGTAACAAGATCTGGCAAACTGGTGAGTGGCCAACACCATGGACCCAATCCCTGATCATCACTCTCCCCAAGAAAGGCAACTTGCAATTTTACCAAAATTTCCAAACCATCAGAGTGATCAATCAACTGAGCAAGGTGATACTGAAGATCCTTTTCAACAGACCGAAGCCGCAAGCAGAGAAGATAATTGTCAAACAGGCAGGGTCTAGAGCAGGTCACAGTACCCCCGAACTGATTTTTTAACTTGAGGGTAATGTGTAAGAGATATCATCAGCGCCAGCAGGACTTGAAACGCATTTTTGTGGATTTAAAAAAAGCCTTTGACAGGCATGCAGCATTATAGATGACCATGAGAGTATACAACGCCAACCTCATCAGGACCATAGAATGCCTCTACAATAAAGCACCAGCGCAATCTTCCGTAGTGGCAACATAGGAGACTGGTTCAAGACAACTGTTGGAGTGAGTCGAGGCTGTTTACTCTCACCCACTCTTTTCAACGTTTCCCTGGAGAGAATTGTGACAGATGCACTGGAGGGACATCAAGGCTCAGTAAGCATTGGTGGCAGGGTAGTAACAAACCTATGCTTTGCCAGTGACATCGACGGGCTAGCAAAAAAAAAGGGCAGGAACTAGCCAACCTAGCAGAGCACCTTGACAAATGTTCTACAGCAGTCGGCATTGAGATCAGCGCTGAAAAGACAAACTTATTACCAACAAGCCAGCGGCATCAGTGCTAACATCGCTATCAAGGGAGAAAAACTAGAGACTGTGCAGAGCTTCAAGTAACTCAGGGCAATTGTTTCAGATGAAGGGTCAAAACCAGAAGTGCTCTCCAGAGCTGTGCAAATGACAGCAGCGCTAGCCAGCCTTAAGACCCATCTGGAATGACAGAAACATCACAATCAAGTCCAAGATCACACTGATATGCTCCCTGGTCATTGACTCTGACAGCTGAACTTAAGAGAAGGATTCAGGCATTACAGACGTGATGTTTCCTCAAGATCCTTGGCATCTCATACAAAGACAACATGACCAACTTGGAGGTCCAGACTAGAGTAAGGCAAGCCATAGGACCATACGAAGACCTTTTGTCCACAGTCTATGTCACATAGTGTGGTTTATATCTGTCATGTAGTGGTCTGTGTCATATAGTCCTGTCTTTCTGTTATGCAGTCTTGTCTGTGTCATGATACAATCTGGTCTATGTCTGTCATATAGTATAGTCTGTGTCTGTTTTTCAGTGTCTGTTTTCATTGTTTTCTGTCTTTCAGTGTCAGTTTGTCTTTCAGTGTATGTCCCAACAGTTTGGCTTTCAGTGTGTCTCCACAGTCTCTGTCTTTCAGTGTCTGTCTCCACAGTCTGTCTGTCTTTCAGTGTCTGTGTCCACAGTATCGTCTGTCTTCATGTCTGTCTAGTCTCTGTTTTCAGTCTGTCTCTGTTTTCAGTGTCTTCAGTCTGTTCACAGTCTGTCTGTTTCAGTGTCTGTGTCCACAGTCTGTCTTTCAGTGTCTGTGTCCACAGTCTTGTCTTTCAGTGTCTTCCACAGTCTGTCTTTCAGTGTCTGTTCCACAGTCTCTGTCTTCGTGTCTGTCTCCAGTTGTCTGTCTTTCAGTGTCTGTCTACAGTCTGTCTTTTCAGTGTCTGTCTCCACAGTCTGTCTTTCAGTGTCTGTCTCCACAGTCTGTCTTCTTCAGTGTCTGTCTCCACAGTCTGTCTTTCAGTGTCTGTGTCCACAGTTGTCTTTCAGTGTCTGTGTCCACAGTCTGTCTTTCAGTGTCTGTGTCCACGTCTCGTCTTTCAGTGTCTGTTCCACAGTCTGTCTTTCAGTGTCTGTTCCACAGTCTGTCTGTCTTTCAGTGTCTGTCTCCACAGTCTGTCTGTCTTCAGTGTCTGTCTCCACAGTCTGTCTGTCTCAGTGTCTGTCTCCACAGTCTGTCTTTCAGTGTCTGTGTCCACAGTCTGTCTGTCTTTCAGTGTCTGTCTCCACAGTCTGTCTGTCTGTTCAGTGTCTGTCTCCACAGTCTGTCTGTCTTCAGTGTCTGTCCACAGTCTGTCTGTCTTTCAGTGTCTGTGTCCACAGTCTGTCTGTCTTTCAGTGTCTGTCTCCACAGTCTGTCTGTCTTTCAGTGTCTGTGTCCACATCTGTCTGTCGGGTCTGTCCACAGTCTGTCTGTCTTCAGTGTCTGTCTCCACAGTCTGTCTGTCTTTCAGTGTCTGTCTCCACAGTCTGTCTGTCTTTCAGTGTCTGTCTCCACAGTCGTCTGTCTTCAGTGTCTGTTCCACAGTCTGTCTGTCTTTCAGTGTCTGTCTCCACAGTCTGTCTGTCTTTTCAGTGTCTGTCTCCACAGTCTGTCTGTCTTTCAGTGTCTGTGTCCACAGTCTGTCTTCGTCAGTGTCTGTGTCCACAGTCTGTCTGTCTTCAGTGTCTGTCTCCACAGTCTGTCTGTCTTTCAGTGTCTGTCTCCACAGTCTGTCTGTCTTTCAGTGTCTGTGTTCACAGTCTTGTCTTTCAGTGTCTGTCTCCACAGTCTGTCTGTCGCCACAGTCAGTCTGTCTTTCAGTGTCTGTCCACAGTCAGTCTGTATTTCAGTGTCTGTGTCCACAGTCTGTCTTTCATTGTCTGTCTCCACAGTCTGTCCTTCAGTGTCGGTCTCCACAGTCTGTCTGTCTTTCAGTGTCAGTCTCCAGAGTCTGTCTGTATTTAGTTTCTATCATGTCTTCAGTTTCTGTCATGTCTTTCGGTTTCTGTCTTTATTTTTTAGTAGTTGCCTTTTAAACTATTCGTCTTTTCAGTCAGCCTTTCAGTGTGTTTCTCTTTTAGTCTGTTTGTCTTTCACTTCTTGGTCAGTCTTTCGGTTTCTGTCTTTTAGTCTGTCTTTCACTTCTTGGCCAGTCTTTTGGTTTCTGTCTTTTAGTCTGTCTTTCACTTCTTGGCCAGTCTTTCAGTTTCTGTCTTTTAGTCTGTCTTTCACTTCTTGGTCAGTCTTTCAATTTCTGTCTTTTAGTCTGTTTGTCTTTCACTTCTTGGCCAGTCTTTCGGTTTCTGTCTTTTAGTCTGTCTTTCACTTCTTGGCCAGTCTTTCAGTTTCAGTCTTTTAGTCTGTCTTTCACTTCTTGGCCAGTCTTTCAGTTTCTGTCTTTTAGTCAGTCTTTCACTTCTTGGTCTGTCTTTTAGTCTGTTTGTCTTTCAGTTTGCCTGCCAGTCTGTCTTTCAATTTCTGTTTGTCTTTCTGTTCCTGTCGTTTAATGTCTTTGTCTTTCTGTTTCTGTTTGTCTCTTAGTGTGCCCGCCTTTCAGGTCCTGTGTGCCTTTCAGTTTGTCGTGAATTTTCTTTTTTTCTTTTTGTCTTTCTTCCCCGTCTTCAGAAACGGTTCTTTCCTTTTGAAATTTCTCCGCAGGAGGGAGGCATATGCCTTTACGACTGTTTTATGATACTGTAAAGGTATATAGCAATAACCAGTTAAGTACGAATATTCATGACTATTCATTTATGTGATGGTGGTGGTGATAGTGTTGGCGGCGGTAGTGGCTGTGGTGGTGGTGGTGGTGGTGGTGGTGGTGGTGTGTATGTGTGTGTGCGTGCATGCACGCGCATGTGTTGTGTGTGTGTGTGTGTGTGTGTGTGCGCGCTTTGCGAGCGTGCCCGTGCTTGTGCATGTGCGTATGCATTTACATTGGTCACTGGTCATCAAACCATTGATCTTGGCACTCCGTTACGTCCCATGCCAACAATTCGTTGAGGACCCCTTCTTCCTGCTTGATGTGTAGGGGCGGTCTGCCTTCTTGTGATAGAAGGAAGAAGATTTGGTCAAACACTCCGTGTGTTCACTCACTTTGAAATATGTGGAAAGTTTTGGTTTTTTTTAATTTTAATTTTAATTTTTTTTAAACCCGCCTGGTCCCTTGTGGATAGTTGTCCTACCGACTGTGTTTCGGAATGTTGACATGGTATTGTTTGACATCAGTCACCATTGTTATCGGTAAGATTATAATGAAAAAAGATCTGGTAATGTTTTTTTCCGCTCCTAAATATTACAGGGTCTGTCGACCATTTATTTGTATCCTCTCAGATTCTTCTTTCTTTCCTTGTTTTTTTTTTTTTTTTTTCTCGTTAAGTCACAGCTGCAGTTATGCTGGGTGTGGATTGCGTGGATGTTTTGGTTGTTGATGTTTTTTGTACCGCAATCTGTTTATCGACAAAAAAATATATATGAGACACACACACACTTACACACACACCCACACCCACACACATGTACGCACACACACACACACACACACACACACACACACACACACACACACACACACACACACACACACACAAACACACACACATTCATGCACACACTCATACACACACACATACACACGAACACGCACACACAAACGCACGCACACACACACACACACACACACACACACACACACACACACACACACACACACACACAGAGGGAGAGAGAGAGAGAGAGAGAGAGAGAGAGAGATCATATCTGTATGATTAAAGAGATGGTGAAAGGTTGGAGCGTGTGTGTGGTGTGTGTGTGTGTGTGTTATGTGTGGTTGTGCTTGATGAAAGATGCGTGTGTGTGTGTGTGTATGTGTGGTTGTGCTTGATGAAAGATATGTCTGAAGGCAGATGAGCAGCTGGTGTGATAGAGTATATATATATATATGCTATAGTGGCGATTGAAGGGAAATGAAAATGGTGGTTGTGGCCGAGTCAGCAGACGAAAGACCTGTGAGCAGGTGATACGAATGGTTCCATTCTCACGATGGATTACAATGGTGCCCGTATGCTTCTAGTGAAGGATTTTATGCTTACAATCTAACACGCCGATTTTTCGTACCCGTTTTCATTCTCTCACAAACCGTCACCCAGCTTTTATCCTTTTTTTTTTTCTTTTGTTTTTGCATTTGTTTTTTTTTTTTAATCTTTGCTAAGTCATTATAGCTAATGACGGAGGAATAGTAAGCCTGCACTTGTTTCCCCTAACGCTTGATTTGTTCAACATGCATGAAATGGAGATTAAAACAAGTTGATAATCTTTTCCCACAGGGACAATTTAATGAACTTTAAGCTGAACTACATTTAAATATCTATATTTGTCTGTCTGTCTGTCTGTTTGTCTGTCTCTTTCTCTCTGGGGGTTGCAACCTTGCCGTGGTCGGAGGGCTTGTGTGGTTGGTTCAGTGATCCCTTAGGCTCTGCTGACGGCGGCATCAATACTCGACTGGATGGCTAGTTCTTGTTAACACTTCTAGCTCTGTATAACCAAGTTGCTGACTGGCCTTAGCACAACGTGGTAGCAGTTGATGCTCCTGGTAGGGCCTCCCATGTCAGAAAGGTTAAGGGTGAGGGCCCTGACGAATTGTAACCCGACTTTTTCCTATTCTATCTTCTGCTTTTCTTAATGGATTTCTGT